>NW_019167826.1:16246696-16307827 GCF_002303985.1 Durio zibethinus
GATCTTAGACTGGGAATGAACTCCATATGCTTAGACGTGGGGTATGAACTTCGTATGCCTAAGTCAACCCACCAAATCGAGCGTGCAGGCTCTCAGCCGACCAGAGAGGTAGGATGCACAATCCGGGGATCGAATGGGTGGTAGATGGGTTCAATCACATCTTCATATTTCTGCCATGCCAATGCCATTTTTATGGCTTGTAAATTCATACAATGGTCCCCTAAGCCTTCATGTGAAGTTTCGTGGCAAGACGACCTATTTTCTATTTTTCATGATTTTTAAAACTTTTTGCGATCCGAGATTTTTTAAAAGTTTTTTAGAGAGAGTTTTGTTTCCAAATTTGGTAGCGGTGATCCTTGTATTTTTGTTGGCATGCACAAAAAAATTCAGCTAAAAAATCAAAGTGGAGAAGATTTTGTGACCGTTTGAAAAAAGTGTCCCCATTTTAGATACTTTAGTGGCTACTGGCAGCAAAACTATAAAATCTCAAATGCTCTTTAAGGGGGTGTGAGTTCTCGAGGTTTGATGAGGGATAGGGGGCCAATATAAGGGCCAAGTACCAGCACCAATCGCACATCATGTGCGCACACCCCCTAGCCACCCCAATCGCCGGAACCCGCAATCCGTCGGTTAGGCTCTCCGGCGATGCTCCTGCGATGCTCCGACGATGCTCCGACGATGGTACCCTGGGTGAAAAAAATGTGGCACCAGCACATGCCCGATCCTGGCATGTGCACCGTGGCTCAAAATCTTACACTGGGAATGAACTCCATATGCTTGGACATGGAATGAACTCTATATGCCTAAGCCAAGCCACAGAACGAACGTACGGGCACTCAATCGGCCGGAGAGGCAGAATGCACAAGCTGGGAATCGACCCATTCCCCCCTACGTGCTATCGATCCTACTGCTGCAACCCTCAGTTCAATCCGATCTTAGACTGAGAATGAACTCTGTATGCTTAGACTGGGGATGAACTCCGTATGCCAAAGTCAACCCACGAAATGAGCGTGCGACTGTTCACCAGGCTGGAGAGGCATAATGCGTAAGCCGAGAATCAGCCCAGCCCCCCTCTACATGCTGTCGATCCCGCTACCAGTCCTGCTGCCACAACCCTCGATTCGGTTGCGGCTTAGACAAGGAATGAACTCCGTATACCTAAGCTAACCCACGAAACGAGCGTGCGGGCGCTCAACCGGTCGGAGAGGCAAAATGTGCAAGCTGGGGATCGGCCCAGTCCCCTCTGTGTGTAATTGATCTGCTACTGGTCATGCTGTCGTAACCCTCGATCTGGTCTGATCTTAGACTGGGAATGAACTCTGTATGCCTAAGCCAACCCATGGAATGAGCGTACGGGCGCTCAGTCAGCTGGAGAGGCAGAATGTGCAAACCGGGGATCGGCCTATTCCCCCCTGCGTGCTGTCGATCCTACTGCCGCAACCCTTGGTCTGGTCTGATCTTAGACTGGGAATGAACTCCGTATGCTTAGACTGGGGATGAACTCTGCATGCCAAAGTGAACCCACGAAACAAGCGTGCGAGTGCTCAGCCGACCGGAGAGGCATAATGCGCAAGTCGGCGATCAGCCCAGCCCTCCACTACATGCTGTCAATCCCGCTGCTAGCCCTGCTGCCACAACCCTTGGTTTGACTGTGGCATAGACATGGAATGAACTCTATATGCCTAAGTCAACCCATGAAACGAGCGTGCGGGCGCTGAGCCGGACAAAGAGGCATAATGCGCAAGCCAGGGATCGGCCCGATCCCCCTCTACGTACTGCCGATCCCGCTGCCATAACCCTCGATTCGACTGGGAACTAGACGTGGAATGAACCCCTATGCCCAAGCGAACCCACGAAACATGCGTACGGGCACTCAGCTGGCCGGAGAGGCAGAATGCGTAAGCCAGGGATCAGCTTGGTCCCCCCTGCGTGCTGTCGATCCTGCTGCCGCAACCCGTGGTGTGGTCCAATCTTAGACTGGGAATGAACTCCGTATGCTTAGACTGGGGATAAACTTCGTATATCTAAGTCAACCCACGAAACGAGCGTGTGGGCGCTCAGTTGACCAGAGAGGCAGGATGCGCAAGTCGGGGATCGAACGGGTGATAGGTGGGTTCAAGCACATCTTCATATTTCTGCCATGCCAATGCCATTTTTCTGGTGTGCAAATTCATACAATGGTCCCCTAAGCCTTCATGTGAAGTTTCGTGGCAAGACGACCCATTTTCTATTTTTCATGATTTTTGAAACTTTTTACGGTTTGGTATTTTTTAAAATTTTTTTAGAAAGAGTTTTGTCCCAAAATTTGGTAGAGGCGATCCTTGTATTTTTTTTTGGCATGCAAAAAAAATTCAGCTAAAAACTCAAAGTGGAGAAGATTTTATGATCGTTTGAAAAAAGTGTCCCTATTTCAGACACTTTAATGGCTACTGGCAGCAAACCTATAAAATCTCAAATACTCTTTAAGGCGGTGTGAGTTTTTGAGGTTTGATGAGGGATAGGGGGCCAATATAAAGGTCTAGTACCAGCAACCATCGCACATCATGTGTGCACACCCCCCGGCCCCCCCAATCGTCGAAACCCCCAATGCCGCCGGTTAGGCTCTCCGGTGATGCTCCGACGATTGTGCCCCGGGCGAAAAAAATGCGGCACTAGCACATGCCCAAGCCCAGCATCTGCACCATGGCTCAAAATCCTAGACTGGGAATGAACTCCGTATGCTTAGACATGGAATGAACTCCATATGCCTAAGCCAACCCATTAAACGAGCGTGCGGGCGCTCAGCTGGCCGGAGATGTAGAATGCGCAAGTCGAAGATCGACTCGGTCCCCCCTGCATGCTATCAATCCAGATGTAGCAACCCTCAGTTCGGTCTGATCTTACACTGGGAATCAACTCCGTATGCATAAGTCAACCCATGAAACGAGCGTGCGGGCGCTGAGCCGGCCCAACAGGCATAATGTGCAAGGCGAGGATCGACCCAGTCCCCCTCTACATGCTGTCAGTCCTGCTGCCACAACCCTCGGTCTGGCTGGGGCTTAGACATGGAATAAACTCACTATGCCTAAGCCAACCCACGAAATGGGCGTGCGGGCATTCAGTAGGCCGGAGAGGTAAAATGCATAAGCCAGGGATTGGCTCGACCCCCCTGCGTGTTGCCGATCCTACTGTCGCAACCCTTGGTTCAGTTCGATCTTAGACTGGGAATGAACTCCGTATGCTTAGACTGGGGATGAACTCCGTATGCCTAAGTCAACCCATGAAATGAGCATGCGGGCACTCAGTCGGCCGGAGAGGCCAGTCGAAGAGGCATAATGCGCAAGTCGGGGATCAGCGAGGTCCCCCTCTACGTGTTGTCGATCCAGCTGCTGGTCTTGCTGTCGCAACCCTCGGTCTAGTTTGATCTTAGATTGGGAATGAACTCTGTATGCTTAGACATGGAATGAACTCCATATCCTAAGCTAACCCACGAAACGAGCGTACGAGCGTTCAGTCGATCGGAGAGGCAGAATGCGTAAGCTGGGGATCGGCTCGATCCCCCCTGGGTGCTGTCGATCATATTGCCGCAACCCTCGATCCAATCTGATCTTAGACTGGGAATGAACTCTGTATGCTTAGATAGGGTATGAACTCCGTTTGCATAAGTCAACCCACGAAACGAGCGTGAGGGCACTCAACCGACCAGAGAGGCAAGATTCGCAAGTTGGGGATCGAATGGGTGGTAGGCGGGTTCAAGAACATCTCCATATTTTTGCCATGCCAATGCCATTTTTGTGGCTTGTAAATTCATACAATGGTCCCCTAAGCCTTCATGTGAAGTTTCGTGGCAAGATGACTGTTTTCTATTTTTCACGATTTTTGAAACTTTTTGCTGTTCAGGATTTTTTAAAATTTTTTTCGAAAGAGTTTTGTCCCCAAATTTGGTAGAGGTGATCCTTGTATTTTTGTTTGCATGCACAAAATATTCAGCTAAAAACTCGAAGTGGAGAAGATTTTGTGACTGTATGAAAAAAGTGTCCCCATTTCAGACACTTTAATGGCTATTGGCAGCAAACCTATAAAATCTCAAATTCTCTTTAAGGGGGTGTGAGTTCTCGAGGTTTGATGAGGGATAAGAGGCCAATATAAGGCCCAAGTATCAGCACCCATCACACATCATGTGCGCACACCCCCCGGCACCCCCAGTCGCCGGAACCCCCAATGCTGTCAGTTAGGCTCTCCGGTGATGCTCCAATGATGCTCCGACAATGGTGCCCCTGGGGAAAAAAATGCAGCACCAGTACATGCCCGAGCCCAGCATGTGCACCGTGGCTCAAAATCTTAGACTGGGAATGAACTTCGTATGCTTAGACACGGAATGAACTCCGTATGCGTAAGCCAACCCACGAAACGAGTGTGCGGGCACTCAGCCGACCGGAGAGGCAAAATGTGCAAGATGTGAATCGGCCTGGTCCCCCCTGCATGTGGTTGATCCTACTACCTCAACCCTCGATCTAGTCCGATCTTAGACTGGGAATGAACTCTGTATGCTTAAGTCAACCCATGAAACGAGCGTGCGGGTGCTGAGTCGGTCGAAGACGCATAATCCGCAAGTCGGGGATCGGCCCGGTACCCCTCTGCGTGCTATCGGTCACGCTGGCACAACCCTTAGTTCGGTTGGGGCTTAGACATGGAATGAACTCCCTATGCCTAAGCCAACCCACTAAACGGGCGTGTGGGCGCTCAACCGGCCGGAGAGGTAGAATGCACAAGCAGGGGATCGACATGGTCCCCCCTGCGTCTTGTCGATCCTGCTGTCGCAATCGTTGGTTCGATCTGATCTTAGACTGGGAATGAACTCCGTATGCTTAGACTAGAGATGAACTCTATATGCCAAAGTCAACCCACGAAATGAGCATCCGAGTGCTCAGCCGGCTGGAGAGGCATAATGGGCGGGCTGGGGATCAGCTCGATCCCCTTCTATGTGCTACCGATCCCACTGTCGGTCCTGCTGCCACAACTTTTAGTTCGGCTGTGGCTTAGACATGGAATGAACTCCGTATGCCTAAGCCAACCCATGAAACGAGCGTGCGGGTGCTCAACCGGTTGGAGAGGCAGAATGTGCAAGCCGGGGATCGACCCGGTCCCCTCTGCGTGCTGTCAATCCTGCTGCTAGTCCTACTACCGTAACCCTCGGTCCGATCCGATCTTAGACTGGGAATGAACTCCGTATGCTTAGACGTGGAATGAACTCCGTATGCCTAAGCCAACCCACAAAACGAGCGTACGGGCGCTCAACCGGTTGGAGAGGCAAAATGCGCAAGTCGGGGACCAGCCTGATCCCCCCTGTGTGCTGTCTATCCTGCTGTCGTAACCCTCGGTTTGATCCGATCTTAGACTGGGAATGAACTTCGTATGCATAAGTAAACCCACGAAATGAACGTGCGGGCATTGAGCCAGCCGAAGAGGCATAATACGCAAGCCGGGGATTGGCCCGATCCCCCTCTGCATGCTGTCGATCCCGCTACCGGTCCTGCTGCCACAACCCTCAGTTTGACTGGGGCTTAGACATGGAATGAACTCCGTATGCCTAAGCCAACCCATGAAATGAGCATGCGGGCACTCAACCGATCGGAGAGGCAGAATGCACAAGCCGCGGATTGGCCCGGTCCCCGCTCTGTGCTGGTCTTGCTGCCATAACCCTTGGTCCGGTCCGATCTTAGACTGGTAATGAACTCCGTATGCTTAGACATGGAATGAACTCCGTATGCCTGAGCCAACACACGAAACTAGCATGCGGACGTTCAACTGGCCGGAGAGGCAGAATGCATAAGTCGGGGGCCCGATCCCCCCTAGCGTACTGTCGATCCTGCTGTCGCAACCCTCGATCCGGTCTGATCTTAGACTGGGAATGAACTCCGTATGCATAAGTCAACCCAGGAAACGAGCGTGCGGGTGCTGAGTCGACCGAAAAGGCATAATACGTAAGCCAAAGATCAGCCCGGTCTTCCTCTGCATGCTACCGGTCTCACTGCCATAACCCTCGATCTGACTGGGGCTTAGCCATGGAATGAACTCCCTATGCCTAAGCCAACCCATGAAACGGGCGTGCCAGTGCTCAGCTGGCCAGAGAGGTAGAATGCGCAAGTCAGGGATCGACCCGATCCCCCCTGCGTGCTGTCGATCCTGCTACCGCAACCCTCGGTTTGGTTCGATCTGAGACTGGGAATGAACTTCGTATGCTTAGACTGGGGATGAATGCCGTATGCATAAGTCAACCCACGAAACGAGCGTCCGGGCGTTGAGCCGATCGAAGAGGCATAATGCGCAAGTCGGGGATCGGCCCGGTCCCCCCTGCGTGCTGTCGATCCTGCTACCGTAACCCTCGGTCTGGTTTGATCTTAGATTGGGAATGAACACCGTATGCTTAGACTGTCGCAACCCTCGGTCCGGTTTGATCTTAGACTGGGAATGAACACCATATGCTTAGACTGGGGATGAACTCCATATGCCTAAGTCAACCCATGAAATGAGCATGCGGGCGCTCAGCCGGTCGGAGAGGCCGACCAGAGAGGTAGAATGCTTAAGCTAGGGATCGGCCTGATCCCCCCTTACGTGCTACCGATTCTGCTGCCGCAACCCTTGGTTTGGTTCGATCTTAGGCTGGGAATGAACTCCGTATACTTAGACATGGAATGAACTCCGTATGCCTAAGCCAACCCATGAAACGAGCGTGCGGGTGCTCAGCCGGTCGGAGAGGCAGAATGCGCAAGCCGGGGTCCAGCCCGATCCCCTCCTGTGTGCTATCGATCCTGCTACCGTAACCCTCGGTCCGGTCCGATCTTAGACTGGGAATGAACTCTGTATGCCTAAGTCAACCTATGAAATGAGCATTCGGGTGCTGAGCCAGTCAGAGAGGCATAATGCGTAAGCCAGGGAAAGGCCCGGTCCCCCTCTGCGTATTACCAGTCCCGCTGCCACAACCCTCGGTCCGATTGGGGCTTAGACATGGAATGAACTCCCTATGCCTAAGCCAACCCATGAAACGGGCGTGCGGGCGCTCAACCGATCGGAGAGGTAGAATGCGTAAGCTGGGGATCGGCCCGGTCCCCCCTGCATGCTACCGATCCTGCTGTCGTAACCCTCGATCCGATCCGATCTTAGACTGGTAATGAACTCCATATGCTTAGACTGGTGATGAACTCCGTATGCCTAAGTCAACCCATGAAACGAGCATGCGGAGAGGCATAATATGCAAGCCGGGGATCAGCCCGGTCCCCCTCTGTGTGCTGTCGATCCCACTTTCGGTCCTGCTACCATAACCTTCGGTCCGGTTGGGGCTTAGACACGAAATGAACTCCGTATGCCTAAGCTAACCCACGAAATGAGCGTACGGGCGCTCAAACAGCCGGAGAGGTAAAATACGCAAGCTGGGGATTGGCCTAGCCCCTCCTTACGTGCTGTCGACCCTGCTGTTGGTCCTGCTATCGCAACCCTCGGTCTGGTCTGATCTTAGACTGGGAATGAACTCCGTATGCTTAGGCATGGAATGAACTCTGTATGCCTAAGCCAACCCATGAAATGAGCATGCAGGCGCTTAGCCGATCGGAGAGGCAAAATACGTAAGCCGAGGATCGGCCCGGTCACCCCCTGCGCGCTGTCGATCCTACAATCGCAACCCTCGGTCTGGTCCGATCTCAGACTGGAAATGAACTCCGCATGCCTAGGTGAACCTAATTAAATTAGCGTGCGGGCACTGAACCGATCGAAGAGGCATAATGTGCAAGCCGGGGATCGGCCCATCCCCCTCTGCGTGCTGTCGATCCCGCTGCCACTACCCTCGGTCCGACTGGGGTTTAGACATGGAATGAACTCCCTATGCCTAAGCCAACCCACGAAACGGGCATGCAGGCACTCAGTCGATCGGAGAGGCAGAATGTGCAATCAAGGGATCTGTCTGGTCCCTACTACGTGCTACCGATCCTGCTGCCGTAACCCTCGATCTGGTCTGATCTTAGATTGGGAATGAACTCCATATACTTAGACTGGGGATGAACTCCGTATGCCTAAGTCAACCCACAGAACGAGCGTACGGACGCTCAGCCGACCAGAGAGGCAGGATGCGTAAATCGGGGATCGAACGGGTGGTAGGTGGGTTCAAGCACATCTTCATATTTCTGCCATGCCAATGCCATTTTCATGGCTTGTAAATTCATACAATGGTCTCCTACGCCTTCATATGAAGTTTCGTGGTAAGACGACCCGTTTTCTATTTTTCATGATTTTTAAAACTTTTTGTGGTTTGGGATTTTTTTAAATTTTTTTAGAAAGAGTTTTGTCCCCAGATTTGGTAGAGGTGATCCTTGTATTTTTTTTGGCATGTGCAAAATAATTTAGCTGAAAACTCGAAGTGGAGAAGATTTTGTGACAGTTTGAAAAAAGTGTCCCCATTTTACACACTTTAATGGCTACTAGCAGCAAACCTATAAAATCTCAAATGCTCTTTAAGGGGTGTAAGTTCTTGAGGTTTGATGAGGGATAGGGGGCCAATTTAACGGCCAAGTACCAGCACCCATCGTACATCATGTGCGCACACCCCTGGCCCCGCCAATCGTCGGAAGCCCCATTGCCGTCGGTTAGGCTCTCAGGCGATGCTCCTACGATGGTGCCTCGGGCGAAAAAAATATGGCACCAGCACATGCTCGAGCCCAGCATGTGTACCGTGGCTCAAACTCTTAGACTGGGAATGAAATCCGTATGCTTAGACATGGAATGAACTCCGCATGCCTAAGCCAACCCACGAAACGAGCGTACGGGTGCTCAGCCGGTCGGAGAGGCAGAATGCACAAGCTGGGGATCGACTTGGTCCCTCTCTGTGTGCTGCCCATCCCGCTGCCACAACCCTCAGTCCGACTGGGATTTAGACATGGAATGAACTCCCTATGCCTAAGACAACCCATGAAACGGGCATGCGGGCGCTCTGCCGGCCGGAGAGGCAGAATGCGCAAGCCGGGGATCGGCCCGGTCCCCCCTGTGTGCTGTTGATCCTGCTGTCACTACCTTTGGTCCAGTTCGATCTTAGACTGTGAATGAACTCTGTATTCTTAGACTGGGGATGAACTCTATATGCCTAAGTCAACCCACAAAACGAGCGTGTGGGCGTTCAGTCGACCGGAGAGGTTGGCCAGAGAGGCAAAATGCGTAAGCAAGGGATCAACCCGATTCCCCCTGCGTGCTGTCGATCCTGTTATTGGTCCTGCTGTTGCACCCCTCGGTCTGGTCTAATCTTAGACTAGGAATGAACTCCATATGCTTAGAAATGGAATGAACTCTGTATGCCTAAGCCAACCCACGAAACGAGCATGCGGGAGCTCAGCCGGTCGGAGAGGTAGAATCCACAAGTCGGGGACCGACCTACCCACGAAACGAGTGTGCGGGCGCTCAGTCGGTCGGAAAGGTAGAATGTACAAGACGAGGACTGACCCGATCCTGTCTGTATGCTATCGATCCTGCTACTGCAGCCCTCAGTCTGGTCCGATCTTAGACTGGGAATGAACTCTGTATGCCTAAGTCATCCCATAAAATGAGCGTGCTGGCACTGAGCCAATCGAAGAGGAATAATGCGCAAGCCGAGGATTGGCCCGATCCCCCTCTGCATGCTGCTGGTCCCGCTACCACAACCCTCAGTTCGACTGGGGCTTAGACATGGAATGAACTCGCTATGCCTAAGCCAACCCACCAAACGGGCGTGCGGGCGCTCAGTCAGCCGAAGAGGTAGAATGTGCAAGCCGGGGATCGACCCGATCCTCCCTGCGTGCTACCGATCCTGCTGCAACCCTTGGTCCGGTTTGATCTTACATTGGGAATGAATTTTCGTATGCTTAGATTGAGGATGAACTCAACCGACCAGAGAGGCAGGATGCGCAAGCTGGGCATCAAACGGGTGGTAGGTGGGTTCAAGCACATCTTCATATTTTTGCAATGCCAATGCCATTTTTAGGGCTTAGACATGGAATGAACTCCATATGCCTAAGCGAACCCATAAAATGGGAGTGCGGGCGCTCAACCGACCGGAGAGGCAGAATACCCAAGTTGGGGATCGGCCCGATCCCTCCTGCGTGCCGTCGATCCTACTGTCACAACCCTTGATCTGATCTGATCTTAGGCTGGGAATGAACTCCATATGCTTAGACTAGGGATGAACTCCGTATGCATAAGTCAACCTACGAAACAAGCGTACGGGTGCTCAGCCGACTGGAGAGGTCGATCGGGAAGGCAGAATGCGCAAGCTGGGGATTGGCCCGATCCCTCCTGCGTGCTACCGATCCTACTACTGCAACCCTCGGTCTGATCTGATCTTATACTAGGAATGAACTCCATATGCTTAGACTGGGGATGAACTCTATATGCTTAGACATGGAATGAACTCCGTATGCCGAAGCCAACCCATGAAACGAGCGTGCGGGCATTCAACCGGTCGGAGAGGCAGAATGCGCAAGCCTAGGACCGGCCTGATCCCCCCCTGCGTGTTGTCGATCCTGCTACCGCAATGCTCAGTCCGATCTGATCATAGACTGGGAATGAACTCCTCATGCCTAAGTTAACCCACGTAACGAGCGTTCGGCCCAGTCCCCCTCTGCGTGCTGCCAGTCCCGCTACCACAACCCTATGCCTAAGCCAACCCATGAAACAGGCGTACGGGTGCTCAGCCAGCTGGAAGGCAGAATGCATAAGCAGGGGAACAGCACGGTCCCCCTGCGTATTACTGATCCTGCTGTCGTAACCCTCGGTCCGATCTGATCTTAGACTGCGAATGAACTCCGTATGCTTAGACTGGGGATGAACTCCGTATGCCTAAGTCAACCAACGAAACGAGCATGCGGGCGCTCAGCCGACCGGAGAGGCCAGCCAAAGAGGCATAATGTGCAAGTCGAGGATCAGTCCGGTCCCCTTCTACGTGCTGCCGATCCCACTGTCGGTCCTGCTGCCACAACCCTCGGTCCGGCTGGGGCTTAGACATGGAATTAACTTCGTATGCGTAAGCCAACCCACCAAACGAGCGTGCGGGCGCTCAGCCGGCTAGAGAGGCAGAATGTGTAAGCCGGGGATCGGCCTGATCCCCCCTGCGTGCTACCGATCCTGCTATCGCAACCCTCAGTTCGGTCCGATCTTAGACTGGGAATGAACACCGTATGCTTAGACATGGAATGAATTCCGTATGCCTAAGCCAACCCACGAAACGAGCGTGCGGGTGCTCAGTCGACCAGAGAGGCAGAATGTGTCGATCCTGCTATCACAACCTTTGGTCCAGTCTGATCTTAGACTGGGAATGAATTTCGTATGCCTAAGTCAACCCACGAAATGAGCTTTCAGGCGCTTAGCCGGCCAGAGAGGCATAATGCACAAGTCGGGGATCGACCCAGTCCCCCTCTGCATGCTGCCGATCCCGCTACCACAACCCTCGGTCCGACTGGGGCTTAGACATGGAATGAACTCTCTATGCCTAAGCCAACCCATCAAATGGGCATGTGGGCGCTCAGCCGACGGGAGAGGCAGAATGCGCAAGCTGGGGATCGACCCGATCCCACCAGTGCTATTGATCCTACTGTCGCAACCCTCGATCCGGTCCGATCTTAGACTGGGAATGAACTTCGTATGCTTAGACTGGGGATGAACTCCGTATGCCTAAGTCAACCCATGAAACGACCGTGCGGGTGCTCAGCTGATCGAAGAGGCCGGCCAGAGAGGCATAATGCACAGGTTGGGGATCAACCCGGTCCCTCTCTACATGCTGTCAATTTCACTGCTGGTCCTGCTGCCACAACCCTTGGTCCGGCTAGGGCTTAGACATGGAATGAACTCCGTATGCCTAAGCCAACCCACGAAACGAACGTGCGGATGCTTAGCCGGCCGAAGAGGCAGAATGTGCAAGTCGGGGATTGACCCGATCGCCCCTTACATGCTGTCAATCCTGCTGCTGGTCCTGCTACCGCAACCCTCAGTCGGTTCGATCTTAGACTGGGAATGAACTCCGTATGCTTAGACATGGAATGAACTCTATATGCCTAAGCCAACCCACGAAACGAGCGTGCGGGCGCTTAGCCGACCGGAGAGGTAGAATGCGCAAGTCGAGGACCGGCCCAATCGCCCCCTCCATGCTGTCGATCCTGCTATCATAACCCTTGGTCGATCTGATCTTAGACTGGGAATGAACTCCGTATGCCTAAGCCAACCCATGAAATGAGCATGCAGGCGCTGAGCCGGCTGAAGAGGCATAATGCGCAAGCCGGGGATTGGCCCGGTCCCCTTCTGTGTGTTGTCGATCCCGCTGCCATAACCCTAGGTTTGGAATGAACTCCCTATGCCTAAGCCAACCCATGAAACGGGTGTGCGGGCGTTCAGCCAGCCGAAGTGGCAGAATGCGCAAGCCGGGGATCGACCCAGTCCCCCCTGCGTGCTGTCGATCCAGCTATCACAATCCTCGATCCGGTCTGATCTTAGACTGGGAATAAACTTCGTATACTTAAACTCGGGATAAACTCCGTATGCCTAATTCAACCCATGAAACGAGCGTATGGGCGCTCAGTTGGCCGGAGAGGCCGGTCGGAGAGGTATAATACGCAAGTCGGGGATCAGCACGGTCCCCCTCTGTGTGTTGCCGATCCCACTACCGGTCCTGCTGACACAACCCTCGGTTCAGCTGGGGCTTAGACATGGAATGAAGTCTGTATGCCTAAGCCAACCAACGAAACGAGCGTGCGGGCACTCAGCCGGTCGGAGAGGCAAAATGCGTAAGCTGGGGATCAACCCGGTCCCCCTCTGCATGCTGTCGGTCCGCTGCCACAACCCTCGGTCCGGCTGGGGCTTATACATCGAATGAACTCCCTATGCCTAAGCCAACCCACTAAACGGGCATGTTGGGGCTCAATCAGTCGGAGAGGCAGAATGCACAAGCTGGGGATCGACCCGATGCCCCATGCGTGCTGTCGATCCTGCTACCGCAACATTCAATTCGATCTGATCTTAGACTGGGAATGAACTCCGTATGCTTAGACTGGGGATGAACTCCGTATGCCTAAGTCAACCCCCGAAACGAGCATGCGGGTGCTCAACCGGCTGGAGAGGCCGATCGGAGAGACATAATGCACAAGCTGGGGATCAGCCCGATCCCGTTGTCTGTCCTGCTGTCACAACCCTCAGTCTGACTGGGGCTTAGACATGGAATGAATTTCGATGCCTAAGCCAAGCCATGAAATGAGCATGCGGGTGCTCAGTCGGTCGGAGAGGTAGAATGCGTAAGCCGAGGATCGGCCTGATCCCCCCCGGTTGCTACCGATCCTGCTGCTGGCCCTGCTATCGCAACCCTCGGTCCGGTCCGATCTTAGACTGGGAATGAACTCCGTATGCTTAGATATGGAATGAACTTCGTATGCCTAAGCCAACCCATGAAACGAGTGTACGGGCGGTCAGCCGATCAGAGAGGCAGAATGCGCTAGCCGAGGACCGACCCGATCCCCCCAACGTGCTGTCGATCTTGCTGCCGTAACCCTCGGTCTGGTCTGATCTTAGACTGGGAATGAACTACGTTTGCTTAGACTGGGGATGAACTCCGTATGCCTAAGTCAACCAACGAAACGAGCGTGCGGGCGCTCAGCCGACTGGAGAGGCAAAATGCGCACACCGGGGATCGGCCTGATCTTTCTTTGTGTGCTGCCAGTCCCGCTGCCACAACCCTCGATCCAGCTAGGGCTTAGAGATGAAATGAACTCCCTATGCCTAAGCCAACCCACGAAACGGGCATGCGGGTGCTCAGTCGATCGGAGAGGCA
The DNA here is from genome assembly GCF_002303985.1 of Durio zibethinus. The sequence continues at coordinate 16,260,504 of NW_019167826.1, forward strand.
AAATGTGCAAGCCGAGGATCGGCCCGACCCCCCTGCGTGCTGTCGATCCTGCTACCGCAACCCTCTATCCGGTTCGATCTTAGACTGGGAATGAACTCTGTATGCTTAGACTGGGGATGAACTTCGTATGCCTAAGTCAACCCGTAAAACGAGCGTGCGGGTGCTCAGCCGGCCGGAGAGGGAGAATGCGCAAGCTGGGGATTGGCCCGGTCCCCCCTACGTGCCGTCGATCCTGCTCTTGGTCCTGCTGTCGCAACCTTCAGTCTGGTTCGATCTTAGACTAGGAATGAACTCCGTATGCTTAGACATGGAATGAACTTTGTATGCCTAGGCCAACCCATGAAACGAACGTACGGGTGCTCAGTCGGTAGGAGAGCCAGAATGGGCAAGCCGGGGACCGACCCGATCCCCCCTGCGTGTTATCAATCCTGCTGCCTCAACACTCAGTCTGGTCCAATCTTAGATTGGGAATGAACTCCGTATGCCTAAGTCAACTCACGAAATGAGTGTGTGGGCGCTGAGCCGGTCGGAGAGGCATAATGCGTAAGCCGAGGATCGACCCAATCCCCTTCTGTGTGCTGTCAGTCCCGTGGCCACAACCCTCAGTCTGGCTGGGGCTTAGACATGGAATGAACTCCCTATGCCTAAGCCAACCCATGAAACAGGCGTGCGGGTGGTTAGCCGACCAATGAGGCAGAATGCGCAAGCTGGGGATCTACCCGGTCCCCCCTGTGTGCTGTCGATCCTACTGTCGCAACCCTCAGTCTGGTCCGATCATAGACTGAGAATGAACTTCGTATGCTTTGACTGGGGATGAACTCTGTATGCCTAAGTCAACCCATGAAACGAGCGTGCGGACGCTCAGCCGACCAGAGAGGAAGGATGCTCAAGTCGAGGATCGAAGGGGTGGTAGGTGGGTTCAAGCACATCTTCATATTTCTACAGTGCCAATGCCATTTTTATGGCTTGTAAATTCATACAATGGTCCCCTATGCCTTCATGTGAAGTTTCGTCGCAAGACGACCCGTTTTCTATTTTTCATGATTTTTGAAACTTTTTACGGTTCGAGATTTTTTAAAATTGTTTTAGAAAGTGTTTGTCCCCAAATTTCGTAGAGGTGATCCTTTTATTTTTGTTGGCATGTACAAAAACATTCAGCTAAAAACTCGAAGTTGAGAAGATTTTGTGACCGTTTGAAAAAAGTGTCCCAATTTCAGACACTTTAATGGCTACTAGCAGCAAACCTATAAAATCTCAAATGCTCTTTAAGGAGGTGTGAGTTCTCGAGGTTTGATGAGGGATAGGGGGCCAATATAAGGGCCAAGTACCAGCACCCATCGCACATCATGTGCACACCCCCAATGCCGCCGGCTAGGCTCTCCGACGATGCTCCGGTGATGGTGCCCCGGGTAAAAAAAATGCGGCACCAGTACATGCTCGAGCCCAGCATGTGCACCATGGCTCAAACTCTTAGACTGGGAATGAACTCCATATGCTTAGACATGGAATGAACTCCGTATGCCTAAGCCAACCCAAGAAACGAGCGTGCGGGCGCTCAGCCGGCCGGAGAGGCAGAATGCTCAAGCCGGGGATCGGCCCGGTCCCCCTCTACGTGCTACTGATCCTGCTGCCACAACCCTCGGTCTGGTTGGGGCTTAGACATGGAATGAACTCCCTATGCCTAAGCGAACCCACGAAACAGGCGTGCGGGAACTCAGCCAGTTGGAAAGGCAGAATGTGCAAGCCGAGGATCAGCCCGATCCCTCCTGCGTGTTATCGAAACCCTCGGTCTGGTTCTATCTTAGACTGGGAATGAACTCCGTATGCTTAGAATGGGGATGAACTCCGTATGCCTAAGTTAACCCATAAAACGAGAGTGCGGGCGCTCAGCTGGCCAGAGAGGCCGATTGGAAAGGCAGAATGCGTAAGCCAGAGATCGACCTAGTCCTCCCTGCATGCTGCCAATCCTACTGCTGGTCCTGCTGTCGTAACCCTCAGTTCGGTCCAATCTTGGACTGGGAATGAACTTTGAGCTTTGAGCTGACCGGAGAGGCATAATGCGCAAGCCGGGAATCACCCCGATCCCCTTCTGTGTGCTGTCGGTCCCGCTGCCATAACCCTTGGCTCGACTAGGGCTTAGACATGGAACGAACTCCCTATGCCTAAGCCAACCCACAAAATAGGTGAGCGGGCGCTCAGCAGGCCGGAGAGGCAGAATGTGCAAGTCGGGGATCGGCTTAATCCCCCCTGCGTGCTGTCGATCTTGTTGCCGCAACCCTCGATCTGGTTCGATCTTTGACTGGGAATGAACTCCGTATGCTTAGACTGGGGATGAACTCCGTATGCCTAAGTCAACCCATGAAACGAGCGTGCAGGTGCTCACCGACCGAAAAGGTCGACTGGAGAGGCAGAATAAGCAAGCCGGGGATCAGCCCAATCCCCCCCAGTGTGCTACCGATTGTGCTACTGGTCTTGCTGCCGTAACCCTCAGTTCGATCCGATCTTAGACTGGGAATGAACTCTGTATGCTTAGACATGGAATCAACTCCGTATGCCTAAGCCAACCCACGAAACGAACGTGCGGGCGCTCAGCCGTCCAGAGAGGTAAAATGCACAAGCCTGGGATTAACCCGATCCCCCCTGCGTGCTATCGATCCTACTGTTGCAACCCTCGGTCTGGTCCGATCTTAGACTGGGAATGAACTTCATATGCCTAAGTCAACCAATGAAATGAGCGTTCGGGGGCTGAGCCGACAGGAGAGGCATAATGCGTCAGCCAGGGATCGGCTCGATCCCCCTCTGTGTGCTGTCAGTCTCGCTGCCACAACCCTCGGTCCTGTTGGGGCTTAGACAATGGAATGAACTCCCTATGCCTAAGCCAACCCATGAAACGGGCATGCGGGCGCTCAGTCGGTCGGAGAGGTAGAATGCGTAATCCGGGGATCGACCCGATCCCCCTACGTGCTGTCGATCCTGCTGCCACAACCCTCGGTCTGGTCCGCTCTTAGAGTGGGAATGAACTTCGTATGCTTAGACTGGGGATAAACTCCGTATGCCTAAGTCAACCCATGGAACGAGCATGAAGGCACTCAGCCAGTTGGAGAGGCCGGTCGGAGAGGCATAATGCATAAGCCAAGAATCAGCCCGTTCTCCCTCTGCGTGCTATCGATCTCGTTGCCGATCCTGCTACCACAACCCTCGGTCTCGCTGGGGCTTAGACATGGAATGAACTCCGTATGCCTAAGCCAACCCACGAAACGAGCGTGCGGGCACTCAATCGGCCGGAGAGGCAGAATGCGCAAGCCGGGGATTGACCTAGTCCCCCCCTGCATGCTGTCGATCCTGCTACTGGTCCTACTGTCGCAACCATCGGTCCGATCAGATCTTAGACTGGGAATGAACTCCGTATGCTTAGACATGGAATGAACTCCGTATGCCTAAGCCAACCCACAAAATGAGCGTGCGGGCGCTCAACCGACAGAAAAGGCAGAATGCACAAGCTGGGGATCTACCCGGTCCCATCTACATGCTGTCGATCCTGCTGCCGCAACCCTCGGTCCGGTCCGATCTTAGACTAGGAATGAACTCCGTATGCCTAAGTCAACTCATGAAACAAGCGTGCTGGCACTGAGCCGACCGGAGAGGCATAATGCGTAAGCAGGGGTTCGGCCCGATCCCCCTCTGCGTGCTGTCGGTCCTGCTACCATAACCCTCGGTCCGGCTGGGGTTTAGACATGGAATGAACTCCCTATGCCTAAGCCAACCCATGAAATGGGTGTGCAAGCACTCAGCCGGCCGGAGAGGCAGAATGTGCAAGCCAGGGATCGGCCCAGTCCCTCCTCCGTGCTGTTGATCCTGCTGCCACAACCCTCAGTCCGAGTCCGATCTTAGATTGGGAATGAACTCTTTATGCTTAGACTGGGGATGAACTCCGTATGCCTAAGTCAACCCACGAAACGGGCTTGCAGGCACTCAGCCGGTCGGAGAGGTAGAATGTGTAAGTCGGGGATCGGCCCGATCCCCCCTGCGTGCTACCGATCCTGCTGCCGCAACCCTCGGTCTGGTTCGATCTTAGACTGAGAATGAACTCCGTATGTTTAGACTGGGGATGAACTTCAAGGGCTGAGTCGATCGGAGAGGCATAATGCGCAAGCTGGGGATCGGCCTGGTCCCCCTCTGCGTGCTGCCGGTCCCGCTACCACAACCCTCGATCCGACTGGGGCTTAGACATGGAATGAACTCCCTATGCCTAAGCCAACCCACAAAATGGGCATGCGGGTGCTCAGCAGGCCGGAGAGGCAGAATGCGCAATTCGGAGATCGACCTGATCCCCCCTGCCTACTGTCGATCTTGCTGTCGTAACCCTCGATTTGATCCGCTCTTAGACTGGGAATGAACTCCATATGCTTAGACTGGGGATGAACTCCATATGCCTAAGTCAACCCATGAAACGAGCGTACGGGCGCTCAGCCAGCCGGAGAGGCCGATCGACGTGGCGTAATGCACAAACCGGGGATCAGCCCGTTCCCCCTCTGCATGCTACCGTTCCCGTTGTCGGTCCTACTGCCATAACCCTCGGTCCGGCTGGGGCTTAGACAGGGAATGAACTCCATATGCCTAAGCCAACCCATGAAACGAGCGTGCGGGAGCTCAACTAATCGGAGAGGCAGAATTCGCAAGCCGGGGATAGGCTCGATCCCCCCTACATGCTGTTGATCCTGCTATTGCTCCTGCTGTCGCAATCCTCGGTCCGGTCTGATCTTAGACTGGGAATGAACTCTGTGTGTTTAGACATGGAATGAACTCCGTATGCCCCACGAAACGAGCGTGCGGGCGCTCAGCTGACCGGAGAGGTAGAATGCGCAAGCCGGGATCGGCCCAGTCCCCCATGTACGCTGTCAATCTTGATGCCACAACCCTCGGTCCGATCCGATCTTAGACTGAGAATGAACTTCGTATGCCTAAGTCAACCCACGAAACGAGTGTGTGGGTGCTGAACTAGCCAAAGAGGCCTGGTCCCCCTCTGCGTGCTGTCGATCCCGCTGCCACAACCATCGGTCCGGCTAGGGTTTAGACATGGAACGAACTCCCTATCCTTAAGCTAACCCATGAAATGGGCGTGTAGGTGCTCAACCGGCCGGAGAGGTAGAATGCGCAAGCCGGGGATCGGCCCGGTCCCCCCTGCATGCTGTTGATCCTACTACTGGTCCTGCTGCCGCAACCCTCGGTCTGGTCTGATCTTAAACTGGGAATGAACTTCGTATGCTTAGACATGGAATGAACTCTGTATGCCTAAGCCACCCACGAAATGAGTGTACGGGTGCTTAGCCAGCCAGAGAGGTAGAATGCGTAAGCTGGGGATCGACCCGATCCCCACTTGTGTGCTATCGATCTTGCTACCGCAACCCTTAGTCCGATCTGATCTTAGATTGGGAATGAACTCTGTATGCCTAAGTCAACCCACGAAACAAGCGTACAGTCGCTGAGCCGACCGAAGAGGCATAATGCGTAAGCCAGGCATTGGCCCGATCCCCCTCTGCGTGCTGTCGGTCCTACTACCACAACCCTCGGTCCAGCTGGGGCTTAAACATGGAATGAACTCCCTATGCCTAAGCCAACCCATGAAACAGGCGTGCAGGCGCTCAGCCGGTCGGAGAGGTAGAATGCGAAGTCAAGGGATCGTTCGGTCCCCCCTGCGTGCTGCCGATCCTACTACCGCAACCTTTGATCTGGTCCAATCATAGACTGGGAATGAACTCCGTATGCTTAGACTGGTGATGAACTCTGTATGCCTTAGTCAACCCATAAAACGAACGTGCGGGCGCTCAACCGACCAGAGAGGCAGGATGCGCAAGCCGCGGATCGAACGGGTGGTAGGTGGGTTCAAGCACATCTTCATATTTTTACCATGCCAATGCCATTTTTATGAGTTGTAAATTCATACAATGGTCCCCTAAGCCTTCATGTGAAGTTTCGTGGCAAGACGACCCATTTTTTATTTTTCACGATTTCTGAAACTTTTTAGGGTTCAGGATTTTATAAAATTTTTTTAGAAAGAGATTTGTCCCCAAAATTGGTAGAGGTGATCCTTGTATTTTTTTTGGCATGCGCAAAAAAATTCAGCTAAAAACTCGAAGTGGAGAAGATTTTGTGACCGTTTGAAAAAAGTGTCCCCATTTCAAACACTTTAATGGCTACTGGCAGCAAACCTATAAAATCTCAAATGCTCTTTAAAGGGGTGTGAGTTCTCGAGGTCTGATGAGGGATAAGGGGCCAATATAAGGGTCAAGTATCAGTACCCATCGTACATCATGTGCGCACACCCGTCGGCCCCCTCAATCGTCGGAGCCCCCAATGCCGCCGATTAGATTCTCCGACGATGCTCCGACGATGGTGCCTCAGGCAAAAAAAATGTGGCACCAGCACATGTCTGAGCCCAACATGTGCACCGTGGCTCAAAATCTTAGACTAGGAATGAACTCCGTATGCTTAGACATGGAATGACTCCGTATGCCTAAGCCAACCCATGAAATGAGCGTGCAGGTGCTCAGCCAGCCAGAGAGGTAGAATGCGAAAGCCGAGGATGGGCCCGATCCCCCCTATGTGCTATCGACCTTGCTATTGCAACCCTCAATCCAGTCTGATCTTAGACTGGAATGAACTCTATATGCATAAGTCAACCAAAAAACGAGTGTACGGGCGCTGAGCCAGCCGAAGAGGCATAATGCGTAAGCCGAGGATCGGCCTGATCCCCCTCTGCGTGCTGTCAGTCCCACTACCACAACCCTCGGTCTGGCTGGGGCTTAGACATGGAATGAACTCCCTATGCCTAAGCTAACCCGTGAAATGGGTATGCGGGTGCTCAACCAACCGGAGAGGCAGAATGCACAAGCCGAGGATCGACCCGGTCCCCCCTTTGTGCTGCCGATCCTACTGCTGGTCCTACTGTCGCAACCCTCGGTCTGGTCTGATCTTAGACTGGGAATGAACTCCATATGCTTAAACAGGGAATGAACTCCGTCTGCCTAAGCCAACCCATGGAACGAGCGTGTGTGAGCTCAGTCGGTTGGAAAGGCAGAATGCGTAAGTCGGGGATCAGCCTGGTCCCCCTCGACGTGCTGTCAATCCCGCTATCAGTCCTGCTGCCATAACCCTTGGTCCGACTGGGGCTTAGACATGGAATGAACTCCGTATGCCTAAGCCAACCCATGAAACGAGCGTGCGGGTGCTCAGTCGGTCGGAGAGGCAGAATGGGCATGTCAGGGATCGGCCCGATCCCCCCTATGTGTTGTCGATCCTGCTATCGTAACCCTTGGTCCAATCCGATCTTAGACTAGAAATGAACTCCATATGCCTAAGTCAACCTACGAAACGAGCGTTCGGGCACTAAGCCGACTGGAGAGGCATAATGTGCAAGCTAGGGATTGGCCTTGTCCCCCTCTGCGTGCTGTCGATCTCGCTGCCACAACCCTAGGTCTAACTGGGGCTTAGACAAGGAATGAACTCCATATGCCTAAGCCAACCCATGAAAGGAGCGTACGGGCACTCTGCCGATCAGAGAGACAGAATGTGCAAGCCGAGGATCGGCCCGGTCCCCCCTGCGTGCTGCCGATCTTGCTGCCGTAACCCTCGGTCTGGTCTGATCTTAGACTAGGAATGAACTCCGTATGCTTAGACTGGGGATGAACTTCGTATGCCTAAGTCAACCCATGAAACGAGCATGTGAGCGCTCAGTCGATCAGAGAGGCTTATCGGAGAGGCAGAATGTGCAAGCTAGGGATCGGCCCGATCCCCCCTGCGTGCTCTCGATCCTGCTACTGGTCTTGCTACCGTAACCCTCGGTCCTGTCCGATCTTACCCTGGGAATGAACTCCGTATGCTTAGATATGGAATGAACTCCGTATGCCTAAACCAACCCACGAAATGAGCGTGCGGGCACTCAGCCGGCCGTAGAGGCAAAATGTGCAAGCCGGGGACCGGTCCGATCCCTCCCTGCGTGCTGTCGATCTTGCTACCACAACCCTCAATCCGATCCAATCTTAGACTAGGAATGAACTCAGTATGGCTGAGTCAACCCATGGAACGAGCGTTCGAGCATTGAGCCAGCCGGAGAGGCATAATGCGCAACTCGGGGATTGACCCGATCCCTCTGTGTGCTACCGATCTTGCTGCCGCAACCTTTCATCTGGTCCGATCATAGACTAGGAATGAACTCCATATGCTTAGACTGGGGATGAACTCCGTATGCCTAAGTCAACCCATGAAACGAGCATGTGGGTGCTCAGCCAGTCGGATAGGCCGACCAGAGATGCATAATCATAAGCCGACGATCAACCTGGCCCCCCTCTATATACTGCCGATCCCGCTACCGTTCCTGTTGCCACAACCCTCAGTCCGACTAGGGCTTAGACATGGAATGAGCTCCGTATGCCTAAGCCAACCCACGAAACGAGCGTACGGGCACTCAGCCGACCGGAGAGACAGAATGCGCAAGTCGAGGATCGACCTGATCCCCCTCTGCGTGCTACCGGTCTTGCCACCACAACCCTCGATCCGGCTGGGGCTTAGACATGGAATGATCTCCCTATGCCTAAGCCAACCCATGAAACGGGCATGCGGATGCTCAGTCGACCAGAGAGGCAGAATGCACAAGTCAGGGATCGGCCCGATCCCCTCCTGCGTGTTATCGATCCTGCTACCGTAACCCTCAGACTGGTCCGATCTTAGACTAGGAATGAACTCCGTATGAGTAAGTCAACTGACAAAATGAGCGTGTGGGCGCTGAGCTGGTCGAAGAGGCATAATGCACAAGTCGGGGATCGGCCCGTCCCTCTTTGCGCGCTGTCGGTACCATTGCCACAACCCTCAGTCCGACTGGGGCTTAGACATGGAATGAACTCCCTATGCCTAAGCCAACCCATGAAATGGGCGTGCGGGCACTCAGCCGGCTGGAGAGGCAGAATGAGCAAGCCAGGGATCGGCCCTATCCCTCCTGCGTGCTACCGATCCTGTTGTCGCAGCCCTCGTTCTGGTTCGATCTTAGACTGGAAATGAACTCCGTATGCTTAAACTCGGGATGAACTCCGTATGCTTAGACTGAGGATGAACTCTGTATGCCTAAGTCAACCAACGAAACGAGCGTGCGGGAGCTCAGTCGGCCAGAGAGGCATAATGCGTAAGCCAGGGATCAGCCTGGTCCCTCTCTGCGCGCTGCCGATCCCGCTGTCGATCTTGCTACCACAACCCTCAGTCTGACTGGGGCTTAGACCTAGAATGACCTCTGTATACCTAAGCCAACCCACGAAACGAACGTGCGAGCGCTCAGCCGGTCGGAGAGGCAGAATGCGCAAGCCAGGGATCGGCCCGATCCCCCCCTCCATGCTGTCAATCCTATTGCTGGTCCTGCTATCGAAACCCTCAGTCCGGTCCGATCTTAGACTGGGAATGAACTCCGTATGCTTAAACATGGAATGAACTCCGTATGCCTAAGCCAACCTACGAAATGAGCGTGCTGGAGCTCAGTCGGCTGGAGAGGCAGAATGCACAAGTCAAGGATCGGCCCGATCCCCCCTGCGTGCTGTCGATCCTGCTGCCGCAACCCTCGGTCTGGTCTGATCTTAGACTGGGAATGAGCTCCGTACGCCTAAGTCAACCCATGAAACTTACGCATGGGAGCTGAGCCGATTCGAGAGGCATAATGTGCAAGCCGGGGATTGACCCGGTCCTCCTCTGCATGCTACCGATCTCACTACCATAGCCCTCGATCCGGTTGGGGCTTAGACAAGGAATGAACTCCCTATGCCTAAGCCAACCCACATAACGGGTGTGCGGGCGCTTAGCCGGCCAGAGAGGCAGAATGCGCAAGTCGGGGATCGATCCGGTCCCCTCTGCGTGCTGTCGATACTGCTATCGTAACCCTTGATCCGGTCCTATCTTAGACTGGGAATGAACTCCTTATGCTTAGACTGAGGATGAACTCCGTATGCCTAAGTCAACCCACGAAACGAGCGTGCGGGCACTCAGCCGACTAGAGAGGCAGGATGCGTAAGTCGAGGATCGAACAAGTGGTAGGTGGGTTCAAGCACATCTTCATATTTTTGCAATGCCAATGCCATTTTTATGGCGTGTAAATTCATACATTGGTCCCCTAAGCCTTCATGTGAAGTTTCGTGGCAAGGCGACCCGTTTTCTATTTTTCATGATTTTCGAAACTTTTTACGGTTTGAGATTTTTTAAAATTTTTTTAGAAAGAGTTTTGTCCCCAAATTTGGTAGAGGTGATCCCTGTATTTTTGTTGGCATGCACAAAACTATTCAGCTAAAAACTCGAAGTGGAGAAGATTTTGTGACCATTTGAAAAAAGTGTCCCCATTTTAGACACTTTAATGGCTACTGGCAGCAAACCTATAACATCTCAAATGCTCTTAAAGGGGGTGTGAGTTCTTGAGGTTTGATGAGGGGTAGGGGGCCAATATAAGGGCCAAGTACCAGCACCCATCGCACATCATGTGCGCACACCTCTGACCCCCCCAATCGTCGAAACCCCCAATGCCGCCGGTTAGGCTCTCCGACGATGCTCCGACGATGGTGCCCCGGGTGAAAAAAATGTGGCACTAGCACATGCCCGAGCCCAGCATGTGTAGCGTGGCTCAAAATCTTAGACTGGGAATGAACTCCGTATGCTTAGACATGAAATGAACTCCGTATGCCTAAGCCAACCCACGAAATGAGCGTACAGGCGCTCAGTTGGTCGGAGAGGTAGAATGCGCAAGCCAAGGATCAACCCAGTCCCCCCTGCATGCTGTCGATATTGCTACCACAACCCTCAGTCCGATCTGATCTTAGACTGGGAATGAACTCCATATGCATAAGTTAACCCACGAAACGAGCGTGCGAGTGCTGAGCCAACCGAAGAGGCATAATGCAGAAGCCGAGGAATGGCCTAGTCCCCCTCTACGTTCTGTCAGTCCTGCTGCCAAAACCCTTGGTCTGGCTGGGGCTTAGACATGGAATGAACTCCCTATACCTAAGCCAACCCACAAAACGGGCGTACGGGCGCTGAGCCAGCCGAAGAGGCATAATGTGCAAGCTGGGGATCGGCTCGGTCCCCCTCTACGTGCTGTCGGTCCCACTGCCACAACCCTCGGTCTGGTATTTGGTAGAGATGATCCCTGTATTTTTGTCCTCAAATTTGGTAAAGGTGATCCCTGTAATTTTTGTTGGCATGCACAAAACTATTCAGCTAAAAACTGAAAGTGGAGAAGATTTTGTGACCATTTGAAAAAAGTGTCCCCATTTCAGACACTTTAATGGCTACTGGTAGCAAACCTATAACATCTCAAATGCTCTTTAAGGGGGTGTGAGTTCTTGAGGTTTGATGAGGGGTAGGGGCCCAATATAAGGGCCAAGTACCAGCACCCATCACACACCATGTGCGCACACCCCCCAGCCCCCTAATCATCGGAACCCCCAATGCTGTCGGTTAGGCTCTCCGACGACGCTCCGACAATGCTCCGGCGATGGTGCCCCAGGTGAAAAAAATGTGGCACCAGCACATGCCTGAGCCCAGCATGTGCACCGTGGCTCAAAATCTTAGACATGGAATGAACTCTGTATGCTTAGACATGGAATGAACTCTGTATGCCTAAGCCAACCCATGAAACGAGCGTGCGAGCGCTCAGTCGGTCGGAAAGGTAGAATGCGTAAGCTGGGGATCGGCCCGATCCTTCATGCGTGCTGTCGATCCTACTGCTGCAACCCTTGGTCCTGTCCGATCTTAGACTGAGAATGAACTCCATATGGTTAGACTGGCGATGAACTCTGTATGCGTAAGTCAACCCATGAAACGAGTGTGCGGGCACTCAGCCGACCGAAGAGGTCGGTCGAAGTGGCATAATGCATAAGCTGGGGATCAACCTGGTCCCCTTCAATGAGCTATCGATCCCGCTGCCGATCCTGCTACCACAAATTTCGGTTCGACTGGGGCTTAGACATGGAATGAACTCCGTATGCCTAAGCCAACCCATGAAACGAGCGTGTGGGCGCTCAGTCAGTCGGGAGGCAGAATGCGCATGCCGGGGATCGACCCAATCCCCCTCGCGTGCTGTCGATCCTGCTACCGCAACCCTCGGTCTGGTCTGAACTTAGACTGGAAATGAACTCTGTATGCCTAAGTCAATCCAGGAAACGAGCGTTTGGGTCCTGAGCCGGCCGGAGAGGCATAATGTGCAAGCCGGGGATCGGCCTGGTCCACCTATGTGTGCTGCCGGTCTCACTGCCACAACTCTCAGTCCGACTGGGGCTTAGACATGGAATGAACACCCTATGCCTAAGCCAACCCACAAAACGGGCATACGGGCACTTTACCGATCGAAGAGGCAGAATGCGTAAGCCGGGGATCAGCCCGGTCCCCCCTGCATGCTACCAATCCTACTGTCGTAACCCTCGGTCCAGTTTGATCTTAGACTGGGAATGAACTCCGTATGCTTAGACTGGGGATGAACTCCGTATGCCTAAGTCAACCCATGAAACGAGCATGCGGGTGCTCAACTGATCGGAAAGGCCGGTCGAAGAGGCAGAATACGTAAGCCGGGGATCGACCCGATCCCCCCTGCGTGGTCCCAATCCTGCTGCTAGTCCTGCTACTGTAACCCTCGGTGCTGTCCGATCTTAGACATGGAATGAACTTTATATGCCTAAGCCAACCCACGAAATGAGCGTACGGGCGCTCAACCGACCGGAAAGGCAGAATGCGTAAGTCGAGGATCGGTCCGGTCCCCCCTATGTGCTGTCGATCTTGCTGCCACAACCGTCAGTCTGATCCGATCTTAGACTGGGAATGAACTCCGTACGCCTAAATCAACCCATGAAACGAGCGTTCGGGCAGTGAGCCGGATAGAGAGGCATAATGCGCAAGTCAAGGATCGGCCCGATCCCCCCTGCGTGCTGCCGATCTTACTGCTGCAACCCTCAGTCTGGTCTGATCTTAGACTAGAAATGAACTCCATATGCTTAGACTGGGGATGAACTCCGTATGCCTAAGTCAACCCACGAAATGAGTGTGCGGGGTGCTCAGTCAGCCGAATAGACAGGTCAGAGAGGTATAACGTGTAAGCCAAGGATCAACCTGGTCCCCCTCTGCGTGCTATCTATGCCACTATTGGTCCTACTGCCACAACCCTCAGTCCGACTGGGGCTTAGACATGGAATGACCTTCGTATGCATAAGCCAACCCCACGAAACGAGCGTGCGGGTGCTCAGCCGGCCAGAGAGGCAGATTACGCAAGTCAGGGATCGGCCTGATCCCCATCTGCATGCTGCCGATCCCGTTGCCACAACCCTCGGTTAGGCTGGGGCTTAGACATGGAATGATCTCACTATGCCTGAGCCAACCCACGAAATGGGCATGCGGGCACTCAATCGGTCGGAGAGGTAGAATGCACAAGTCAGGGATCGACCCGGTCCCCCCTACGTGCTGTCGATCCTACTGCCGTAACCCTCGGTTCGATCCGATCTTAGACTAGGAATGAACTCCGTATGCTTAGACTGGGGATGAACTCCATATGCCTAAGTCAACCCACGAAAATGAGCGTGCAGACGCTTAGCCGGTCGGAGAGGCATAATGTGCATGCCGGGGATCAGCCCAGTCCCCCTCTGTGTGCTGCTGATCCAGCTGCCACAACCCGTATGCCGAGACTTAGACATGGAATGAAATCCATATGCCTAAGGTAACCTACGAAACGAACGTGCGGGCACTCAGCCGGTCGGAGAGGCAAAATGCACAAGTCGAGGATTGACCTAGTGCCCCCTGCATGCTGCCAATCGTGCTGTTGGTCCTACTGCCACAACCCTCAGTCCGATTCGATCTTAGACTAGGAATGAACTTCGTATGCTTAGACATGGAATGAACTCCGTATGGCTAAGCCAACGCACGAAACGAGCGTGCGGGCGCTCAGCCGATCGGAATAGTAGAATGCATAAGCCAGGGACTGGCCCAGTTCCCCCTTGCGTGCTATCGATCCTGCTACCACAACCCTTGGTCTGATCCGATCTTAGACTGGGAATGAACTCCGTATGCCTAAGTCATCCCATGAAACGAGTGTGCAAGCACTAAGCTAGTCGGAGAGGCATAATGCGCAAGCTGGGGATCGACCTAGTCCCCCTCTGCGTGCTACCGATCCCGCTGTCGAAACCCTCTGTCTGGCTGGGGCTTAGACATGGAATGAACTCCCTATGCCTAAGCCAACCCATGAAACGGGCGTGCGGGCACTCAGCTGGCCGGAGAGGCAGAATGAGCAAGCTAGGGATCGGTCTGATCCCCCCTGTGTGCTGTCGATCCTGCTGCCGCAACCCTCGGTCTAATCCGATCTTAGACTGGGAATGAACTCCGTATGCTTAAGTCATCCTACGAAACAAACGTGTGGGCACTGACTCGGCCGGAGAGGCATAATGCGTAAGTCCGGGTTTGGCCTGATTACCTTCTGCGTGCTGTCGGTCCCGCTGCCACAACCCTCGATCCGACTAGGGCTTAGACATGGAATAAACTCCCTATGCCTAAGCCAACCCACGAAACGAGCGTGCGGGCACTCAGCCAGCCGGAGAGGCAGAATGCGTAAGCCGGGGATCGACCCGGTCCCCCCTGTGTGCTGTCGATCCTGCTGCCGTAACCCTCGGTTCGGTCCGATCTTAGACTGGGAATGAACTCCATATGCTTAGACTGGGGATGAACTCCGTATTCCTAAGTCAGCCCACAAAACGAGCATGCGGATGCTCAGTCGACCAAAGAGGCAGGATGCACAAGCCGGAGATCGAACGGGTGATAGGTGGGTTCAAGCACATCTTCATATTCCTGCCATGCCAAAGCCTTTTTTATGGCTTGTAAATTCATAAAATGGTCCCCTACACCTTCATGTGATGTTTCATGGCAAGACGACCCGTTTTCTATTTTTTATGATTTTTGAAACTTTTTGCGGTTCGGGATTTTTTAAAATTTTTGTACAAAGAGTTTCATCCCCAAAATTGGTAGACGTGATCCTTGTATTTTTGTTGGCATGTACAAAAATATTCAGCTAAGAACTCGAAGTGGAGAAGATTTTGTGACCGTTTCAAAAAAGTGTCCCCATTTTAGACACTTTAATGGCTGCTGGCAGTAAACCTATAAAATCTCAAATGCTCTTTAAGGGGGTCTGAGTTCTCAAGGTTTGATGAGGGATAAGGGGTACATATAAGGGCCAAGTACCAGCACCCATCGCACATTTTGTGCGCACACCCCCCGACCCCCCAATCGCCGAAACCCCCAATGCCGCCGGTTAGGCTTTCCGACGATAGTGCCCCGGGCGAAAAAAATGTGGCACCAGCACATGCCCGAGCCCAGCATCTGCACCGTGGCTCAAACTTTTAGACTAGGAATGAACTCCGTATCCTTAGACATGGAATGAACTCTGTATGCCTAAGCCAACCCACGAAATGAGCGTGCGGGCACTCAACCGGCCAGAGTGGCAAAATGAGCAAGTCAGGGATTAGCCTGGTCCCCCCTACATGCTGTCGATCCTACTGCTGGTCCTGCTACCATAACCCTCGGTCTGGTCTGATCTTAGATTGGGAATGAACTTCGTATGCTTAGACATGGAATGAACTCCGTATGCCTAGGCCAACCCATAAAACGAGCGTGCGGGCGCTCAACTGGTCGGAGAGGCAGAATGCGCAAGCCAGGGACCAGCCTGGTTCCCCCTGTGTGTTGTCAATCCGACTGCCACAACCCTCGGTCTGGTCTGATCTTAGATTGGGAATGAACTTCGTATGCCTAAGTCAACCCACGAAACGAGCGTTTGGGCACTGAGCCAGCCCGAGAGGCATAATGCGCAAGCCAGAGATCTGCTCAGTCCCCCTCTGTGTGCTGCCGGTGTCACTGCCATAACCCTCAGTTTGGCTAGGGCTTAGACATGGAATGAACTCCCTATGCCTAAGCCAACCCACGAAATGGGCATGCAAGCGCTCAGCCGACCGGAGAGGCAGAATGCGTAAGCCGGGGATCAGCCCGATCCCCCCTGCGTGCTACCGATCCTACTGCCAACCCTCGGTCTGATCCGATCTTAGACTGGGAATGAACTCTGTATGGTTAGACTGGGGATGAACTCCGAATGTCTAAGTCAACCCACAAAATGAGCGTGCGGGCGTTCAGCCGATCGGAGAGGCCAGCCAAAGAGGCATAATGTGCAAGCCGAGGATCAGCCCAGTCCCCCTCTGCATGCTGTCAATCCCACTACCGATCCTGCTGCCACAACCCTCGGTCCGACTGGGGCTTAGACATGGAATGAACTTCGTAAGCCTAAGCCAACACACGAAACGAACGTGCGGGTGCTCAACCGATCGGAGAGGCAGAATGCGCAAGCCGGGGATCGGCCCGATCCCCCCCTGTGTGCTGTAGATCCTGCTACTGGTCCTGCTACCGTAACCCTCGGTCCGGTCTAATCTTAGACTGGGAATGAACTCCGTATGCTTAGACATGGAATGAACTCTATATGCCTAAGCCAACCCACGAAATGAGCGTGCAGGCGCTCACCTCACCGGAGAGGCAGAATGCGCAAGTTGGGGGTTGGCCTGGTCCCTCTTTGCGTGCTGTCGATCCTGCTACTGCAACCCTTAGTCTGATCCGATCTTAGACTGGGAATGAACTCCGTATGCCTAAGTCATCCCATGGAATGAGTGTGTGGGCGTCGAGCCGACCGAAGAGGCATAATGCGCAAGCCGGGGATCACCTAGTCCCCCTCTACATGCTGCCAGTCCCACTGCCACAACCCCCTATCCGGCTGGGGCTTAGACATGGAATGAACTCCCTATGCCTAAGCCAACCCACGAAACGGGCGTGCGGGCGCTCAGCCGGCCGGAGAGGTAGAATGAGCAAGCCCACGATCGATCCGGTCCCCCCTATGTGCTGTCGATCCTGCTACCGCAACCCTTGGTCTGGTCCGATCTTAGACTGGGAATGAACTCCGTATGCTTAGACTGGGGATGAACTCCGTATGCCTAAGTCAACCCACGAAACGAGCGTGCGGGCGCTCAGCCGACCAGAGAGGCAGGATGCGCAAGTCGGGGATCGAATGGGTGGTAGGTGGGTTCAAGCACATCTTCATATTTCTGCCGTGCCAATGCCATTTTTATGTCTTGTAAATTCATACAATGGTCCCCGAAGCCTTAATGTGAAGTTTCATGGCAAGACGACCCGTTTTCTATTTATCACAATTTTTGAAACTTTTTGGGGTTCAGAATTTTTTTGCAAATTTTTTAGAAAGAGTTTTGTCCACAAATTTCATAGAGGTGATACTTGTATTTTTTTTGGAATGCACAAAAAAATTCAGCTAAAAACTCGAAGTGGAGAATATTTTGTGACCATTTGAAAAAAGTGTCCCTATTTCAGACACTTTAATGGCTACTAGCAACAAACCTATAAAATCTCAAATGCTCTTTAAAGGGGTGTGAGTTCTTGAGGTTTGATGAGGGATAGGGGGCCAATATAAGGGCCAAGTGCCAACACCCATCGCACATCATGTGCACACACCCTCCAGCCCCCCCAATCGTCGGAACCCCCAATGTCGCCGGTTAGGCTCTCCAGCGATGCTCAGGAGATGGTGCCCCTAGGAAAAAAAATGCGGCATCAGCACATGGCCGATCCCGGCATGTGCACCGTGGCTCAAAATCTTAGACTGGGAATGAACTCATTACGCTTAGACATGGAATGAACTCCGTATGCCTAAGCCAACCCATGAAACGAGCGTGCAGGCACTCAGCTGACCGGAGAGGCAGAATGCACAAGCCGGGGATCGGCCTGATCCCCCCTGTGTGCTATCGATCCTGCTCTCGTAACCCTCGGTCCGGTCCAATCTTAGACTGGGAATGAACTCCGTATGCATAAGTCAACCCACAAAACGAGCGTGCGGGCGCTGAGCTGGCCGAAGAGGCATAATGCGCAAGCCAGGGATCGGCCCAGTCCCCCTCTGTGTGCTGTCTATCCCGCTGCCACAACCCTCGATCCGGCTAGGGCTTAGACATGGAATGAACTCCCTATGCCTAAGCCAACCCACGAAATGGACGTGCAAGCGCTCAGCCGACCGGAGAGGCAAAACGCGCGAGCTGGGGATCCGTTGGATCCCCCTTGCGTGCGATCGATCCTGCTACCACAACCCTCTGTCCGGTCTGATCTTAGACTGGGAATGAACTCCATATGCTTAGCTAGGGATGAACTCCGTATGCCTAAGTCAACCCACGAAACGAGCGTGCGGGCATTCAACCGCCCAGGAGAGGCACAATGCGCAAGTCAGGGACCGGCTCGATCCCCCCTACGTGCTGTCGATCCTGCTGCCGTAACCCTTGGTCTGGTCTGATCTTAGACTGGGAATGAACTCTGTATGCCTAAGTCAACGCACGAAACGAGCGTGCGGGTACTGAGCTGGTCGGAGAGGCATAATGCGTAAGTCGAGGATCGACCCAGTCCCCCTCTTCATGCTGCCGGTCCCACTGACACAACCTTCTGTCTGGCTGGGGTTTAGACATGGAATGAACTCCCTATGCCTAAGCCAACCCATGAAACGGGCGTGCGGGTGTTCAGCCGACCTGAGAGGCAGAATATGGAAGCCGGGGATCAGCCCGATCCCCTCTGCGTGTTGCTAATCCTGTTGCCGTAACCCTCAGTCTGGTCTCATCTTAGATTGGGAATGAACTCCGTATGCTTAGACTGGGGAAGAACTCCGTATGCCTAAGTCAACCCACAAACCGAGCGTCCGAGTGCTCAGTCTACCAAAGAGGCAGGATGCGTAAGCCGAGGATCGAACGGATGGTAGGTGGGTTCAAGCACATCTTCTTATTTTTGCCGTGCCAATGCCATTTTTATGGCTTCTAAATTCATACAATGGTCCCCTAAGCCTTCGTGTGAAGTTTCGTGGCAAGACGACCCGTTTTCTATTTTTCACGATTTTCAAAACTTTTTACGGTTCGAGATTTTTTTAAATTTTTTTAGAAAGAGTTTTGTCAACAAATTTGGTAGAGGTGATCCTTGTATTTTTTTTGGCATGCACAAAACAATTCAGCTAAAAACTCGAAGTGGAGAAGATTTTGTGACCGTTTGAAAAAAGTGTCCCCATTTCAGACACTTTAATGGCTACTGGCAACAAACCTATAAAATCTCAAATGCTCTTTAAGGGGGTGTGAGTCCTCGAGGTTTGATGAGGGATAGGGGGCCAATATAAGGGCCAAGTACCAGCACCCATCGCACATCATGTGTGCACACCCCCCGACCCCCCAATCGTCGGAACCTCCAATGCCGTCGGTTAGGCTCTCCGACGATGCTCCGACAATAGTGCCCCAGGCGAAAAAGATGCGGCAGTAGCACATGCCCGAGCCCAGCATGTGCACCGTGGCTCAAAATCTTAGACTGGGAATGAACTCCATATGCTTAGACATGGAGTGAACTCCGTATGACTAAGCCAACCCATGAAACGAGCGTGCGGGTGCTCAACCGACCGGAGAGGCAAAATGCACAAGCTGGGGATCGACCCGATCCCCCCTGTGTGCTGTTGATCCTACTACCACAACCCTCGGTCCAGCTGGGGCTTAGACATGGAATGAACTCCCTACGCCTAAGCCAACCCACGGAATGAACTCCCTACGCCTAAGCCGATCGGAGAGGTAGAATGCGCAAGTCAGGGATCGACCAAGTCCCCCCTGTGAGCTATCGATCTTGCTACTAGTCCTGCTACCGTAACCCTCGATCCGGTCTGATGTTAGATTGGGAATGTAGTCCGTATGCTTCGACTTGGGATGAAGTCCGTATGCCTAAGTCAACCCATGAAACGAGCGTGCGGGTGCTCAGCCGGCCAGAGAGGCCGGCTTGAGAGGCATAATGCGTAAGCTGAGGATCAGCTCGGTCCCCCTCTACGTGCTACCGATCCTGCTACCGATCGTACTACCACAACCCTCAATCCGACTAGGGCTTAGGCATGGAATGAACTTCGTATGCCTAAGCCAACCCACGAAATGAGCGTGCGGGTGCTCAGCCAGTCGGAGAGGCAGAATGTGCAAGCCGAGGATCGGCCCAATCCCCCCTGCATGCTATCGATCTTGTTGCTAGTCTTGCTACCGCAACCCTCGATCCAGTCTGATCTTAGACTGGGAATGAACTCCGTATGCTAAGACATGGAATGAACTCCGTATGCTTAAGCCAACCCATGAAACGAGCATGCGTGTGGGTGCTCAGTCGATCGGAGAGGCAGAATGCACAAGCCAAGGATCGACCCGGTCCCCCCTGCGTGCTGTCGATCTTGCTATCACAACCCTCGGTCTGATCCAATCTTAGACTGAGAATGAACTCCGTATGCATAAGTTAACCCATGAAACGAGCATGCGGGCATTGAGCTGGCCGAAGAGGCATAATGCGCAAGCCGGGGATCGACTCGATCCCCCTCTGCATGCTGTCGGTCCCACTGCCACAACCCTCGATCCGGCTTGGGCTTAGACATATAATGAACTCCCTATGCCTAAGCCAACCCACGAAACGGGCGTGCGGGCACTCAGCCGACTGGAGAGGCAGAATGCACAAGCCGGGGATCGGCCCGATCCCCCTTGCGTGCTGTCGATCCTGCTACCGTAACCCTCAGTTTGATTCGATCTTAAACTGGGAATGAACTTCGTATGCTTAGACTAGGGATGAACTCCGTACGCCTAAGTCAACCCACGGAACGAGCATACGGGCACTCAACCAGCCGGAGAGGCATAATGCGTAAGCCCGGGATCAGCTCGGTCCCCTTCTACGTGTTACCGATCCCGCTGTCGGTCCTGCTACCACAACCTTCAGTCCGACTGGGGCTTAGACATGGAATGAACTCCGTATGCCTAGACCAACCCAAGAAACGAGCGTGCAGGCGCTCAGCCGATCGGAGAGGTAGAATGCACAAGTCGGGTATCGACCCGATCCCCCCCTGATTGCTGTTTATCCTGCTGTTGTAACCCTTGGTCCTGTCCGATCTTAGACTGGGAATGAACTCCGTATGCTTAGATATGGAATGAACTCCGTATGCCTAAGCCAACCCACGAAACGAGCGTGATAGCGCTCAGCCGGTCAGAGAGGCAGAAAGTGCAAGGCAGGGACCGATCTGGTCCTCTCTGCATGCTATCGATCCTGATACCACAACCCTCAATCTGATCCAATCTTAGACTGGGAATGAACTCTGTATGCCTAAGTCAACCCACGAAACGAGCATGCAGGTGCTGAGCCGGCCGGAGAGGCATAATGCGCAAGCCGAGGATCGACCTGGTCCCCCTCTACGTGCTGCCAGTCCCGCTGCCACAACCCTCAGTCCGACTGAGGGTTAGACATGGAATGAACTCCCTATGCCTAAGCAAACCCATAAAACGGGCGTGCGGGCGTTCAACCGACCGGAGGGGCTGGCCTGAGAGGCATAATGCGCAAGCCGAGGATCACCCGATCCCCCTCTACATGCTGTCGATCCCGCTGTCAGTCCTGCTACCACAACCCTCGATTCGGCTGGGGCTTAGACATGGAATGAACTTCGTATGCCTAAGCCAACCCACGAAACGAGTGTACGGGCACTCAGCCAATCGGAGAGGCAGATTGCGTAAGTCAGGGATCGACCCGGTCCCTCTGTGTGCTATCGATCCTGCTGTCGAAACCCTCAGTATGCTTAGACTGGGGATGAACTCTGTATGCCTAAGTCAACCCATGAAACGAGCGTGCGGGCGCTCAGCCGCCTGGAAAGGCAGAATGCACAAGTCGAGGATCGATCCGATCCCCCCTGCGTGCTGCCGATCCTGCTGCCGCAACACTCAATCTGGTCTGATCTTAGACTGGGAATGAACTCCGTATGCTTAGACATGGAATGAACTCCGTATGTCTAAGCCAACCCACGAAACGAGCGTATGGGCACTCAGTCGACCGGAGAGGTAGAAAGCGCAAGCCGAGGACCAGCTTGAATCCCCCCTATGTGCTATGGATCCTGCTACCGCAACCCTCGGTCCGGTCTGATCTTAGACTAGGAATGAACTCCGTATGCCAAAGTTAACCCACGAAATGAGCATGCGGGCGTTGAGCCTACTGGAGAGGCATAATGCGCAAGTCGGGCATCGGCCTAATCCCTTTCTGCGTGCTACTGGTCCCACTACCACAACCCTTGGTCCGACTGGGGCTTAGAAATGGAATGAACTCCCTATGCCCAAGCCAACCCATGAAACAGGCGTGCGGGCGCTCAACCAGCCGAAGAGGCAGATTGCGTAAGCCGAGGATCGACCCAGTCCCCCCTGCATGCTGCCAATCATGCTATCGCAACCCTCGGTCTGGTCTGATCTTAGGCTAGGAAGAAACTCCGTATGCTTAGACTGGGGATGAACTCCGTATGCCTAAGTCAACCCATGAAACGAGCGTGCGAACGCTCAGCCGACTAAAGAGGCAGGATGCGAAAGCCGGGGATCGAACGGGTGGTCAGTGGGTTCAAGCACATTTCATATTTTTGCCGTGCCAATGCCATTTTTATGGCTTGTAAATTCATACAATGGTCCCCTACGCCTTGATGTGAAGTTTCGTGGCAAGACGACCCGTTTTCTATTTTTTATAATTTTTGAAACTTTTTACGATTCTGGATTTTTTAAAATTTTTTTAGAAAGAGTTTGTCCCCAAATTTGGTAGAGGTGATCCTTGTATTTTTGTTGGCATGCACAAAAAAATTCAGCTAAAAGTTCGACGAGGAGAAGATTTTGTGACCGTTTGAAAAAAATGTCCCCATTTCAGACACTTTAATGGCCACTGGCCGCAAACCTATAAAATCTCAAATGCTCTTTAAGGGGGTGTGAGTTCTCACGGTTTGATGAGGGATAGGGGGCCAATATAAGGGCCAAGTACCAGCACCCATCGCACATCATGTGCACACACCCCCCGGCCCCCCAATCGTCGGAACCCCCAATCTCGTTGGGTAGGCTCTCCGGTGACGCTCTGGCGATAACGCCCCGAGCAAAAAAAATACGACAACAGCACATGCCCGAGCCCAGCATCTGCACCATGGCTCAAACTCTTAGACTGGGAATGAACTCCGTATGCTTAGACATGGAATGAACTCCGTATGCCTAAGCCAACCCATGAAACGAGCGTGCAGGCACTCAACCGATTAGAGAGGTAGAATTCATAGGTCGGGGATCGGCTCGATCCCATTCTGCGTGCTGCTGGTCCCGCTACCACAACCCTCGGTCCGGCTAGGGCTTAGACATGGAATGAACTCCTTATGCCTAAGCCAACTCATGAAATGGTCGTGCGGGCGCTCAACCTAGAGGAGAGGCAGAATGCGCAAGCTGGGGACCGACCCGGTCCCCCCTGCATGCTACCCATCTTGCTGCCGCAACCCTTGGTCCGGTTTGATCTCAGACTGGGAATGAACTCCGTATGCTTAGATTAGGGATGAACTTCGTATGCCTAAGTCAACCCACGAAACGAGCGTGCGGGGGCTCAGTCGGCTGGAGAGGCCGGCCGAAGAGGTAGAATATGCAAGCCGGGGATCGACCCAGTCCCCCCTGTGTGCTGTCGATCCTGCTGCTGGTCCTGCTACCGCAACCCTCGGTCCGGTTTGATCTTTGACTGGGAAGGAACTCCGTATGCCTAAACCAACCCATGAAATGAACATGCGGGTGCTTAGCCGATCGGAGAGTTAGAATGCGTAAATCGGGGATGACCCGGTCCCCCTCTGCATGCTGTCGATCCCGCTACCACAACCCTCGGTCCGACTGGGGCTTAGACATGGAATGAACTCCCTATGCCTAAGCCAACCCACTAAATGGGCGTGCGGGCGCTCAGCCGGTCGGAGAGGTAAAACGCGCAAGTCGGGGATCGGCTCGGTCCCCCCTGTGTGCTGCTGATCCTGCTATTGTAACCCTCGGTCCTATTAGATCTTAGACTGGGAATGAACTCCATATGCTTAGACTGGGGATGAACTCTGCATCCCCAAGTCAACCCACGAAACAAGCGTGCGGGCGTTCAGCCCACCGGAGAGGCCGATCGGAGACGCAGAATGCGCAAGCTGGGAGTCGACCCAATCCCCCTTGTGTGCTGTCAATCCTGCTGCTGGTCCTACTGTCGCAACCCTTGATCCTATCTGATCTTAGACTGGGAATGAACTCCGTATGCTTAGACATGGAATAAACTCTGTATGCCGAAGCCAACCTGTGAAACCAGCGTGCGGGCGCTTAGCCGGTCGGAGAGGCAGAATGTGCATGAAGGGACAAGCCCGATCCCCCCTGCATGCCATCGATCCTGCTACCATAACCCTTAATCTATCTGATCTTAGACTGGGAATGAACTTCGTATGCCTAAGTTAACCCAAGAAACGAGCGTTCAGGTGCTGAGTCAGTCGAAGAGGCATAATGCGCAAGTCAGGGATCAGCCCGATCCCCCTCTGTGTGCTACTGGTCCTGCTGCCAGAACCCTCAGTCTGGTTGGGGCTTAGATATAGAATGAACTCCCTATGCCTAAGCCAACCCATGAAACAGATGCGCGGGTGCTCAGTCGGTCGGAGAGGCAAAATGTGCAAGTCGGGGATCATCCCGGTACCCCCTACATTCTGCTGATCCTGCTACCACAACCATCGATCCAGTTCGATCTTAGACTGGGAATGAACTCCGTATGCTTAGACTGGGGATGAAGTTAATATGCCGAAGTCATCCCACGAAACGAGCGTGCAGGCATTCATCCGACTGGAGAGGTTAGTCAGAGAGGCAAAATACGTAAGCCGAAGATCAGCCCAGTCCCCCTCTACGTGCTGTCGATCCCGCTGTCAGTCCTGCTACCACAACCCTCGGTTCGGCTGGGGCTTAGACATGGGATGAACTCCGTATGCCTAAGCCAACCGATGAAACAAGTGTGCGGGTGCTCAGTCGGTCGGAGAGGCAGAATGCGTAAGAACGGGGATCAGCCTGATCCCCCCTGTATGTTATCAATGCTGCTGCTGTAACCCCAGGTTCGATCTGATCTTTAGACTAGGAATGAACTCTATATGATTAGACATGGAATGAACTCCGTATGCCTAATTCAACCCATAAAACGAGCGTGCGGGCGTTCAACCGATCAAAGAGGTCGACCGAAAAGGCAAAATGCATAAGCCGGGGATTAGCCCGGTCCCCCTCTTTATGCTACCGATCCTGCTGCCACAACCTTCGGTCCGACTAAGGCTTAGACATGAAATGAACTCCGTATGCCTAAGCCAACCCATTAAACGAGTGTACGGGCAGAATGCGCAAGCCGGGGATCGGCCCGATCCCCCCTATGTGTTGTCGATCCTACTGCTGGTCCTGCTATTGCAACCCTCGATCCGATCCGATCTTAGACTGGAAATGAACTCCGTATGCCTAAGCCAACCCATGAAAAGAACGTGCGGGCACTCAACCGGTCGGAGAGGTAGAATGCGTAAGCAGGGGATCGACCCGGCCCCCTACGTGCTGTCAATCCTACTGTCGTAACCCTTGGTTCGGTCTGATCTTAGGCTGGGAATCAACTTCGTATGCCTAAGTCAACCCACGAAATGAGTGTGAGGGCACTGAGTCAGCCGAAGAGGCATAACGTGCAAGCCGGGGATAGCCCGATCCCCTTCTATGTGCTGCCAGTCCTGCTGGGGCTTAGACATGGAATGAACTCCCTATGCTTAAGCCAACCAATGAAACGGGCGTGCGGGTGCTCAGTCGATCGAAAAGGTAGAATGCGCAAGCCGGGGATCGGCCCGATCCCCCCTGTATGCTACTGATCCTACTGTCACAACCCTCGGTCCGGTCTGATCTTAGACTGGGAATAAACTCCGTATGCTTAGACTGGGGATGAACTCTGTATGCCTAAGTCAACCCACGAAACGAGCGTACGATTGCTCAACCGACCAGAGAGGCAGGATGCGCAAGTCGGGGATCGAACGGGTGGTAGGTGGGTTGGAGCACATCTTCATATTTCTACCATTCCAATGCCATTTTTATGGCTTCATACAATGGTCCCCTATGCCTTCATGTGAAGTTTCATGGCAAGACGACCCGTTTTCTATTTTTCATGATTTTCAAAACTTTTTATGGTTCAGGATTTTTTAAAATTTTTTTAGAAAGAGTTTTGTCCCCAAATTTGGTAGAGGTGATCTTGTATTTTTTTTGGCACCGCACAAAAAAATTCAGCTAAAAACTCGAAGTGGAGAAGATTTTGTGATCGTTTTGAAAAAGTGTCCCCATTTCAGACACTTTAATGGCTACTGGTAGCAAACCTATAAAATCTCAAATGCTCTTTAAGGGGTGTGAGTTTTTGAGGTTTGATGAGGGGATAGGGGCGAATATAAGGCCAAGTACTAGCACCCATCGCACATCATGTGTGCACACCCCCCGGGCCCCCCAATCGCCAGAACCCCCAATACCGTCGGTTAGGCTTTCCGGTGATGCTCCGACGATGGTGCCCTGGGAGAAAAAAATGTGGCACCAGCACATGCCCGAGACCAGCATGTGCACCGTGGCTTAAACCCTTAGACTAGGAATGAACTCCGTATGCTTAGACATGGAATGAACTTCGTATGCCTAAGACAACCCATGAAACAAGCGTGCGGGCGCTCAGCCGATCGGAGAGGCAAAATGCGCAAGTCGGGGATTCGCCCAGTCCCGTTGCCACAACCCTCAGTCTGGTTGGGCTTAGACATGGAATGAACTCCCTATGCCTAAGCCAACCCACGAAACAGGCGTGCGGGTGCTCAGTAGGCCGGAGAGGCAGAATGCACAAGTCAGGGATCAGTCTGGTCCCACTTACGTGCTGTCGATGCTACTGTCGCAACCCTCGATCCAGTTTGATCTTAGACTGGGAATGACCTTTGTTTGCTTAGACTGGGGATGAACTCCGTATGTTTAAGTCAACCCATGAAACAAGCGTGTGGGCACTTAGCTAGTCGGAGAGGCAGAATGTGTAAGCCGAGGATCAGCCCGATCCCCCTGCGTGCTGTTGATCCTGTTGCTAGTTTGACTGCGACAACCTTCAGTCTAGTCTGATCTTAGACTGGGAATGAACTCTGTATTCCTAGACATGGAATGAACTCTGTATGCCTAAGCCAACCCACAAAATGAGCGTGCAGGGGCTCAGCTGGTTGGAGAGGCAGAATGTACAAGCCAGGGATCAATCTGGTCCCCCTCTGCGTGTTTCCGATCCTGCTGCCACAACCCTCGGTCCGGCTGGGGCTTAGACATGGAATGAACTCCTTATGCCTAAGCCAACCCACGAAACCGGCGTGTGGGTGCTCAACCGATCGGAGAGGCAGAATCATAAGCCAGGGATCGGTTCGATCCCCCCTGTGTGCTACTGATCCTGCTATCGCAACCCTCGGTCCGATCTGATCTTAGATTGGGAATGAACTCGACATGCTTAGATTGGGGATGAACTCCGTATGCCTAAGTCAATCGATGAAACGAGTGTGTGGGCGCTCAGCCTGTCGGAGAGGCATAATACGGAAGCCAGGGATCGGCTCGGTCCCTCTCTACATGCTGTCGATCCCGCTGTAGGTCCTGCTACCACAACCCTCGGTCCGGCTGGTGCTTAGACATGGAATGAACTTCGTATGCCTAAGCCAACCCACAAAATGAGTGTGCGGGCGCTCAGCCGGTTGGAGAGGCAAAACGCACAAGCTGGGGATCGGCCCGATCCCCCCTGCGTGCTGTTGACCCTACTGCCGCAACCCTTGGTCTGGTCTGATCTTAGACTGGGAATGAACTCCATATGCTTAGACATGGAATGAACTCTGTATGCCTAAGCCAACCCATGAAACGAGCGTGCGGGCACTCAGCTGGTCGGAGAGGTAGAATGCGCAAGCCAGGGACTGGCCTGATCCCTCCCTCCGTGTTGTCGATCCTGTTGTCGCAACCCTAAGTTCGGTCTGATCTTAGACTAGGAGTGAACTCCGTATGCCTAAGTCAACCCATGAAATGAGCGTACGAGCGTTGAGCCGACCGGAGAGGCATAATGCACGAGCCGAGGATCGGCTCGATCCCCCTCTGCGTGCTGCCAGTCCCGTTACCACAACCATCGGTTCGACTGGGGCTTAGACATGGAATGAACTCCCTATGCCTAAGCCAACCCACGAAACGGGCGTGCGGGCGTTCAACCGCTCGAAGAGGCAAAATGCACAAGCCGGGGATCAGCCCGGTCCCCCCTGCATGCTACCGATACTACTGCCGAAACCCTTGGTCCGGTCCAATCTTAGATTGGGAATGAACTCCGTATGCTTAGACTGGGGATGAACTCCGTATGCCTAAGTCAACCCACGAAACGAGCGTGCGGACGCTCAGTCGACCAGAGAGGCAGGATAAGCAAGTTAGGGATCGAACGGGTGGTAGGTGGGTTCAAGCACATCTTCATATTTCTACCGTGCCAATGCCATTTTTATGGCTTGTACATTCATACAATGGTTGCCTACACCTTCATGTGAAGTTTCGTGGTAAGACGACCCGTTTTCTATTTTTCTCGATTTTTGAAACTTTTTATGGTTCAGGATTTTTTAAATTTTTTTAGAAAGAGTTTTGTCCCCAAATTTGGTAGAGGTGATCCTTGTATTTTTGTTGGCATGCATAAAAAAATTCAACTAAAAACTTGAAGTGGAGAAGATTTTGTGACCATTTGAAAAAGTGTCCCCATTTCAGACACTTTAATGGCTACTTGCAGCAAACTTATAAAATCTCAAATGCTCTTTATGGGGATGTGAGTTCTCTGAGGTTTGATGAGGGATAGGGGGCCAATATAAGGGCCAAGCACCAGCACCCATCACACATCATATGCGCACACCCCCTCGGGCCCCCAAATCGCCGGAACCCCCAATGCCACCAGTTAGGCTCTCCGACGATGGTTCCCCAGGCGAAAAAAATGCAAAACCAGCACAAGCCGGCTAGAGAGGCAGAATGCACAAGCCAAGGATTGGCTTAGTCCCCCTCTGCGTGCTGTCAGTCTTCAGTCTTGATGCCACAAACCTCGGTCCAGCTGGGGCTTAGACATGGAATGAACTCCCTATGCCTAAGCCAACCCACGAAACGGGGATGCGGGCGCTCAGCCGACCAGAGAGGCAGAATGCGCAAGCTGGGGATCGGCTCGATTCCCCTTACGTGCTACCGATCCTGCTACCACAACCGTCGGTCTGGTTAGATGTTAGACTGGGAATGAACTCCGTATACTTAGACTGGGGATGAACTCCGTATGCCTAAGTCAATCCACAAAACGAGCGTACGGGCACTCAGCTGGTCGGAGAGGCAGAATGCAAAAGTTGGGGATCGGCCCGATCCCCCCCTGCGTGCTGCCGTTCCTGTTGTTGGTCCTACTATCGCAACCCTCGGTCTGATCTGATCTTAGACTGGGAATGAACTCCGTATGCCTAAGTCATCCCACGAAACGAGCGTTCGGGTGCTGAGCCGTCGGAGAGGCATAATGCGCAAGCTGGGGATGGACCCGATCCCTCTCTACGTGCTGTCGGTCCCACTGCCATAACCCTCGGTCCGGATGGGGCTTAGACATGGAATGAACTCCCTATGCCTAAGCCAACCCATGAAACGGGCGTACGGGTGCTCAGTCGGCCAGAGAGGCATAATGCGCAATCTGGGGATCGACTCGATCCCCCCTGCGTGTTGTCGATCTTGCTGTCGCAACCCTCGGTCCGATCCGATCATAGACTGGGAATGAACTCTGTAAGCTTAGACTGGGGATAAACTCCGTATGCCTAAGTCAACCCACAAAACGAGCATGCGAACGCTTAGTCGATCAGAGAGGCCGGTCGAAGAGGCATAATGCGTAAGCCACGGATCAGCCCGATCCCCCTCTGCTTGCTGCCTATCCCGCTGTCAGTCCTACTGCCACAACCCTCAGTCCGACTGGGGCTTAGACATGGAATGAACTCTGTATGCCTAAGCCAACCCACGAAATGAACGTATGGGTGCTTACCCGACCGAAGAGGCAGAATGCGCAAGCTGGGGACCGGCTTAGTCCCCCTTACGTCCTGTCGATCTTGCTGTCACAACCCTCGGTCCTGTCTGATCTTAGACTGGGAATGAACTTCGTATGCCTAAGTCAACCCACGAAACGAGCGTTCGGGCACTGAGCCAGTCGAAGAGGTATAATGCGTAAGTCGAGGATTGGCTCAGTTCCTTTCTGTATGCTACCGATCCCGCTGCCACAATCCTCAGTCCGGTTGGGGCTTAGACATGGAATGAACTCCCTATGCCTAAGCCAACCCATGAAATTGGCGTACGGATGCTCAGTCGGTCAGAGAGGCAGAATGCGTAAGCCGAGATCGGCCTGGTCCCCCCTGCGTGCTGTCAATCTTACTACCGTAACCCTCGATCCGGTTCGATATTAGACTGGGAATGAACCTCGTATGCTTAGACTGGGGATGAACTTCGTATGCCTAAGTCAACACACAAAACGAGCGTACGGGTGCTCAGCCGGCCGAAGTGGCCGACCAGAGAGGCAGAATGCGCAAGCCAGGGATCAACCCGATCCCCCTGCGTGCTGTCGATCCTGCTCTGGTCCTGCTGCCGCAACCCTCAGTTTGGTACAATCTTAGACTGGGAATGAACTCCGTATTCTTAGACACGGAATGAACTCTGTATGCCTAAGCCAACCCATGAAACGATCGGGCGGGCGCTCAGCCGGCCAGAGAAACAGAATGCGTAAGCCGGGCACCATCTCGGTTCCTTCCTGTGTGCTATCGATCCTGCTACTGCAACCCTCGATCCGGTCTGGACTTAGACTGGGAATGAACTTCGTATGCTTAGACTGGGGATGAACCCCGTATGCCTAAGTTAACCTATGAAATGAGCATGCGGGCGTTCAACCGATCAGAGAGGTAGAATGCGCAAGTCGAGGATCGGCCCGGTCTACCCTGTATGCTACCAATCCTGCTACCGTAACCTTCAGTCTGGCTAGGGCTTAGACATGAAATGAACTCCCTATGCCTAAGCCAACCCACGAAACGGGCATACGGGCTCTCAGCTGGTTGAAAAGGCAGAATGCGCAAGCCGAGGATCGGCCCGGTCCCTCCTGCGTGTTACCGATCCTGCTACCGCAACCTTCGGTTAGGTTCAATCTTAGACTGGGAATGAACTCCGTATGCTTAGACTAGGGATGAACTTCGTATGCATAAGTCAACCCACGAAAGGAGCGTACGTGCGCTCAGTCGACCGGAGAGGCAAAATGCGTAAGCCGAGGATCGGCCCGATCCCCCCTGCGTGCTGCAGATCCTACTGCTGGTCCTGCTGCTGCAACCCTCAGTCCGGTCTGATCTTAGACTGGGAATGAACTCTGTACGCTTAGACATGGAATGAACTCCGTATGCCTAAGCCAACCCATGAATCAAGCGTGCGGGCGCTCAGTCGGTCAGAGAGGCAGAATACGCAAGCTGAGGATCGATTCGATCCCCCCTGTGTGCTGTGGATCCTGCTGCCGCAACCCTCGGTCTGGTTCGATCTTAGATTAGGAATGAACTCCGTATGCTTAGACTGGGGATGAACTTCATATGCCTAAGTCAACCCATGCAATGAACGTACGGGCGCTCAACCGGCTAGAGAGGCATAATACGTAAACTGAGGATCAGCTTGGTTTCCCTCTGCACGCTGCCGTTCTCACTGCCGGTCCTGCTGCCACAACCTTCGGTCCGGTTGGGGCTTAGACATGCAATGAACTCCCTATGCCTAAGCCAACCCATGAAACGAGTGTGCGGCAGCTCAACCGACCAGAGAGGCAGAATGCGTAAGCCGGGGATCAGCCCGGTCCCCCCTACGTGCTGTTGATCCTACTGTTGGTCCTGCTGCCACAACCCTCGGTCCAATCCGATCTTAGACTGGGAATGAACTCCGTATGCCTAAGTCAACCCACGAAACGAGCGTGCTGGTGCTGAGCCGACCGGAGAGGAATAATGCGCAAGCCGGGGATAGACCCGATCCCTTTCTGTGTGCTGCCAGTCCCGCTGCCACAGCCTTCAGTTTGACTGGGGCTTAGACATGAAATAAACTCCCTATGCCTAAGCCAACCCACGAAATGGGCGTACGAGCGCTCAACCGGCCGGAGAGGTAGAATGCGCAAGCCGGGGATCGACCCAGTCCCCCCTGCGTGTTGCCGATCCTACGTCACAACCTTTCATACGATCTGATCTTAGAATGGGAATGAACTCCATATGGTTAGACTGGGGATGAACTCCGTATGCCTAAGTCAACCCACGAAACGAGCGTGCGGGCGCTCAGTTGACCAGAGAGGCCGCCCGGAGAGGCATAATGCGCAAGCTGGGGATAAGCCCGATCCACCTCTACGTGCTACCGATCCTGCTGCCACAACCCCTAGTCCAGTCCAATCTTAGACTAGGAATGAACTCCGTATGCCTAAGTCAACCCACGAAATGAGCGTACGGGTACTCAACCGGCCGGAGAGGTAGAATGCGCAAGTTAGGGATCGACCCAATCCCTCCCTGCGTGTTACCGATCCTGTTGTTGGCCCTGCTGCAGCAACCCTTGGTCTGGTCCGATTTTAGACTGGGAATGAACTCCATATGCTTAGACATGGAATGAACTCCGTATGCTTAGACATGGAATGAACTCCTTATGCCTAAGCCAACCCATGAAACGACCGTGCAGGCACTCAGTCGGCCAGAGAGGCAGAATGTGCAAGCCAGGGACCGACTCGATCCCCTCATGTGTGCTGTCGATCCTACTGCCGTAACCCTCGATCCGGTCTGATCTTAGACTGGGAATGAACTCCGTATGCTTAGACTGGGGATAAACTCCGTATGCCTAAGTTAACCCATGAAACGACTGTGCGGGTGCTAAATCGATCGGAGAGATAGAATGTGAAAGTCGAGGATCGGCCTGATCTGTCCTACAAGCTGTCGATCCTGCTGTCGCAACCGTCGGTCTGACTGCGGCTTAGACATGGAATGAACTCTCTATGCCTAAGCTAACCCACAAAACGGACGTACGGGCTCTCAGTCGGTCGAAGATGCAGAATGCGAAAGCCAGGGATCGACCCGGTCCCCCTACGTGCTGTCGATCTTGTTGCCGCAACCCTCGGTCTGGTTGGGGCTTAGACATGGAATGAACTCCCTATGCCTAAGCCAACCCACGAAACGGGCGTACGGGCTCTCAACCGATCGGAGAGGCAGAATGCGCAAGCCGGGGATCAGCCCGATCCCTCTTGCAAGCTACCGATCCTGCTACCGTAACCCTCGGTCTGATTCGATCTTAGACTAGGAATGAACTCCGTATGCTTAGACTAGGGATGAACTCCGTATGCCTAAGTCAACCCACGAAACGAGCGTGCGGGCGCTGAATTAGTCGGAGAGGCAGAATGCAGAAGTCGAGGATCAGCCTGGTCCATCCTGCATGTTGTCGATCCTACTGTCGCAACCCTCGGTTTGGCTGGGGCTTAGACATGGAATGAACTCTCTATGCCTAAGCCAACCCATGAAACGGGCGTGCGGGCTCTCAGTCGGTCGAAGATGCAGAATGCACAAGCCGGGGATCGGCTCGATCCCTCCTGCGTGCTACCCGATACTACTACCGCAACCCTCGATCCTGTTCGATCTTAGACTGGGAATGAACTCCGTATGCTTAGACTAGGGATGAACTCCATATGCCTAAGTCAACCCACGAAAGGAGCGTGCATGCGCTCAGTCGACCGAAGAGGCAGATGCGCAAGTCGGGGATCGACCTGATCCCTCCCTGCTTGCTGTAGATCCTGCTACTTGTCCTACTGCTGCAAACTTTGATCCGATCTGATCTTAGACTAGGAGTGAACTCCGTATGCTTAAACATGGAATGAAATCTGTATGCCTAAGCCAACCCACGAATCGAGAGTACGGGCGCTCAGTCGGCCGGAGAAGCAGAATGTGCAAGCTGAGGATCGGTCCGATCCCCCCTGCGTGCTGTCGATCCTGCTGTCACAACCCTCGATCCGGTCTGATCTTAGACTAGGAATGAACTCTGTATGCTTAGACTGGGGATGAACTCCATATGCCTAAGTCAACCCACGAAATGAACGTACGGGCGCTCAACCGGCCAGAGAGGCATAATACGCAAGCTGAGGATCAGCCCGGTCCCCCTTTGCACGCTGCCGTTCTCGCTGTCGGTCCTGCTACCACAACCTTCGGTTTGACTGGGGCTTAGACATGGAATGAACTCCGTATGGCTAAGCCAACCCACGAAACGAGTGTGCGGGAGCTCAACCGACCAGAGAGGTAGAATGCGTAAGTCAGGGATCAGCCTGATCCCCCCTGCGTGCTGTCGATCCTACTGCTGGTCCTGTTGCCACAACCCTCGGTCCGGTCTGATCTTAGACTGGGAATGAACTC
This sequence comes from Durio zibethinus, assembly GCF_002303985.1. The sequence continues at coordinate 16,294,870 of NW_019167826.1, forward strand.
TGTATGCCTAAGTCAACCCATGAAACGAGCGTGCTGGTGCTGAGTCGACCGGAGAGGAATAATGCGCAAGCCAGGGATAGGCCTGATCCCCCTCTGTGTGCTGCCGGTCCCGCTGCCACAACCCTCAGTCTGACTGGGGCTTAGACATGAAATAAACTCCCTATGCCTAAGCCAACCCACGAAATGGGCGTACGGGCTCAACCGACCGAAGAGGCAGAATGTGCAAGCCGGGGATCGACCCAGTCCCCCCTGCGTGCTGTCGATCCTACTGTCACAACCCTCTATATGGTTTGATCTTAGAATGGGAATGAACTCCATATGGTTAGACTGGAGATGAACTCCGTATGCCTAAGTCAACCCACGAAACGAGCATGCGGGCGCTCAGTTGATCGGAGAGGCATAATGCGCAAGCTGGGGATAAGCCCGGTCCACTTCTACGTGCTACCGATCCTGCTGCCGCAACCCCTGGTCCGGTCTGATCTTAGACTAAGAATGAACTCGTATGCTTAGACTGGGATGAACTCCGTATGCCTAAGTCAACCCACGAAACGAGCATGCGGGCGCTGAATCAGTCGGAGAGGTAGAATGTAGAAGTCGAGGATCAGCCCGGTCCGCCCTGCATGCTGTCGATCCTACTGTCGCAACCCTCGGTTCGGCTGGGGCTTAGACATGGAATGAACGTACGGCGCTCAACCGGCCAGAGAGGCATAATACGCAAGTCGGGGATCGACCTGATCCCCCTTTGCACGCTACCGTTCTCACTGTCGGTCCTGCTACCACAACCTTCGGTTTGACTGGGGCTTAGACATGGAATGAACTCCGTATGGCTAAGCCAACCCACGAAACGAGTGTGCGGGAGCTCAACCGACCAGAGAGGTAGAATGCGTAAGTCAGGGATCAGCCTGATCCCCCCTGCGTGCTGTCGATCCTACTGCTGGTCCTGTTGCCACAACCCTCGGTCCGGTCCGATCTTAGACTGGGAATGAACTCTGTATGCCTAAGTCAACCCACGAAATGAGCGTGCTGGTGCTGAGCCGATCGGAGAGGAATAATGCGTAAGCCAGGGATAGGCCCGATCCCTCTTTGTGTGCTGTCGGTCCCGCTGTCACAACCCTCAGTCCAGCTGGGGCTTAGACATGAAATAAACTCCCTATGCCTAAGCCAACCCACGAAATGGGCGTACGGGCTCAACCGGTCGAAGAGGCAGAATTTGCAAGCCGGGGATCGACCCAGTCCCCCCTGCGTGCTGTCGATCCTACTGTCACAACCTTCTGTACAGTCTGATCTTAGAATAGGAATGAACTTCGTATGGTTAGACTGGGGATGGACTCCGTATGCCTAAGTCAACCCACAAAATGAGCGTGCGGGTGCTCAGCTGACCGGAGAGGCATAATGTGCAAGCTGGGGATAAGCCCGGTCCACCTCTGCGTGCTACCGATCCTGCTGTGGCAACCCCTGGTCCGGTCCGATCTTAGACTTAGAATGAACTCTGTATGCTTAGACTAGGATGAACTCCGTATGCCTAAGTCAACCCATGAAACGAGCGTACGGGCGCTCAACCGGCCAGAGAGGCAGAATGCGCAAGCCAGGGATTGACCCGATCCTTTCCTGCGTGCTGCCGATCCTACTGTTGGCCCTGCTATCGTAACCCTCAGTCTGGTCCGATCTTAGACTGGGAATGAACTCCGTATGCTTAGACATGGAATGAACTCAGTATGCCTAAGCCAACCTAAAAAATGATCGTGCGGGCGCTCAGTCGGCCAGAGAGGTAGAATGAGCAAGCCGGGGGTCGACCCGATCCCTTTCTATGTGCTGTCGATCCTGTTACCGCAACCCTCAGTCTGATCTGATCTTAGACTGTGCGAGCACTGAACCGGTCGGAGAGGCAGAATGTGAAAGTCGGGGATCGACCCGATCCGCCCTGCATGCTGTCGATCCTGCTGCCGTAACCCTCAGTTCGGCTAAGGCTTAGACATGGAATGAACTCTCTATGCCTAAGCCAACCCACGAAATGGGCGTACGGGCTCTCAACTGGTCAGAGAGGCAGAATGCACAAGTCGAGTATCGGCCCGGTCCCCCTGCATGCTACCGATCCTTCTACCGCAACCCTCGGTCCGATTTGATCTTAGACTGGGAATGAACTCTGTATGCTTAGACTAGGGATGAACTCTGTATGCTTAGACTAGGGATGAACTCTGTATGCCTAAGTCAACCTACGAAATGAGTGTGGGTGCACTCAACCGATCGAAGAGGCAGAATGTGCAAGCCGAGGATCGGCTCGGTCCCTCTCTACATGCTGTTGATCCTGTTGCTGGTCCTGCTGCCACAACCCTCAGTCCGATCTGATCTTAGACTGGGAATGAGTTTTGTATGCTTAGACATGAAATGAACTCCGTATGCCTAAGCCAACCCACGAAACGAGAGTGCGGGCGCTCAACCGACTGAAAAGGCAAAATACGCAAGACGGGGATCGGTCCGATCCCCCCTGCGTGCTATCGATCCTACTACCGTAACCTTCAATCCGGTCTAATCTTAGACTGGGAATGAACTCCGTATGTTTAGACTGGGGATGAACTCCGTATGCTTAAGTCAACGCACGAAATGAACGTACGGGTGCTCAATCGGCCGGAGAGGTATAATGCGCAAGCCGAGGATCAGCCTGGTCCCCCTCTGCGTGCTACCGTTCTCGCTGCCGGTCTTGCTACCACAACCCTCGGTCCGACTGGGGCTTCGACATGGAATGAACTCCATATGCCTAAGTCGACCTACTAAATGAGCGTGCGGGTGCTCAATCGGCCAGAAAGGCAGAATGCGCAAGCCAAGGATTGGCCCGATCCCTCCTGCGTGCTACCGATCCTGCTGCTGCAACCCTCGGTCCGGTCCGATCTTAGACTGGGAATGAACTCCACATGCTTAGACATGGAATGAACTTCGTATACCTAAGGCAACCCATGAAACGAGCGTGCGGGTGCTCAGCCGGTCGGAGAGGTAGAATGCGCAAGTCGAAGATCAGTCCGATTCCCTCTGCATGCTGTCGATCCTGCTGTCGTAACCCTCGGTCCGATCCGATCTTAGACTGGGAATGAACTCCATATGCTTAGACTGGGGATGAACTCCATATGCCTAAGTTAACCCACGAAATGAACGTACGGGCGCTCAACAGGCCGAAGAGGCATAATGCGTAAGCCGAGGATAAGCCCAGTCCCCCTCTGCGTACTGTCATTCTCGTTGCCGGTCCTACTGCCACAACCCTCAGTCCGGCTGGGGCTTAGACATGGAATGAACTCCGTATGCCTAAGCCAAGCCACAAAACGAGTGTGTGGGTGCTCAGCCAATCGGAGAGGCAGAATGTGTAAGCCGAGGATCAACCAGGTCCCTCCTGTGTGATGGCGATCCTGTTGCTAGTCTTGCTGCCACAACCCTCAGTCAGATCCGATCTTAGACTGGGAATAAACTCCGTATGCCTAAGTCAACCCACAAAATGAGCGTGCGGGTGTTGAGCTGATCGAAGAGGAATAATGCGCAAGCCGAGGATAGGCCCGATCCCCCTCTGCGTGCTGTCGGTCTCGCTGCCATAACCTTCAGTCCAGCTGGGGCTTAGACATGAAATGAACCCCCATGCCTAAGCCTACCCATAAAATGGGCGTGCGGGCACTCAACCAGTCGGAGAGGCAGAATGCGCAAGCCAGGGATCGACCCGGTCCCCCCTGCGTGCTATCGATCCTACTGTCGCTACCTTCGGTATGGTCCCATTTTAGAATCGGAATGAACTCCGTATGGTTAGACTAGGGATGCACTCTGTATGCCTAAGTTAACCCACGAAACGAGCATCCAGGTGCTTAGCGGATCGGAGAGGCCGGTCGGAGAGGCATATTACGCAAGCTGGGGATAAGCTCGATCCATCTCTGCTACTGATTGATTACACGTAACCCTTGGTCCGGTCCGATCTTAGACTAGGAATGAACTTCGTATGCTTAGACTGGGGATGAACTTCGTATGCCTAAGTGAACCCATGAAATGAGCGTACGAGCACTCAGTCGGCTGGAGAGGTAGAATGCACAAGCCGGGATTCAACCTGATCCCTTCCTGCATGCTGCCGATCCTGCTGTCGATCCTGCTGCTGGTCCTACTGTCGCAACCCTCAGTCTGGTATGATCTTTGACTGGGAATGAACTCCATATGCTTAGACATGGAATGAACTCCGTATGCCTAAGCCAACCCAAGAAATGACCATACGGGCACTTAGCTGGCCAGAGAGGTAGAATGCGCAAACTGAGGATCGATCGGGTCCCCTCCTGAGTGCTATTGACCCTGCTACCGTAACCCTCGGTCCGGTTCGATCTTAGACTGGGAATGAACTCCGTATGCTTAGACTGGGATGAACTCCGTATGCCTAAGTCAACCCACAAAATGATCGTGCGGGTGCTCAACCGGTCGGAGAGGCATAATGTGCAAGTCGAGGATCAGCCCAGTCCGCCCTGCATGCTGCCGATCCTACTACCACAACCCTCGATCTGGTTGGGGCTTAGACAAGCAATGAACTCCTTTTTTCTAAGCCAACCCATGGAACGGGCGTGCGAGCTCTCAATCGGTCGGAGAGACAGAATGCGTAAGTCAGTGATCGGCTCGGTCCCCCCTACATGCTACCGATCTTGCTACCAAAACCTTCGATCTGGTTTGATCTTAGACTGGGAATGAACTCTGTATGCTTAGACTAGGGATGAACTCCGTATGCCCAAGTCAACCCATGAAACGAGCGTGCATTCCCTCAACCGACCGGAGAGGCAGAATGCGCAAGCCGAGGATCGACCCAGTTCCCCCCTGCGTGCTATCGATCCTACTGCTGCAACCCTCGGTCCGGTTTGATCTTAGACTAAGAATGAACTTCATATGCTTAGATTGGGGATGAACTCCGTATGCCTAAGTCAACCCACGAAACGAGCGTACGGGCGCTCAGTCGACCGGAGAGGTAGGATGCGTAAGCCGGGGATCGAAAGGGTGGTCGGTGGGTTCAAGCACATCTTCATATTTCTGCCATGCCAATGCCATTTTTATGGCTTGTAAATTCATACAATGGTCCCTTAAGCCTTCATGTGAAGTTTTGGGGCAAGACGACCCGTTTTCTATTTTTCATGATTTTTGAAACTTTCTGAGTTCGGGATTTTTTAAAATTTTTTTAGAAAGAGTTTTGTCCCCAAATTTGGTAGAGGTGATCCTTGTATTTTTGTTGGCATGCACAAAAAAATTAAGCTAAAAACTCAAAGTGGAGAAGACTTTGTGACCATTTGAAAAAAGTGTCCCCATTTCAAACACTTTAATGGCTACTGGCAGCAAACCTATAAAATCTCAAATGCTCTTTAAGGGGGTGTGAGTTCTCGAAGTTTGATGAGGGATAGGGGGACAATATAAGGGCCAAGTTCCAACACCCATCGCACATCATGTGTGCACACCCCCCGGCCCCCCCAATCGTCGGAACCCCAATGCTGTCGGTTAGGCTCTTCGGTGATGCTCAGGCGATGGTGCCCCGGGTGAAAAAAATGTGACACCAGCACATGCCCGAGCCCAGCATGTGCACCATGGCTCAAAATCTTAGACTAGGAATAAACTCTGTATGCTTAGACATGGAATGAACTTCGTATGCCTAAGCCAACCCACGAATGAGCGTGCGGAAGCTCAGTCGATCGGAGAGGCAGAATGCACAAGCTGAGGATTAACCCGGTCCCTTCCTATGTCTTGTCGATCCTGCTATCATAACCCTTGGTCTGGTCTAATCTTAGACTGGGAATGAACTTCGTATGCATAAGTCAACTCACGAAAAGAGCGTGCCGGCACTGAGCCGGCCGAAGAGGCATAATACGCAAGCCCGGGATCAGCCCAGTCCCCCTCTGCGTGCTATCGGTCTCGCTGCCACAACTCTCGGTCTGACTGGGGCTTAGACATGGAATGAACTCCATATGCCTAAGCCAACCCATGTAACGGGCATACGGGCGCTCAGTCGACCGGAGAGGCAGAATGCGCAAGCCAGGGTCGGCCCGGTCCCCCCTGCATGTTGCCAATCCTGCTGCCGCAACCCTCGGTCTGGTCTGATCTTAGTCTGGGAATGAACTCTGTATCCTTAGACTGGGGATGAACTCTGTATGCCTATGTCAATCCATGAAATAAGCGTGCGGGTGCGCAACCGGCCAGAGAGGCATAATGCGCAAGTCGAGGATAAGTCCGATCCCCCTCTGCGTGCTGCCGATCTCGCTACCGGTCTTGCTACCACAACCCTCAATCCGACTGGGGCTTAGACATTGAATGAACCCCGTATACCTAAGCCAACCCACGAAATGAGCGTGCGAACGCTCAGTCGGCCGGAGAGGCAGAATGCATAAGCCGGGGATCGACCCGATCCCCCTTGCGTGCTGTCGATCCTGCTACTGGTCCTGCTACCGCAACCCTCGATCTGGTCCGATCTTAGACTAGGAATGAACTCCGTATGCTTAGACATGGAATGAACTCTATATGCCTAAGCCAACCCACGAAACGAGCGTGCTAGCGCTCAGCCGATCGGAGAGGCAAAATGTTCAAGCTGGGGATCGACCCGATCCTCGTGCGTGCTGTCGATCCTGCTGCCGCGACCCTCAGTCTGATCCAATCTTAGACTGGGAATGAACTCCGTATGCCTATGTCAACCCATGAAATGAGCGTGCGGGCGCTGAGCCAACCGGAGAGGCATAATGAGCAAGCCAGGGATCGACCTGGTCTCCCTCTTCGTGCAATCGGTCCCACTGCCACAACCCTCGGTCCGGCTGGGGCTTAGACATGGAATGAACTCCCTATGCCTAAGCCAACCCATGAAATGGGCATGCGGGTGCTCAACCAACTGGAGAGGCAGAATGCGTAAGTCGAGGATCAGCCAGATCCCTCCTACGTGCTGTCGATCCTGCTGTCGCAACCCTCAGTCTAGTCTGATCTTAGACTAGGAATGAACTCCATATGCTTAGACTGGGGATGAACTCTGTATGCCTAAGTCAACCCACAAAATGAGCGTGCGAGTGATCAACCGACCAGAGAGGCATAATGTGCAAGTCGGGGATCAGCCTGGTCCACCCTGCATGCTACCGATCTTGCTGTCGTACCCTTCTGTCTGGCTGGGGCTTAGACAAGCAATGAACTCCTTTTTTCTAAGCCAACCCACGGAACGGGCGTGCGAGCTCTTAGTCTGTCGGAGAGACAGAATGCGCAAGCCGGTGATCGGCTCGGTCCCCCCTACATGCTACCGATCTTGCTACCAAAACCTTCGGTCCGGTTTGATCTTAGATTGGGAATGAACTCTGTATGCTTAGACTAGGGATGAACTCCGTATGCCCAAGTCAACCCATGAAACGAGCGTGCATTCGCTCAACCGGTCGGAGAGGCAGAATGCGCAAGCCGAGGATCGACCCAGTTCCCCCCTGCGTGCTGTCGATCCTACTGCTGCAACCCTCGGTCCGGTTCGATCTTAGACTGGGAATGAACTTCATATGCTTAGATTGGGGATGAACTCCGTATGCCTAAGTCAACCCACGAAACAAGCGTACGGGCGCTCAGCTGATCGGAGAGGCAGGATGCGTAAGCCGGGGATCGAACGAGTGGTAGGTGGGTTCAAGCACATCTTCATATTTCTTCCATGCCAATGCCATTTTTATGGCATGTAAATTCATACAATGGTCCCCTAAGCCTTCATGTGAAGTTTAGTGGCAAGACGACCCGTTTTTTATTTTTCACGATTTTTGAAACTTTTTACGATTCGGGATTTTTTAAAATTTTTTTAGAAAGAGTTTTGTCCCCAATGTAAGGGCCAAGTACCAGAACCCATCACACATCATGTGCGCACACCCCCTGGCCCCCCCAATCACCGAAACCCCTAATGCCGTCAGTTAGGCTCTCCGACGGTGCTCTAGTGATGGTTCCCTGGGCGAAAAAATGCGGCACCAGCACATGCCCGAGCCCAGCATGTGCACCATGGCTCAAAATCATAGACTAGGAATGAACTCCATATGTTTAGACGTGCAATGAACTCCGTATGCCTAAGCCAACCTACGAAACGAGTGTGCGGGCGCTCAACCGGCCAAAGAGGCAGAATGGGCAAGCTGGGGATCGGCCCGATCCCCCCTACGTGCTATTGATCCTGCTGTCATAACCCTCGGTCCGGTTCAATCTTAGTATGGGAATGAACTCTGTATGCATAAGTCAACCCACAAAACGCGCGTCCGGGCGCTGAGCTGGCCGAAGAGGCATAATGCGCAAGTCGGGGATCGGCCCGATCCCCCTCTGCGTGCTGTCGGTCCCGCTGCCACAACCCTCAATTGGCTGGAGCTTAGATATGGAATGAACTCCCTATGCCTAAGCCAACTCACCAAATGGGCGTGCAGGCGCTCAGCCGACCGGAGAGGTAGTATGCGCAAGCCGGGGATCATCTCGGTCCCCTCTGCGTGCTGCCGATCCTGCTACCGCAACCCTCGGTCCAGTCTGATCTTAGACTGGGAATGAACTTCGTATCCTTAGACCGGGGATGAACTCCGTATGCCTAAGAAAACCCATAAAATGAGCGTGCGGGCGCTCAGCCGACCAGAGAGGCAGGATGCGCAAGCTGGGGATCGAACGGGTGGTAGGTGGGTTCAAGCACATCTTCATATTTCTGCCATGCCAATGCCATTTTTATGGCTTGTAAATTCACACAATGGTCCCCTAAGCCTTCATGTGAAGGTTCGTGGCAAGACGACCCTTTTTCTATTTTTCATGATTTTCAAAACTTTTTATGGTTCAGGATTTTTTAAAATTTTTTTAGAAAGATTTTTGTCCCCAAATTTGGTATAGGTGATCCTTGTATTTTTGTTGGCATGCATAAAAAAATTCAGCTAAAAACTAGAAGTGGAGAAGATTTTGTGACCGTTTGAAAAAAGTGTCCCCATTTCAAATGCTTTAATGGCTACTGGCAGCAAACCTATAAAATCTCAAATGCTATTTAAGGGAGTGTGAGTTCTCGAGGTTTGATGAGGGATAGGGGGCCAATATAAGGGCTAAGTACCAGCACCCATCGCACATCATGTGCGCACATCCCCCCGGCCCCCCAATCAGCGGAACCCCCAATGCCGTCGGTTAGGCTCCCCGGCGATGCTCTGACGATGCTCCGTCCCCCCTGCGTGTTGTAGATCCTGCTGCCGCAACACTCGGTCTGGTCTGATCTTAGACTAGGAATGAACTTCATATGCATATGTCAACCCACGAAATGAGCGTGCGGGCATTGAGCCGATCGAAGAGGCATAATGCACAAGCCGGGGATCGGCCCAGTCCCCCTCTGCGTGCTGCCAGTCCCGCTGCCAGAACCCTCGGGCCGGCTGGGGCTTAGACATGGAATGAACTCCCTATGCCTAAGCCAACCCATGAAACGGACGGCAGGCGCTCAACCGATCGGAGAGGCAGAATGCACAAGCCAGCGTTTGACTCGGTCCCCCCTACGTGCTAACGATCTTGCTGTCGCAACCCTCAATCTAGTCTAATGTTGGACTGGGAATGAACTCCGTATGCTTAGACTAGGGATGAACTCCGTACACCTAAGTCAAACCCACGAAACGAAGTGTACGATCGATCAGCCGACCGGAGAGGCATAATGCGTATGTTGGGGATCAGCCCGGTCCCTCTCTGCGTGCTGCCAATCTCGCTGTCGGTCCTTCTACCACAACCCTAGGTCCAACTGGGGCTTAGACATGGAATGAACTCTGTATGCCTAAGCCAACCTATGAAACGAGCGTACGGGCACTCAGCCGGCCGAAAACGTAGAATGCGCAAGCCGAGGATCAGCCAGGTCCCCCCCTGCGTGCTACCGATCCTGCTACTGGTCTTGCTGCCGCAACCCTCGGTCTGGTTTGATCTTAGACTGGGGATGAACTCCGTATGCTTAGACATGGAATGAACTCCGTACGCCTAAGCCAACCCACGAAACAAACGTGCGGGCGCTCAGTCGGTCGAAGAGGCAGAATGCGTAAGCTGGGGACCGGTTCGGTCACCCCTGCGTGCTGTCGATCCTGCTGTCGCAACCCTCCGTTCGGTCTGATCTTAGACTGGGAATGAACTTCGTATGCCTAAGTCAACCCATGAAACGAGCGTGCGGCTGCTGAGCTGACTGGAGAGGCATAATGTGCAAGCCGGAGATCGGCCCAGTCCCCCTCTGCATGCTGTCGGTCCCGCTGCCACAACCCTTGTTCCGACTAGGGCTTTCACATGGAATGAACTCCCTATGCCTAAGCCAACCCACAAAATGAGCGTGCGGGTGCTCAGCCAGCCGGAGAGGTAGAATACGCAAGCCGGGGATCGGTCCGGTCCCCCCTGGGTGCTACCGATCCTGTGTCGCAACCCTTGGTCTGGTCCAAACTTAGACTGGGAATGAACTTCGTATGCTTAGACTGGGGATGAACTCTGTATGCCTAAGTCAACCCATGAAACGAGCGTGTGGGCGCTCAGCCGACCAGAGAGTTAGAATGCGCAAGTCGGGGATCGAATGGGTGGTAGGTGGGTTCAAGCACATCTTCATATTTCTATCATGCCAATGCCATTTTTATGGATTGTAATTTCATACAATGGTCCCCTAAGCCTTCATGTGAAGTTTCGTGGCAAGACGACCCGTTTTCTATTTTTCATGATTTTTGAAAATTTTTACGGTTCAAGATTTTTTAAAATTTTTTTAGAAAGAGTTCTCTCCCTAAATTTGGTAGAGGTGATCCTTGTATTTTTTTTGGCATGCACAAAAAAATTCAGCTAAAAACTCGAAGTGTAGAAGATTTTGTGACCGTTTAAAAAAAGTGCCCCCATTTCAGACACTTTAAAGGCTACTGGCAGCAAACCTATAAAATCTCAAATGCTCTTTAAAGGGGTGTGAGTTCTCGAGGTTTGATGAGGGATAGGGGGCCAATATAAGGGCCAAGTACCACCACCCATCATACATCATGTGCGCACACCCCCCAAGCCCCCCAATCCCCGGAACCCCTAATGCCGTCGGTTAGGCTCTCCGGCGATGCTCCGACGATGGTGCCCCGAGCGAAAAAAATGTGGCACCAGCACATGCCCGAGCCCAGCATGTGCACCGTGGCTCAAAATCTTAGACTGGGAATGAACTCCGTATGCTTAGACATGGAATGAACTCCGCATGCCTAAGCCAACCCATGAAACGAGCGTACGGGCGCTCAGCCGATCGGAGAGGCAGATTGCGTAAGTCAGAGATCGGCCCGATCCCCCCCTACGTGCTGTCAATCCTGCTACTGTAACCCTCAGTCCGTTCTGATCTTAGACTAAGAATGAACTTCGTATGCGTAAGTCAACCCACGAAACGAGCGTACGGGCACTGAGCCGATCGAAAAGGCATAATGCAAAACCGACGATCGGCCCTGTCCCCCTCTACGTGCTGCCAGTCTCGCTGCCACATCCCTCGGTCCGGCTGGGGCTTAGACATGGAATGAACTCCGTATGCCTAAGCCAACCCACGAAACGAGTGTGTAGGTGCTCAGCCGATCGAAGAGGCAGAATGCGTAAGCCAGGGATCTGCCTGATCCCTCCTACGTGCTATCGATCTTGCTGCCGCAACCCTATGTTCGGTCTGATCTTGGACTGGGAATGAACTCCGTATGCTTAGACATGGAATGAACTCCGTATGCCTAAGCCAACAAACGAAACGAGCGTGCGGGCACTCAGTCGACCGGAGAGGCAGAATGCACAAGCCAGGAATCGACTCGATCCCCCCTGCGTGCTGTCGATCCTGCTACTGCAACCCTCGGTCCGATCTGATCTTGGACTGGGAATGAACTTTGTATGCCTAAGTCAACCCACGAAACTAGCGTGGGGTGCTGAGCCGACTGAAGAGGCATAATGCGTAAGCCGGGGATCGGGTCGGTCCCCCTCTGCGTGCTGCCAGTCCTGCTGCCACAACCCTCGGTCCGATTGGGGCTTAGACATGAAATGAACTCCCTATGCCTAAGCCAACCCATGAAACGGGTGTACGGACGCTCAGTCGACCGGAGAGGCAGAATGCGCAAGACGAGGATCGGCCCGATCCCCCCTGCATGCTGTCGATCCTGCTGTCGCAACCCTTGGTCTGGTCCGATCTTAGACTGGGAATGAACTCTGTATGCTTAGACTGGGGATGAACTCCATATGCCTAAGTCAACCATGAAACGAGCGTGCGGGCGCTTAGCCGACCAGAGAGGCAAGATGCGCAAGTCGGGATCGAACTGGTGGTAGGTGGGTTCAAGCACATCATGTGCGCATACCCCCTGGCCCCCCCAATCGTCGAAACCCCCAATGCCGTCGATTAGGCTCTTCGGTGATGCTCTGACGATGGTGCCCTGGTGAAAAAAATATGGCACCAACACATGCCCAAGCCCAGCATGTGCACCGTGGCTCAAACTCTTAGACTAGGAATGAACTCCGTATGCTTAGACATGGAATTGAACTCCGTATGCCTAAGCCAACCCATGGAACGAGCAGTGCGGGCACTCAGCCGACCGGAGAGGCAAAATGCGCAAGCCAGGGATTGGCCCGGTCCCCCTCTACGTGCTGGCCATCCCGCTGCCACAACCCTCAGCCCGACTGGGGCTTAGACACGGAATGAACTCCCTATGCCTAAGCCAACCCACGAAACGGGCGTGCGGACGCTCAGCCCGATCGGAGAGGCAGAATGTGCAACTGGGGATCGGCCTGGTCCCCCCTGTGTGTTGTCGATCCTGCTGTCGTAACCCTCGGTCTGGTTCGATCTTAGACTGGGAATGAACTCCATATGCTTAGATTGGCGATGAACTCCGTATGCCTAAGTCAACCCACGAAACGAGCGCGCGGGCACTCAGTCGGTCGGAGAGGCGGCTGGAGAGGCAGAATGCGTAAGTCGAAGATTGGCCCGATCCCCCCTGCATGCTGTCGATCCTACTACTGCAAAACTTAGTCCGAT
>NW_019167826.1:16308827-16361675 GCF_002303985.1 Durio zibethinus
AGCCAGAGATCGACCTGGTCCTCCTCATGCATGCTGCATCCTGCTACTGGTCCTACTATCGTAACCCTCAGTTCGGTCCAATCTTAGACTGGGAATGAACTTCGTATGCCTAAGTCAACCCACGAATTGAGCATTCGAGCTTTGAGCTGACCGGAGAGGCATAATGCGCAAGCCGGGGATCGACCTAATTCCCTTCTGTGTGCTGTCGGTCCTGCTGCCATAACCCTTGGTTCGACTGGGGCTTAGACATGGAACGAACTTCCTATGCCTAAGCCAACCCACAAAACGGGCGAACGGGCGCTCAACAGGCTGGAGAGGCAGAATGCGCAAGTCAAGGATCGACTCGATCCCCTCTGCGTGCTGTCGATCCTGTTGCCGTAACCCTCGATCTGGTTCGATCTTTGACTGGGAATGAACTCCGTATGCTTAGACTAGGGATGAACTCCGTATGCCTAAGTCAACCCATGAAACGAGCGTGCAGGCGCTCAGCCGGTGGAAAAGGCCGACTGGAAAGGCAGAATAAGCAAGCTGGGGATCGGCCCAATCCCCCCCAATGTGCTACCGATCGTGCTACTGGTCCTACTGCCGTAACCCTCGGTTCGATCCGATCTTAGACTGGGAATGAACTCTGTATGCTTAGACATGGAATCAACTCCGTATGCCTAAGCCAACCCACGAAACGAGCGTGCGGGCGCTCAGCCGTCCAGAGAGGTAAAATGTGCAAGCCTGGGACTGACCCGATCCCCCCTGCGTGCTGTCGATCCTACTGCTGCAACCCTCGGTCCGGTCTGATCTTAGACTGGGAATGAACTTCATATGCCTAAATCAACCAATGAAATGAGTGTTCGGGGGCTGAGCCGATAGGAGAGGCATAATGCATAAGCCAACGATCGGCTCAGCCCCTTCTGTGTGCTGTCGGTCCCGCTGCCACAACCCTCGGTCCCATTGGGGCTTAGACAATGGAATGAACTCCCTATGCCTAAGCCAACCCATGAAACGGGCATGCGGGCGCTCAGTCGGTCGGAGAGGCAGAATGCGTAATCCGGGGATCGGCCCGATCCCCCTGCGTGCTGTCGATCTTGCTGCCACAACCCTCGGTCTGGTCTGCTCTTAGACTGAGAATGAACTTCGTATGCTTAGACTGGGGATGAACTCCGTATGCCTAAGTCAACCCATGGAACGAGCGTGCGGGTGCTCAGCTAGTTGGAGAGGCCGGTCGGAGAGGCATAATGCGTAAGCCAGGAATCAGCCCGTTCTCTCTCTGCGTGCTATCGATCTCGTTGTCGATCCTGCTACCACAACCCTCGGTCCGGCTGGGGCTTAGACATGGAATGAACTCTGTATGCCTAAGCCAGCCCACGAAACGAGCGTGCGGGCACTCAATCGACCGGAGAGGCAGAATGCGCAAGCCGGGGATCGACCTGGTCCCCCCTGCATGCTGTCGATCCTGCTACTGGTCCTACTATCGCAACCATCGATCCGATTCGATCTTAGACTGGGAATGAACTCCGTATGCTTAGACATGGAATGACCTCCGTATGCCTAAGATAAAACGAGCGTGCGGGCGCTCAGCCGACAAAAGCAGAATGCGCAAGCTGGGGACTACGTCCCGCTTAGCATGCTGTCGATCCCTGCTGCTACACCCTCGGATCCGGTCCGATCTTAGACTAGGAAGAACTCCGTATGCCTAGTCAACTCATGAAACGAGCGTGCTGCACTGAGCGACCGCAGAAGGCATAATGCGCACAGGGGATCGGCCCGATCCCCCTCTGCGTGCTGTCGGTCCTGCTACCATAACCCTCGGTCCGGCTGGGGTTTAGACATGGAATGAATTCCCTATGCCTAAGCCAACCATGAAAATGGGCCATGCAAGCACTCAGCCGGCCGGAGAAGGCAGAATGTGCAAGGCCAGGGATCGCCCAGTCCCTCCTCCGTGCTGTTGATCTGCTGCCCTACAACCCTCAGTTCGGTCCCGATCTTAGATTGGGAAATGAACCTCTTTTATGCTTATAGACTGGGGATGAACTCCGTATGCCTAAGTCAACCCACGAAACGGGCTTGCAGGCACTCAGCCGGTCGGAGAGGTAGAATGTGTAAGTCGGGGATCGATCCCGTCCCCCCTGCGTGCTATCGATCCTGCTACCGCAACCCTCGGTCTGGTTCGATCTTAGACTGGGAATGAACTCCGTATGCTTAGACTGGGGATGAACTTCGAGCGCTGAGTCGACCGGAGAGGCATAATGCGCAAGTTGGGGATCGGCCTGGTCCCCCTCTGCGTGCTACCGATCCCGCTACCACAACCCTCGATCCGACTGGGGCTTAGACATGGAATGAACTCCCTATGCCTAAGCCAACCCACAAAACAGGCATGCGGGCGCTCAGCAGGCCGGAGAGGCAAAATGTGCAATCCGGAGATCGACCCAATCCCCCCTGCCTACTGTCAATCTTGCTGTCGTAACCCTCGATTCGATCCGCTCTTAGACTGGGAATGAACTCCATATGCTTAGACTGGGGATGAACTCCATATGCCTAAGTCAACCCATGAAACGAGCGTACGGGTGCTCAGCCAGCCGGAGAGGTCGGTCGACGTGGCGTAATGCACAAGCCGGGGATCAGCCCGTTCCCCCTCTGCGTGCTACTGATCTCATTACCGGTCCTGCTACCATAACCCTCGTCCGACTGGGGCTTAGACATGGAATGAACTCCATATGCCTAAGCCAACCCATGAAACGAACGTGCGGGCGCTCAACTGATCGAAGAGGCAAAATGCGCAAGCCGGGGATAGGCTCGGTCCCCCCTACGTGCTGTTGATCCTGCTGTTGCTCCTGCTGTTGCAATCCTCGGTCCGATCCGATCTTAGACTGGGAATGAACTCTGTGTGCTTAGACATGGAATGAACTCTGTATGCCCCACGAAACGAGCGTGCGAGCGCTCAGCTGTCCAGAGAGGCAGAATGCGCAAGCCGAGGATCGACCCAGTCCCCCATGTGCGCTGTCAATCCTGCTACCACAACCCTCGGTCTGATCCGATCTTAGACTGAGAATGAACTTCGTATGCCTAAGTCAACCCACGAAACGAGTGTGTGGGTGCTGAACTGGCCAAAGAGGCCTGGTCCCCCTCTGTGTGCTGTCGATCCCGCTGTCACAACCATCGGTCCGGCTAGGGTTTAGACATGGAGCGAACTCCCTATCCTTAAGCTAACCCATGAAATGGGCGTGTAGGCACTCAACCGGCCGGAGAGGTAGAATGTGCAAGCCGGGGATCGACCCGGTCCCCCCTGCATGCTGTCGATCCTGCTGCTGGTCCTGCTCGCAACCCTCGGTCTGGTCCGATCTTAGACTGGGAATGAACTTCGTATGCTTAGACATGGAATGAACTCTGTATGCCTAAGCCACCCACGAAACGAGCGTGCGGGTGCTTAGCCAGCCGGAGAGGTAGAATGCGTAAGTCGGGGATCGACCCGGTCCCCCCTTGCGTGCTGTCGATCTTGCTACCGTAACCCTCAGTCCGATCTGATCTTAGATTGGGAATGAACTCCGTATGCTAAGTCAACCCACGAAACAAGCGTACAGGCGCTGAGCCTACCGGAGAGGCATAATGCGTAAGCCAGGCATTGGCTCGATCCCCCTCTGCGTGCTGTCGGTCTTGCTACCACAACCCTCGGTCCAGCTGGGACTTAGACATGGAATGAACTCCCTATGCCTATGCCAACCCATGAAACAGGCGTGCGGGCGCTCAGCCGGTCGGAGAGGCAGAATGCGAAGTCGGGGATCGTCCAGTCCCCCCTGCGTGCTACCGATCCTACTGTCGCAACCCTCGGTCCGGTCCAATCATAGACTGGGAATGAACTCCGTATGCTTAGACTGGTGATGAACTCTGTATGCCTTAGTCAACCCATAAAACGAGCGTGCGGGTGCTCAACCGACCAGAAAGGTAGGATGCGTAAGCTGCGGATCGAACGGGTGGTAGGTGGGTTCAAGCACATCTTCATATTTTTGCCATGCCAATGCCATTTTTATGAGTTGTAAATTCATACAATGGTCCCCTAAGCCTTCATGTGAAGTTTCGCGACAAGACGACCCATTTTTTATATTTCACGATTTCTGAAACTTTTTGGGGTTCAGGATTTTATAAAATTTTTTTAGAAAGAGTTTTGTCCCCAAAATTGGTAGAGGTGATCCTTGTATTTTTTTTGGCATGCGAAAAAAAACTCAGCTAAAAACTCGAAGTGGAGAAGATTTTGTTACCGTTTGAAAAAAATGTCCCCATTTCAAACACTTTAATGGCTACTGGCAGCAAACCTATAAAATCTCAAATGCTCTTTAAAGGGGTGTGAGTTCTCGAGGTCTGATGAGGGATAAGGGGCCAATATAAGGGTCAAGTACCAGCACCCATCGTACATCATGTGCGCACACCCGTCGGCCCCCTCAATCGTTGGAGCCCCCAATGCCGCCGATTAGATTCTCCAACGATGCTCCGACGATGGTGCCTCAGGCAAAAAAAATGTGGCACCAGCACATGCCTAAGCCCAACATGTGCACCGTGGCTCAAAATCTTAGACTGGGAATGAACTCCGTATGCTTAGACATGGAATGAACTCCGTATGCCTAAGCCAACCCACGAAATGAACGTGCAGGTGCTCAGCCAGCCAGAGAGGTAGAATGCGCAAGTCGAGGATCGGCCCGGTCCCCCTCTATGTGCTATCGACCCTACTGTTACAACCCTCGATCCGGTCTGATCTTAGACTGGGAATGAACTCTATATGCATAAGTCAACCAAAAAACAAGCGTACGGGCGCTGAGCCGACCGAAGAGCCATAATGCGTAAGCCGAGGATCGACCTGATCCCCTCTGCGTGCTGTCAGTCCCACTACCACAACCCTCGGTCTGGCTGGGGCTTAGACATGGAATGAACTCCCTATGCCTAAGCTAACCCGTGAAATGGGCATGCGGGCGCTCAGCCGACTGGAGAGGCAGAATGCACAAGCCGAGGATCGACCCGATCCCCCCTTTATGCTGCCCGATCTTACTGCTGGTCTTGCTGTCGCAACCCTCGGTCTGGTCTGATCTTAGACTGGGAATGAACTCCATATGCTTAGACTGGGGATGAACTTCGTATGCCTAAGTCAACCTATGAAATGAGCATGTGAGCGCTCAGTCGATCGGAGAGGCTGATCGGAGAGGCAGAATGTGCAAGCTGGGGATCGGCCCGATCCCCCCTGGGTGCTCTCGATCCTGCTACTGGTCTTGCTGCCGTAATCCTCGGTCCTGTCCGATCTTACCCTGGGAATGAACTCCGTATGCTTAGATATGGAATGAACTCCGTATGCCTAAACCAACCCACGAAATGAGCGTGCGGGCACTCAGCCGGCCGTAGAGGCAGAATACGTAAGCCGGGGACCGGTCCGATCCCTCCCTGTGTGCTACCGATCTTGCTGCCGCAACCCTCGATCCGGTCCAATCTTAGACTAGGAATGAACTCAGTATGGCTGAGTCAACCCATGCAATGAGCGTTCGGGCGTTGAGCCAGTCGGAGAGGCATAATGCGCAACCCGGGGATTGACCCGATCCCCCTGCGTACTATCGATCTTACTGCCGCAACCTTCCGTCCGGTCCGATCATAGACTAGGAATGAACTCCATATGCTTAGACTGGGGATGAACTCTGTATGCCTAAGTCAACCCATGAAACGAGCATGCGGGTGCTCAGTCGGCCGGATAGGCCGACCAGAGATGCATAATCATAAGCCGACGATCAACCTGGCCCCCCTCTGTATACTGCCGATCCCGCTACCGTTCCTGCTGCCACAACCCTCGTCCGACTGGGGCTTAGACATGGAATGAGCTCCGTATGCCTAAGCCAACCCACGAAACGAGCGTACGGGCACTCAAGCCGACCGGAAAGACAGAATGCGCAAGTTGAGGATTGACCTGATCCACCTCTGTGTGGTGCCGGTCCTGCCACCACAACCCTCGATCCGGTTGGGGCTTAGACATGGAATGATCTCCCTATGCCTAAGCCAACCCATGAAACGGGCATGCAGGTGCTCAGTCGACCGGAGAGGCAAAATGCATAAGTCAGGGATCGGCCCGGTCCCCTCCCGTGTGCTATCGATCCTGCTACCGCAACCCTCAGACCGGTCTGATCTTAGACTGGGAATGAACTCCGTATGAGTAAGTCAACTGACAAAATGAGCGTGTGGGTGCTGAACTGGTCGAAGAGGCATAATGCGTAAGTCGAGGATCGGCCCGTCCCCCTTTCCGCGCTGCCGGTACCACTGCCACAACCCTCAGTCCGACTGGGGTTTAGACATGGAATGAACTCCCTATGCCTAAGCCAACCCATGAAACGGGCGTGCGGGCACTCAATCGGCCGGAGAGGCAGAATGAGCAAGCCGGGGATCGGCCCTATCCCTCCTGCGTGCTACTGATCCTGCTGTCACAACCCTCATTCTGGTTCGATCTTAGACTGGAAATGAACTCCGCATGCTTAAACTGGGGATGAACTCCGTATGCTTAGAATGGGGATGAACTCCGTATGCCTAAGTCAACCAACGAAATGAGCGTGCAGGCGCTCAATCGGTCGGAGAGGCATAATGCGTAAGCCGGGGATCAACCTGGTCCCTCTCTGCGTGCTGCCGATCCCGCTGTCGGTCCTACTGCTACAACCCTTAGTCCGACTGGGGCTTAGACATGGAATGACCTCTGTATACCTAAGCCAACCCACGAAACGAACGTGCGAGCGCTCAACCGGCCGGAGAGGCAGAATGTGCAAGCCAGGGATCGGCCCGATCCCTCCCTCCGTGCTACCGATTCTGCTGCTGGTCCTGCTACTGAAACCCTCAGTCCGATCCGATCTTAGACTGGGAATGAACTTCGTATGCTTAGACATGGAATGAACTCCGTATGCTTAAACATGGAATGAACTCCGTATGCCTAAGCCAACCTACGAAACGAGCGTGCCGGAGCTCAGTCGGCTGGAGAGGCAGAATGCACAAGTCGGGGATCGACCCGATCCCCCCTGCGTGCTATCGATCCTGCTGCCGCAACCCTCGGTCCGGTCTGATCTTAGATTGGGAATGAGCTCCGTACGCCTAAGTCAACCCATGAAACTTACGCGTGGGAGCTGAGCCGGTTTGAGAAGCATAATATGCAAGCCGAGGATCGGCTCGGTCCCCCTCTGCGTGCTAGCGGTCTCACTACCACAGCCCTCGATCCGGTTGGGGCTTAGACAAGGAATGAACTCCCTATGCCTAAGCCAACCCACATAACGGGTGTGCGGGCGCTTAGCCGGCCAGAGAGGCAGAATGCGCAAGTCGGGGATCGGCCCGGTCCCCTCTGTGTACTGTCGATACTGCTATCGTAACCCTTGGTCCGGTCCTATCTTAGACTGGGAATGAACTCCTTATGCTTAGACTGAGGATGAACTCCGTATGCCTAAGTCAACCCACGAAACGAGCGTGCGGGCACTCAGCCGACCAGAGAGGCAGGATGTGTAAGTCGAGGATCGAACGAGTGGTAGGTGGGTTCAAGCACATCTTCATATTTTTGCAATGCCAATGCCATTTTTATGGCGTGTAAATTCATACAATGGTCCCCTAAGCCTTCATGTGAAGTTTCGTGGCAAGGCGACCCGTTTTCTATTTTTCATGATTTTTGAAACTTTTTACGGTTCGAGATTTTTTAAAATTTTTTTAGAAAGAGTTTTGTCCCCAAATTTGGTAGAGGTGATCTCTGTATTTTTGTTGGCATGCACAAAACTATTCAGCTAAAAACTCGAAGTTGAGAAGATTTTGTGACCATTTGAAAAAAGTGTCCCCATTTTAGACACTTTAATGGCTACTGGCAGCAAACCTATAACATCTCAAATGCTCTTAAAGGGGGTGTGAGTTCTTGAGGTTTGATGAGGGGTAGGGGGCCAATATAAGGGCCAAGTACCAGCACCCATCGCACATCATGTGCGCACACCCCCCGGCCCCCCCAATCGTCGAAACCCCCAATGTCGCCGGTTAGGCTCTCCGACAATGCTCCGGCGATGGTGCCCCGGGTGAAAAAAATGTGGCACCAGCACATGCCCGAGCCCAGCATGTGCACCGTGGGTCAAAATCTTAGACTGGGAATGAACTCCGTATGCTTAGACATGAAATGAACTCCGTATGCCTAAGCCAACCCACGAAATGAACGTGCGGGCGCTCAGTCGGTCGGAGAGGCAGAATGCGCAGGCCAAGGATCAACCCAGTCCCCCCCTGCATGCTGTCGATATTGCTACCACAACCCTCAGTCCGATCTGATCTTAGACTGGCAATGAACTCCATATGCATAAGTTAACCCATGAAACGAGCGTACGGGTGCTGAGCCAACCGAAGAGGCATAATGCGTAAGTCGAGGAATGGCCTGGTCCCCCTCTACGTTCTGTCAGTCCTGCTGGCACAACCCTTGGTCTGGCTGGGGCTTAGACATGGAATGAACTCCCTATACCTAAGCCAACCCACAAAACGGGCGTACGGGCGCTGAGCCAACCGAAGAGGCATAATGTGCAAGCTGGGGATCGGCTCGGTCCCCTTCTACGTGCTATTGGTCCCACTACCACAACCCTCGGTCTGGTATTTAGTAGAGATGATCCCTGTATTTTTGTCCCCAAATTTGGTAGAGGTGATCCCTGTAATTTTTGTTGGCATGCACAAAACTATTCAACTAAAAACTCGAAGTGGAGGAGATTTTGTGACCATTTGAAAAAAGTGTCCCCATTTCAAACACTTTAATGGCTACTGGCAGCAAACCTATAACATCTCAAATGCTCTTTAAGGGGGTGTGAGTTCTTGAGGTTTGATGAGGGGTAGGGGGCCAATATAAGGGCCAAGTACCAGCACCCATCACACATCATGTGCGCACACCCCCCGACCCCCTAATCATCGAAACCCCCAATGCTGCCGGTTAGGCTCTCCGACGACGCTCCGACAATGCTCCGACGATGGTGCCCCAGGTGAAAAAAATGCGGCACCAGCACATGCCTGAGCCCAGCATGTGCACCGTGGCTCAAAATCTTAGACTGGGAATGAACTCTGTATGCTTAGACATGGAATGAACTCTATATGCCTAAGCCAACCCATGAAACGAGCGTGCGAACGCTCAGCCGGTCGGAAAGGTAGAATGCGTAAGCTGGGGATCGGCCCGATCCCTCATGCGTGCTGTCGATCCTGCTGCTGCAACCCTTGGTTCAGTCTGATCTTAGATTGAGAATGAACTCCATATGGTTAGACTGGGGATGAACTCTGTATGCGTAAGTCAACCCATGAAACGAGCGTGCGGGCGCTCAGCCAGTCGAAGAGGTAGGCTGAAGTGGCATAATGCATAAGCCGAGGATCAACCTGGTCCCCTTCGACGAGCTATCGATCCCGCTGCCGGTCCTGCTGCCACAACCCTCGGTCCGACTGGGGTTTAGACATGGAATGAACTCCGTATGCCTAAGCCAACCCATGAAACGAGCGCGTGGGTGTTCAGTCAGCCGGGAGGCGGAATGCGCATGCCGGGGACCGACCCAATCCCCTCTACATACTGTCGATCCTGCTACCGCAACCCTCGGTCTGGTCTAAACTTAGACTGGAAATGAACTCTGTATGCCTAAGTTAACCCAGGAAACGAGCGTTCGAGCCCTGAGCCGGTCGGAGAGGCATAATGTGCAAGCCAGGGATCGACCCGTTCCACCTCTACGTGCTGCCAGTCTCGCTGCCACAACTCTCAGTCCGATTGGGGCTTAGACATGGAATGAACACCCTATGCCTAAGCCAACCCACAAAACGGGCATGCGGGCACTTTACCGATCGAAGAGGCAGAATGCACAAGTCGGAGATCAGCCTGGTCCCCCCTGCATGCTATCGATCCTACTGCCGTAACCCTCGGTCCAGTTTGATCTTAGACTGGGAATGAACTCCATATGCTTAGACTGGGGATGAACTCCGTATGCCTAAGTCAACCCATGAAACGAGTGTACGGGTGCTCAACCGATCGGAGAGGCCGGTCGAAGAGGCAGAATGCGTAAGCCGGGGATCGACCCGATCCCCCCTGCGTGGTTCCAATCCTGTTGCTGGTCCTGCTACTGTAACCTTCGGTCCTGTCTGATCTTAGACATGGAATGAACTTCATATGCCTAAGCCAACCCACGAAATGAGCATACAGGCGCTCAGTCGACCGGAAAGGCAGAATGCGTAAGTCGAGGATCGGCTCGATCCCCCCTACGTGCTGTCGATCTTGCTGCCACAACCGTCGGTCCGATCCGATCTTAGACTGGGAATGAACTCTGTATGACTAAGTCAACCCATGAAACGAGCGTTCGGGCGGTGAGCCGGATAGAGAGACATAATGCATAAGTCAGGGATCGGCTCGATCCCTCCTGCGTGCTGCCGATCTTGCTGCCGCAACCCTCGGTCTGGTCTGATCTTAGACTAGAAATGAACTCCATATGCTTAGACTGGGGATGAACTCCGTATGCCTAAGTCAACCCATGAAACGAGTGTGCGGGTGCTCAGTCAACCGAATAGATAGGTCGGAGAGGCATAATGTGTAAGCCAAGGATCAGCCTGGTCCCCCTCTGCGTGCTATCGATCCCACTATTGGTCCTGCTGCCATAACCCTCGGTCCGACTGGGGCTTAGACATGGAATGACCTTCGTATGCATAAGCCAACCCATGAAACGAGCGTGTGGGCGCTCAGCCGGCCAGAGAGGCAGAATGCGCAAGTCAGGGATCGGCCTGATCCCCATCTGCATGCTACCAGTCCCGTTGCCACAACCCTCGGTCAGGCTGGGGCTTAGACATGGAATGATCTCCCTATGCCTGAGCCAACCCACGAAACGGGCGTGCGAGCGCTCAATCGATCGGAGAGGTAGAATGCACAAGTCAGGGATCGACCTGGTCCCCCCTACGTGCTGTCGATCCTACTGCCGTAACCCTCAGTTCGATCTGATCTTAGACTAGGAATGAACTCCGTATGCTTAGACTGGGGGTGAACTCCATATGCCTAAGTCAACCCACGAAATGAGCGTGCGGACGCT
This sequence comes from Durio zibethinus, assembly GCF_002303985.1. Next base: position 16,319,876 of record NW_019167826.1, read on the forward strand.
TAGCCGGTCGGAGAGGCATAATGTGCATATCGAGGATCAGCCCAGTCCCCCTCTGTGTGCTGCTGATCCAGTTGCCACAACCCGTATGTCGGGACTTAGACATGGAATGAACTCCATATGCCTAAGCTAACCCACGAAATGAACGTGCGGGCGCTCAGTCGGTCGGAGAGGCAAAATGCGTAAGTCGAGGATTGACCTAGTCCCCCCTGCGTGCTGCCAATCGTGCTGTTGGTCCTACTGCCACAACCCTCAGTCCGATTCAATCTTAGACTGGGAATGAACTTCGTATGCTTAGACATGGAATGAACTCCGTATGGCTAAGCCAACGCAAGAAACGAACGTGCAGGCACTCAGCCGACCGAAAAGGTAGAATGCATAAGCCAGGGACTGGCCCGATCCCCCCTTGCGTGCTATCGATCTTGCTACTACAACACTTGGTTTGATCCGATCTTAGACTGGGAATGAACTCGGTATGCCTAAGTCATCCCACGAAACGAGCATGCAAGCGCTGACCTAGTCGGAGAGGCATAATGCGCAAGCTAGGGATCGACCTAGTCCCCTTCTGTGTGCTGTCGATCCCACTGTCAGAACCCTCTGTCTGGCTGGGGCTTAGACATGGAATGAACTCCCTATGCCTAAGCCAACCCATGAAATGGGCATGCGGGCACTCAGCTGGCCGGAGAGGCAGAATGAGCAAGCCAGGGATCGGTCTGATCCCCCCTGCGTGCTATCGATCCTGCTGCCGCAACCCTCAGTCCGGTCCGATCTTAGACTGGGAATGAACTCCGTATGCCTAAGTCATCCCACGAAACAAACGTGTGGGCACTGACTCGGCCGGAGAGGCATAATGCGCAAGTCGGGGTTTGGCCTGATTCCCTTCTGCGTGCTATCGATCCTGCTACCACAACCCTCGATCCGACTAGGGCTTAGACATGGAATAAACTCCCTATGCCTAAGCCAACCCATGAAACGAGCGTGCGGGCACTCAGCCGGCCGGAGAGGCAGAATGTGTAAGCCGGGGATCGGCCCGGTCCCCCTAGCGTGCTGTTGATCCTGCTGTCGCAACCCTCGGTTCGGTCCGATCTTAGACTGGGAATGAACTCCATATGCTTAGACTGGGGATGAACTCCATATTCCTAAGTCAGCCCACGAAAGGAGCATGCGGATGCTCAGTCGACCAAAGAGGCAGGATGCGCAAGCCGGGGATCGAACGGGTGGTAGGTGGGTTCAAGCACATCTTCATATTCCTGCCATGCCAAAGCCTTTTTTATGGCTTGTAAATTCATAAAATGGTCCCCTACACCTTCATGTGATGTTTCGTGGCAAGACGACCTGTTTTCTATTTTTTATGATTTTTGAAACATTTTACGGTTCGAGATTTTTTAAAATTTTTGTACGAAGATTTTCATCCCCAAAATTGGTAGACGTGATCCTTGTATTTTTGTTGGCATGTACAAAAATATTCAGCTAAAAAATCGAAGTGGAGAAGATTTTGTGACCGTTTGAAAAAAGTGTCCCCATTTTAGACACTTTAATGGCTGCTGGCAGCAAACCTATAAAATCTCAAATGCTCTTTAAGGGGGTCTGAGTTCTCAAGGTTTGATGAGGGATAGGGGGTACATATAAGGGCCAAGTACCAGCACCCATCGCACATTTTGTGCGCACACCCCCCGACCCCCCAATCGCGGAACCCCCCAATGCCGCCGGTTAGGCTCTCCGACGATGGTGCCCCGGGCAAAAAAAATGTGGCACCAGCACATGCCCGAGCCCAGTATCTGCATCGTGGCTCAAACTTTTAGAATAGGAATGAACTCCGTATCCTTAGACATGGAATGAACTCTGTATGCCTAAGCCAACCCACGAAACGAGCGTGCGGGCACTCAGCCGGCCAGAGAGGCAAAATGAGCAAGTCAGGGATTAGCCTGGTCCCCCCTGCATGCTGTCGATCCTGCTGCTGGTCCTACTATCGTAACCCTCGGTCTAGTCCGATCTTAGATTGGGAATGAACTCCATATGCTTAGACATAGAATGAACTCTGTATGCCTAGGCCAACCCATAAAACGAGCGTGCGGGCGCTCAACCGGCCAGAGAGGCAGAATGTGCAAGCCAAGGACCAGCCTGGTCCCCCCTGCGTGTTGTCAATCTGACTACCACAACCCTCGGTCTGGTCCGATCTTAGATTGGGAATGAACTCTGTATGCCTAAGTCAACCCACGAAACGAGCGTTCGGGCACTGAGCCAGCCCGAGAGGCATAATGCGCAAGCCGGGGATCGGCTCAGTCCCCTTCTGTCTGCTGCCGGTGTCACTGCCATAACCCTCAGTTCGGCTGGGGCTTAGACATGGAATGAACTCCCTATGCCTAAGCCAACCCATGAAATGGGCGTACGAGCGCTCACCGGTCAGAGAGGCAGAATGCGCAAGGCGGGGATCAGCCCGATCCCCCCTGCGTGCTGCCGCAACCCTCGATCTGATCTGATCTTAGACTGGGAATGAACTCTGCATGCTTAGACTGGGGATGAACTCCGTATGTCTAAGTCAACCCACAAAATGAACGTGTGGGCGTTCAGCCGATCGGAGAGGCCAGCCAAAGAGGCATAATGTGCAAGCCGAGGATCAGCCCGGTCCCCCTCTGCATGCTGCCGATCCCACTATCGGTCCTGCTACCACAACCCTCGGTCCGACTAGGGCTTGCACATGGAATGAACTTCATAAGCCTAAGCCAACGCTCGGAACGAGCGTGCGGGTGCTCAACCGATCGGAGAGGCAAAATGCCCAAGCCGGGGATTGACTCGATCCCCCCCTGTGTGCTGCAGATCCTGCTGCTGGTCCTACTACCGTAACCCTCGGTCCGGTCTAATCTTAGACTGGGAATGAACTCCGTATGCTTAGACATGGAATGAACTCTGTATGCCTAAGCCAACCCACGAAACGAGCGTGCAGGCGCTCACCCCACCGAAGAGGCAGAATGCGCAAGTCGGGGGTTGGCCTGGTCCTTCCTTACGTGCTGTTGATCCTGCTACTGCAACCCTCAGTCTGATCCAATCTTAGATTGAGAATGAACTCCGTATGCCTAAGTCATCCCATGGAATGAGTGTGTGGGCGTCGAGCCGACCGAAGAGGCATAATGCGCAAGCCGGGGATCACCTAGTCCCCCTCTACATGCTACCGGTCCCGCTGCCACAACCCTCTATCCGGCTGGGGCTTAGACATGGAATGAACTCCCTATGCCTAAGCCAACCCATGAAACGGGCGTGCGGGCGCTCAGCCGGCCGGAGAGGTAGAATGACCAAGCCCCCGATCGATCCGGTCCCCCCTACGTGCTATCGCAACCCTTGGTTTGGTCCGATCCTAGACTGGGAATGAACTCCGTATGCTTAGACTAGGGATGAACTCCGTATGCCTAAGTCAACCCACGAAACGAGCGTGCGGGCGCTCAGCCGACCAGAGAGGCAGGATGCGCAAGTCGGGGATCAAATGGGTGGTAAGTGGGTTCAAGAACATCTTCATATTTCTGCCATGCCAATGCCATTTTTATGGCTTGTAAATTCATACAATGGTCCCCGAAGCCTTAATGTGAAGTTTCATGGCAAGACGACCCGTTTTCTATTTATCACGATTTTTGAAACTTTTTGGGGTTCGAGGTTTTTTTGAAAATTTTTTAGAAAAAGTTTTGTCCACAAATTTCGTAGAGGTGATCCTTGTATTTTTTTTGGAATGCACAAAAAAATTCAGCTAAAAACTCGAAGTGGAGAATATTTTGTGACCGTTTGAAAAAAGTGTCCCTATTTCAGACACTTTAATGGCTACTAGCAACAAACCTATAAAATCTCAAATGCTTTTTAAGGGGGTGTGAGTTCTTGAGGTTTGATGAGGGATAAGGGGCCAATATAAGGGCCAAGTGCCAGCACCCATTGCACATCATGTGCGCACACCCCCCGGCCCCCTATCGTCGGAACCCCCAATGCCACCGGTTAGGCTCTTCAGCGATGCTCCGCGATGGCGCCCCTGGCAAAAAATATGCGGCACCAGCACATGGTCGATCCCGGCATGTGCACCGTGGCTCAAAATCTTAGACTGGGAATGAACTTCGTACGCTTAGACATGGAATGAACTCCGTATGCCTAAGCCAACCCACGAAACGCGCGTGCAGGCACTCAGCCGACCGGAGAGGCAGAATGCACAAGCCGGGGATTGGCCTGATCCCCCCCTGTGTGCTATCGATCCTGCTCTCGCAACCCTCGGTCCGGTCCAATCTTAGACTAGGAATGAACTCCGTATCCATAAGTCAACCCACAAAACGAGCGTGCGGGTGCTGAGCCGGTCGAAGAGGCATAATGCGCAAGCCAGGGATCGGCCCAGTCCCCCTCTGTGTGCTGTCGATCCCGCTGCCACAACCCTCGATCCGACTGGGGCTTAGACATGGAATGAACTCCCTATGCCTAAGCCAACCCACGAAACGGACGTGCAAGCGCTCAGCCGACCGGAGAGGCAAAACGCGTGAGCTGGGGATCCGTTGGTTCCCCCCTGCGTGTGATCGATCCTGCTGCCGCAACCCTCTGTCCGGTCTGATCTTAGACTGGGAATGAACTCCATATGCTTAGCTGGGGATGAACCCTTCCCCTATGCCTAAGTCACCACGAAACGAGCGTGCGACATTCAACGCCCAGTAGAAGGCACATATGCGTAAGTCAGGGACCGGCTCGGTCCCCCTACGTGCTGGTGATCCTACTGTCGTAACCCTTGGTCCGGTCTGATCTTAGACTGGGAATGAACTCTGTATGCCTAAGTCAACGCACGAAACGAGCGTGCGGGTACTGAGCTAACCGGAGAGGCATAATGCGTAAGTCGAGGATCGACCCGGTCCCCTTCTTCATGCTGCCGGTCCCGCTGCCACAACCCTCGGTCTGGCTGGGGCTTAGACATGGAATGAACTCCCTATGCCTAAGCCAACCCATGAAATGGGCGTGCGGGTGTTCAGTCGACCTGAGAGGCAGAATACGAAAGCCGGGGATCAGCCCGATCCCCCCTGCGTATTGCTAATCCTGTTGCCGTAACCCTCGATCCGATCTCATTTTAGATTGGAATGAACTCCGTATGCTTAAACTGGGGAAGAACTCCGTATGCCTAAGTCAACCCACAAAACGAGCGTCCAGGTGCTCAGTCTACCAAAGAGGTAGGATGCGCAAGTCGAGGATCGAATAGATGGTAGGTGGTTTCAAGCACATCTTCTTATTTTTGCCATGCCAATGCCATTTTTATGGCTTCTAAATTCATACAATGGTCCCCTAAGCCTTCATGTGAAGTTTCGTGGCAAGACGACCCGTTTTCTATTTTTCACGATTTTCAAAACTTTTTACGGTTCGAGATTTTTTTAAATTTTTTTAGAAAGAGTTTTGTCAACAAATTTGGTAGAGGTGATCCTTGTATTTTTTTTGGCATGCACAAAACAATTCAGCTAAAAACTCGAAGTGGAGAAGATTTTGTGACCGTTTGAAAAAAGTGTCCCCATTTCAGACACTTTAATGGCTACTGGCAGCAAACCTATAAAATCTCAAATGCTCTTTAAGGGGGTGTGAGTTCTCGAGGTTTGATGAGGGATAGGGGGCCAATATAAGAGCCAAGTACCAGCACCCTTCGCACATCATGTACGCACACCCCCCGACCCCCTAATCGCCGGAACCTCCAATGCTGTCGGTTAGGCTCTCCGACGATGCTCCGACGATGCTCCAATGATGCTCCGACGATGGTGCCCCAGGCAAAAAAGATGCGGTAGTAGCACATGCCCGAGCCCAGCATGTGCACCGTGGCTCAAAATCTTAGACTGGGAATGAACTCCATATGCTTAGACATGGAGTGAACTCCGTATGACTAAGCCAACCCATGAAACGAGCGTGAGGGTGCTCAACCGACCGGAGAGGCAGAATGCACAAGCCGGGGATCGGCCCGATCCCCCCTGTGTGCTGTTGATCCTACTGCCACAACCCTCGGTCCAGCTGGGGCTTAGACATGGAATGAACTCCCTATGCCTAAGCCAACCCATGGAATGAACTCCCTACGCCTAAGCTGATCGGAGAGGTAGAATGCGCAAGTCGGGGATCGGCCAAGTCCCCCCTGTGAGCTACCGATCTTGCTACTAGTCCTGCTACCGTAACCCTCGATCCGGTCTGATGTTAGATTGGGAATGTAGTCCGTATGCTTAGACTTGGGATAAAGTCCGTATGCCTAAGTCAACCCAAGAAACGAGCGTGCGGGTGCTCAACCGGCCAGAGAGGCTGGCCTGAGAGCATAATGCGTAAATCGAGGATCAGCACGGTCCCCCTCTACGTGCTACCGATCCTGCTACCGATCGTACTACCACAACCCTCGATCCGACTAGGGCTTAGGCATGGAATGAACTTCGTATGCCTAAGCCAACCCATGAAATGAGCGTGCGGGTGCTCAGCCAGTCGGAGAGGCAGAATGTGCAAGCTGAGGATCGCCCGATCCCCCCTGTATGCTACCGATCTTGTTGCTAGTCTTGCTACCGCAACCCTTGATCCAGTCCGATCTTAGACTAGGAATGAACTCCGTATGCTTAGACATGGAATGAACTCCGTATGCTTAAGCCAACCCACGAAACGAGCATGCGTGTGGGTGCTCAGCCGATCGGAGAGGCGGAATGCACAAGCCAAGGATCGACCCGGTCCCCCCTGCGTACTGTCGATCTTGCTATCGCAACCCTCGGTCTGATCTGATCTTAGATTGAGAATGAACTCCGTATGCATAAGTCAACCCATGAAACGAGCATGCCGGCATTGAGCTGGCCGAAGAGGCATAATGCGCAAGCCGAGGATCGATTCGGTCCCCTTCTACATGCTATCGATCCCGCTACCATACCCCTCGATCCAGCTTGGGCTTAGACATGGAATGAACTCCCTATGCCTAAGCCAACCCACAAAACGGGCGTACGAGCGCTCAGTCGATCGGAGAGGCAGAAGGCACAAGCCGGGGATCGGCTCAATCCCCCTTGCGTGTTGTCGATCCTACTGCCGTAACCCTCAGTTCGATTCGATCTTAAACTGGGAATGAACTTCGTATGCTTAGACTAGGGATGAACTCCGTACGCCTAAGTCAACCCATGAAACGAGCATGCGGGCACTCAACCAGCCGGAGAGGCATAATGCGCAAGCCTGAGATCAGCTCGGTCCCCCTCTGCGTGCTACCGATCCCGCTGTCGGTCCTGCTACCACAACCCTTAGTCCGACTGGGCCTTAGACATGGAATGAACTCCGTATGACTAAGCCAACCCAAGAAACGAGCGTGCAGGCGCTCAGCCGATTGGAGAGGTAGAATGCACAAGTCGGGTATCGACCCGATCCCCCCCTGATTGCTGTTGATCCTGCTGTTGTAACCCTCGGTCCTGTCCGATCTTAGACTGGGAATGAACTTCGTATGCTTAGATATGGAATGAACTCCGTATGCCTAAGCCAACCCATGAAACGAGCATGATGGCGCTCAGCCGGTCGAAGAGGCAGAAAGTGCAAGGTAGGGACCGATCTGGTCCTCTCTGCGTGCTATCGATCCTGCTACCTCAACCCTCAATCTGATCCAATCTTAGACTGGGAATGAACTCCGTATGCCTAAGTCAACCCACAAAACGAGCGTGCGGGTGCTGAACCGGCTGAAAAGGCATAATGCGCAAGCCAAGGATCGACCTGGTCCCCCTCTACGTGCTGCTAGTCCCGCTGCCACAACCCTCAGTCCGGCTGAGGGTTAGACATGGAATGAACTCCCTATGCCTAAGCAAACCCATGAAACGGGCGTGCGGGCACTCAACCGACCGGAGGGGCTGGCCTGAGAGGCATAATGCGCAAGCCGAGGATCACCCGATCCCCCTCTACGTGCTGTCGATCCCGCTGTCAGTCCTGCTGCTACAACCCTCGATTCGGCTGGGGCTTAGACATGGAATGAACTTCGTATGCCTAAGCCAACCCACGAAACGAGCGTACGAGCACTCAGCCGACCGGAGAGGCAGATTGCGTAAGTTAGGGATCGACCCAATCCCTCTGTGTGCTGTCGATCCTACTGTCAAAACCCTCAGTATGCTTAGACTGGGGATGAACTCTGTATGCCTAAGTCAACCCATGAAACGAGCGTGCGGGCGCTCAGCCGGCCAGAGAGGCAGAATGCACAAGTCGAGGATCGATCCGATCCCCCCCTGCGTGCTGCCGATCCTGCTACCGCAACACTCAATCTGGTCCGATCTTAGACTGAGAATGAACTCCGTATGCTTAGACATGGAATGAACTCCGTATGCCTAAGCCAACCCACGAAACGAGCGTATGGGCACTCAGCCGACCGGAGAGGCAGAAAGCGCAAGTCGAGGACCGACTTGAATCCCCCCTGTGTGCTATGGATCCTGCTACCGCAACCCTCGGTTCGATCTGATCTTAGACTAGGAATGAACTCCATATGCCAAAGTCAACCCACGAAACGAGCATGCGGGCGCTGAGCCTACTGGAGAGGCATAATGCGCAAGTCGGGCATCGGCCTAATCCCTTTCTGTGTGCTACTGGTCCCACTACCACAACCCTTGGTCCGACTGGGGCTTAGACATGGAATGAACTCCCTTTGCCCAAGCCAACCCATGAAACGGGCGTGCGGGCACTCAACCAGCCGAAGAGGCAGATTGCGTAAGCCGAGGATCGACCCAGTCCCCCCTGCATGCTGCCAATCATGCTGTCGCAACCCTTGGTCTGGTCTGATCTTAGGCTGGGAAGGAACTCCGTATGCTTAGACTAGGTATGAACTCCGTATGCCTAAGTCAACCCATGAAACGAGCGTGCGGACGCTCAGCCGACTAAAGAGGCAGGATGCGAAAGCCGGGGATCGAACGGATGGTCAGTGGGTTCAAGCACATTTCATATTTTTGCCGTGCCAATGCCATTTTTATGGCTTGTAAATTCATACAATGGTCCCCTACGCCTTGATGTGAAGTTTTGTGGCAAGACGACCCGTTTTCTATTTTTTACAATTTTTGAAACTTTTTGCGATTCAGGATTTTTTAAAATTTTTTTAGAAAGAGTTTGTCCCCAAATTTGGTAGAGGTGATCCTTGTATTTTTGTTGGCATGCACAAGAAAATTCAGCTAAAAGATCGAAGAGGAGAAGATTTTTGTGACCGTTTGAAAAAAGTGTCCTCATTTCAGACACTTTAATGGCCACTGGCAGCAAACCTATAAAATCTCAAATGCTCTTTAAGGGGGTGTGAGTTCTCGCGGTTTGATCAGGGATAGGGGGCCAATATAAAGGCCAAGTACCAGCACCCATCGCACATCATGTGCGCACACCCCCCGGCCCCCCAATCGTCGGAACCCCCAATCCCCCCGGGTAGGCTCTCCAGTGACGCTCTGGCGATAATGCCCCGAGTGAAAAAAATACGACAACAGCACATGCCCGAGCCCAGCATCTGCACCATGGCTCAAACTCTTAGACTGGGAATGAACGCTGTATGCTTAGACATGGAATGAACTCTGTATGCCTAAGCCAACCCATGAAATGAGCGTGCAGGCACTCAACCGATTGGAGAGGCAGAATTCATAGGTCGGGGGTCGGCCCGATCCCACTCTGCGTGCTGCTGGTCCGGCTGCCACAACCCTCGATCCGGCTAGGGCTTAGACATGGAATGAACTCCTTATGCCTAAGCCAACTCATGAAACAGTCGTGCGGGCGCTCAACCTGGAGGAGAGGTAGAATGCGCAAGCTGGGGACCGACCCGATACCCCCTGCATGCTACCCATCTTGCTGCCGCAACCCTCGGTCCGGTTTGATCTTAGACTGGGAATGAACTCCGTATGCTTAGATTGGGGATGAACTCCGTATGCCTAAGTCAACCCACGAAACGAGCGTGCGGGCGCTTAGTCGGCTGGAGAGGCCGACCGGAGAGGCAGAATACGCAAGCCGAGGATCGACCCAGTCCCCCCTGTGTGCTGTCGATCCTGCTGCTGGTCCTGCTACCGTAACCCTCGGTCCGGTTTGATCTTTGACTGGGAAGGAACTCCGGATGCTTAGACATGGAATAAACTCCGTATGCCTAAGCCGACCCATGAAATGAACGTGCGGGTGCTTAGCCGATCGGAGAGTTAGAATGCGTAAATCGGGGATGACCGAGTCCCCCTCTGCATGCTATCGATCCCGCTGCCACAACCCTCGGTCCGACTGGGGCTTAGACATGGAATGAACTCCCTATGCCTAAGCCAACCCACTAAACGGGCGTGCGGGCGCTCAGTCGGTCGGAGAGGTAGAATACGCAAGCTGGGGATCGGCTCGGTCCCCCCTGTGTACTGCTGATCCTGCTACCGCAACCCTCGGTCCTATTAGATCTTAGACTGGGAATGAACTTCGTATGCTTAGACTGGGGATGAACTCTGCATCCCCAAGTCAACCCACGAAAAAAGCGTGCGGGCGCTCAGCCCACCGGAGAGGCCGATCGGAAACGTAGAATGTGCAAGCTGGGAGTCGACCCAGTCCCCCTTGTGTGCTGTCAATCCTGCTGCTGGTCCTACTGTCGTAACCCTTGATCCTATCCGATCTTAGACTGGGAATGAACTCCGTATGCTTAGACATGGAATAAACTCCGTATGCCTAAGCCAACCCGCGAAACGAGCGTGCGGGCACTTAGCCGGTCGGAGAGGTAGAATGCGCATGTCGGGGACAAGCTCGATCCCCCCTGCATGCTGTCGATCCTGCTACCGTAACCCTTAATCTGGTCTGATCTTAGACTTGGAATGAACTTCGTATGCCTAAGTTAACCCAAGAAACAGCGTTCAGGTGCTGAGTCAGTCGAAGAGGCATAATGCGCAAGTCAGGGATCAGCCCGATCCCCTCTGTGTGTTACCGGTCCTGCTGCCAGAACCCTCAGTCCGGTTGGGGCTTAGACATGGAATGAACTCCCTATGCCTAAGCCAACCCATGAAACAGATGTGCGGGTGCTCAGTCGGTCGGAGAGGCAAAATGTGCAAGTCGGGGATCGTCCCGGTACCCCCTACATTCTGCTGATCCTACTACCACAACCATCGATCCAGTCCGATCTTAGACTGGGAATGAACTCCGTATACTTAGACTGGGGATGAAGTTCATATGCCGAAGTCATCCCATGAAACAAGCGTGCGGGCGTTCATCCTGCTGGAGAGGTCAGTCAGAGAGGCAAAATACGTAATCCGAGGATCAACCCAGTCCCCCTCTACGTGCTGTCAATCCCGCTGTCAGTCATGCTACCACAACCCTCGATTCGACTGGGGCTTAGAAATGGGATGAACTCTGTATGCCTAAGCCAACCCATGAAACAAGTGTACGGGTGCTCAGCCGGCCGGAGAGGCAGAATGCATAAGCCGGGGATCAGCCCGATCCCCCCTGTGTGTTATCGATCCTGCTACTGGTCCTGCTGCTGTAACCCCAGGTCCGGTCTGATCTTAGACTGGGAATGAACTCTATATGATTAGACATGGAATGAACTCCGTATGCCTAATTTAACCCATGAAACGAGCGTGCGGGTGTTCAGCCGATCAAAGAGGTCAATCGGAAAGGCAAAATGCGTAAGCCAGGGATTAGCCCGGTCCCCCTCTTTGTGCTACCGATCCTGCTGCCACAACCTTTGGTCCGACTGGGGCTTAGACATGGAATGAACTCCGTATGCCTAAGCCAACCCATGAAACGAGTGTGCGGGCAGAATGCGCAAGCCGGGGATCGACCCGATCCCCCCTGTATGCTGTCGATCCTACTGCTGGTCCTGCTGTTGCAACCCTCGATCCAATCCGATCTTAGACTGGAAATGAACTCCGTATGCTTAGACATTGAATGAACTCCGTATGCCTAAGCCAACCCATGAAAAGAACGTGCGGGCATTCAACCGGTCAGAGAGGCAGAATGCGCAAGTCGGGGATCGACCCGGCCCCCCTATGTGCTGTCGATCCTACTGTCGTAACCCTTGGTTCGGTCCGATCGTAGACTGGGAATGAACTCCGTATGCCTAAGTCAACCCACAAAATGAGTGTGGGGGCGCTGAGTCAGCCGGAGAGGCATAATGTGCAGGCCGGGGATAGCTCGATCCCCTTCTGTATGCTACCAGTCCCACTGGGGCTTAGACATGGAATGAACTCCCTATGCCTAAGCCAACCAATGAAACGGGCGTGCGGGTGCTCAGTCGATCGAAAAGGCAGAATGCGCAAGCCGGGGATCGGCCCGGTCCCCCCTGCATGCTGTTGATCCTACTGTCGCAACCCTCGGTCCTGTCTAATCTTAGATTGGGAATAAACTCCATATGCTTATACTGGGGATGAACTCTGTATGCCTAAGTCAACCCACGAAACGAGCGTACGGACGCTCAACCGACCAGAGAGGCAGGATGCGCAAGCAGAGGATCGAACGGGTGGTAGGTGGGTTGAAGCACATCTTCATATTTCTACCATGCCAATGCCATTTTTATGGCTTCATACAATGGTCCCCTACGCCTTCATGTGAAGTTTCACGGAAAGATGACCCGTTTTCTATTTTTCATGATTTTCAAAACTTTTTGTGGTTCAGGATTTTTTAAAATTTTTTTAGAAAGAGTTTTGTCCCCAAATTTGGTAGAGGCGATCCTTGTATTTTTTTTGGCACGCAAAAAAACATTTAGCTAAAAACTCGAAGTGGAGAAGATTTTGTGACCGTTTGAAAAAAGTGTCCCCATTTCAGACACTTTAATGGCTACTGGCAGCAAACCTATAAAATCTCAAATGCTCTTTAAGGGGGTGTGAGTTTTCGAGGTTTGATGAGGGATAGGGGGCCAATATAAGGGCCAAGTACCAGCACCCATCGCACATCATGTGCGCACACACCTCGGGCCCCCTAATCGCCAGAACCCCCAATACCGTCGGTTAGGCTCTCCGGTGATGCTCCCACGATGGTGCCCTGGGAGAAAAAAATGTGGCACCAGCACATGCCCGAGCCTAGCATGTGCACCATGACTCAAACTCTTAGACTGGGAATGAACTCCGTATGCTTAGACATGGAATGAACTCCATATGCCTAAGCCAACCCACGAAACAAGCGTGCGGGCACTCAGCCAATCGGAGAGGCAAAATGCGCAAGTCGGGGATTCGCCCAGTCCCACTGCCACAACCCTCAGTCTGGCTGGGGCTTAGACATGGAATGAACTCCCTATGCCTAAGCCAACCCACGAAACGGGCGTGCGGGTGCTCAGTCGGCCGGAGAGGCAGAATGCACAAGTCGGGGATCAGCCTGGTCCCACTTACGTGCTGTCGATGCTACTGCCGCAACCCTCGGTTCGGTTTGATCTTAGACTGGGAATGACCTTTGTTTGCTTAGACTGGGGATGAACTCCGTATGTCTAAGTCAACCCATGAAACAAGCGTGTGGGCACTCAACTAGTCGGAGAGGCAGAATGTGCAAGCCGAGGATCAGCCTGATCCCCCTGCGTGCTGTTGATCCTGTTTCTAGTTTGACTACGACAACCTTCGGTCTAGTCTGATCTTAGATTGGGAATGAACTCTGTATTCCTAGACATGGAATGAACTCTGTATGCTTAAGCCAACCCACAAAATGAGCGTGCAGGCGCTCAGCCGGTTGGAGAGGCAGAATGCACAAGCCATGGATCAATTTGGTCCCCCTCTGCGTGCTTCCGATCCTACTGCCACAACCCTCGGTCCGGTTGGGGCTTAGACATGGAATGAACTCCCTATGCCTAAGCCAACCCATGAAATCGGCATGTGGGCGCTCAACCGGTCGGAGAGGCAGAATGTGTAAGTCGGAGATCGGTCCGATCCCCCCGTGTGCTATCGATCCTGCTATCGCAACCCTCGGTCCGGTCTAATCTTAGATTGGGAATGAACTCGGCATGCTTAGATTGGGGATGAACTCCGTATGCCTAAGTCAATCGATGAAACGAGTGTGCGGGCGCTCAGCCTATCGGAGAGGCATAATACGAAAGCTGGGGATCAGCTCGGTCCCCCTCTACATGCTGTCGATCCCGCTGCAGGTCCTGCTACCACAACCCTCGGTCCGACTGGTGCTTAGACATGGAATGAACTCCGTATGCCTAAGCCAACCCGCGAAACGAGTGTGCGGGCGCTCAGCCGGTCAGAGAGGTAAAATGCACAAGCTGGGGATTGGCCTGATCCCCCCTGCGTGCTGTTGACCCTACTGCCGTAACCCTCGGTCTGGTCTGATCTTAGACTGGGAATGAACTCCATATGCTTAGACATCGAATGAACTCCGTATGCCTAAGCCAACCCATGAAACGAGTGTGCGGGCACTCAGCCGGTCGGAGAGGCAGAATGCGCAAGCCAGGGACTGGCCTGATCCCTCCCTCCGTGTTGTCGATCCTGTTGCCGCAACCCTCGGTTTGGTCTGATCTTAGACTAGGAGTGAACTCCGTATGCCTAAGTCAACCCATGAAATGAGCGTACGAGCGTTGAGCCGACCGAAGAGGCATAATGCACGAGCCGGGGATCAGCTCGATCCCCCTCTGCGTGCTGTTAGTCCCGCTACCACAACCATCGGTTCGACTGGGGCTTAGACATGGAATGAACTTCCTATAACTAAGCCAACCCACGAAACAGGCGTGCGGGCGCTCAACCGGTCGGAGAGGCAAAATGCGCAAGTCGGGTATCAACCCGGTCCCCCCCTGCATGCTACCGATCCTACTACCGAAACCCCTTGGTCCCGGTCCAAATCTTAGATTTTGGGGAATGAACTCCGTATGCTTAGACTGGGGATGAACTCGTATGCCTAAGCTCAACCCACGAAACGAGCGTACGCGACGCTCAGTCGACCAAAAAGGCAGGATAAGCAAGTTAGGGGATCGGAAACGGGAGGGTAGGTTGGGTTCAAGCATATCTCATATTTCCTGCCGTGACAATGCCATTTTTATGGCTTGTAATTCATACAATGGTTGCCTACACCTTCATGGTGAAGTTTCGTTGGTAAGACGACCCGTTTTCTATTTTTCTCGAATTTTGAAACTTTTTATGGTTCAGGATTTTTTAAATTTTTTTAGAAAGAGTTTTGTCCCCAAATTTGGTAGAAGTGATCCTTGTATTTTTGTTGGCATGCATAAAAAAATTCAGCTAAAAACTTGAAGTGGAGAAGATTTTGTGAGCATTTGAAAAAGTGTCCCCATTTCAAACACTTTAATGGCTACTTGCAGCAAACTTATAAAATCTCAGATGCTCTTTATGGGGGTGTGAGTTCTCTGAGGTTTGATGAGGGATAGGGGGCCAATATAAGGGCCAAGCACCAGCACCCATCGCACATCATATGCGAACACCCCCTCGGCCCTCCAAATCGCCGGAACCCCCAATGCCACCAGTTAGGCTCTCCGGCGATGGTTCCCCGGGCAAAAAAAATGCAAAACCAGCACAAGCCGGCTAGAGAGGCAGAATGCACAAGCCAAGGATTGGCTTAGTCCCCCTCTGCGTGCTGCCGATCCTGATGCCACAAACCTCGGTCCGGCTGGGGCTTAGACATGGAATGAACTCCCTATGCCTAAGCCAACCCACGAAATGGGCGTACGGGCGCTCAGCCGACCAGAGAGGCAGAATGCACAAGCTGGGGTTTGGCTCGATCCCCCTTACGTGCTACCGATCCTGCTACCACAACCGTCAGTCCGGTTAGATCTTAGACTGGGAATGAACTCCGTATACTTAGACTGGGGATGAACTCCGTATGCCTAAGTCAACCCACGAAACGAGCGTGCGGGCACTCAGCTGGTCGGAGAGGCAGAATGCAAAAGCTGGGGATCGGCCCGATCCCCCCCTGTGTGCTACCGTTCCTGCTGCTGGTCCTACTGTTGCAACCCTCGGTCTGATCTGATCTTAGACTGGGAATGAACTTCGTATGCCTAAGTCATCCCACGAAACGAGCGTTCGGGTGCTGAGCCGTCGGAGAGGCATAATGCGCAAGCTGGGGATGGACCCGATCCCTCTCTATGTGCTGTCGGTCCCACTGCCATAACCCTCGGTCTGGATGGGGCTTAGACATGGGATGAACTCCCTATGCCTAAGCCAACCCATGAAACGGGCGTACGGGTGCTCAGCCGGCCAGAGAGGCATAATGTGCAATCTGGGGATCGGCTCGATCCCCCCTACGTGCTGTCGATCTTGCTGTCGTAACCCTCGGTCCGGTCCGATCTTAGACTGAGAATGAACTCCGTAAGCTTAGACTGGGGATAAACTTCGTATGCCTAAGTCAACCCACGAAACAAGCATGCGGACGCTCAGTCGATCGGATAGGCCGGTCGAAGAGGCATAATGCGTAAGTCGGGGATCAGCCCGATCCCCCTCTGCGTGCTACCGATCCCACTGTCAGTCCTACTACCACAACCCTCAGTCCGGCTGGGGCTTAGACATGGAATGAACTCTGTATGCCTAAGCCAACCCATGAAATGAACGTATGGGTGCTTACCCGACCGAAGAGGCAGAATGTGAAAGCCGGGGACCGGCTCAGTCCCCTCTACTTCCTGTCGATCTTGCTGTCACAACCCTCGGTCCTGTCTGATCTTAGACTGGGAATGAACTCCGTATGCCTAAGTCAACCCACGAAACGAGCGTTCGGGCACTGAGCCAGTCGAAGAGGTATAATGCGCAAGCCGAGGATTGGCTCGGTCCCTTTCTGTATGCTATCGATCCCACTGCCACAATCCTCGGTCTGGTTAGGACTTAGACATGGAATGAACTCCCTATGCCTAAGCCAACCCATGAAATTGGTGTACGGATGCTCAGTCGGTCAGAGAGGCAGAATGCGTAAGCAGGGATCGGCCTGGTCCCCCCTGCGTGCTGTCAATCTTACTGTCATAACCCTCGATCCGGTTCAATCTTAGACTGGGAATGAACCCCGTATGCTTAGACTGGGGATGAACTCCGTATGCCTAAGTCAACCCACAAAACGAGCATACGGGCACTCAACCGGTCGGAGTGGCCGACCAGAGAGGCAGAATGCGCAAGCCAGGGATCAACCCGATCCCCCTACGTGCTGCCGATCCTACTGCAGGTCCTGCTGCGGGTCTTGCTGCCGTAACCCTCGGTCTGGTACGATCTTAGACTGGGAATGAACTCCGTATTCTTAGACATGGAATGAACTCTGTATGCCTAAGCCAACCCATGAAACGATCGAGCAGGCGCTCAGTCGGCCAGAGAAATAGAATGCGTAAGTCGGGCACCGTCTCGGTTCCCTCCTGTGTGCTGTCGATCCTGCTGCCGCAACTCTCGGTCCGGTCTGAACTTAGACTGGGAATGAACTTCGTATGCTTAGACTGGGGATGAACCCCGTATGCCTAAGTCAACCTATGAAATGAGCATGCGGGCGCTCAACTGGTCGGAGAGGTAGAATGCGCAAGTCAAGGATCGGCCCGGTCCACCCTGTATGCTACCAATCCTGCTACCATAACCCTCAGTCTGGCTAGGGCTTAGACATGGAATGAACTCCCTATGCCTAAGCCAACCCACGAAACGGGCATACGGGCTCTCAGCTGGTCGAAGAGGTAGAATGCGCAAGCCAGGGATCAGCCCGGTCCCTCCTGCGTGCTACCGATCCTGCTACCACAACCTTCGGTTCGGTTCAATCTTAGACTGGGAATGAACTCCGTATGCTTAGACTAGGGATGAACTTCGTATGCATAAGTCAACCCACGAAAGGAGCGTACGTGCACTCAGTCGACCGGAGAGGCAAAATGCGTAAGCCGAGGATCGGCCCGATCCCTCTCTGTGGGCTGTAGATCCTGCTGCTGCAACCCTCAGTCTGGTTTGATCTTAGACTGGGAATGAACTCTGTATGCTTAGACATGGAATGAACTCCGTATGCCTAAGCCAACCCACGAATCGAGCGTGTGGGCGCTCAGTCGGTCAGAGAGACAGAATGCGCAAGCTGAGGATTGATCCGATCCCCCCTGCGTGCTGTGGATCCTACTGCCGCAACCCTCAGTCCGGTCTGATCTTAGACTAGGAATGAACTCCGTATGCTTAGACCGGGGATGAACTCCATATGCCTAAGTCAACCCATGCAATGAACGTACGGGCGCTCAACCGGCTAGAGAGGCATAATACGCAAGCCGAGGATCAGCTCGGTTTCCCTCTACACGCTGCCATTTTCACTGCCAGTCCTGCTGCCACAACCTTCGGTCCGGTTGGGGCTTAGACATGGAATGAACTCCCTATGCCTAAGCCAACCCATGAAATGAGTGTGCGGCAGCTTAGCCGACCAAAGAGGCAGAATGCGTAAGTCGAGGATCAGCCCGGTCCCCCTACGTGCTGTCGATCCTACTGTTGGTCCTGCTGCCACAACCCTCGGTCCGATCCGATCTTAGACTGGGAATGAACTTCGTATGCCTAAGTCAACCCATGAAACGAGCGTACTGGTGCTGAGTCGACCGAAGAGGAATAATGCGCAAGCCAGGGATAGGCCCGATCCCCTTCTGTGTGCTGCCAGTCCCGCTGCCACAACCTTCAGTTCGGCTGGGGCTTAGACATGAAATAAACTCCCTATGCCTAAGCCAACCCACAAAATGGGCGTACGAGTGCTCAACCAATCGGAAAGGTAGAATGCGCAAGCCGGGGATCGACCCGATCCCCCCCTGCGTGTTGTCGATCCTACTATCACAACCCTCCATACGATCTGATCTTAGAATGGGAATGAACTCCGTATGGTTAGACTGGGGATGAACTCCGTATGCCTAAGTCAACCCATGAAACGAGCGTACGGGCGCTCAGCTGACCAGAGAGGCCGCTCGGAGAGGCATAATGCGCAAGTTGGGGATAAGCCCGATCCACCTCTGCGTGCTACCGATCCTGCTGCCACAACCCCTGGTCCGGTCCAATCTTAGACTAGGAATGAACTCCGTATGCCTAAGTCAACCCACGAAATGAGCGTACGGGCGCTCAACCGGCCGAAAAGGTAGAATGCGCAAGTTAGGGATTGACCCGATCCCTTCCTGGGTGCTACCGATCCTGCTGTTGGCCCTACTACCATAACCCTTGGTCTGGTCTGATCTTAGACTGGGAATGAACTCCATATGCTTAGACATGGAATGAACTCCATATGCTTAGACACGGAATGAACTCTGTATGCCTAAGCCAACCCATGAAACGACCGTGCGGGCACTCAGTCAGCCAGAGAGGCAGAATGTGCAAGCCAGGGACTGACTCGATCCCCTCATGTGTGCTGTCGATCCTACTGCCGCAACCCTCGATCCAATCTGATCTTAGACTGGGAATGAACTCCGTATGCTTAGACTGGGGATAAACTCCGTATGCCTAAGTCAACCCACGGAACGAGTGTGCGGGTGCTAAATCGATCGGAGAGACAGAATGCGAAAGTCGAGGATTGGCCCAGTTCCTCCTGCAAGCTGTCGATCTTGCTGTCGCAACCGTCGGTCTGACTGGGGCTTAGACATGGAATGAACTCTCTATGCCTAAGACAACCCATGAAACGGGCGTATGGGCTCTCAACCGGTCGGAGACGCAAAATGCGTAAGCCGGGGATCGGCCCGGTCCCCCTGCTTGCTGTCGATCTTGTTGCAATAACCCTTGGTCTGGTTGGGGCTTAGACATGGAATGAACTCCCTATGCCTAAGCCAACCCACGAAACGGGCGGGCGGGCTCTCAACCGATCGAAGAGGCAGAATGCGCAAGCCGGGGATCAGCTCCGGTCCCTCCTGCATGCTACCGATCCTGCTACCGCAACCCTCGGTCCGGTTCGATCTTAGACTGGGAATGAACTCCGTATGCTTAGACTAGGGATGAACTCCGTATGCCTAAGTCAAACCACGAAACGAACGTGCGGGCGCTGAATCAGTCGGAGAGGCAGAATGCGGAAGTCGGGGATCGGCCCAGTCCGCCCTGCATGCTGTCGATCCTACTGTCGCAACCCTCGGTTCGACTGGGGCTTAGACATGGAATGAACTCTCTATGCCTAAGCCAACCCACGAAATGGGCGTGCGGGCTCTCAGCCGGTCGAAGATGCAGAATGCGCAAGCCGAGGATCGGCCCGATCCCTCCTGCGTGCTACCGATACTGCTACCGCAACCCTTGGTTCTGTTCGATCTTAGACTGGGAATGAACTCCGTATGCTTAGACTAGGGATGAACTCCGTATGCCTAAGTCAACCCACGAAAGGAGCGTGCATGCGCTCAGTCGACCGGAGAGGCAAATGCGCAAGCTGGGATCGACTCGATCCCTCCCTGCGTGCTGTAGATCCTGCTACTTATCCTGCTGCTGCAAACCTCGATCCGATCTGATCTTAGACTGGGAGTGAACTCTGTATGCTTAAACATGGAATGAAATCTGTATGCCTAAGCCAATCCACAAATCAAGCGTGCGGGCACTCAGTCGGCCGGAGAAGCAGAATGCGCAAGCTGGGGATCGGTCCGATCCTCCCTGCGTGCTGTCGATCCTGTTGTCGCAACCCTCGGTCCGATCCGATCTTAGACTAGGAATGAATTCTGTATACTTAGACTGGGGATGAACTCCATATGCCTAAGTCAACCCACGAAATGAAATTACGGGCGCTCAACCGGCTAAAGAGGTATAATACGCAAGCTGAGGATCAGCTCGATCCCCCTTTGTATGCTGCCATTCTCACTGTCGGTCCTGCTGCCACAACCCTCGGTTTGACTGGGGCTTAGACATGGAATGAACTCTGTATGCCTAAGCCAACCCATGAAACGAGTGTGCGGGAGCTCAACCAACCAGAGAGGTAGAATGCGCAAGTCAGGGATCAGCCCGATCCCCCTGCGTGCTATCGATCCTACTGCTGGTCCTGTTGCCACAACCCTTGGTCCGATCCAATCTTAGATTGGGAATGAACTCTGTATGCCTAAGTCAACCCACGAAACGAGCACGCTGGTGCTGAGCCGATCGGAGAGGAATAATGCGCAAGCCAGGGATAGGCCCGATCCCTCTTTGTGTGCTGTCGATCCCGCTGTCACAACCTTTCAGTCCGACTGGGGCTTAGACATGAAATAAGCTCCCTATGCCTAAGCCAACCCACGAAATGGGCGTACGGGCTCAACCGACCGAAGAGGCAGAATGTGCAAGTTGGGGATCGACCCGGTCCCCCCTGCGTGCTGTCGATCCTACTATCACAACCCTCTGTACAGTCTGATCTTAGAATGGGAATGAACTCCGTATGGTTAGACTGGGGATGAACTCCGTATGCCTAAGTCAACCCACGAAATGAGCGTGCGGGTGCTCAGCTGACCAGAGAGGCATAATGCGTAAGCTGGGGATAAGCCCGATCCACCTCTGCGTGCTACCGATCCTGTTGTCGCAACCCCTGGTCCAGTCCGATCTTAGACTAAGAATGAACTCCGTATGCTTAGACTGGGATGAACTCCGTATGCCTAAGTCAACCCACAAAACAAGCGTACGGGCGCTCAACCGACCGGAAAGGCAGAATGCACAAGCCAGGGATCGACCCGATCCTTCCCTGCGAGCTGTCGATCCTACTGTTGGCCCTGCTGTCGTAACCCTCGGTCTGGTCTGATCTTAGACTGGGAATGAACTCCGTATGCTTAGACATGGAATGAACTCCGTATGCCTAAGCCAACCCATAAAACGATCGTGCGGGCGCTCAGTCGGCCAGAGAGGCAGAATGAGCAAGCCGGGGGTCGGCCGATCCCTTTCTATGTGCTGTCGATCCTGCTACCGTAACCCTCAGTCCGGTTTGATCTTAGACTGTGCGGGCACTGAACCGATCGGAGAGGCAGAATGCGAAAGTCAGGGATCGGCCCGATCCACCCTGGATGCTGTCGATCCTGCTGTCGTAACCCTCGGTTCGGCTAGGGCTTAGACATGGAATGAACTCTCTATGCCTAAGCCAACCCACGAAACGGGCGTCCGGGCTCTCAGCCGGTCAGAGAGGCAGAATGCACAAGCCGAGGATCGGCCCGGTCCCCCTGCATGCTACCGATCCTACTACCGTAACCCTCGGTTCGATTTGATCTTAGACTGGGAATGAACTCTGTATGCTTAGACTAGGGATGAACTCTGTATGCCTAAGTCAACCTACGAAACAAGCGTGGGTGCACACAGCCGATCGAAGAGGCATAATGTGCAAGTCGGCGATCAGCTCGGTCCCCCTCTACATGCTGTCGATCCTGTTGCTGGTCCTGCTGCCACAACCCTCAGTCCGGTCTAATCTTAGACTGGGAATGAGTTCCTTATGCTTAGACATTAAATGAACTCCGTATGCCTAAGCCAACCCACGAAACGAGCGTACGGGCGCTCAATCGATCAAAGAGGCAGAATGCGTAAGACGGGGATCAGTCTGATCCCCCCTGCGTGCTGTCGATCCTACTACCGTAACCCTCGGTCCGGTCTGATCTTAGACTGGGAATGAACTCCGTATGTTTAGGCTGGGGATGAACTCCATATGCCTAAGTCAACCCATGAAATGAACGTGCGGGTGCTCAACCAGCCGAAGAGGCATAATGCGCAAGCCGAGGATCAGCCTGGTCCCCCTCTGTGTGTTACCGTTCTCGCTGCCGGTCTTGCTACCACAACCCTTCGTCCGGCTGGGGCTTCGACATGGAATGAACTCCATATGCCTAAGCTGACCTACGAAATGAGCGTGCGGGTGCTCAGCCGGCCGAGAGGCAGAATGCGCAAGCCAACGATCGACCCGATCCCCCTGCGTGCTGCCGATCCTACTACTGGTCCTGCTACTGTAACCCTCGGTCCGGTCCTATCTTAGACTGGGAATGAACTCCACATGCTTAGACATGGAATGAACTTCGTATACCTAAGGCAACCCACGAAACGAGCATGCGGGTGTTCAGCCGGTCGAAGAGGCAGAATGCGCAAGCCGGGGATCGATCCGATTCCCTCTACATGCTGTCGATCCTACTGTCGTAACCCTCGGTCCGGTCCGATCTTAGACTGGGAATGAACTCCATATGCTTAGACTGGGGATGAACTCCATATGCCTAAGTTAACCCACGAAATGAACGTACGGGCGCTCAACCGACCGAAGAGGCATAATGCGTAAGCCGAGGATAAGCCCAATCCCCCTCTGCGTGCTGTCGTTCCTGTTGCCGGTCCTGCTGCCACAACCCTCAGTCTGGCTGGGGCTTAGACATGGAATGAACTCCGTATGCCTAAGCCAACCCACAAAATGAGTGTGCGGGTGCTCAGCCAATCGGAGAGGTAGAATGTGTAAGTCGAGGATCAACCAGGTCCCCCCTGTGTGCTGGCGATCCTGCTGCTAGTCTTGCTGCCGCAACCCTCGGTCATATCTGATCTTAGACTGGGAATGAACTCCGTATGCCTAAGTCAACCCACAAAATGAGCGTGCGGGTGCTGAGCTGATCGGAGAGGAATAATGCGCAAGCCGGGGATAGGCCCGATCCCCCTCTGCATGCTGTCGGTCTCGCTACCATAACCTTCGGTCCAGCTGGGGCTTAGACATGAAATGAACCCCCATGCCTAAGCCTACCCACAAAATGGACGTGCGAGCACTCAACCAGTCGGAGAGGCAGAATGCGCAAGCCGGGGATCGACCCGGTCCCCCCTGCGTGCTACCGATCCTACTGTCACTACCTTCGGTATGGTCCGATTTTAGAATCGGAATGAACTCCGTATGGTTAGACTGGGGATGCACTCCGTATGCCTAAGTTAACCCACGAAATGAGCGTGCGGGCGCTCAGCCGATCAGAGAGGCCGGTCGGAGAGGCATATTACGTAAGCTGGGGATAAGCTCGATTTATCTCTGCGTGCTACCGATCCTGTTACCGCAACCCTTAGTCCGGTCCGATCTTAGACTAGGAATGAACTCCGTATGCTTAGACTGGGGATGAACTCCGTATGCCTAAGTGAACCCATGAAACGAGCGTACGAGCACTCAGTCGGCTGGAGAGGTAGAATGCACAAGCCGGGATTCAACCTGATCCTCTCTTGCATGCTGCCGATCCTGCTGCTAGTCCTATTGTCGCAACCCTCGGTCTGGTCTGATCTTAGACTGGGAATGAACTCCATATGCTTAGACATGGAATGAACTCTGTATGCCTAAGCCAACCCAAGAAACGACCATGCGGGCACTTAGCTGGCCAGAGAGGTAGAATGCGCAAACCGGGGATCGGTCCGGTCCCCTCCTGAGTGCTATTGACCCTACTACCGTAACCCTCGGTCCGGTCCGATCTTAGACTGGGAATGAACTCCGTATGCTTAGATTGGGATGAACTCCGTATGCCTAAGTCAACCCACAAAACGATCGTGCGGGTGCTCAACCGGTCGGAGAGGCATAATGTGCAAGTCGGGGATCAGCCCGGTCTGCCCTGCATGCTGCCGATCCTGCTACCGCAACCCTCGGTTTGGTTGGGGCTTAGACAAGCAATGAACTCTTTTTTTCTAAGCCAACCCACTGAATGGGCGTGCGGGCTCTCAGTCGGTCGAAGAGACAGAATGCACAAGCCAGTGATCGGCTCGATCCCCCCTGCATGCTACCGATCTTGCTACTGGAACCTTCGGTCCGATTTGATCTTAGACTAGGAATGAACTCTGTATGCTTAGACTAGGGATGAACTCCGTATGCCTAAGTCAACCCATGAAACGAGCGTGCATTAACTCAACCGGCCGGAGAAGAAGAATGTGCAAGCCGAGGATCGACCCAGTTCCCCCTGCGTGCTGTCGATACTACTGCTGCAACCCTCGGTCCGGTTCGATCTTAGACTGGGAATGAACTTCATATTCTTAGACTGGGGATGAACTTCGTATGCCTAAGTCAACCCACGAAACGAGCGTACGGGCGCTCAGTCGACCGGAGAGGCAGGATGCGCAAGCCGGGGATCGAAAGGGTGGTCGGTGGGTTCAAGCACATCTTCATATTTCTGCCATGCCAATGCCATTTTTATGGCTTGTAAATTCATACAATGGTCCCTTAAGCCTTCATGTGAAGTTTTGGGGCAAGACGACCCGTTTTCTATTTTTCATGATTTTTGAAACTTTCTGAGTTCGGGATTTTTTAAAATTTTTTTAGAAAGAGTTTTGTCCCCAAATTTGGTAGAGGTGATCCTTGTATTTTTTTTGGCATGCACAAAAAAATTAAGCTAAAAACTCAAAGTGGAGAAGACTTTGTGACCATTTGAAAAAAGTGTCCCCATTTCAAACACTTTAATGGCTACTGGCAGCAAACCTATAAAATCTCAAATGCTCTTTAAGGGGGTGTGAGTTCTCCAAGTTTGATGAGGGATAGGGGGCCAATATAAGGGCCAAGTTCCAACACCCATCGCACATCATGTGTGCACACCCCTCGGCCCCCCAATCGTCGGAACCCCAATGCTGTCGGTTAGGCTCTTCGGTGATGCTCCGTGATGGTGCCCCGGGTGAAAAAAATGTGACACCAGCACATGCCCGAGCCCAGCATGTGCATCGTGGCTCAAAATCTTAGACTAGGAATAAACTCCGTATGCTTAGACATGGAATGAACTTCGTATGCCTAAGCCAACCCACGAAACGAGCGTGCGGAAGCTCAGTCGACCGGAGAGGTAGAATGCGCAAGCTGAGGATCAGCCCAGTCCCCTCCTATGTCTTGCCGATCCTGCTGTCGTAACCCTCAGTCTGGTCTAATCTTAGACTGGGAATGAACTTCGTATGCATAAGTCAACTCACGAAAAGAGCGTGCCGGCACTGAGTCGGCCGAAGAGGCATAATGCGCAAGTCGGGGATCGACCCAGTCCCCCTCTGCGTGCTATCCGTCTCGCTGCCACAACTCTCAGTCCGACTGGGGCTTAGACATGGAATGAACTCCATATGCCTAAGCCAACCCATGAAACGGGCATACGGGCGCTCAGCCGACCGGAGAGGCAGAATGCGTAAGCTAGGGTCAGCCCGGTCCCCCCTGCGTGCTGCCAATCCTGCTGCCGCAACCCTCGGTCTGGTTCGATCTTAGTCTGGGAATGAACTCTATATCCTTAGACTGGGGATGAACTCTGTATGCCTATGTCAATCCATGAAATGAGCGTGCGGGTGCGCAACCGGCCAGAGAGGCATAATGCGCAAGTCGGGGATCAGTCCGATCCCCCTCTGCGTGCTGTCGATCCCGCTGCCGGTCTTGCTACCACAACCCTCAATCCGACTAGGGCTTAGACATTGAATGAACTCCGTATACCTAAGCCAACCCACGAAATGAGCGTGTGAACGCTCAGTCGGCCAGAGAGGCAGAATGCATAAGCCGAGGATCGACCCGATCCCCCCTGCATGCTACCGATCCTGTTGCTGGTCCTGCTACCGCAACCCTTAATCCGGTCTGATCTTAGACTAGGAATGAACTTCGTATGCTTAGACATGGAATGAACTCTATATGCCTAAGCCAACCCATGAAACGAGCGTGCTGGCGCTCAGCCGGTCGGAGAGGCAAAATGCGCAAGCTGGGGATCGGCCCGATCCCCCCTGCGTGCTGTCGATCCTGCTACCGCAACCCTCAGTCTGATCCAATCTTAGACTGGGAATGAACTCCGTATGCCTATGTCAACCCATGAAATGAGCGTGCGGGCGCTGAGCCAACCGGAGAGGCATAATTTGCAAGCCAGGGATCGACCTGGTCTCCCTCTTCGTGCTATTGATCCCACTGCCACAACCCTCGGTCCGGCTGGGGCTTAGACATGGAATGAACTCCCTATTCCTAAGCCAACCCATGAAACGGGCATGCGGGTGCTCAACCGACTGGAGAGGCAGAATGCACAAGCCGAGGATCAGCCAGATCCCCCCTACGTGCTGTCGATCCTGCTGTCGCAACCCTCAGTCTAGTCTGATCTTAGACTAGGAATGAACTCCATATGCTTAGACTGGGGATGAACTCTGTATGCCTAAGTCAACCTATAAAATGAGCGTGCGAGTGATCAACCGACCAGAGGGGCAGGATGCGCAAGCCGGGGATCGAACGGATGGTAGGTGGGTTCAAGCACATCTTCATATTTCTTCCATGCCAATGCCATTTTTATGGCATGTAAATTCATACAATGGTCCCCTAAGCCTTCATGTGAAGTTTAGTGGCAAGATGACCCATTTTCTATTTTTCACGATTTTTGAAACTTTTTACGATTCGGGATTTTTTAAAATTTTTTTAGAAAGAGTTTTGTCCCCAATGTAAGGGCCAAGTACCAGCACCCATCACACATCATGTGCGCACACCCCCTGGCCCCCCAATCACCGAAACCCCCAATGCCGTCAGTTAGGCTCTCCGACGGTGCTCTAGCGATGGTTCCCTGGGCGAAAAAATACGGCACCAGCACATGCCCGAGCCCAGCATGTGCACCATGGCTCAAAATCATAGACTAGGAATGAACTCCGTATGCTTAGACGTGCAATGAACTCTGTATGCCTAAGCCAACCTACGAAATGAGTGTGCGGGCGCTTAGCCGGCCGAAGAGGCAGAATGGGTAAGCTGGGGATCGGCCCAGTCCCCCCCTGCGTGCTGTCGATCCTGCTGTCACAACCCTCGGTCCGGTTCGATCTTAGTGTGGGAATGAACTCTGTATGCATAAGTCAACCCACAAAATGCGCGTGCGGCGCTGAGCTGGCCGAAGAGGCATAATGCGCAAGTCGGGGATGACCCGATCCCCTTCTGCGTGCTGTCGGTCTCGCTGCCACAACCCTCAACTGGCTGGGGCTTAGACATGGAATGAACTCCCTATGCCTAAGCCAACCCACAAAATGGGCGTGCAGGCGCTCAGCCGACCGGAGAGGTAGTATGCGCAAGCCGGGGATCATCCCAGTCCCCCCTGCGTGCTGCCGATCCTGCTACTGCAACCCTCGGTCCGGTCTGATCTTAGACTGGGAATGAACTTCATATCCTTAGACCGGGGATGAACTCCGTATGCCTAAGAAAACCCATAAAATGAGCGTGCGGGCGCTCAGCCGACCAGAGAGGCAAGATGCGCAAGCTGGGGATCGAACGGGTGGTCGATGGGTTCAAGCACATCTTCATATTTTTGCCATGCCAATGCCATTTTTATGGCTTGTAAATTCACACAATGGTCCCCTAAGCCTTCATGTGAAGTTTCGTGGCAAGACGACCCGTTTTCTATTTTTCATGATTTTTGAAAATTTTTACGGTTCAAGATTTTTTAAAATTTTTTTAGAAAGAGTTCTCTCCCTAAATTTGGTATAGATGATCCTTGTATTTTTTTTGGCATGCATAAAAAAATTCAGCTAAAAACTAGAAGTGGAGAAGATTTTGTGACCGTTTGAAAAAAGTGTCCCCATTTCGGATGCTTTAATAGCTACTGGCAGCAAACCTATAAAATCTCAAATGCTATTTAAAGGAGTGTGAGTTCTCGAGGTTTGATGAGGGATAGGGGGCCAATATAAGGGCTAAGTACCAGCACCCATCACACATCATGTGCGCACATCCCCCCGGCCCCCCAATCACCGGAACCCCCAATGCCGTCGATTAGGCTCCCCGACGATGCTCTGACGATGCTCCGTCCCCCCTGCGTGTTGTCGATCCTACTACCGCAACACTCGATCTGGTCTGATCTTAGACTGGGAATGAACTCCGTATGCATATGTCAACCCACGAAACGAGCGTGCGGGCATTGAGCCCATCGAAAAGGCATAATGCACAAGCCGAGGATCGGCCCAGTCCCCCTCTGCGTGCTGCCAGTCCCGCTGCCAGAACCCTCGGGCCGGTTGGGGCTTAGACATGGAATGAACTCCCTATGCCTAAGCCAACCCACGAAAAGGACGGCAGGCGCTCAACCGATCGGAGAGGCAGAATACGCAAGCTGGCGTTCGACTCGGTCCCCCTACGTGCTACAGATCTTGCTGCCGCAACCCTCAGTCTGGTCCAATCTTGGACTGGGAATGAACTCCGTATGCT
The DNA here is from genome assembly GCF_002303985.1 of Durio zibethinus. The sequence continues at coordinate 16,348,721 of NW_019167826.1, forward strand.
TAGACTAGGGATGAACTCCGTACGCCTAAGTCAACCCACGAAACGAGCGTGCGACCGATTAGCCGACCGGAGAGGCATAATGCACATGTTGGGGATCAGCCCGGTCCCTCTCTGCATGCTGCCAATCTCGCTGTCGGTCTTTCCGCCACAACCCTCGGTCCAACTGGGGCTTAGACATGGAATGAACTCTGTATGCCTAAGCCAACCCATGAAACGAGCGTGCGGGCGCTCAGCCAGCCGAAAAGGCAGAATGCGCAAGTCGGGGATCGGCCTGGTCCCTCTCTGCGTGCTGCCGATCCTGCTACTGGTCTTGCTGCCACAACCCTCGATCCGGTTCGATCTTAGACTGGGGATGAACTCCGTATGGTTAGACATGGAATGAACTCCGTACGCCTAAGCCAACCCACGAAACAAACGTGCGAGCGTTCAGTCGGTCGAAGAGGTAGAATGCATAAACTGGGGACCGGTTCGGTCACCCCTTTGTGTGCTGTCGATCCTGCTATCGCAACCCTCCATTCGGTCCGATCTTAGACTAGGAATGAACTCCGTATGCCTAAGTCAACCCACGAAATGAGCGTGCGGCTACTGAGCCGACTGGAGAGACATAATGCGCAAGCCGGGGATCGGCCCAGTCCCCTCTGCATGCTGCCGGTCCTGCTGCCACAACCCTTGTTCCGACTGGGGCTTTGATATGGAATGAACTCCCTATGCCTAAGCCAACCCACAAAATGAGCATGCGGGTGCTCAGCCTGCCGGAGAGGTAGAATGCGCAAGCCGGGGATCAGTCCGGTCCCCCTTGGGTGCTACCGATCCTGCTGTCGTAACCCTTGGTCTGGTCCAAACTTAGACTGGGAATGAACTTCGTATGCTTAGACTGGGGATGAACTCTGTATGCCTAAGTCAACCCATGAAACGAGCGTGCGGGTGCTCAACCGACCAGAGAGTTAGAATGCGTAAGCCGGGGATCGAATGGGTGGTAGGTGGGTTCAAGCACATCTTCATATTTCTGTCATGCCAATGCCATTTTTATGGCTTGTAATTTCATACAATGGTCCCCTAAGCCTTCATGTGAAGTTTCATGGCAAGACGACCCGTTTTCTATTTTTCATGATTTTTGAAAATTTTTACGGTTCAAGATTTTTTAAAATTTTTTTAGAAAGAGTTCTCTCCCTAAATTTGGTAGACGTGATCCTTGTATTTTTGTTGGCATGCACAAAAAAATTCAGCTAAAAACTCGAAGTGTAGAAGATGTTGTGACCGTTTAAAAAAAGTGCCCCCATTTCAGACACTTTAAAGGCTACTGGCAGCAAACCTATAAAATCTCAAATGCTCTTTAAAGGGGTGTGAGTTCTCGAGGTTTGATGAGGGATAGGGGGCCAATATAAGGGCCAAGTACCACCACCCATCATACATCATGTGCGCACACCCCCCAAGCCCCCCAATCCCCGGAACCCCTAATGCCGTCAGTTAGGCTCTCCGACGATGCTCCGACGATGGTGCCCCGAGCGAAAAAAATGCGGCACCAGCACATGCCCGAGCCCAGCATGTGCACCATGGCTCAAAATATTAGACTGGGAATGAACTCCGTATGCTTAGACATGGAATGAACTCCGTATGCCTAAGCCAACCCATTAAACGAGCGTGCGGACGCTCAGCCGATCGGAGAGGTAGATTGCGTAAGTCAGAGATCGGGCTGATCCCCCCTACGTGCTGTCAATCCTACTACTGCAACCTCAGTCCGTTCTGATCTTAGACTAGGAATGAACTTCGTATGCGTAAGTCAACCCACGAAACGAGCGTGCGGGCACTAAGCTGATCGAAAAGGCATAATGCAAAGTCAACGATCAGCCCTGTCCCCCTCTACGTGCTGCCAGTCTCGTTGCCACATCCCTCGGTCCGGTTGGGGCTTAGACATGGAATGAGCTCCGTATGCCTAAGCCAACCCACGAAACGAGTGTGTAGGTGCTCAGCCGATCGAAGAGGCAGAATGCGTAAGCCAGGGATCTGCCTGATCCCCCCTACGTGCTACCGATCTTGCTGCCGCAACCCTCTGTTCAGTCTGATCTTAGACTGGGAATGAACTCTGTATGCTTAGACATGGAATGAACTCCGTATGCCTAAGCCAACAAACGAAACGAGCGTGCGGGCGCTCTGTCGACCGGAGAGGCAGAATGCGCAAGCCAGGAATCGACTCGATCCCCCCTACGTACTATCGATCCTACTACTGCAACCCTCGGTCCGATCTGATCTTGGACTGGGAATGAACTCTGTGTGCCTAAGTCAACCCATGAAACCAGCGTGGGGGTGCTGAGCCGACTGAAGAGGCATAATGCGTAAGCCGAGGATCGGGTTGGTCCCCCTCTGCGTGCTGCCAGTCCTGCTGCCACAACCCTCGATCCGATTGGGGCTTAGACATGGAATGAACTCCCTATGCCTAAGCCAACCCATGAAACGGGTGTACGGGCGCTTAGTCGACCGGAGAGGCAGAATGCGCAAGCCGAAGATCGGCCCGATCCCCCCTGCATGCTGTCGATCCTGCTGCCGCAACCCTTGGTCCGGTCCGATCTTAGACTGGGAATGAACTCTGTATGCTTAGACTGGGGATGAACTCCATATGCCTAAGTCAACCCATGAAACGAGCGTGCGGGCGCTTAGCCGACCAGAGAGGCAAGATGCGCAAGTCGGGGATCGAACTGGTGGTAGGTGGGTTCAAGCACATCTTCATATTTCTGCCATGCCAATGCCATTTTTATGGCTTTTAAATTCATATAATGGTCCCCTAAGCCTTCATGTGAAGTTTCGTGGCAAGACGACCCGTCTTCTATTTTTCATGATTTTTGAAACTTTTTACGGTTCGGGATTTTTTAAAATTTTTTTAGAAAAGGTTTTGTCCCCAAATTTGGTAGAGGTGATCCTTGTATTTTTCTTGGAATGCACAAAAAAATTCAGCTAAAAACCCGAAGTGGAGAAGATTTTGTGACCATTTGAAAAAAGTGTCCCCATTTCAAACACTTTAATGGCTACTGGCAGCAAACCTATAAAATCTCAAATGCTCTTTAAGGGGGTGTGAGTTCTCGAGGTTTGATGAGGGATAGGGGGCCAATATAAGGGCCAAGTACCAGCACCCATCGCACATCATGTGTGCACACCCCCCGGCCCCCCAATCGCCGAAACCCCCAATGCCATCGGTTAGGCTCTCCGATGATGCTCCGGCAATGGTGCCCCGATGAAAAAAATGCGGCACCAGCACATGCCCGAGCCCAACATGTGCACAAAATGGGCGTTCGGGTGCTCAACTGACCGGAGAGGCAGAATATGCAAGCCGGGGATTGGCCTGATCCCCCTTACGTGATGTCGATCCTGCTACCGCTACCCTCGATCTGGTCTGATCTTAGACTAGGAATGAACTCCGTATGCTTAAACTAGGGATGAATTTCGTATGCCTAAGTCAACCCACGAAATGAGCGTGCGGACGCTCAGTTGACCAGAGAGGCAGGATGTGCAAGTCAAGGATTGAATGGGTGGTAGGTGGGTTCAAGCACATATTCATATTTCTACCGTGCCAATGCCATTTTGATGGCTTGCAAATTCATACAATGGTCCCCTCAGCCTTCATGTGAAGTTTCGTGGCAAGACGACCCGTTTTCTATTTTTCATGATTTTTGAAACTTTTTACGGATCGGGATTTTTTAAAATTGTTTTAGAAAGATTTTTGTCCCCAAATTTGGTAGAGGTGATCCTTGTATTTTTGTTGGCATGCACAAAAAAATTCAGCTAAAAACTTGAAGTGGAGAAGATTTTGTGATCATTTGAAAAAAGTGTCCCCATTTCAGACACTTTAATGGCTACTGGAAGCAAACCTATAAAATCTCAAATGCTCTTTAAGGGGGCGGGAGTTCTCGAGGTTTGATGAGGGATAGGGGGCCAATATAAGGGCCAAGTACCAGCACCCATCGCACATCATGTGCGCACACCCCCGGCCCCCCAATCGTCGGAACCCCCAATGCCGTCGATTAGGCTCTTCGGTGATGCTCCGACGATGGTGCCCTGGGTGAAAAAAATGCGGCACCAGCACATGCCCAAGCCCAGCATGTGCACCGTGGCTCAAACTCTTAGACTAGGAATGAACTCCGTATGCTTAGACATGGAATGAACTCCGTATGCCTAAGCCAACCCATGGAACGAGCGTGCGGGCACTCAGCCGACCGGAGAGGCAAAATGCGCAAGCCAGGGATTGGCCCGGTCCCCCTCTACGTGCTGGCCATCCCACTGCCACAACCCTCAGTCCGGCTGGGGCTTAGACACGGAATGAACTCCCTATGCCTAAGCCAACCCACGAAACGGGCGTGCGGACGCTCAGCCGACCGGAGAGGCAGAATGTGCAAGTTAGGGATCGACCTAGTCCCCCCTGTGTGTTGTCGATCCTGCTGTCGTAACCCTCGGTCTGGTTCGATCTTAGACTGGGAATGAACTCCGTATGCTTAGACTGGGGATGAACTCCGTATGCCTAAGTCAACCCATGAAACAAGCGCGCGGGCACTCAGTCGGTTGGAGAGGCGGCTGGAGAGGCAGAATGCGTAAGCCGGGGATTGGCCCGATCCCCCCTTACATGCTGTCGATCCTACTACTGCAAACCTCAGTCCGATCCAATCTTAGACTGGGAATGAACTCTGTATGGTTAGACATGGAATGCACTCCGTATGCCTCAGCCAACCCACGAAACGAACGTGCGGGCGCTCAGCCGGTCGGAGAGGCAAAATGCGCAAGCCGGGGATCAGCTTGGTCCGCCCTGCGTGCTATTGATCCTGCTATTGTAACCCTCGGTCCGATCTGATCTTAGACAGCGAATGAACTCCGTATGCCTAAGTTAACCCATGAAACGAGTGTTCGGGCGTTGAGTCGATCGGAGAGGCATAATGCGCAAGCCGAGGATCGACCCGATCCCCCTCTGCGTGCTACCGGACACGCTGCCACAACCCTTAGTCCAGCTGGGGCTTAGACATGGAATGAACTCCCTATGCCTAAGCCAACCAACGAAACGGGCGTGTGGGCACTCAACCGACCGAGAGGCAAAATGCGCAAGCCGGGGATCGGCCAAGTCCCCCCTACGTGCTGCCGATCCTGCTGTCGCAACCCTCGGTCTGGTCCGATCTTAGACTGTGAATGAACTCTATATGTTTAGACTGGGGATGAACTCGATATGCCTAAGTCAACCCACGAAACAAGCATACGAGCGCTCAACCGACCGGAGAGGCCGGCCAAAGAGGCATAATGCGTAAGCCGAGGATCAGCTCGGTCACCCTCTGTGTGCTGCCGATCCCACTGTTGGTCCTGCTGCCACAACCCTCAGTCCGGCTGGCGCTTAGACATGGAATGAACTCCATATGCCTAAGCCAACCCATGAAACGAGCGTGCGGGTGCTCAACCGATCAGAGAGGTAGAATTCACAAGCCGGGGATCCGTCCGGTCCCCCCTACGTGCTGCCAATCCTACTGTTGGTCCTACTATTGCAACCCTTGGTCCGATCTGATCTTAGACTGGGAATGAACTCCATATGCTTAGACATGGAATGAACTCCGTATGCCTAAGCCAACCCACGAAACGAGTGTGCAGGCACTCAGCCAACCAGAGAGGCAGAATGCGCAAGCAGGGGATCGGCCCGGTTCCCACTTGCGTGCTACCGATCCTGCTATTGCAACCCTCGATCCGGTCCGATCTTAGACTGGGAATGAACTTCATATGCCTAAGTGAACTCACGAAACAAGCGTGCGGGTGCTAAGCCGATTGGAGAGGCATAATGCGCAAGCCGAGGATCGGCCCGATCCCCCTCTGCGTGCTGTCGGTCCCGCTGCCATAACCCTCGGTCCAACTGGGGCTTAGACATGGAATGAACTCCCTATGCCTAAGCCAACCCATGAAATGGGTGTATGGGTGCTCAACCGATCGAAGAGGCAGAATGCGCATGCCGGGGATCGACCCGGTCCCTCCTGCATGCTGTCGATCCTGCTACCGCAACCTTTGGTCCGGTCCAATCTTAGACTGGGAATGAACTCCGTATGCTTAGACTGGGGATGAACTCCGTATGCCTAAGTCAACCCACGAAACGAGCGTGCGGACGTTCAGCCGACTAGAGAGGCAGGATGTGCAAGCCGGGGATCGAACAGTTGGTATGTGGGTTCAAGCACATCTTCATATTTTTTCCATGACAATGCCATTTTTATGGCTTGTAAATTCATACAATGGTCCCCTACGCCTTCATGTGAAGTTTCATGGCAAGACGACTCGTTTTCTATTTTTCATGATTTTCAAAACATTTTACGGTTCAGGATTTTTAAAATTTTTTTAGATTGAGTTTTATGCCCAAATTTGGTAGAGGTGATCCTTTTATTTTTGGTGGCATGCACAAAAAAAGTCAGCTAAAAACTCGAAGTGGAGAAGATTTTGTGACCGTTTGAAAAAAGTGTCTCCATTGCGGACACTTTAATGGCTACTGGCAGCAAACCTATAAAATCTCAAATGCTCTTTAAGGGGATGTGAGTTCTTGAGGTTTGATGAGGGATAGGGGGCCAATATAAGGGCCAAGTACCAGCACCCATCGCACATCATGTGCGCACACCCCCGAGGCTCTCCGGTGATGCTCCGACGATGCTCCGACAATGGTGCCCTGGGTGAAAAAATTGCAGCACCAGCACATGCCCGAGCCCAACATGTGCACCGTGGTCAAACTCTTAGACTGGGAATGAACTCCATACGCTTAGACATGGAATGAACTCCGTATGCCTAAGCCAACCCACAAAACGAGCGTGCGGTCGCTCAGTCGGCTGGAGAGGTATAATGTGCAAGTCGGGGATCGACCCGATCCCCCCTTTCGTGCTGCCGATCCTGCTGCTGGTCCTACTGCTGTAACCTTCGGTCTAGTCTGATCTTAGACTGGGAATGAACTCCGTATGCCTAAACCAACCCACGAAACGAGCGTACGGGTGCTCAGCCGATCGAAGAGGCAGAATGCGCAAGCCGGGGATCGGCCTGATCCCCCTGCGTACTGTCGATCCTGCTACCGCAACCTTTGGTTCGGTCCGATCTTAGACTGGGAATGAACTCCGTATGCCTAAGTCAACCCATGAAATGAGCGTGTGGGCGCTGAGTCGGTCGGAGAGGCATAATGCGCAAGTCGGGTGTCATGAGCCAACCTTGTATAGGGCTATGACCGGGACTTAGGTTGCCATAAGCCAACCATGTATAGGGCCATGGCCGGGTAGATCCCTTGTTCTAGGAAAAGTGTCCCCATTTCAAATATTGTAATGGTTACTGGTAGCATAGCTCTAAAATCTCAAGGCTCTTTAGGGGGGGTGAGCCGGTAGCGTAGTGTTGGGCTATCTCACCGGTTGCTATGCGAGCCTAGGCCACCCACCAAGGGCTGCCCCCTGGCCCTGGTGATGGTGGGAGGTCCCGATGTATGATTCTCGACTATAATAAAACTCACCCCGATTGAATGTCCTGATTGTTGCCTCGATGTGTTTTTCTTTTTCTCGATGCGAATATGCCTTCTTGTGTGTGTGCTTGAGATCGATCTCGATATATTGTGTCTTATTGTGAATGCTTGGGACTAACCATGGCTTATGGTTATTTGTTCAGATATCGATCTATTGAAGGCTGACTTGGTTGGAAGCACCCATTCAAGTGTCGCACGGTCTATTGCTTGCTGAGAGAAAGCTTAGTCCATGACACATGGTATCAGAGCACGGTTGAGAAGTGCTAGAAAAATGGATGAGATGGCCACAAGTGGTGGACCCAATCATCAACAGAGAATTGAGGAACTTGAGGCCGCGGTGGCCATAATGAAAACTCATATAGTGACTAAAGATCGAGTGAGGGAGATCGAGACAACCCAGCGGGAGTTGTTCGATACTCTCCACAACGTGAGCGAAGAGGCTAGAGATGCCTTGAACATTCTTCAAAAGGAGTTTGAAGAGCTCAGAGCACAGGTGAGCACCCTACAAATGGCTGTGGCCAGATCGGGTTTGAGCTTGATGGAAAGGGGAAAAAGGCCTAAGGTGTCGGAGCCTCAATGCTATGAGGGGGCAAGGGATGCTAAGGAACTTGAAAATTTCTTGTTTGACATGGAGCAGTACTTTCGAGCTATACACACGGATTCAGAGGAAGACAAGGTAGCAATGGCATCGATGTACCTCGCAGGGGATGCCAAGCTATGGTGGCGCTCCAAGTTTGTCGATGACGAGTGCCCGATTAAGACTTGGACGGATCTGAAGTGAGAATTGAAAAACCGATTTTTCCCTGAGAATGTGGAGTATATGGCTCGAAAGAGACTTCGAGAATTGGTGCAAACAGGAATGGTGCGAGAGTTTGTAAGGAGCTTTTCTACCCTGATGTTGGATATTCGGGACATGTCCGAAAAGGACAAGATGTTCTATTTTCTTGAGGGCCTCAAGCCTTGGGCGAGCACAAAACTACAAAGGCAAAAAGTACAAGACATGGCCACGACCATGGCTGCAGTTAAATGTCTCCACGATTACAATGATGGCTCTTCAAAATGGAAAAATCCTCCATCAGCTGGCAGTAGCTTCAACTTCAGTGGGGGATCAGACAGGAGGTCTTTTGGTCGAGATAGCACCCAACCCAAGATAAGCAACGTAGGGATTTTCAAGCCTAGGCAACCGCTAGCTTGCTTTCTTTGCAAGGGGCCGCATCGGGTGGCTGAATGCCTGCACAGGGGAGCCCTTAATGCCTTAAGGACCTCGTCTCAAGAGTCCGCAAAAGTGCCAGAGAGCGTTGAAGAAGCTAAAGAGGAGCCAACCAAGATGGGTTCAATAAGGTTCCTCAATGCCTTCCACACCCAATTAAACACTATAGAGAAAGAGCAGAGTAGAGGCTTGATGTATGTGAACTTAACGATCAATGAGAAAGCCACTAAGGCTATGGTGGATACAGGTGCAACCGACACTTTCATCACACCAGAAAAAGCAAAAAGGTGTGGTCTTTAGATTAGTAAAAATTATGGACGAATGAAGGCGGTCAACTCGCCAGTCTTTACGATCAGTGGAAGCTCCAAGAGTGTGACAACCCGATTGGGGCCATGGGAAGGGAAGGTAGACTTTACAGTTTCCCCCATGGATGACTTTGATGTTGTTCTCGGATTGGACTTCATGATGTTGGCTCAGGTCATCCCTATCCCCGCTGCTAGCTACTTGTTGTTCTTAGGGGAAAACCCATGTGTGGTGCCAGCCAACATCTTAACAAAGAGTGGGAAGAAAATGATTTTAGCTTTGTAGTTCAAAGAAGGGGTAAAGAGAGGGGAACCCTCTTTTATGGTTGTGCCAATCTACAAAGAAGGGTCGGAAGTAGAACCAATAACTGATGGTGTGGCAAAAGTGTTGGAAGAATTCGAAGAGGTGATGCCAAAGATGTTGCCTAAGGTTCTTACCCCTCGACGAGCAGTGGAACCCCCTACTAAGAAAACAGTTAGATGAGCTGCTACAAGTCGAGTTCATCAGACCATCAAAGGCTCTTTTTAGAGTGCCAGTGCTATTTCAAAAAGAAGCATGATAGAAGTTTACGATTATGTGTTGACTACAGGGCCCTGAACAAAGTCACCGTAAGAAACAAATATCCCATCCCCCTTATAGCAGACTTGTTTGATCAATTGAGTCGAGCCAAGTACTTCTCCAAATTGGACCTGAGATCTGGCTACCATCAGGTCAAAATCATTGAGGGAGATGAGCCAAAGACCACTTGTGTGACACGGTATGGTGCATTTGAATTTCTTGTTATACCCTTTGGATTGACCAATGCTCCTGCCACATTTTGTACATTGATGAATCAGGTATTCCATGACTACCTAGACAAATTTGTAGTCATCTATTTAGACGATATAGTGGTATATAGCTCCACCTTGGAAGAACATAAAGAACACCTATGCCAGGTACTTCAAAGATTACAGGACCACCAGTTATACGTAAAAAGGGAGAAGTGTGCATTTGCTCAGACCCAAATCCATTTTCTCGATCACATTGTTGAACGTGGCCACATTCGAATGGACATGGAAAAGGTTAGGGCCATCAAGGAGTGGACAACACCGAAGAACATTAGTGAGCTCTACTCATTTTTAGGACTAGCCAACTATTATAGAAGGTTTGTGGAAGGGTACTCTCGCAAGACCATGGCCCTCATGGAGCTATTGAAGAAGGAGCATAAATGGTGTTGGACGAGTAAGTGCCAAGAGGCCTTCGAGGGATTGAAAGATGCTATTATGAAGGATCCCATCTTAGCTCTCCCTGATATTGAAAAGCCTTACGAAGTTCAGATGGATGCATCTGATTTTGCTATTGGATGAGTGCTTTTACAATAACATCAACCAGTAGCGTTTGAAAGTAGGAAGCTAAGTGAAGTTGAAAGGAAATATACGGCCCAAGAAAAAGAACTCCTGGCAGTGGTTCACTACTTGAGGGCTTGGTGACATTACTTGTTGGGTTCACACTGTATCGTGAAGACAGACAATGCGGTCGTTAGCCATTTTCTCACCCAACCAAGGCTTACGGCAAAACAAGCTAGGTGGCAAGAATTTTTAATAGAGTTTGACTTTTATTTTGGGCACACCGCTGGAAAGACCAATCAAGTGGCTGATGCATTGAGTAGGCGAGCAGATTTAGTGGCCCTTAGAAGAATTGCCCCAATGGTGGCTAGCAGAGCCACTACAGACATTCACAAGTTGATTGGAGATCACTTAGGGAAGGACCCACAAGCTTGTGCCATCCTGAAGCTAGTGGAAAAAGGGAAGTCCAAGTACTTCTGGCAAGAAAATAGGATCTTATGGACCAAGAGGCCTCGAGTGTTTGTGCCAATAGCAGAAGGTCTGAGATAGATGCTGATGAGGGAATGTCATGACACACCATGGGCAGGACACCTGGGCTGGCAACACACTTTGGTGTTATTGAAACAGGGATACTATTGGCCTCACATGCGACAAGATGTGATGGACTATACGAAGACTTGCCTCATTTGCCAACAAGACAAGGTTGAAAGGAGGAAACCTGCAGGCATGCTTGAACCACTACCAGTACCCACCAAACTGTGGGAAAGCATCTCCCTCGATTTAATTTCGAGCCTCCCCAAGGTTGGTGACCTTGGAGCTATTTTGGTGGTGATTGACCGATTCTCTAAGTACACCACATTCATTCTCGCTCACAAGTATTGTACAGCGGAAGACACAGCTCGACTATTGTTCAAACATGTGGTCAAATACTGGGGCCTCCCTCAAAACATTGTCAGCGATCGAGATCCGAGATTCACGGGGTCTTTCTGGAGAGAACTTTCCAAGATATTGAGGTCCCAACTCAACATCTCCTCAAGCTATCACCCTCAAACTGATGGTCAAACAAAATGGTTCAACGGATTATTAGAGGAATACTTGAGGCACTTTGTTCAAGCCAATCAGAAAGACTGGCCTTCATTATTGGACATGGCTCAACTCTACTTTAATTCCAACAAAAGCTCTTCCACCAATAAGAGCCCATTTGAGGTGGTCACCAGATAATTACCAAGGCTACCCCACACTTCCTTAGAACAATATGGAGGAAAGAATCCGAGAGCCTTCAATCTCAGTAAGGAGTGGAAACAAAACACAGAGATTGCATAAGCCTACCTAGAGAAAGCATCAAAGTGGATGAAGAAATGGGCAAACAAGGGTCGTAGGGCTCAACAATTTCAAGTTGGTGATTCGGTTCTTGTCCGACTAGTTCCTGAACAAACCAGGTTCTTGAGAAAGAGAGATCGTAGAATGGTGCACAAATATGAAGGTCCAGTAAGGGTCCTTTCCAAGGTGAGGAATGCTTCTTACAAAATTGACCCACCAAAGTGGATAAAGGTGTACCCAATATTTCATGTGAGCAACCTGAAACCTTTCCATGCAGATCCTATAGATGCTAGCCAAAAGGAGCCAACCAGAGCCGCCATCACCATGAAGCCACCCTCAGAGCATCGAGTCGAAGAGATCTTAGCTAATAGGGAAACCAAGATATCTCGAAGACTAGTTCAGGAGTACTTAGTGAAGTGGGAAGGGATTAGGACTAGAAGAAACCAGCTGGGAGAGAGAACATTACCTCCAAAGATTTCAAAAGAAGATCAAAGAATTTCAAGCCAGCAAGTTGATGAGGACGTCGATAGAATAGGTAGGGGAGGATGTCATGAGCCAACCTTGTATACGGCCATGACCGGGACTTAGGTTGCCATAAGCCACCCATGTATAGGGCCATGGTCGGGTAGATCCCTTATGCTAGGAAAAGTGTCTCCATTTCAAACATTGTAATGGTTACTGGTAGCATAGCTCTAAAATCTCTAAGGCTCTTTAGGGGGGTGAGCCGGCAGCGTAGTGTTGGGCTGTCTCACCGGTTGCTATGCGAGCCTAGGCCACCCACCAAGGGCTCCCCCTGGCCTTGGTGATGGTGGGAGGTCCCGATGTATGATTCCTGACTATAATAAAACTCACCCCGATTGAATGTCTCGATTGTCACCTCGATGTGTTTTTCTTTTTCTCGATGCGAATATGCCTTCTTGTGTGTGTGCTTGAGATCGATCTCGATATATTGTGTCTTATTGTGAATACTTGGGACTAACCATGGCTTATGGTTATTTGTTCATATATCGATCTATTGAAGGCTGACTTGGTTGGGAGTGCCCATTCAAGTGCCGCACGGTCTATTACTTGCTGAGAGAAAGCTTAGTCCGTGACACCAGGGACCGGCCTGGTCCCCTCTGCGTGCTGTCGGTCTCGCTGTCACAACCCTCGGTCCGGCTGGGGCTTAGACATGGAATGAACTTCCTATGCCTAAGCCAACCAATGAAATGGGCGTGCGGGTGCTCAGCTAGTCGGAGAGATAGAATACGTAAGTTGGGGATCGGCTCGGTCCCCCCTGCGTGCTATCGATCCTGCTACTGCAAC
>NW_019167826.1:16362675-16407150 GCF_002303985.1 Durio zibethinus
GGAGTTCATCCCCGGTCTAAGGATACGAAGTTCATTCTCAGTCTAAGATCAGACCAGACCGAGGGTTGCGGTAGCAGGATCGGCAACACGCAGGGGGGATCGGGACAATCCCCGGCTTGCGCATACTACCTCTCCGATCGGCTGAGCGCCTGCATGCCCATTTTGTGGGTTGGCTTAGGCATAGGGAGTTCATTCCATGTCTAAGCCCCAGCCAGTTGAGGGTTGTGGCAGCGGGACCGACAGCACGTAGAGGGGGACCAAGCCGATCCCTGACTTGCGCATTATGCCTCTTCGACCAACTCAGCGCCCGCACACACGTTTTGTGGGTTGACTTACGCATACAGAGTTCATTCCCACACTAAGATCAAACCGAACCGAGGGTTGTGACAGCAGGATCAACAGCACGTAGGGGGGGACCGGGCCGATCAACAGCACACTCGTTTCATAGGTTGGCTTAGGCATACGGAGTTTATTGCACGTCTAAGCATACGGAGTTCATTCCTAGTCTATGATTTTGAGCCATGGTGCACATGCTGGGCTCGAGCATGTGCTGGTGCCGTATTTTTTCGCCCAGGGAACCATCGCTAGAGCACCGTCGGAGAGCCTAACAGACGGCATTAGGGGTTTCGGTGATTGGGGGGGCCAGGGGGTGTGCGCACATGATGTGGGATGGGTGCTGGTACTTGGCCCTTACATTGGCGACAAAACTCTTTCTAAAAAAATTTTAAAAAATCTCGAATCGTAAAAAGTTTCAAAAATCGTGGAAAATAGAAAACGGGTCGTCTTGCCACTAAACTTCACATGAAGGCCTATGGGACCATTGTATGAATTTACATGCCACAAAAATGGCATTGGCATGGAAGAAATATGAAGATGTGCTTGAACCCACCTACCACCCGTTCGATCCCCGGCTTACGCATCCTGCCCCTCTGGTCGGTTGATCACTCACACGCTCGTTTTGTGGGTTGACTTAGGCATACAGAGTTCATCCCCAGTCTAAGCATATGGAGTTCATTCCTAGTCTAAGATCAGACTAGACTGAGGGTTGCGACAGTAGGATCGACAGCATGTAGGGGGGATCTGGCTGATCCTCGGCTTGCACATTTTGCCTCTCCGATCGGTTGAGCACCCGCATGCCCGTTTCATGGGTTGGCTTAGGCATAGGGAGTTCATTCCATGTCTTAGCCCCAGCCGGACCGAGGGTTGTGGTAGCGGGACCGATCGCACGAAGAGGGAGACCAGGTCGATCCCTGGCTTGCGCATTATGCCTCTCCGGTTGGCTCAGCGCCCGTACGCTCATTTCATGGGTTGACATAGGCATACGGAGTTCATTCCCAGTCTAAGATTGGATCAGACCGAGGGTTGCGGCAGCAAGATCGACAGCATGCAGGGGGGATCGGGCCGATCCCCAGCTTGCGCATTTTGCCTCTCTGACCGGCTAAGCGCCAGCACGCTCGTTTTGTGGGTTGGCTTAGGCATATAGAGTTCATTCCATGTCTAAGCATACGGAGTTCATTCCTAGTCTAAGATCGGACCGGATTGAGGGTTGCGGTAGCAGGACCAGCAGCAGGATCGGCAGCATGCAAGGGGGACCGAGTCGATCCCCGACTTATGCATTTTGCCTCTCCGACCGACTGAGCTTTCGCACGCTCATTTCGTGGGTTGGCTTAGGTATACGGAGTTCATTCAATGTCTAAGCCCCAGCCGGATCGAGGGTTGTGGTAGCAAGACCGGCAGCGGGATCGGCAGCACGCAGAGGGGGATCAGACTGATCCCCGACTTGCGCATTATGCCTCTCTGGCCGGTTGCGCACCCGCACGCTCATTTCGTGGATTGACATAGGCATACAGAGTTCATCCCCAGTCTAAGGATACAGAGTTCATTCCCAGACTAAGATCGGACTAGACCAAAGGTTGCGGTAGCAGGATTGGCAGCACGCAGGGGGGACCGGGCCGACCCTGGCTTACGCATTCTGCCTCTCCGGTCGGTTGAGCGCCCGTATGCCCGTTTCATAGGTTGGCTTAGGCATATGGAGTTCATTCCATGTCTAATCCCCAGCCGGATCGAGAGTTGTGGCAGCGAGACTGATAGCACGCAGAGGGGGACTGGGCCGATCCTCGGCTTACGCATTATGCCTCTTCGACCGGCTCAATGTTGGCACGCTCTTTTCGTGAGTTGACTTATGCATACGAAGTTCATTCCCAGTCTAAGATTAGACCAGACTGAGGGTTATGATAGCAGGATCGACAAGACATAGGAGGGGACCGGGCTGATCCTCAGCTTGCACATTCTGCCTCTCCGATCGACTGAGCGCCCGCACGCTCGTTTCGTGGGTTGGCTTAGGCATACGAAGTTCATTCCATGTCTAAGCATACGGAGTTTATTCCTAGTCTAAGATTTTGAGCCACGGTGCACATGCTGGGCTCGGGCATGTGCTGGTGTCACATTTTTTTCACCCGAGGCACCATCGTCGGAGCATCATCGAAGAGCCTAACCGACAGCATTGGGGTTCCGACGATTGGGGGGCCGGGGGGTATGCACACATGATGTGCGATGGGTGTTGGAACTTGGCCCTTATATTGGCCCCCTATCCTTCATCAAACTTCGAGAACTCACACCCCCTTAAAGAGCATTTGAGATTTTATAGGTTTGCTGCCAATAGCCATTAAAGTGTTTGAAATGGGGACACTTTTTTCAAATGGTCACAAAGTCTTCTCCACTTTGAGTTTTTAGCTTAATTTTTTTGTGCATGCCAACAAAAATACAAGGATCACCTCTACCAAATTTGGGGACAAAAATCTTTCTAAAAAAATTTTAAAAAATCCCGAACTCAGAAAGTTTCAAAAATCATGAAAAATAGAAAACGGGTCGTCTTGCCCCAAAACTTCACATGAAGGCTTAAGGGACCATTGTATGAATTTACAAGCCATAAAAATGGCATTGGCATGGCAGAAATATGAGGATGTGCTTGAACCCACCGACCACCCTTTCGATCCCGATTTGCGCATCCTGCCTCTTCGATCGGCTGAGCGCCCGTACGCTCGTTTCGTGGGTTGACTTAGGCATACGGAGTTCATCCCCAGTCTAAGCATATGAAGTTCATTCCCAGTCTAAGATCGAACCGGACCGAGGGTTGCAGCAGTAGGATCGACAGCACGCAGGGGGGAACTGGGTCGATCCTCGACTTGCGCATTCTGCCTCTTCGGCCGGTTGAGCGAATGCACGCTCGTTTCATGGTTGACTTAGGCATACGAAGTTCATCCCTAGTCTAAGCATACGGAGTTCATCCCCAGTCTAAGATCAAACCGGACTGAAGGTTCCGGTAGCAAGATCGATAGCATGCAGGGGGGACCAAGCCGATCACCGACTTGCGCATTCTGTCTCTTCGACCGACTGAGAGCCCGCATGCTCGTTCCGTGAGTTGAATTAGAAAAAATGAGTTCATTGCTTGTCTAAGCCCCTGCCAGACCGAGGGTTGCGGCAGTAGGATCGGCAGCATGCAGGGTGGATCGGGCTGATCCCCGACTTACACATTTTGCCTCTCCGACCGGTTGAGCACCCGCACGATCGTTTTGTGGGTTGACTTAGGCATACGGAGTTCATCCCAGTCTAAGCATACGAAGTTCATTCCCAGTCTAAGATCAGACAGGACCGAGGGTTACGGTAGCAGGATCAATAGCACTTAGGAAGGGACCGGACCGATCCTCGATTTACGTATTCTACTTCTCTGGCCAGCTAAGTGCCCGCATGGTCGTTTCTTGGGTTGGCTTAGGCATACGAAGTTCATTCCATGTCTAAGCATACGGAGTTCATTCCTAGTCTAAGATCAGACCGGACCGAGGGTTGCGACAGCAGGACCAACAGCAGGATTGGCAGCATGCAGGAGGGGATCGGGTTGAATCCCAGCTTGTGGATTCTACCTCTCCAGCCGACTGAGTGCTCGTACGCTCATTTCATGGGTTCACTTAGGCATACGGAGTTCATCCCCAGTCTAAGCATACGGAGTTCATCCCCAGTCTAAGATCGGACCGGACCAAGGGTTGCGGCAACAGGATCAGTAGCATGCAGAGATGGATCGAGCTTATCCCCAGCTTGCGTAATATGCCTCTCCGGCCGGCCTCTCCGATCGGCTGAGCGCCCGCACGCTCGTTTCGTGGGTTAACTTAGGCATACAGAGTGCATCCCCAGTCTAACCATACGGAGTTCATTCCGATTCTAAAATCGGACCATACTAAAGGTAGCGACAGTAGGATCGGTAGCACGCAGGGGGGACCGGGTCGATCCCCGGCTTGCGCATTCTGCCTCTCCGACTGGTTGAGTGCCCGCACGTCCATTTTGTGGGTAGGCTTAGGCATGGGGGTTCATTTCATGTCTAAGCCCCAGCTGGACCGAAGGTTATGGCAGCGAGACCGACAGCACGCAGAGGGGGATCAGGCCTATCCCTAGCTTGCGCATTATTCCTCTCCGATCAGCTCAGTACTCGCACGCTCGTTTTGTGGGTTGACTTAGGCATACGGAGTTCATTCCCAGTCTAAGATCAGATTTGACCGAAGGTTGCGGTAGCAGGACTAGCAGCAGGATCGCCAGCACACAGGGGGGGACCTGGTTGATCCTCGACGTACACATTCTGCCTCTCCGATTGGCTGAGCACCCGCACATTCGTTTTGTGGGTTGGCTTAGGCATACGGAGTTCATTTCATGTCTAAGCCCCAGCCGGACTGAGGGTTGTGGCAGCAGGACTGGCAACGAGAACGACAGCACGCAGAGGGGGACTGGGCTTATCCTCGGCTTGCGCATTATTCCTCTTCGGCCGGTTGAGCGCCCGTACGTTCATTTCATGGGTTAACTTAGGCATATGGAGTTCATCCCCAGTCTAAGCATATGGAGTTCATTCCCAGTCTAAGATCGGACTGGATCGAGGGTTACGACAGTAGGATCGACAGCATGCAGAGGGAATCGGATCGATCCTCGGCTTGTGCATTCTGCCTCTCCGATCGGCTGACCGCCCGCACGTTCTTTCCGTGGGTTGCCTTAGGTATACGAAGTTCATTCCATGTCTAAGCATGTGGAGTTCATTCCCAGTCTAAGATCGGACCAGACCGAGGGTTGCAGCAGCAGGACCAGCAGCAGGATCAGCAGCACGCAGGGGGGATCAGGCTGATCCTTGGCTTGCGCATTCTGCCTCTCCGGCCGGCTGAGCACCTGCACGCTCATTTCGTAGGTCGGCTTAGGCATATGGAGTTCATTCCATGTCGAAGCCCCAGCCGGATCGAGGGTTGTGGTAGCAAGACCGGCAGCGAGAATGGTAGCACGCAGAGGGGGACCAGGCTGATCCTCGGCTTGCGCATTATGCCTCTCCGGTCGGTTAAGCACCCGCACGTTCATTTCGTGGGTTGACTTAGGCATACGGAGTTCATCCCCAGTCTAAACATACGGAGTTCATTCCCAATCTAAGATCAGACCGGACCGAGGGTTGCGACAGTAGGATCGACAGGACGCAGGGGGGATCGGACCGATCCCCATCTTACGCATTCTGCCTCTTCGATCGGTTGAGCGCCCGCACGCTCGTTTCATGGGTTGGCTTAGGCATACGGATTCATTCCATGTCTAAGCATACGGAACTCATTCCCAATCTAAGATCAGACCGGACTGAGAGTTGTGGCAGCAGGACCAGCAATAGGATCGACAGCATGTAGAGGGGGACCGAGCCGATCCCCGGCTTGCACATTCTGCCTCTCCGATCGGCTGAGCGCACCCACACTCGTTTCGTAGGTTGACTTAGGCATACAGAGTTCATCCCTAGTCTAAGCATACAAAGTTCATTCCCAGTCTAAGATCAAATCGGACTGAGGGTTGCGGCAGTAGGATCGGTAGCATGCAGGGGGACCGGGCCGATCCTCGACTTGTGCATTCTGCCTCTCTGACCGGCTGAGAGCTCGTACGCCCATTTCATGGGTTGGCTTAGGCATAGAGAGTTCATTCCATGTCTAAGCCCTAGCCGAACCGAGGGTTACGGCAGCAGGATCGACAGCATGCAGGGCGGATCGAGTCGATACTCGACTTTCACATTCTGCCTCTCGGTCGGTTTAGTGCCCGCACAGTCTATGATCAGACTGGACTGAGGGTTGCGGTAGCAGGATCGACAGCACATAGAAAGGGATCGGGCCGACCCCCGACTTGCTCATTCTGCCTCTCTGGCCGACTGAGCACCCGCACGATCGTTTTATGGGTTGGCTTAGGCATACGGAGTTCATTCCATGTCTAAGCATACGGAGTTCATTCCCAGTCTAAGATCGGACCAGACTGAAGGTTATGACAGCAGGGCCAACAATAGGATCGGCAGCACGCAGGGAAGGATCGGGTCGATCCCTGGCTTACGCATTCTGCCTCTCCGACCGGCTGAGCGCCCGTACGCTCGTTTCGTGGGTTGACTTAGGCATACGAAGTTTATCCCAGTCTAAGCATACGGAGTTCATTCTTAGTCTAAGATCAGACCGAACCAGGGGTTGCGACAGCAGGATCGGTAGCACGCAGAGGTGGACCGGGCTTATCCCCAGCTTGCGCATTATGCCTCTCCGGTCAGCTGAGCACCCGCACGCTCATTTCGTGGGTTGACTTAGGCATACGAAGTTCATCCCTAGTCTAACCATACAGAGTTCATTCCCATTCTAAGATCAGACTGTACAGAGGGTTGTGACAGTAGGATCGGCAGCACGCAGGGGGGACCGGGTCGATCCCCGGCTTGCACGTTCTGCCTCTTCGGCCGGTTGAGCCCGTACGCCCATTTCGTGGGTTGGCTTAGGCATAGGGAGTTTATTTCATGTCTAAGCCCCAGCCAGACTGAGGGTTGTGACAGCGGGACCGACAGCACACAAAGAGGGATCGGGCCTATCCCTAGCTTACGCATTATTCCTCTCCGGTCGGTTCAGCACCAGCACGCTCATTTCATGGGTTGACTTAGGCATACAGAGTTCATTCCCAGTCTAAGATTGGATCGGACAGAGGGTTGTGGCAACAGGACCAGCAGTAGGATCGACAGCACGCAGGGGGGATCGGGCTGATCCCTGACTTGCGCATTCTACCTCTCTAGTCGGTTGAGCTCCCGCACACTCGTTTCGTGGGTTGGCTTAGGCATACGGAGTTCATTCCATGTCTAAGCCCTAGTCAAACTGAGGGTTGTGGCAGCAGGACTGACAGCGAGAATGGCAGCATGCAAAGGGGGACCGGTCTGATCCTTGGCTTGCGTATTATGCCTCTCTGGCCGGTTGAATGCCCGTACGTTAATTTCGTGGGTTGACTTAGGCATATGGAGTTCATCCCCAGTCTAAGCATACAGAGTTCATTCCTAGTCTAAGATCAGACCGGACTGAGGGTTGCGACAGCAGGATCGACAGCACGCAGGGGGGATCGGACCGATCCTCAGCTTGCGCATTCTGTTTCTCCGGCCGACTGAGCTCCCACACGCTCGATTCGTGGGTTGGCTTAGGCATACAGATTTCATTCCATGTTTAAGCATACAGAGTTCACTCCCAGTCTAAGATCAGATCGGATCGAGGGTTGCAGCAGCAGGACAAGCAGCAGGATCTGCAGCACGCAGGGAGGGATCGGGTCGATCCCTGGCTTGCGCATTCTACCTCTCCGGTCGACTGAACGCACGCACGTTCCTTTCGTGGGTTGACTTAGGCATACAGAGTTCATCCCTAGTCGAAGCATACGGAGTTCATTCTCAGTCTAAGATTGAACAGGACGGAGGGTTGCGGTAGCAGGATCGGTAGCACACAGGAGGGATCGGGCCGATCCCCGGCTTTCACATTCTGCGTCTCTGACCGGCTGAGAGCCTGCATGCCCGTTTCGTGGGTTGGCTTAGGCATAAAGAGTTCATTCCATGTCTAAGCCCCAGCTGAACCGAGGGTTGCGGCAGTAGGATCGACAGCATGCAGGGCGGACCGGGCCGATCCCCGACTTTCGTATTCTGTCTCTCCGACTGATTCAGCGCCCGCACGTTCATTTCGTGGGTTGACTTAGGCATACGGAGTTCATCCCTAGTCTAAGCATATGGAGTTCATTCCCAGTCTAAGATCAAACTGGACCGAGGGTTGCGGTAGTAGGATCGGTAGCATGTAGGAAGGATCGGGCCGATCCTCAACTTGTGCGTTCTACCTCTCCGATCGGTTGAGAGCCTGCACACCCGTTTCATGGGTTGGCTTAGGCATAGGGAGTTCATTCCATGTCTAAGCCCCAACCAAGACCAAGGGTTGCGGCAACAAGATCGACAGCACGCAGAGGGACCGGGCCGATCCCCGGCTTGCGTATTCTGCGTCTTCGACCGGCTGAGAGCCCGTACGCCCATTTCGTGGGTTGGCTTAGGCATAGAGAGTTCATTCCATGTCTAAGCCCCAGTCAGACCGACGGTTGCGACAGCAGGATCGACAGCTTGCAGGACGGACCGAGCTGATCCTCGACTTTCGCATTCTGTCTCTCCAATCGATTTAGCGCCCGTACACTCATTTCGTGGGTTGACTTAGGCATACGGAGTTTATCCCCAGTCTAAGCATATGAAGTTCATTCCCAGTCTAAGATCAGACCGGATCGAGGGTTACGATAGTAGGATCGACAGCACACATGAGGGGATCAAGTCGATCCCTGGCTTACACATTCTGCCTCTCTGGCCGACTGAGCGCCCGCATGGTCGTTTCATGGGTTGGCTTAGGCATACGGAGTTCATTCCATGTCTAAGCATACGGAGTTCATTCCATGTCTAAGCATATGGAGTTCATTCCCAGTCTAAGATCGAACCAGACCAAGGGTTGCGGTAGCAGGGCCAACAGCAGGATCGGTAGCACATAGGGAGGGATCGGGTCGATCGCTAACTTGCGCATTCTACCTCTCCGGCCGGTTGAAGCGCCCGTACGCACGTTTCGTGGGTTGACTTAGGCATACGAAGTTCATTCCTAGTCTAAGATTGGACCGGACCAGGGGTTGTGGTAGCAGGATCGGTAGCACACAGAGGTGGATCGGACTTATCCCCAGCTTGCGCATTATGCCTCTCCGAGCGGCCTCTCTAGTCAGTTGAGCGCCCGCACGCTCGTTTCGTGGGTTGACTTAGGCATACGGAGTTCATCCCCAGTCTAACCATACGGAGTTCATTCCCATTCTAAGATCAGATCGTACAGAGGGTTGTGACAGTAGGATCGGCAACACGCAGGGGGGACCGGGTCGATCCCCGGCTTGCGCATTCTACCTCTCGGCCGGTTGAGCGCTCGTACGCCCATTTCGTGGGTTGGCTTAGGCATAGGGAGTTTATTTCATGTCTAAGCCCCAGCTGAACTGAAGGTTGTGGCAGCGGGACTGGCAGCACACAAAGGGATTGGGCCTATCCCCGGCTTGCGCATTATTCCTCTCCGGTCGGCTCAGCACCAGCACGTTTATTTCGTGGGTTGACTTAGGCATACGAAGTTCATTCCCAGTCTAAGATCGGATCAGACCGAGGTTGTGGCAGCAGGACCAACAGTAGGATCGACAGCATGTAGGGGGGACCGGGCTGATCCCCGGCTTACGCATTCTGCCTCTCTGGTCGGCTAAGCTGCTGCACACTCGTTTCATGGGTTGGCTTAGGCATAGGGAGTTCATTCCATGTCTAAGCCCTAGCCGGACCGAAGGTTGTGGCAGCAAGACCGGCAACGAGAACGGTAGCGTGCAGAAGGAAACCGAGCTGATCCTCGGCTTGCGTATTATGCCTCTCTGGCCGGTTGAGCGCCCGTACGTTCATTTCATGGGTTGACTTAGGCATATGGAGTTCATCCCCAGTCTAAGCATACGGAGTTCATTCCTAGTCTAAGATTGGACCGAACCGAGGGTTGCGGCAGCAGGATCCACAGCACGCAGGGGGGATCGGATCGATCCTCAGCTTGCGCATTCTGCCTCTCTGACTGACTGAGCGCCCGCACGCTCGATTCGTGGGTTGACTTAGGCATACGGAGTTCATTCCCAGTCTAAGATTAGACCGGACTGAGGGTTGTAGCAGCAGGACCAACAGCAGGATCTGCAGTACGCAGGGAGGGATCGGGTCGATCCTCGGCTTACGCATTTTACCTCTCCGGTCGACTGACCGCACGTACGCTCCTTTCGTGGGTTGACTTATGCATACGAAGTTCATCCCTAGTCTAAGTATACGGAGTTCATTCCCAGTCTAAGATTGAACCGAACCGAAGGTTGCAGTAGCAGGATCGGTAGCACGCAGGAGGGACCGGGCCGATCCCCGGCTTACGCATTCTGCCTCTTCGACCAGCTGAGAGCCTGTATGCCCGTTTCGTGGGTTGGCTTAGGCATAGGGAGTTCATTCCATGTCTAAGCCCTAGCCAGACCGAGGGTTACGATAGTAGGATTGGTAGCATACAGGGTGGACCGAGCCGATCCTTGACTTGCGCATTCTACCTCTCCGACTGGTTGAGCGCCCGCATGCTCATTTCATAGGTTGACTTAGGCATACGGGGTTCATCCCCAGTCTAAGCATACGGAGTTCATTCCCAGTCTAAGTTCAGACCAGACCGAGGGTTGCGGCAGCAGGATCGACAACACACAGGAGGGAACCGAGACGGTGCCCGACTTACGCATTCTGTTTCTCTGGTCGGCTGAACGCCCGCCCGATCATTTCATGGGTTGGCTTAGGCATACAGAGTTCATTTCGTGTCTAAGAATAAGGAGTTCATTCCCAGTCTAAGATCATACCAGACCGCGGGTTATGGCAGCAGGACCAGCAGCAGGATCGACAGCACGTAAGGGGATCGGGTTGATCCCTGGCTTGCGCATTCTGCCTCTCTGGTCGGCCACTCCGGCCGACTGAGTGCCCGTACACTCGTTTTGTGCATTGACTTAGGCATATGGAGTTCATCCCCAGTCTAAGCATACGGGGTTCATTCCCAGTCTAAGATCGAACCGGATCGAGGGTTGCGGCAGTAAGATTGACAGCATGCAGGGGGGATCGGGCCGATCTCGGCTTACGCATTCTGCCTCTCCGACCGACTGAGCATCCGTACGCCAATTTCATGGGTTGGCTTAGGCATAGGGAGTTCATTCCATGTCTAAGCCCCAATCGGACTGAGGATTGTGGTAGCGAGACCGGTAGCATACAAAGAGGGACCGAGCCAATCCTTGACTTGCGCATTATACCTCTTCGAATGGCTCAGTGCCCGAACACTCGTTTCGTGGGTTGACTTAGGCATACAGAGTTCATTCCCAGTCTAAGATCAGACAGGACCGAGGGTTGTGATAGTAAGATCGACAGGACGTAGGGGGGATTGAGCCGGTCCCCGACTTGCCCATTCTGCCTCTTCGGTTGGGTAAGCACCCATACGTTCATTTCGTGGGTTGGCTTAGGCATACAGAGTTCATTCCATGTCTAAGCCCCAGTCGGACTGAGGGTTGTGGCAGCAGGACTGACAGCGGGATCGACAGCACGCAGAGGGGGATCGGGCTGATCCGCGGCTTACGCATTATGCCTCTTCGACCGGCCTCTCCGGTCGACTGAGCGTCCGCACGCTCGTTTCGTGGGTTGACTTAGGCATACGGAGTTTATCCCCAGTCTAAGCTTACGGAGTTCATTCCCAGTCTAAGATCGGATCGGACCGAGGGTTGCGACAGCAAGATCGACAGCACGTAGGGGGGATCGAGCCGATCCCCAGATTGTGCATTATGCCTCTCTGGCCGGCTGAGCACCCGTACGCCCGTTTCATGGGTTGGCTTAGGCATAGGGAGTTCATTCCATGTCTAAGCCCCATCTGGACTGAGGGTTATGGCAGTGGGACCGATAGCACGTAGAGAGGGATCGGGTCCATCCCCAGCTTGCACATTATGCCTCTCCGACGGCTCAGCACCCGAACGCTCATTTCGTGGGATGACTTAGGCATACGGAGTTCATTCCCAGTCTAAGATCAGATCAGACCGAGGGTTGTGACAGTAGGACCAGCAGCAGGATCGACAGCACGCAGGGGGGATCGGGCCGATCCCCAGCTTTTGCATTCTGCCTCTCTGACCAGCTGAGTGCCCGCACACTCATTTCGTGGGTTGACTTAGGCATACGGAGTTCATCCCCAGTCTAAGTATACGGAGTTCATTCCCAGTCTAAGATCTAACCGGACCGACAGTTGAGGTAGGAGGATCGGTAGCACGTGAGGGGGATTGAGCCGATCCTCGACTTGCGCATTCTACCTCTCTGGTCGGCTGAGCGCCCGCACGCCCGTTTCGTGGGTTGGCTTAGGCATAGGGAGTTCATTCCATGTCTAAGACCCAGCCGGATCGAGGCTTGTGGCATCAGGACCGACAGCACGCAGAGGGGGACTAAGCCAATCCTTGGCTTGTGCATTCTGCCTCTCTGGCCGGCTTGTGCTGGTTTTGTATTTTTTTCGCCCGAGGAACCATCGTCGGAGAGCCTAACTGGTGGCATTGGGGGCTCCGACGATTTGGGGGGCCGAGGGAGTGTGCGCATATGATGTGCGATGGGTGCTGGTGCTTGGCCCTTATATTGGCCCCCTATCCCTCATCAAACCTCAGAGAACTCACACCCCATAAAGAGCATTTGAGATTTTATAAGTTTGCTGCAAGTAGCCATTAAAGTGTCTGAAATGGGGACACTTTTTCAAATGGTCACAAAATCTTCTCCACTTCAAGTT
This sequence comes from Durio zibethinus, assembly GCF_002303985.1. The sequence continues at coordinate 16,375,344 of NW_019167826.1, forward strand.
TTTAGCTGAATTTTTTTATGCATGCCAACAAAAATACAAGGATCACCTCTACCAAATTTGGGGACAAAACTCTTTCTAAAAAAATTTAAAAAATCCTGAACCATAAAAAGTTTCAAAAATCGAGAAAAATAGAAAACGGGTCGTCTTACCACGAAACTTCACATGTAGGTGTAGGCGACCATTGTATGAATGTACAAGCCATAAAAATGGCATTGGCATGGCAAAAATATGAAGATGTGCTTGAACCCACCTACCACCCGTTCGATCCCCAACTTGCTTATCTTGCCTCTCTGGTCGACTAAGCGTCCTCACGCTCGTTTCGTGGGTTGACTTAGGCATACGGAGTTCATCCCCAGTCTAAGCATACGGAGTTCATTCCCAATCTAAGATTGGACCAGAACAAGGGTTCCGGCAGTAGGATCGGTAGCAGGCAAGGGGGACCAGGCTGATCCCCGGCTTGCGCATTTTACCTCTCCGACCGGTTGAGCGCCCGCACACCCGTTTCGTGGGTTGGCTTAGGCATAGGGAGTTCATTCCATGTCTAAGCCCCAGTCAAATCGATGGTTGTGGTAGCGGGACTGGCAGCACGTAGAGGGGGATCAGGCCGATCCTCGGCTCGTGCATTATGCCTCTCCGGTCGGTTCAACGCTCGTACGCTCATTTCATGGGTTGACTTAGGCATACGGAGTTCACTCCTAGTCTAAGATCAGACCAAACCGAGGGTTACGGCAACAGGATCGACAACACGGAGGGAGGGATCAGGCCAGTCCCTGGCTTGCACATTCTGCCTCTCCGACCGACTGAGTGCCCGCACGCTCGTTTCATGGGTTGGCTTAGGCATACGGAGTTCATTCCATGTCTAAGCATATGGAGTTCATTCCCAATCTAAGATCAGACCAGACCGAGGGTTGCAGCAGTAGGGTCAACAGCACGCAGGGGGATCGGGTCGATCCCTAGCTTGTACGTTTTGCCTCTCCGACCGGCTGAGCGTCCGCACACTCATTTTGTGGGTTGGCTTAGGCATACGGAGTTCATTCCATGTCTAAGCACCAGCCGGACTGAGGGTTGTGGTAGCAGGACCTGCAGCGGGATCGACAGCATGTAGAGGGGGATCGGGCTGATCCCCGCTTCCATACTATGCCTCTCCGACAGGCTGAGCGCCCGCACACTCGTTTCATCGGTTGACTTAGGCATACGGAGTTCATCCCAATCTAAGCATGCCGAGTTCATTCCCAATCTAAGATCAGACCGGATCGAGGGTTGCGATAGCAGGATTGGTAGCACACAGAAGGGATCAGACCGATCCCCGGCTTACGCATTCTGCCTCTCCGACCGGTTGAGCACCCACACGTCGGTTTCATGGGTTGGCTTAGGCATAGGGAGTTCATTCCATGTCTAAGCCCCAGCAAGACCGAGGGTTGTGGCAGTAGGATCGGAAGCACGCAAAAGGGGACCAGATTGATCCCTGGCTTGTGCATTCTGCCTCTCCGACCGACTGAGCGCCTGCACGCTCATTTTGTGGGTTGGCTTAGGCATACAGAGTTCATTCCATGTCTAGGAATACAGAGTTCATTCCCAATCTAAGATCAGACTAGACCGAAGGTTGTCGCAGTCAAACTAACAACAGGATCAACAGCACGTAAGGGGGATCGGGCTGATCCTCGACTTGCACATTCTGCCTCTCCGGCTAGCTGAGTGCCCACACGCTTGTTTCATGGGTTGACTTAGACATACAGAGTTCATCCCCAGTCTAAGCAAACAAAGTTCATTCCCAGTCTAAGATCAAACCAAACCGAGGGTTGCGGCAGTAGCATCGACAGCACGTAAGTGGGACCAGGCTGATCCCCGACTTATGCATTCTGCCTCTCCGGCCGACTGAGCACCCGCATGCCCGTTTCGTGGGTTGGCTTAGGCATAGGGAGTTCCTTCCATGTCTAAGCCCCAGCCAGACTGAGGGTTGTGGCAGTAGGACCGGCAGCGGGATTGATAGCTCATCGAAAGGGACCAGGTTGATCCCCGACTTATGCATTATGCCACTTCGGCCGACCTCTTCGGTCGGCTGAGCACCCGCACGCTCGTTTCATGGGTTGACTTACGCATACAGAGTTCATCCCCAGTCTAACCATAAGGAGTTCATTCTCAGTCTAAGATCAGATCGGACCAAGGGTTGCAGCAGCAGGATCGACAGCACGCATGAGGGATCGGGCCGATCCCCAGCTTACACATTCTACCTCTCCGACCGGCTGAGCGCTCGCACGCTCGTTTCATGGGTTGGCTTAGGCATATAGAGTTCATTCCATGTCTAAGCATACAGAGTTCATTCCCAGTCTAAGATTTTGAGCCACGGTGCACATACTGGGCTCAGGCATGTGCTGGTGCAGCATTTTTTTCACCTGGGGCACCATCGTCGGAGCATTGTCGGAGCATCGTCGGAGAGCCTAACCGGCGGCATTGGGGTCCGGGGTGTGTGCGCACATGATGTGTGATGGGTGCTGGTACTTGGCCCTTATATTGGCCCCCTACCCCTCATCAAACCTCAAGAACTCACACTCCCTTAAAGAGCGTTTGAAATGTTATAGGTTTGCTGCCAGTAGCCATTAAAGTGTCTGAAATGGGGACACTTTTTTCAAATGGTCACAAAATCTTCTCCACTTCGAGTTTTTAGCTGAATAGTTTTGTGCATGCCAACAAAAATTACAGGGATCACCTCTACCAAATTTGGGGACAAAAATACAGGGATCATCTCTACCAAATACCAGACCGAGGGTTGTGGTAGTGGGACCGACAGCACGTAGAGGGGGATCGAGCCGATCCCCAGCTTGCACATTATGCCTCTTCGGCTGGCTCAGCGCCCGTACGCCCGTTTTATGGGTTGGCTTAGGTATAGGGAGTTCATTCCATGTCTAAGCCCCAGCCAGACCAAGGGTTATGCCAGCAGGACTGACAGAATGCAGAGGGGGACCAGGCCATTCCTTGGCTTACGCATTATGCCTCTTCGGTTGGCTCAGCACCCGCACGCTCATTTCGTGGGTTAACTTATGCATATGGAGTTCATTCCCAGTCTAAGATCAGATCGGACTGAGGGTTGTGGTAGCAATATCGACAGCATGCAGGGGGGACTGGGTTGATCCTCGGCTTGTGCATTCTGCCTCTTCGACCGACTGAGCGCCCGCATGCTCATTTCGTGGGTTGGCTTAGGCATACGGAGTTCATTTCATGTCTAAGCATACGGAGTTCATTCCCAGTCTAAGATTTTGAGCCATGGTGCACATGCTGGGCTCGGGCATGTGTTGGTGCCACATTTTTTTCACCCGGGGCACCATCACCGGAGCATCGTCGGAGAGCCTAATCGGCGGTATTGGGGGTTTCGACAATTGGGGGGGCCGGGAGGTGTGCGCACATGATGTGCGATGGGTGCTGGTACTTGGCCCTTATATTGGCCCCCTACCCCTCATCAAACCTCAAGAACTCACACCCCCTTAAAGAGCGTTTGAAATGTTATAGGTTTGCTGCCAGTAGCCATTAAAGTGTCTGAAATGGGGACACTTTTTTCAAATGGTCACAAAATCTTCTCCACTTCGAGTTTTTAGCTGAATAGTTTTATGCATGCCAACAAAAATTACAGGGATCACCTCTACCAAATTTGGGGACAAAAATACAGGGATCATCTCTACCAAATACCAGACCGAGGGTTGTGGCAGTGGGACCGATAGCACATAGAGGGGGACCGAGCCAATCCCCAGCTTGCACATTACGCCTCTTCGGTTGGCTCAGCGCCCGTACGTCCGTTTTGTGGGTTGGCTTAGGTATAGGGAGTTCATTCCATGTCTAAGCCCCAGCCAGACCAAGGGTTGTGCCAGCAGGACTGATAGAATGCAGAGGGGGACTAGGCCATTCCTCGACTTACGCATTATGCCTCTTCGGTTGGCTCAGCACCCGCACGCTCATTTCGTGGGTTAACTTATGCATATGGAGTTCATTCCCAGTCTAAGATCAGATCGGACTGAGGGTTGTGGTAGCAATATCGACAGCATGCAGGGGGGACTGGGTTGATCCTCGGCTTGTGCATTCTGCCTCTTCGACCGACTGAGCGCCCGCATGCTCATTTCGTGGGTTGGCTTAGGCATACGGAGTTCATTTCATGTCTAAGCATACGGAGTTCATTCCCAGTCTAAGATTTTGAGCCATGGTGCACATGCTGGGCTCGGGCATGTGTTGGTGCCACATTTTTTTCACCCGGGGCACCATCACCGGAGCATCGTCGGAGAGCCTAATCGGCGGTATTGGGGGTTTCGACAATTGGGGGGGCCGGGAGGTGTGCGCACATGATGTGCGATGGGTGCTGGTACTTGGCCCTTATATTGGCCCCCTACCCCTCATCAAACCTCAAGAACTCACACCCACTTTAAGAGCATTTGAGATGTTATAGGTTTGCTGCCAGTAGCCATTAAAGTGTCTAAAATGGGGACACTTTTTTCAAATGGTCACAAAATCTTCTCCACTTCAAGTTTTTAGCTGAATAGTTTTGTGCATGCCAACAAAAATACAGGGATCACCTCTACCAAATTTGGGGACAAAACTCTTTCTAAAAAAATTTTAAAAAAATCTCGAACCGTAAAAAGTTTCAAAAATCATGAAAAATAGAAAACGGGTCGCCTTGCCACGAAACTTCACATGAAGGCTTAGGGGACCATTGTATGAATTTACACGCCATAAAAATGGCATTGGCATTGCAAAAATATGAAGATGTGCTTGAACCCACCTACCACTCGTTCGATCCTCGACTTACGCATCCTGCCTCTCTGGTCGGCTGAATGCCCGCATGCTCGTTTCGTGGGTTGACTTAGGCATACGGAGTTCATCCTCAGTCTAAGCATAAAGAGTTCATTCCCAGTCTAAGATAGGACCGGACCAAGGGTTACGGTAGCAGTACCGACAGCACGCAGAGGGGACCGAGCCGATCCCCGACTTGCGCATTCTGCCTCTCTGGCCGGCTAAGTGTCCGCACGCCCGTTTTGTGGGTTGGCTTAGGCATAGGGAGTTCATTCCTTGTCTAAGCCCCAACCGGATTGAGGGCTATGGTAGTGAGACCGGTAGCACGCAGAGGGGGATCGGGCCGATCCCCGGCTTGCACATTATGCCTCTCGAACCGGCTCAGCTCCCACGCGTAAGTTTAATGGGTTGACTTAGGCATACAGAGCTCATTCCTAGTCTAAGATCAAACCAGACCGAGGGTTGCGGTAGCAGGATCGATAGCACGCAGGGGGGTCGGGCTGATCCCTGGCTTGTGCATTCTGCCTCTCCTACCGACTGAGCTCCGACACGCTCGTTTCGTAGGTTGGCTTAGGCATACGGAGTTCATTCCATGTTTAAGCATACGGAGTTCATTCCATGTTTACGCATACGGAGTTCATTCCCAGTCTAAGATCGGACCGGACTGAGGGTTTCGATAGCGGACCAATAGTAGGATCGACAGCACGGAGGGGGGGATCGGACCGATCCCTGTCTTTCGCATTCTGCCTCTCTGGCCGACTGAGCACTCGCACGTTCATTTCATGGGTTGGCTTAGGTATACAGAGGTCATTCCATGTCTAAGCCCCAGTCAGACTAAGGGTTGTGGCAGCAGGACCGACAGTGGGATCGGCAGCGCACAGAGATGGACCAGGCTGATCCCCGGCTTACGCATTATGCCTCTCCGGCTGGCTGAGCGCCCGCACGCTCATTTCGTTGGTTGACTTAGGCATACGGAGTTCATCCCCAGTCTAAGCATACGGAGTTCATCCCCAGTTTAAGCATACGGAGTTCATTTCCAGTCTAAGATCGAACCAGAACGAGGGTTGCGGCAGCAGGATCAGTAGCACGCAGGAGGGATTGGGCCGATCCCCGGCTTGCTCATTCTGCCTCTCCGGCCGGCTGAGTGCCCGCACTCCCATTTCATGGGTTGGCTTAGGCATAGGGAGTTCATTCCATGTCTAAGCCCCAGTCGAACCGAGGGTTGTGGCAGTGGTACCGACAGCGCGCAAAGGGGGATGGACCGATCCCCGACTTACGCATTATGCCTCTTCGACCAGCTCAGTGCCCACATGCTCATTTTGTCAGTTGACTTACTCATACGGAGCTCATTCCCAATCTAAGATCGGATCGATCTGAGGGTTGTGGTAGCAGGATCGATAGCACGCAGTAGGGGACCGGGCCGATCCCTGACTTGTGCATTCTGCCTCTCCGGTCAACTGAGCACCTGCATGCCCGTTTCATGGGTTGGCTTAGGCATAGGGAGATCATTCCATGTCTAAGCCCCAGCCGGATCGGGGGTTGTGGTGCTAGGACTGGCAGCACACAGAGGGGGATCAGGTCGATCCTCGACTTGCGCATTCTATCTCTCCGGTCGGCTGACTGCCCGCACGCTCGTTTCGTGGGTTGGCTTAGGCATACGGAGCTCATTCCATGTCTAAGCCCCAGTTGGATCGAGGGTTGTGGCAGCAAGAACGGTAGCGGGATCGACAGTATACAGAGGGGGGCCAGGCTGATCGTCGGCTTATGCATTATGCATCTCTGGTCGACCTATTCGGTCGGTTGAGCACCCGCATGCTCGTTTCATGGGTTGACTTAGGCATACGAAGTTCATCCCCAGTCTAAGCATATGGAGTTCATTCCTAGTCTATGATCGGACCAAATGAAAGGTTGCGGCAGCAAGATCGGTAGCATGCAGGGGGACCAGGTCGATCCCCGGGTTGCGCATTATGCCTCTCTGGCTGGCTCAACGCCCGAACGCTCGTTCATGGGTTGACTCAACCATACTGAGTTCATTCCTAGTCTAAGATTGGACAGGATCGAGGGTTGCGGCAGCAAGATCGGTAGCACGTAGGGAGGGATCGGACCGGTCCCTGGCTTGCGCATTCTGCCTCTACGGCCTACTGAGTGCCCGCACGCTCATTTCGTGGGTTGGTTTAGGCATACGGAGTTCATTCCATATCTAAGCATATGGAGTTCATTCCCAGGGCAAGATCAGACAGGATCGAGGGTTACAGCAACAAGACCAGCAGCAGGATCGAGAGCACGCAGGGGGGATCAGGTCGATCCCCAGCTTGCACATTCTGCCTCTCCGATCAGCCTCTCCGATCGGCTGAGCGCTCACATGCTCGTTTCATGGGTTGACTTAGGCATACGAAGTTCATCCCCAGTCTAAGCATACGGAGTTCATTCCCAGTCTAAGATCAGACCAGACCGAGGGTTGCGGCAGCAGGATCGGTAGCACGCAGGGAGGACCGGGCCGATCCCCGGCTTGCACATTCTGTCTCTCCGACCGGCAGAGTGCCCGCACGCCCGTTTCATGGGTTGGCTTAGGCATAGGGAGTTCATTCCTTGTCTAAGCCCCAATCAGACCTAGGGTTGTGGCAGCGAGATCGACAGCACGCAGAGGGGGACAAGGCCAATCCCCGGTTTGCACAATATGCCTCTCCGGTCGACTTAGTGCCCGAACGCTCATTTCGTAGGTTGACTTAGGCATATGGAGTTCATTTCTAGTCCAAGATCGGATTGGACCAAGGGTTACGATAGCAGGATCGACAGCACATAGGGGGGATCGAGCCGATCCCTGACATGCCCATTCTGCCTCTCCGATCGACTGAGCACCTGCACGCTCGTTTCATGGGTTGGCTTAGGCATACGGAGTTCATTCCATGTCTAAGCCCCAGTCGGACCAAGGGTTATGGTAGCAGACTGACAGCGAGATTGACAGCACGTCGAGGGGGACTAGGCTGATCCCCGACTTGAGCATTCTGGCTCTCCAACTGACTGAGCTCACGCACGCTTGTTCCATGGGTTGGCTTAGGCAGACGGAGTTCATTCCCTGTTTAAGCATATGGAGTTCATTCCCAATCTAAGATCAGACCAGATCGAGGGTTGCGACAGCAGACCAGCAGTAGGATCGACTGCACAGAGGGGGGACCTGGTCGATCCTCGGCTTGTGCATTCTGCCTCTCCGGTCGGTTGAGCGCCCGCATGCCCATTTCATGGGTTAGCTTAGGCATAGGGACTTCATTCCATGTCTAAGCCCCAGCCAGACCGAGGGTTGTGGTAGTGGGACTGACAGCATGCAGAGGGGGATCAGGTCGATCCTCGGCTTACGCATTATGCCTTTTCAACCGGCTCAACGCCCGTACGCTCGTTTTTTGGTTGACTTATGCATATAGAGTTCATTCCCAGTCTAAGATCGGACCGGATCGAGGGTTGCAACAGCAGGGTCGATAGCACAAGGGGGGACCGGGCCGATCCTCGGCTTGCGCATTCTACCTCTCTGGCTGGCTGAGCACCTGCACGCTCATTTCGTGGGTTGGCTTAGGCATACGGAGTTCATTCCATGTCTAAGCATACGGAGTTCATTCCCATCTAAGATTTTGAGCCACGGTGCACATGTTGGGCTCAGGCATGTGCTGGTGCCACATTTTTTTTGCCCGGGGCACCATCGTCGGAGCATCGTCGGAGAATCTAATCGGTGGCATTGGGGGCTCCGACGATTGAGGGGGCCGACGGGTGTGCGCACATGATGTACGATGGGTGCTGGTGCTTGACCCTTATATTGGCCCCTTATCCCTTATCAGACCTTGAGAACTCACACCCCTTTAAAGAGCATTTGAGATTTTATAGGTTTGCTGCCAGTAGCAATTAAAGTGTTTAAAATGGGGACACTTTTTTCAAACGGTCACAAAATCTTCTCCACTTTGAGTTTTTAGCTGAATATTTTTGTGCATGCCAAAAAAAATACAAGGATCACCTCTACCAATTTTGGGGACAAAACTCTTTCTAAAAAAATTTTATAAAATCCTGAACCCCAAAAAGTTTCAAAAATCGTGAAAAATAAAAAATGGGTCGTCTTGCCACGAAACTTCACATGAAGGCTTAGGGGACCATTGTATGAATTTACAAGTCATAAAAATGGCATTGGCATGGCAAAAATATGAAGATGTGCTTGAACCCACCTACCACCCGTTCGATCCGCGGCTTGCGCATCTTACCTCTCTGGTCGGTTGAGCGTCCACACGCTCGTTTTATGGGTTAACTAAGGCATACAGAGTTCATTACCAGTCTAAGCATATAGAGTTCATTCCCAGTCTATGATTGGACCGGACTGAGGGTTGCGACAGTAGGATCGACAGCACGCAGGGGGGAACGGACGATCCCCGACTTCTCATTTTGCCTCTCCGACCGGTTGAGCGCCCGCACGCCTGTTTCGTGGGTTGGCTTAGGCATAGGGAGTTCATTCCATGTCTAAGCCCCAGCTGGACCGAGGGTTGTGGTAGCATGACCGACAGCACGCAGAGGGGGATCGGGCCAATGCCTGGCTTACGCATTATGCCTCTCCGATCGGCTCAGCGCTCGTCTGCTTGTTTCGTGGGTTGACTTAGGCATACGGAGTTCATTCCCAATCTAAGATCAGATCGGACTGAGGGTTGCGGTAGCAAGATTGATAGCACGCAAGGGGGGACCGGGTCGATCCCCGGCTTACGCATTCTACCTCTTCGGCTGACTAAGCACCCGTACGCTCGTTTCGTGGATGGCTTGGGCATGCAGAGTTCATTCCATGTCTAAGCATACAGAGTTCATTCCCAGTCTAAGATCGAACCAGACCGAGGGTTGCGATAGCAGGACCAGTAGCAGGATCGACAGCATGCAGAGGGGATCGGGCTAATCCCCGGCTTGCGCATTCTACCTCTCCGGTCGGTTGAGTGCCTACACGCCTGTTTCATGGGTTAGCTTAAGGATAGGGAGTTCGTTCCATGTCTAAACCCTAGCCGAACTGATGGTTGTGGCAGCGGGATCGATAGCACACAGAGGGGGACCAGGCCTCTCTGGCCGGTTCAGCACCCACACACTCGTTTCGTGGGTTGACTTAGGCATACGAAGTTCATTCTCAGTCTAAGATCGGATCGGACTGAGGGTTGTGGCAGTAGGATTGATAGCGCACATGGGGGACTAGGCCGATCCCTGACTTGCGCATTCTGCCTCTCCGGTCAGCTGAGCACCCGCACGCTCGTTTCGTGGGGCATACGGAGTTCATTTCATGTCTAAGCACATAGAGTTCATTCCCAGTCTAAGATCAGATCGGACCGAGGATTGCGGCAGCAGGAGCAACAGCAGGATCAACAGCACGTAGGGGGGACCGAGCCTATCCCCGGCTTGCGCATTCTGCCTCTCCAATCAGTTGAGCGCCCGCACGCTCGTTTCATGGGTTGGCTTAGGCATATGGAGTTCATTCCATGTCTAAGCCCCAGCCGGACTGAGGGTTATGGCAGCAGGACCGGCAACGGGATCGGTAGCACGCAGAGGGGGAATGGGCTGATCCCCGGCTTTGGCATTACGCCACGTCGACCAGCCTCTCTGACTGGCTGAGCGCCCGTACGCTCGTTTCATGGGTTGACTTAGGCATATGGAGTTCATCTCCAGTCTAAGCATATGGAGTTCATTCCCAGTCTAAGAGCGGATCGAATCGAGGGTTACGACAGCAAGATCCACAGTAGGCAGGGGGGATCGAGTCGATCTCCGGATTGCGCATTCTACCTCTCCGGCCTACTGAGCGCCCGCATGCCCGTTTTGTGGGTTGGCTTAGGCATAGCGAGTTCATTCCATATCTAAGCCCCAGTCGGATCGAGGGTTGTGGTAGTGAGACCGACAGCACGTAGAGGGGGACCAGGCCGATCCCCAGCTTGCGCATTATGCCTCTCCGATCGACTCAGCACTCGAAGTTCATCCCCAGTCTAAGCATACGGAGTTCATTCCCAGTCTAAGATCGAACCATACCGAGGGTTGCGACAACAGGATCGGTAGCACACAGGGGGGACAGGGCCGATCCCCGACTTACACATTCTACCTCTCCGACCGGCTGAGTGCCTGCAAGCCCGTTTCGTGGGTTGACTTAGGCATACGGAGTTCATCCCCAGTCTAAGCATAAAGAGTTCATTCCCAATCTAAGATCGGATCGGACTGAGGGTTGTGGCAGCAGGATCAACAGCACGGAGGAGGGACTGGGCCGATCCCTGGCTTGCACATTCTGCCTCTCTGACCGGCTGAGTGCTTACACGCCCATTTCATGGGTTGGCTTAGGCATAGGGAGTTCATTCCATGTCTAAACCCCATCCGGACCGAGGGTTATGGTAGCAGGACCGACAGCACGTAGAGGGGGATCGGGCCGAACCCCTGCTTGCGCATTATGCCTCTCCGGTCGGCTCAGTGCTAGCAGGCTTGTTTCATGAGTTGACTTAGGCATACAGAGTTCATTCCTAGTCTAAGATTGGATCGGACCAAGGGTTGCGGCAGCAGGATCGACAGCATGTAGATGGGACCGGGTAGATCCCCAGCTTGTGCATTCTACCTTTTCTGTCAGTAGAGCGCCCGCACGCTCGTTTTGTGGGTTGGCTTAGGCATACGGAGTTCATTCCATGTCTAAGCATACGGAGTTCATTCCCAGTCTAAGATCAGATCGGACCGATGGTTGCGACAGTAGGACCAGTAGCAGGATCGACAGCATGCAGGGGGGGCCAGGTCGATCCCCGACTTGCGCATTCTGCCTCTCCGGCCGATTGAGTGCCCGCACACTCGTTTCGTGGGTTGGCTTAGGCATACGGAGTTCATTCCATGTCTAAGCCCCAATCGGACCGAGGGTTGTGGTAACAGGATCGGCAACGAGATTGATAGCACGTAGAGGGAGAACGGGCTGATTCCTGGCTTACGCATTATGCCTCTCTGACCGGCCTCTCCAACTGGCTGAGCGTCCGCACGCTCGTTCCATGGGTTGACTTAGGCATACGGAGTTCATCCCCAGTCTAAGCATACGAAGTTCATTCCCAGTCTAAGAGCGGACCAGACCGAGGGTTGTGGTAGCAGGATCAACAGCACGTAGGGGGATCGGGCCGATCCCCGGATTACGCATTCTGCCTCTCCGACCGACTGAGCGCCCGCATGCCCGTTTCATGGGTTGGCTTAGGCATAGGGAGTTCATTCCATTGTCTAAGCCCCAACGGGACCGAGGGTTGTGGCAGCGGGACCGACATCACACAGAGGGGGACCGAGTCGATCCCTGGCTTACGCATTATGCCTCTCCTGTCGGCTCAGCCCCCGAACGCTCATTTCAATGGTTGACTTAGGTATATGAAGTTCATTCCCAGTCTAAGATCGAACCAGACCGAGGGTTGCAGTAGTAGGATCGACAGCACGCAGGGGGGATCGGACCGGTCCCAGGCTTGTGCATTTTACCTCTCTGGACGGCTGAGCGCCCGCACGCTCGTTTCGTGGTTTGGCTTAGGCATATGGAGTTGATTCCATGTCTAAGCATACCGAGTTCATTCCCAGTCTAAGATCGGATCGAACTGAGGGTTACGACAGTAGGACCAGCAGCACGATCGGTAGCACACTAGGAGGGATTGGGCCAATCCCCGGCTTGCTTATTCTGCCTCTCCAGTCAGCCTTTTCGGTCGGGTGAGCGCCTGTACGCTCGTTTCATGGGTTGACTTAAGCATACGGAGTTCATTCCCAGTTAAAGATCGAACCAAATCGAGGGTTACGATAACAGGATCGACAGCACGCAGGAGGGATCGAGCCGATCCCCGACTTGCCCATTCTGCCTCTCCGGCCTGCTGAGCGCCCGCTCGCCCGTTTTGTGGGTTGGCTTAGGCATAGGGAGTTCGTTCCATGTCTAAGCCCCAGTTGAACCAAGGGTTATGGCAGCGAGACCGACAGCACACAGAAGGGGATCGGGCCGATCTTCGGCTTGCGCATTATGCCTCTCCGATCAGCTCAAAGCTCGAATGCTCAATTCATGGGTCGACTTAGGCATACGAAGTTCATTCCTAGTCTAAGATTGGACCGAACTGAGGGTTACGACAGTAGGACCAGCAGCAGGATCGGCAGCATGCAGGGAAGACCAGGTCGATCTCTGGCTTACGCATTCTGCCTCTCCAATCGGCCTCTCTGGCTGGCTGAGCGCCCGCACGCTCATTTTATGGGTTGACTTAGGCATATGGAGTTCATCCCCATTCTAAGCATACGGAGTTCATTCCCAGTCTAAGATAGAACCAGACCGAGGGTTTCGACAACACGTAGGAGGGATCGGGCTGATCCCCGGCTTGCACATTCTGCCTCTCCGACTGGCTGAGTTCCTGCACGCCCGTTTCGTGGGTTCGCTTAGGCATAGGGAGTTCATTCCATGTCTAAGCCCCAACCAGACCAAGGGTTGTGGCAGCAGGATCAGTAGCACGTAGAGGGGGACCGGGCCGATCCCCGACTTGAGCATTCTGCCTCTCCGGCCGGTTGAGCGGCCACATGCTCGTTTCGTGGGTTGGCTTAGGCATACGGAGTTCATTCCCAGTCTAAGAGTTTGAGCCATGGTGCACATGCTGGGCTCGAGCATGTACTGGTGCCACATTTTTTTTACCCAGGGCACCATCACCGGAGCATCATCGGAGAGCCTAGCTGGCGGCATTGGGGGTGCGCACATGATGTGCGATGGGTGCTGGTACTTGGCCCTTATATTGGCCCCCTATCCCTCATCAAACCTCGAGAACTCACACCCCCTTAAAGAGCATTTGAGATTTTATAGGTTTGCTCCTAGTAGCCATTAAAGTGTCTGAAATTGGGACACTTTTTTCAAACGGTCACAAAATCTTCTCAACTTCGAGTTTTTAGCTGAATTTTTTTGTACATGCCAACAAAAATAAAAGGATCACCTCTACCAAATTTGGGGACAAACACTTTCTAAAACAATTTTAAAAAATCTCGAACCGTAAAAAGTTTCAAAAATCATGAAAAATAGAAAACGGGTCGTCTTTCGACGAAACTTCACATGAAGGCATAGGGGACCATTGTATGAATTTACAAGCCATAAAAATGGCATTGGCACTGTAGAAATATGAAGATGTGCTTGAACCCACCTACCACCCCTTCGATCCCCGACTTGAGCATCCTGCCTCTCTGGTCGGCTGAGCGTCCGTACGCTCGTTTCGTGGGTTGACTTAGGCAACGGAGTTCATCCCCAGTCTAAGCATACGAAGTTCATTCTCAGTCTATGATCGGACTAGACCGAGGGTTGCGGCAGCAGGATCGGCAGCACGCAGGGGGGACCGGGTAGATCCCCAGCTTGCGCATTCTGCCTCATCGGTCGGCTAACCGCCCGCACACCTGTTTCATGGGTTGGCTTAGGCATAGGGGGTTCATTCCATGTCTAAGCCCCAACCAGACCGAGGGTTGTGGCCATGGGACCGACAGCACGCAGAAGGGGATTGGGTCGATCCTCGGCTTGTGCATTATGCCTCTCCGACCGGCTCAGCGCCCACACACTCGTTTCGTGAGTTGACTTAGGTATACGGAGTTCATTCCCAATCTAAGATTGGACCAGACTGAGGGTTGAGGCAGTAGGATCGATAACACGCAGGGGGGACCGGGTCGGTCCCCGGCTTGCCCATTCTGCCTCTCCGACCGGCTGAGCGCCCGCACGTTCGTTTCATGGGTTGGCTTAGGCATACGAGGTTCATTCCATGTCTAAGCATACAGAGTTCATTCCTAGTCTAAGATCGAACCGGACAGAAGGTTGCGACAGCAAGACCAGGAGCAGGATCGATGACACGTAGGGGGGATCGGGCCAATCCCTGACTTGCGTATTCTCCCTCTCTGGCCGGCTGAGCACCCGCACGCTCGTTTCACGGGTTGACTTAGGCATACGGAGTTCATCCCCAGTCTAAGCATACAGAGTTCATTTCCAATCTAAGATCGAACTGGATCGAGGGTTACGGTAGCAGGATCGACAACACACAGGGGGGATCGTGTCGATCCTCGACTTGCGCATTTTGCCTCTCCGATCGACTGAGCACCCGCATGCCCGTTTCGTGGGTTGGCTTAGGCATAGGGAGTTCATTTCATCTCTAAGCCCTAGCTGGACCGAGGGTTGGGGCAGCGGGACTGGCAGCACACAAAGGGAGACCGGGCCGATCCCCGGCATGCGCATTATGCCTCTCCAGTCGGTTGAGCACCCGCACGCTCATTTCGTTGGTTGACTTAGGCATACGGAGTTCATCCCCAGTCTAAGCAAACGTAGTTCATTCCCAGTCTAAGATCAGATCGGACCGAGGGTTACGGCAGCAAGATCTACAGCACGTTGGGGGGGATCGGGTCGATCCTCAGCCGCTTCTGCTCTCTGATCGGCTGAGGCAGATTCGCCTGACGAGCTCGGTGCTTACTGGTTGGCTTAGGCATACGAAGTCATATCCATCTAAGCATACGAAGTTCATCCCAGTCTAGTGAATCGGCCGAGGGTTGCAACAGGGACCAGCACAGGATCGAACGCACGTAGGGGGACCGCTCGACTCTTTACGCATTCTACCTCTCCAGTCGACTGAGCACCCGCATGCTCATTTCATGGCTTGGCTTAGGCATCGAAATTCATTCCATGTCTAAGCCCCAGTCGGACTGAGGGTTGTGACAGCAGGACAGACAGTGGGATCGGCAGCACGCAGAGGGGGATCGAGCTGATTCCCAGCTTGTGCATTATGTCTCTTCGATCGGCCTCTCCAGCCGGTTGAGCGCTCCCATGCTCGTTTCGGGGGTTGACTTAGGCATACGGAGTTCATCCCCAGTCTAAGCATACGGAGTTCATTCCCAGTATGGTAGCAGGATCGACAGCACTCATGGGGCATCGGGTCGATCCCCGGCTTGTGCATTCTACCTCTCCGACTGACTGAGCCCCAGCATGCCTGTTTAGTGGGTTGGCTTAGGCATAGGGAGTTCATTGAATGTATAAGCCCCAGCCGGATCGAGGGTTGTGGCAGCGGACCGACAGCATGCAGAGGGGGACCAAATCAATCCCCAGCTTACGTATTTTGCCTCTCCGACCGGCTGAGCGCCCGCACGCTCATTTTGTTGGTTGGCTTAGGCATACAGACTTCATTCCATGTCTAAGCCCCAGCTGAACCGAGGGTTATGTCAGTAGGACCGACAGTGGGATCGGCAACACACAGAGGGGGATCGTGCTGATCCCCGACTTGCGCATTATACCTCTCCGACCGGCCTCTCCGGCCAACTGAGCGCCCGTACGCTCGTTTCATGGGTTGACTTAGGCATACGGAGTTCATCCCCAGTCTAAGCATACGGAGTTTATTCCCAGTCTAAGATCGGACCGGATCGAGGATTGTGATAGCTGGATCGACAGCACGCAGGGGGGACTGGGTCGATCCCCGGCTTGCGCATTTTGCCACTTCGGCTGGCTGAACGCCCGTACACCCGTTTCATGGGTTGGCTTAAGCATAGGGAGTTCATTCCAGACCTAGGGTTATGGCAGCGGGATCGACAACACACAGAAGGGGATCGGGCCAATCCCCGGCTTGCGCATTATGCCTCTTCAGCCGGCTCAACGCCTGCACACTCATTTCGTGGGTTGGCTTAGGCATATGGAGTTCATTCCCAGTCTAAGATCAGATTGGACCAAGGGTTATGACAGTAGGATCGATAGCATGGAGGGGGCGACTGGGCCGGTCCTCGGCTTGCGCATTCTACCTCTCCGGCCGGTTAAGTGTTCGCACGTTCGTTTTGTGGGTTGGCTTAGGCATACGGAGTTCATTCCATGTCTAAGCCCTAGCCGGACTGAGGGTTGTGGCAGCAAGATCGAACCAGGCCAAGGGTTGCGGTAGCAAGATCAGTAGCACGTAGGGGGGACCGGGCCGATCCCCGGCTTGCGCATTCTGCCTCTCCAGCCGGTTGAGTGCCCGCACGCCCATTTTATGGGTTGGCTTAGGCATAGGGAGTTCATTCCATGTCTAAGCCCTAGTAGGATCGAGGGTTGTGGCAGCGGGACAGGCAGCACGCAGAGGGGGACCAAGCCGATCCCTGACTTACGCATCATTTCTCTCCGATCGGCTCAGCGCCCGCACGCTCGTTTTGTGGGTTCACTTAGGCATACAGAGTTCATTTCCAGTCTAAGATCAGATCAAACCGAGGGTTTCGACAACAAGATCGACAGCACGTAGGGGGGATCAGGCCGATCCCTGGCTTACGCATTTTGCCTCCCCGACCTGCTGAGCACCCGTACGCTCGTTTCGTGAGTTGGCTTAGGCATACAGAGTTCATTCCGTGTCTAAGCATACGGAGTTCATTCCCAATCTAAGATCGGACCGGATCAAGGGTTGCGACAGCAGGACTAGCAGCAGGATTGATAGCACGTAGAGGGGATCAGGCCGATCCTCGGCTTGTGCATTCTGCCTCTTCGGCTAGCTAAGCACCTGTACGCTCGTTTCATGGGTTGGCTTAGGCATGCAGAGTTCATTCCATGTCTAAGCAACAGTCAGATCGAGGGTTGTGGCAGCAGGACCAGCAGCGGGATCGATAGAATATAGAGGGGTACCGGGTTGATCCCCGGCTTGCGCATTATGCCTCTCTGACCGGCTGAGTGCCCGCACGCTCGTTTCGTGGGTTGACTTAGGCATACGGAGTTCATCCCTAGTCTAAGCATACGAAGTTCATTCCCAGTCTAAGATCAGACCAGACCGAGGGTTGCGGCAGCAGGATCGGTAGCACGCAGGGGGGATTGGGCCGATCCCCGGGTTGTGCATTCTGCCTCTCCGGTCGACTGAGCACCGCATGCCCATTTCGTGGGTTGGCTTAGGTATAGGGAGCTCATTCCATGTCTAAGCCCCAGTCGGACCGAGGGTTGTGGCAGCGGGATCGGCATCAAGCAGAGGACGATCGGGCCGATCCCCGACTTGAGCATTATGCCATTCTGACCGGCTCAGTGCCCGAACACTTGTTTCGTGCGTTGACTTAGGCATACGGAGTTCATTCCCAGTCTAAGATTGGATCGGACTGAAGGTTGCGGTAGTAGGATCGATAGTACGCAAGGGGGATTGGGTCGATCCTGGGCTTGTGCATTCTGTCTCCCCGGTTGGCTGAGAGCCCACACACTCATTTTGTGGGTTGGCTTAGGCATACGGAGTTCATTCCATGTCTAAGCATATGAAGTTCATTCCTAGTCTAAAATCAAACCAGACCGAGGGTTGTGGCAGTCGAACAAGCAGCACGCAGGGAGACTGTGCCCCAGTCGGACCGAGGGTTATGACAACGGGACTGGCAGCACGCAGGGGATGATCGGGCCGATCCCTGGCTTGAGCATTATGCCACTCCGACCGGCTCAGTGCTCAAACACTCATTTCGTACGTTGACTTAGGCATACAGAGTTCATTCCCAGTCTAAGATCGGACTGAACCAAGGGTTGTGGCAACAGGATTGACAGCATGCCGGAAGGATCGGGTCGGTCCCTATTTTACACATTCTGCCTCTCCGACCGACTGAGCGCCCGCACGCTCGTTTCGTGGGTTGGCTTAGGCATACGGAGTTCATTCCATGTCTAAGCATATGGAGTTCATTCCCAGTCTAAGATCAGACCAGACCGAGGGTTGCAATAGCAAGACTAGCAGCAGGATCGGTAGCACGTAGAAGGGACCAAGTCGATCCCCAACTTGTGCATTCTGCCTCTCCGGCCGACTGAGCACCCGCATGCTCGTTTCATGGGTTGGCTTAGGCATACGGAGTTCATTCCATGTCTAAGCAATAGCCGCACCGAGGGTTGTGGTAGCAGGACCAGCAGCGGGATTGATAGAACGCAGAGGGGTATCGGGCTGATCCCTGGCTTACGCATTATGCCTCTCCGATCGGCTGAGCCCCCAAACTCTCGTTTCATGGGTTGACTTAGGCATACGGAGTTCATCCCCAGTCTAAGCATACGGAGTTCATTCCCAGTTTAAGATCGGACCAGAAAGAGGGTTGCGGTAGTAGGATCGATAGCACGCAGGGGGGACCGAGCCGATCCCCGGCTTGTGCATTCTGCCTCTCCGGCCAACTGAGCGCCTGCACGCCTGTTTCGTGGGTTGGCTTAAGCATAGGGAGCTCATTCCATGTCTAAGCCCCAGTCGGACCAAGGGTTGTGGTAGCGGGACCGGCAGCACACAAAGGATAATCGAGTCGATCCCCAGCTTGAGCATTATGCCACTCCGATCGGCTCAGCACTCGAACACTCATTTCATGCGTTGACTTAGGCATACGGAGTTCATTCCCAGTCTAAGATTGGATCAGACTGAGGGTTACGGTAGCAGGATCGACAGCACGCAGGGGGGACCAGGTCGGTCCTTGACTTATGCATTCTACCTCTCTAGCTGGCTGAGTGCTTGCACGCTCGTTTCGTGGGTTGGCTTAGGCATACGGAGTTCATTCCATGTCTAAGCATACGAAGTTCATTCCCAGTCTAAGATCAGACCAGACCGAGGGTTGCAACAGTAGGACCAGCACAGGATCGACAGCACGTAGGGGGGACCGAGTCGATCCGTGGCTTGCGCATTCTGCCTCTCCAGTCAATTGAGCACCCGCACACTCGTTTCATGGGTTGGCTTAGGCATATGGAGTTCATTCCATTTCTAAGCCACAGCCGGACCAAGGGTTGTGGTAGCAAGACCGACAGCGGGATCGACAGCATGAACAAGGAGACCGAGTTGATCCCCAACTTGTGCATTGTGCCTCTTCGACTGGCCTCTTCGGTCGGCTGAGCGCCCGTACGCTCGTTTCATGGGTTGACTTAGGCATACAGAGTTCATCCCTTGTCTAAGTATACGGAGTTCATTCCCAGTCTAAGATCGGATCAAACGGAGGGTTGCAGCAACAGGACCAGCAGTAGGATCGGTAGCACGTAGGGGGGATCGGGCCGATCCCCGACTTGTGCATTCTACCTCTCCGGCCTACTGAGCGCCCGTATGCTCGTTTCGTGGGTTGGCTTAGGCATACGGAGTTCATTCCCAGTCTAGGATTTTGAGCCACGGTGCACATGCTGGGCTCAGGCATGTGCTGGTGTCACTTTTTTTTCGCCTGGGGCACAATCGTCAGAGCTTCGCTAGAGCATTGCCGGAGAGCCTAACCGACAGCATTGGGGTTCCGACGATTGAGGGGTCGGGGGGGTGTGCACACATGATGTGTGATGGGTGCTGGTACTTGTGTCACGGGCTCTGACCATAGACTTAGAAACCGTGCGGCCTTAGGCTTGGAATCTCCTCCTTTATGCCTAAGTCAACCTAAAACACAAGCATACGGGCACTAGAACAACGGGAAGGGATGATTACGCAAGTTAAGGAGAAACAGGATAAAAAGGCAAAATTTTGGAAATGCTCTTGTATTCACTGAAACAGAAGTGTTTGATGGTGTACAAATGAGGGAGGAGCAACCCTCTATTTGCAGTTGAGGCTCCAGCTTACACTTAATGGCAGTATCCCTAAAATAAAGGCTAAAATATTGGGATTATACAAATTACAATCAATCAGGATGCTAACTCCTAATTTTCAGGGTCAAACAAATCTGCCAGGATGCTGCTGTTGATCCTGTCTGCTTCCAGAAGCTTCCCTTGTGTGTCCAGCACCTTGGGCCCTTCTAGATGTGGTGCGGGCAGCTTGTATGCCAGGCCTTGGTCTCACGGGCTGGCTTGCAAGTTGGGCGGGCGTTCTGAACTCGTTTGCTAGGCTTTGCGCACAGATACCCGCCAGCACGTCTAGTCTATGGGCTTCAACCTCTAGCTCACCTGCTGGTGCACCTGATGTGCCTGGCGTGCCCACCCAGGGCATGACATTCTCCTCCACCTGATTGCACAACACCCTTGTTGCATCTTCTGCATGGTACTACCTGATCTGGTCCCCGAACTACCATAAGTCATCTGCTGGTTCCCAACTCACCTCACTGTCTGGAAGTCCCTTCCAGCGCACCAAGTACTCTTGTCTTGGCTGATAGTTCTTCGATCTCACCTTTCAGTCAGCTATGATGTTGTGGACCTCCTTCTCATATGAGGCCCTTTCCCAATGGCGTACGCTTTGACTCTGCCCATCCTGGATCTCCCTCATTCTCATGGAACGGCTTGAGCATGCTCACATGGAACACCGGGTGTACCCTCAGCTTGGGTGGCATATCCAGCTTGTAGGCAACCTTGCCTACCCTCTTGACTACTCGAAAAGGTCCCTCATACCTCCGGACTAGGCCTTTGTGCAGCCTCCTATGGCGTACAATGGGATGCAGCTTCACCAACACCAAGTTTCCAACCTGGAACTGCACGTCCCGCCTATTCTGGTCTGCCCACTTCTTCGACCTCTTGGCCGCCTTGTGTAAACAAACTCTGGCCAAGTTAGTTTGCTCCTGCCATGCCTTGGCAAACTTGTATGCTGCTGGATTTGGCCCTGTATAACCTGCAGCAATCAAACCGGGTGTTAGTGGTTGTTGCCCTATCACAACCTCAAATGGGCTTTGGTTCGTTGCCTCGCTCCTTTGCAAGTTGTAGGAAAACTATGCAATATCTAGCAGCTTTGGCCAGTCCCTTTGTATGGCACTCACATAGTGCCTGAGGTAGACCTCCAATAGTCCATTCACTCATTCTGTCTGCCCATCGGTCTGCAAATGCATGCTGGTGGAAAAGTTCAAGTCTGACCCCAACAGCTTGAACAACTCAGTCCAGAACCTACCCGTGAAATGCCCGTCCTGATCACTAACAATGGTCCTCGGCACTCCCTAGTACTTAACCATGTTCTTCAGGAACAATCGAGCTGCCTCCTCGGCTGGGCACTCCTTGGTTGCTGGAATGAAGATTCCATACTTGGAAAACCTGTCCACCACTACCATGATGCTTCCAAACCCTTCTGCTTTGGGTAGACCGACTATAAAGTCCAGAGAAACACTCTCCCATGGTCGTTCTGGCATTGGCAATTGCTCCAAGAGACCGCCTGGTTTCTTGAGCTCCACTTGTCCTGTTGGCACACAAGACAAGTCTTCACATAGGCCTCCATATCATCCCTCATGTGCGGCCAATAGTACCAGTCCTCGATCAACGCCAAGGTACGACTCACTCCGAGGTGTCCAGGCTACCTTGAATCATGGCATTCTTGCAAAACTTCCTTGCAAAGCTTCCCGTGCTACGGCACAAACAGTCTACTTCCCCTGGTGTATAGAAAGCCATCCTATAACCAAAACCACCTAGTCTTACCTTGCTGGGTGTACTCCATCAAAGCCTTGGCTGTAGGATCATGCACAAGTCCCTCCTTAATGCATGGCATGAGTGACCCTTCTGGTTGGCTAATGGCAGCAAGGTTAGCCTTCCTGTTCAGGGCGTCTACCACTAGGTTCGCTCACCCCGGCTTGTACTCTATCTAGAAATCAAATTCCACAAGAAAATCTTCCCATCTCGGCTGCTTGGGGGACAGCTTCTTCTACATCTGGAAGTAGCTGGTCGCCACATTGTCCATCCTAACCACGAACCTCGACCCCAACAGTAATGGCGCTAAGTGTGTAAGCAGTGCACCACTGCAGTCATCTCCTTCTCTTGGATCGTGTACTTATGCTCACTCTCGTTCAGCTTCCTGCTCTCGAACACGACTGGACATCCCTCCTGCATCAACACGCCCCCTATGGCAAAGTCTGATGCATCCGTATGCACCTCATACGGCTTGGCATGGTCTGGCAAGGCCAAGACTGGCTCCTCGATCACAGTCCACTTCAACCTGTCAAAGGCTTCTTGGCACCCTGTGCTCCACTCCCATGCTTTCCCTTTCTTGAGCAAGTCAGTCAATGGCGTGGCTATTGCTGAGTGACCTTTGATGAAGTGCCTGTAGTAGTTGACCAGCCCAAGGAACGATCTCAACTTAATGACCTTGGCTGGCGGTTGCCACTCCAGGATGGGGTGTATCTTACCTTCATCCATGCGTATCCTGCCACCTCCCACTATGTGGCCAAGGAACGGGATCTCCTACTGGACGAATGAGCAGTTCTCCCTCTTGACAAACAGCTTGTACGCCTCTTGACAAACAGCTTGTGCGCCTACAACACCTCGAACACCTGTCTCAAATGGTCTACATGCTCTCCCAAAGTCTGACTGTAGATCACAATGTCATCCAAATAAACCACAACAAACCGATCAAAGAATGACTGAAGTACCTTGTTCATAAGGGTACAGAATGTTGCTGGGGTGTTTGTGAGTCCGAAAGGCATCACCAAGAACTCATACGAACCATACCGAGTGACACATGCTGTCTTTGGCTCATCTCCCTCCGCGATCCTGACTTGATAGTAACCTGACCTCAAATCCAGCTTGGTGAACCACCTTGCGCTCCCAAGTTGGTCGAACAAGTTTGCAATGAGTGGAATGGGGTACTTGTTCTTGATGGTCAGCTTGTTCAAAGCCTGATAGTCTATGCACAACCGCAACGACCCATCATGCTTGCGCTGAAATAAAACCGGTGCACCATAGGGTGCCTTCGATGGCCTAATGAAGCCAACATCAACTAACTCTTTGAGCTGCTTCCTCAACTCCTCCAACTCTGGTGGAAACATTTGGTAAGGGGCTCTAGCTGGTGGCTTGGCCTCGGACACCAGCTCGATCTTGTGGTCCACCTCCCTCTTAGGTGGTAGCTTGCTAGGTAGCTTTGCAGGCATCACATCACTAAAGGTCTTCAGCACCTTTAGCACCTCCAAGGGTGACTCGATCTCCTTCTCCCTTGGCTCATCATATTTCAGGGCTGCCAAAAAGGTGTCTTCTTGTTTGCTTACCGCCTTGGCAAATTGGATGGCTGACACCACCCGCGACCCAACTCCAGACCCTCTCCTCAATGGCACTAGGCATTGGCACCATGCATCCAAGATGCAAACACAATCGACAAAAGGCACAAGGAGGGCATTAATTCGAACAAGGAAATCCAACCCAATCACAAACTCATAGTCATCAAGGGGTATTACCACAATGGTCTTCTTGCCTTTCCAGTCTCCAAGCTACAACTCCACTCCCCGTGCTACTCCAATGGCTGGAACTTCCTTGGAGTTCACCGTTTTGATGGTACCAGTCCCTTTCTACACCTTTAGTCCGAGCTTCCGGGCTCTATCACCTGAAATAAAAAAATGTGAGGCACCTGTGTCCACCAATGCGCTCACCTTCTGACCTGCAACCATCAGATCCGCAAACATCAAGCCTTTTGGCTTACGACTCCCCTTACTCTGGATAGTATTGAGCACCAACGACCCAAGCTTTGCTACCCTTGACTCTGGCTCCTCGTCAGACTCCTTGTCTATAGCAGCCAGCTTGCCCTTCTATGGGTAATTGCACGCTATGTGGCTCTCTCCACATAGGTAGCATGCTAGTGGCTCTCGGTCCCCCTTTGCTTTCCACTTACCTGCTGGTGGCTTCCTCTCGCCATCCTTGGTTGAATGGTCTCGATCTCTATCCTTGGACTCTAGGTCACAGTCTTTCCCCTTGGACTGCTTCTTTCGGTCCCTATCATCCCTGCCCTTACCCTTAGGCTTGGTAGACTCAAACTTGTTCAGAGGCTTGAACTCTATCAAGGCCTCGGCAGTAGTCATGGCTTTAGTCAAGTCATGAACTCCTCTCTTTTGTAGCTCATGCTTCACACATGGCTTCAGCCCATCCATAAAAGCAAATAAGGAGTTCTTTTCACCTAGATCCGAGATCTGTAGCATCAGTTCAGAGAATTTTTGGACATACTCCCTTATGTCCCCTTGCTGGCTCAGCCTGTGCAATTTTGCCCGCACCTCATCATCGACATACTCTAGGTAAAATTGTTCTCTGAACTCCTTTTGGAACTTTGCCAAGGTTCCAATCTTGGTGCTTCCACGCCTAACATCATCATACCTGTGCCTCTACCACAATAAGGCTACATCAGTGAGATACATAGCAGCGGTGCTTACCTTTATCGCCTCATCTTGCATGCCCATGGCATGAAAGTACTGCTCCATACCCTAAAGGTAGTTATCTACTTCCTTGGCACCCCTAGTCCCCTTGAACTCCTTAGGCTTGGGGACATCCAATATGGACTTGGACACTCCAGCAAACATGCCATTCCCAATGGCAGTCTTGCAAGCAACGAGCTCACTGCTAAGCTCTTCCATCCGCTAGTGCATGGCCTCTATGCCCGTCGCGCAAGGTCAGCACTTCAGCCTCCAAGGTCTGATTCTTTTGGGTGAACACGTCCAAGCCTTTGTTGAGAGTAGCTTGCAGTGATGCAATGTGAGTCTCTACCCCCTCAAGCTTCTCCCTCATGTCGCCCACGGTCACTTCCACCTTGGCCAGCCTACCGTCCATGGTAGACCAGATATCTCTAGAATTGGCTTTCCTCCCTCTTCCATGCCCATGCTCCTGGGCCTGTGGTTGTTGGTTAGCAGCGTCACTTTGGGATGCCATCTCCTCTAACCTGCACAACACAAACACGTAAAATCGAACTTGCTCTAATACCAACTGTCACGGGCTCCGACCTTAGACTCATAAACCATGCACCTTAGGCTTGGAATCTCCTCCTTTAAGCCTAAGTCAGCCTAAAACACAAGCGTACGAGCACTAGAACAACAGGAAGGGTTGATTACGCAAGTTAAAGAGAAACAGGATAAGAAGGCAGAATTCTGGAAATGCTCTTGTATTCACTGAAACAGAAGTGTTTGATGGTGTACAAATGAGGGAGGAGCAGCCCTCTATTTATAGTTAAGGCTCCAGCTTACACTTAATGGCAATATCCCTAGAATAATGGCTAAAATCATGGGATTATATAGATTACAATCAATCAGGATGCTAACTCCTGATTCTCAGGGTCAACCAAATCTGCCAGGATGCTGCTACTGATCCTGCCTGCTTCCATAAGCTTCCCTTGTGTGTCCAGCACCTTGGGCCCTTCTAGATATGGTGCAGGTAGCTTGTATGCCAGGCCTTGGTCTCACGGGCTGGCCTGCAAGTTGGGCGGATGTTCTGAACTCGTTAGCTAGGCTTTGCGTGCAGATACCCGCCAGCACGCCTGGTCTACGGGCCTCAACCTCTGGCTCCCCTGCTGGTGTGCCTGATGTGCCTGGCGTGCCCACCCAGGGCATGACACTTGGCCCTTATATTGGCCCCCTATCCGTCATCAAACCTTGAGAACTCACACCCCCTTAAAAAGCATTTGAGATTTTATAGGTTTACTGCCAGTAGCCATTAAAGTGTCTGAAATGGGGACACTTTTTTCAAACGGTCATAAAATCTTCTCCACTTCAAGTTTTTAGCTGAATGTTTTTGTACATCCCAACAAAAATACAAGGATCACCTCAACCAAATTTGGGGATAAAACTCTTTCTAAAAAAATTTTAAAAAATCCTAAACCGCAAAAAGTTTTAAAATCATGAAAAATAGAAAACGAGTCGTCTTGCCACGAAACTTCACATGAAGGCTTAGGGAACCATTGTATGAATTTACAAGCCATAAAAAAGGTATTGGCATGGTAGAAATATGAAGATGTGCTTGAACCCACCTACCACCCGTTCGATCCCCGGCTTGCGCATTCTGCCTTTCTGGTCGACTAAGCGCCCGCACCCTCGTTTCGTGGGTTGACTTAGGCATACGGAGTTCATCCCCAGTCTAAGCATACGAAGTTCATTCCCAGTCTAAGATTGGACTGGACCGAGGGTTACGGTAGCAGGATCGATAGCACATAGGGGGGACCGGGCCAATCCTCGACTTGTTCATTCTACCTCTCCGATCGGCTGAGCACCCGCACGCCCGTTTCGTTGATTGGCTTAGGCATAGGGAGTTCATTCCATGTCTAAGCCCTAGCCGGACCGAGGGTTGTGGCAGCGGGACCGGTAGCACGCAGAGGGGGATCGGGTCGATCCCTGGCTTGCGCATTATGCCTCTCCGGCCGGCTCAGTGCCTGTACACTCGTTTCGTGGGTTGACTTAGGCATACGGAGTTCATTCCCAGTCTAAGATCAGATCGAACCGAGGGTTGCGGTAGCAGGATCGACAGCACGTAGGGGGGACCGGGCTGATCCCCGACTTACGGATTCTGCCTCTTCGGTTGGCCCAACACCCGAACGCTTGTTTCGTGGGTTGGCTTAGGCATACAGAGTTCATTCCATGTCTAAGCATACAGAGTTCATTCCCAGTCTAAGATCAAACCGAACTGAGGGTTACGGCAGCAGGACCAACAGCAAGATCGGCAGCACGCAGGGAGGGATCGGGCTGATCCCGGACTTGTGCATTCTACCTCTCTGATCGGTTGAGCGCCCGCACGCTAGTTTCGTGGGTTGGCTTAGGGATACGGACTTCATTCCCTGTCTAAGCCCCAGTCGAAACGAGGGTTGTGGCAGCAAGATCGGCATCGGCAGCACGTAGAGGGGGACCGGGTCGATCCCCGGCTTACGCATTACGCATCTTCGGCCAACCTCTCCGACCGGCTGAGCACCCGTACACTCGTTTTGTGGGTTGACTTAGGCATACGGAGTTCATCCGTAGTCTAGGCATACGGAGTTCATTCCCAGTCTAAGATCGGACTAGACCGAGGGTTACGGTAGCAGGACCAGGCCGATCCCCGGCTTGCACATTCTGCCTCTTCGGTTGGCTGAGTGCCCGTCGTGGGTTGGCTTAGGCATAGGGAGTTCATTCCATGTCTATGCCCCAGTTGGATCGAGGGTTGTGGCAGCGGGACAGGTAGCATGCAGAGGGGGATCGGGCCGATCCCCGACTTGCGCATTATGCCTTTTCCGCTGGCTCAGCGCCTACACGCTCATTTCATGGGTTGACTTAGGCATACGGAGTTCATTCCCAGTCTAAGATCAGACCGGACCGAGGGTTGCGGTAGCAAGATCGACAGAACGTAGGGTGGGATCGGGTCGATCCCTGGCTTACACATTCTGCCTCTCCGGTCGACTGAATGCTCGTACGCTCGTTTCATGGGTTGGCTTAGGCATACGGAGTTCATTCCATGTCTAAGCATATGGAGTTCATTTGCAGTCTAAGATCAGACCGGACCAAGGGTTGCGGTAGCAGGACCAGCAGCAAGATCGGTAGCATACAGGCAGGGACCGGGTTGATCCCCGACTTATGCATTTGCCTCTTTGATCGGCCTCTCCGATTGGCTGAGTGCCCGCACGCTCGTTTCATGGGTAGACTTAGGCATACGGAGTTCATCCCCAGTCTAAGCATACGGAGTTCATTTCCAGCCTAAGATCAGATCGGATCGAGGGTTACGGTAGCAGGATCCACAGCACGCAGGGGGGATCGGGCCGATCCCCCGCTTGTGCATTCTGCCTCTCTGGCCAGCTGAGCACCCGCGCACCCGTTTCGTGGGTTGGCTTAGGCATAGGGAGTTCATTCCATGTCTAAGCCCCAGCCGGACCGAGGGTTGTGGTAGCGGGATCGACAGCACGTAGAGGGGGACCGAGCCGATCCTCGGCTTGTGCATTATTCCTTTTCGCCCGGCTCAGCGCCCGCACGCTCATTTCGTGGATTGACTTAGGCATACAAAGTTCATTCCCGTCTAAGATCAGATAGGATTGAGGTTGCGGCAGCAGGATCGATAGCACACAGGGGGGATCGGGCTGATCCCCAGCTTGTGCATTCTGCCTCTCCGGCCGGTTGAGCACCCGCATGCTCGTTTCATGGGTTGGTTTAAGCATACGGATTTCATTCCATGTCTTAGCATACGAAGTTCATTCCCAGTCTAAGATCAGACCAGACCGAGGGTTGCAGTAGCAGGACCAACAGTAGGATCGGAGCATGCAGGGGGGATCGAGCCGATCCCCGACTTGAGTATTTTACGGATCCGATCGACTGAGCGCCCGCACGCTCGTTTCGTGGGTTGGCTTAGGCATACAGAGTTCATTCCATATCTAAGCCCCAGTCGGACCATGGTTTGTGGCAGCAAGACCGACAATGGGATCGGCAGCACGCAGAGGGGGATCGGGTTGATCCTTGACTTATGCATTATGCCTCTCCGACCGGCCTCTCTGTTCGACTAAGCACCCACGTGCTCATTTCAAGGGTTAACTTAGGCATACGGAGTTTCATCCCTAGTCTGAGATCGGATTCGGACTGAGGGTTGCGGCAGTAGGATCGGTAGCACGCAGGGGGACAGGGCCCAATCCTGGGTTGCGCATTCTGCCTCTCCGATCGGCTGAGCACCCTCATGCCCATTGCGTGGGTTAGCTTAGGCAGAGGGAGTTCATTCCATGTCTAAGCCCCAGTCGGACTGAGGGTTGTGGCAATAGGATCGACAGCACGCAGAGGGGGATTGGGCCGATCCCCAGCTTGCGCATTATGCCTCTTCGGTCGGCTCAGCGCCCGCACGCTCGTTTCGTGGGTTGACTTATGCATATGGAGTTCATTCCAGTCTAAGAATCAGACCAGATTGAGGGATGCAGCAGTAGGATCGATAGCTCACAAGAGGGGACCGGGTCGATCCCCGGCTTGTGCATTCTACCTCTCCAGTCGACTGAGCACCACCACACGCTCGTTTCGTGGGTTGGCTTAGGCATATGGAGTTCAATCCATGTCTAAGCATACGGAGTTCATTCCCAGTCCAAGATTTGAAGGCACGGTGCACATGCTGGGCTCGGCATGTGCTGGTGCTGCTTTTTTTTTCGCCTGGGGCACATCGTCGGAGCATCGTCGGAGAGCCTAACGGCAGCATTGAGGGTTCCGACGATTGGGGGGCTGGGGGTGGTGCGCACATGAAGTGCGATGGGTGCTGGTACTTGGCCCGTATATTGGCCCCTATCCTCATCAAACTCAAAGACTCATACCCCTTAAACAGCATTTGAGATTTTATAGGTTTGCTGCTATACCATTAAAGTGTCTGAAATGGGGACACTTTTTCAAACGGTCACAAAATCTTCTCCATATTCGAGTTTTTAGCTGAATTTTTTTTGTGCATGCCA
Source organism: Durio zibethinus (assembly GCF_002303985.1). The sequence goes on from NW_019167826.1 coordinate 16,405,076, forward strand.
ACAAAAATACAAGGATCACCTCTACCATTTGGGGACAAAACTCTTTCTAAAAAAACTTTAAAAAATCCCGAACTGTAAAAAGTTTCAAAAATCATGAAAAATAGAAAACGGGACATTTTGCCACGAAACTTCACATGAAGGCTTAGGGGACCATTGTATGAATTTACAAGCCATAAAAATGGCATTGGTATGGCAGAAATATGAAGATGTGCTTGAACCCACCTACCACATGTTCGATCTCCGGCTTGCGCATCCAGCCTCTCTAGTCGGTTGAGCGCCCGCACGCTCATTTCATGGGTTGAATTAGGCATACGGAGTTCATCCCCCCATCTAAGAATACGGAGTTCATTCCCAGTCTAAGATCAGACCGGACCGAGGATTGCGGAAGCAGGATCGATAGCACGCATGGGGGACCGGGCCGATCCCCAGCTTGCACATTTTACCTCTCCGGCCGACTGAGCTCCCGCACGCCCGTTTCATGGGTTGGCTTAGGCATAGCGAGTTCATTCCATGTCTAAGCCCCAACCAGACCGAGGGTTGTGGCAGGGGGACCGGCAGCATGCAGAGGGGGATCGGGTCGATCCCCGACTTGCACATTATGCCTCTCCGGTCGGCTCAGCGCCCGCATGCTTGTTTCATGGGTTGACTTAGGCATACGGAGTTCATTCCCAGTCTAAGATCAGACCGGACTGAGGGTTTCGATAGCAGGATCGACAGCATGCAGGGGGGACGGGTCGATCCCCGGCTTACGCATTCTGCCTCTCTGACCGGCTCAGCGCCCGCATGCTCGTTTCGTGGGTTGGCTTAGGCATACGGAGTTCATTCCATGTCTAAGCATATAGAGTTCATTCCCAGTCTATGATTAGACCGGACCAAGGGTTTCGACAGCAGGATCTACAGCATGCAGAGGGGGACCGAGCCAATCCCCGACTTGCGTATTATGCCTCTTCGGCCGACTCAGCGCCCGCACGCGCCTTTCGTGGGTTGACTTATACGTACGGAGTTCATTCCAGTCTAATATCGAATTGGACTGAGGGTTACAGTAGCAGGATCGACAGCATGCAGGGGGACCAGGCAGATCCCTGGCTTGCGCATTCTGCCTCTCCGACCGGCAGAGCGCCCGCACGCTCGTTTCGTGGGTTGGCTTAGGTATACGGAGTTCATTCCATGTCTAAGCATACGGAGTTCATTCCTAGTATAATATTTTGAGCCTCGGTGCACATGCTGGGCTCAGGCATGTGCTGGTGCCACATTTTTTTCGCCTGGGGCACCATCGTCGTCGAAAAGCCTAACCAACGGCATTGGGGGTTCCGGCGATTGGGGGGGCCGAGGGGGTGTGCGCACATGATGTGCAATGGGTGCTGGTACTTGGCCCTTATATTGGCCCCCTATCCCTCATCAAACCTCAAGAACTCACACCCCTTAAAGAGCATTTGAGATTTTACTGGTTTGCTGCCAATAGCCATTAAAGTGTCTGAAATGGGGACGCTTTTTTCAAACGATCACAAATCTTCTCCACTTTTAAGTTTTTAGCTGAATTTTTTTGTGCATGTCAAACAAAAATACAAAGATCACCTCTAGCAAATTTGGGGACAAAACTCTTTCTAAAAAAACTTTAAAAATACCGAACCTCAAAAAGTTTGAAAATCATGAAAAATAGAAAACGGGTCATCTTGCCACGAAACTTCACATGAAGGCTTAGGTGACCATTGTATGATTTAAAAGCCATAAAAATGGCATTGGCCTAGCAAAAATATGAAGATACGCTTGAACCTACCAACCCGTTCGATCCCCGCTTGCGCATCCTACCTTTTCTGTTTCGGCGAGCGCCCGTACGCTCGTTTCGTGGGCTGACTTTAGGCATACGGAGTTCATCCCCAGTCTAGCATATGGAGTTCATCCCCAGTCTAAGCATACGGAGTTCATTCCCAGTCTATGATCAGACCAGACGAGAGTTGCGAACAACAGAGCGAGCTCGATGCAGCACGCAGAGGGGACCAGCAGATCCCCGGCTTACGCATTCTTCCTCTCTACCGAAGTTGAGCGCCCGTCGCCCATTTCGTGGGTTGGCTTAG
>NW_019167826.1:16408150-16467643 GCF_002303985.1 Durio zibethinus
CGGGTCGATCCCCGGCTTACGCATTACGCATCTCCGAGCCAACCTCTCCGACCGGCCTGAAGCCACGCCGTTACACTCGTTTTGGTGGGTTGAACTTAGGCCATAACCGGAGTTCCATCCCGTAGTCCTAGGCATATTAACGGAGTTGCATTTCCCAGTCTAGAGATGCGGGACCTAAAAAAAAAAACCGAGGGTTACCGGTTAGCAGGACCAGGCCGATCCCCGGCTTGCAGCATTCCTGCCATCTTCGGTTGGCCTGAGTGCCCCGTCGTGGGTTGGCTTAGGCATAGGGAGTTCATTCCATGTCTATGCCCCAGTTGGATCGAGGGTTGTGGCAGCGGGAGCAGGTAGCATGTCAGAGGGGGATCGGCTTGCCGATCCCCGACTTGCGCATTATGGCCTTTGTCCGCTGGCTCCAGCCGCCTACACGCCTCCATTCCATGGGTTTGACTTAGGCATACCGGAGTTCATTCCCAGTCTAAGATCAGACCGGACCCGAGGGTTGCGGTAGCAAGATCGACAGAACGTAGGGTGGGGATCGGGTCGATCCCTGGCTTACACATTCTGCCTCTCCGGTCGACTGAATGCTCGTACGCTCGTTTCATGGGTTGGCTTAGGCATACGGAGTTCATTCCATGTCTAAGCATATGGAGTTCATTTGCAGTCTAAGATCAGACCGGACCAAGGGTTGCGGTAGCGACCAGCAGCAAGATCGGTAGCATACAGGCAGGGACCGGGTTGATCCCCGACTTATGCATTCTGCCTCTTGATCGGCCTCTCCGATTGGCTGAGTGCCCGCACGCTCGTTTCATGGGTAGACTTAGGCATACGGAGTTCATCCCCAGTCTAAGCATACGGAGTTCATTTCCAGCCTAAGATCAGATCGGATCGAGGTTACGGTAGCAGGATCCACAGCACGCAGGGGGGATCGGGCCGATCCCCCGCTTGTGCATTCTGCCTCTCTGGCCAGCTGAGCACCCGCGCACCCGTTTCGTGGGTTGGCTTAGGCATAGGGAGTTCATTCCATGTCTAAGCCCCAGCCGGACCGAGGGTTGTGGTAGCGGGATCGACAGCACGTAGAGGGGGACCGAGCCGATCCTCGGCTTGTGCATTATTCCTTTCCGCCCGGCTCAGCGCCCGCACGCTCATTTTCGTGGATTGACTTAGGCATACAAAGTTCATTCCCGTCTAAGATCAGATAGGATTGACGGTTGGGCGGCAGCAGATCGATAGCAACACAGGGGGAATCGGGCTGATCCCCAGCTTGTTGCATTCTGCCCTCTCCCGGCCGGTTGAGCACCCGCATGCTCGTTTCATGGGTTGGTTTAAGCATACGGATTTCATTCCATGTCTAGCATACGAAAGTTCATTCCCAGTCTAAGATCAGAACCAGACCGAGGGTTTGCAGTAGCCAGGGGGGAAACCACAGTAGGAATCGGAGCATGACAGGGGGGGATCGAGCCGATCCGACTTGAGTATTTACGGATCCGATCGACTGAGCGCCCGCACGCTCGTTTCGTGGGTTGGCTTAGGCATACAGAGTTCATTCCATATCTAAGCCCCAGTCGGACCATGGTTTGTGGCAGCAAGACCGACAATGGGATCGGCAGCACGCAGAGGGGGATCGGGTTGATCCTTGACTTATGCATTATGCCTCTCCGACCGGCCTCTCTGTTCGACTAAGCACCCACGTGCTCATTTCAAGGGTTAACTTAGGCATACGGAGTTCATCCCTAGTCTGAGATCGGATCGGACTGAGGGTTGCGGCAGTAGGATCGGTAGCACGCAGGGGGGACAGGGCCAATCCCTGGGTTGCGCATTCTGCCTCTCCGATCGGCTGAGCACCCTCATGCCCATTGCGTGGGTTAGCTTAGGCAGAGGGAGTTCATTCCATGTCTAAGCCCCAGTCGGACTGAGGGTTGTGGCAATAGGATCGACAGCACGCAGAGGGGGATTGGGCCGATCCCCAGCTTGCGCATTATGCCTCTTCGGTCGGCTCAGCGCCCGCACGCTCGTTTCGTGGGTTGACTTATGCATATGGAGTTCATTCCCAGTCTAAGATCAGACCAGATTGAGGGATGCAGCAGTAGGATCGATAGCTCACAAGAGGGGACCGGGTCGATCCCCGGCTTGTGCATTCTACCTCTCCAGTCGACTGAGCACCCACACGCTCGTTTCGTGGGTTGGCTTAGGCATATGGAGTTCAATCCATGTCTAAGCATACGGAGTTCATTCCCAGTCCAAGATTTGAAGGCACGGTGCACATGCTGGGCTCGGGCATGTGCTGGTGCTGCTTTTTTTTTCGCCTGGGGCACCATCGTCGGAGCATCGTCGGAGAGCCTAACCGGCAGCATTGAGGGTTCCGACGATTGGGGGGGCTGGGGGTGTGCGCACATGAAGTGCGATGGGTGCTGGTACTTGGCCCGTATATTGGCCCCCTATCCCTCATCAAACCTCAAGAACTCATACCCCCTTAAACAGCATTTGAGATTTTATAGGTTTGCTGCCTATAGCCATTAAAGTGTCTGAAATGGGGACACTTTTTTCAAACGGTCACAAAATCTTCTCCATTTCGAGTTTTTAGCTGAATTTTTTTGTGCATGCCAACAAAAATACAAGGATCACCTCTACCAAATTTGGGGACAAAACTCTTTCTAAAAAAACTTTAAAAAATCCCGAACTGTAAAAAGTTTCAAAAATCATGAAAAATAGAAAACGGGACATTTTGCCACGAAACTTCACATGAAGGCTTAGGGGACCATTGTATGAATTTACAAGCCATAAAAATGGCATTGGTATGGCAGAAATATGAAGATGTGCTTGAACCCACCTACCACATGTTCGATCTCCGGCTTGCGCATCCAGCCTCTCTAGTCGGTTGAGCGCCCGCACGCTCATTTCGTGGGTTGAATTAGGCATACGGAGTTCATCCCCCCATCTAAGAATACGAAGTTCATTCCCAGTCTAAGATCAGACCGGACCGAGGATTGCGGAAGCAGGATCGATAGCACGCATGGGGGACCGGGCCGATCCCCAGCTTGCACATTTTGCCTCTCCGGCCGACTGAGCTCCCGCACGCCCGTTTCATGGGTTGGCTTAGGCATAGCGAGTTCATTCCATGTCTAAGCCCCAACCAGACCGAGGGTTGTGGCAGGGGGACCGGCAGCATGCAGAGGGGGATCGGGTCGATCCCCGACTTGCACATTATGCCTCTCCGGTCGGCTCAGCGCCCGCATGCTTGTTTCATGGGTTGACTTAGGCATACGGAGTTCATTCCCAGTCTAAGATCAGACCGGACTGAGGGTTTCGATAGCAGGATCGACAGCATGCAGGGGGGACGGGCCGATCCCCGGCTTACGCATTCTGCCTCTCTGACCGGCTCAGCGCCCGCATGCTCGTTTCGTGGGTTGGCTTAGGCATACGGAGTTCATTCCATGTCTAAGCATATAGAGTTCATTCCCAGTCTATGATTAGACCGGACCAAGGGTTTCGACAGCAGGATCTACAGCATGCAGAGGGGGACCGAGCCAATCCCCGACTTGCGTATTATGCCTCTTCGGCCGACTCAGCGCCCGCACGCGCCTTTCGTGGGTTGACTTATACGTACGGAGTTCATTCCAGTCTAATATCGGATTGGACTGAGGGTTACAGTAGCAGGATCGACAGCATGCAGGGGGACCAGGCAGATCCCTGGCTTGCGCATTCTGCCTCTCCGACCGGCAGAGCGCCCGCACGCTCGTTTCGTGGGTTGGCTTAGGTATACGGAGTTCATTCCATGTCTAAGCATACGGAGTTCATTCCTAGTATAATATTTTGAGCCTCGGTGCACATGCTGGGCTCAGGCATGTGCTGGTGCCACATTTTTTTCGCCTGGGGCACCATCGTCGTCGAAAAGCCTAACCAATGGCATTGGGGGTTCCGGCGATTGGGGGGGCCGAGGGGGTGTGCGCACATGATGTGCAATGGGTGCTGGTACTTGGCCCTTATATTGGCCCCCTATCCCTCATCAAACCTCAAGAACTCACACCCCCTTAAAGAGCATTTGAGATTTTACTGGTTTGCTGCCAGTAGCCATTAAAGTGTCTGAAATGGGGACGCTTTTTTCAAACGATCACAAAATCTTCTCCACTTTAAGTTTTTAGCTGAATTTTTTTGTGCATGTCAACAAAAATACAAAGATCACCTCTAGCAAATTTGGGGACAAAACTCTTTCTAAAAAAACTTTAAAAAATACCGAACCTCAAAAAGTTTGAAAAATCATGAAAAATAGAAAACGGGTCATCTTGCCACGAAACTTCACATGAAGGCTTAGGGGACCATTGTATGAATTTAAAAGCCATAAAAATGGCATTGGCCTAGCAAAAATATGAAGATACGCTTGAACCTACCACCCGTTCGATCCCCGGCTTGCGCATCCTACCTTTCTGTTCGGCTGAGCGCCCGTACGCTCGTTTCGTGGGCTGACTTAGGCATACGGAGTTCATCCCCAGTCTAAGCATATGGAGTTCATCCCCAGTCTAAGCATACGGAGTTCATTCCCAGTCTAAGATCAGACCAGATCGAGAGTTGCGGCAGCAGGATTGGCAGCACGCAAGGGGGACCAGGCAGATCCCCGGCTTACGCATTCTTCCTCTCTAGCCAGTTGAGCGCCCGTCGCCCATTTCGTGGGTTGGCTTAGGCATAGGGAGTTCATTCCATGTCTAAGCCCCAACCGGACCGAGGGTTGTGGCAGGGGGACCGGCAGCACGCAGAGGGGGATCAGGTCGATCCTCGGCTTGCGCATTATGCCTCTCCAGTCGGCTCAACGCCCGCACGCTCATTTCATGGGTTGAGTTAGGCATATGAAGTTCATTCCTAGTCTAAGATTGGATCGGATCGAGGGTTTCGACAGCAGGATTGAGGTCTTTGACTTGCGCATTCTGCCTCTCTGACCGTCTCAGCGCCCGCATGCTCGTTTCATGGGTTGACATAGGCATACGGTGTTCATTCCCAGTCTAAGATCAGATCGAACTGAGGGTTGTGGCAGCAGGATCGATAGCACACAGGAAGGAAGTCCCTGGCTTGCGCATTCTGCCTCTCCGACCGGTTGAAGGCCCGCACGCTCATTTCATGGGTTGGCTTAGGCATACGGAGTTCATTCCATGTCTAAGCATACGGAGTTCATTCCTAGTCTAAGATCGAACCGGACCGAAGGTTACGATAGCAAGACCAGCAGCAGGATCGGTAGCACGCAGAGGGGATCAGACCGATCCTTGGCTTACGCATTCTGTCTCTCTGACCGATTGAGCGCCCACACGCTCGTTTCATGCGTTGGCTTAGGCATACGGAGTTTATTCCATGTCTAAGCCCCAACCGGACCGAGGGTTGTGGCAGCAGGACTGGCAGCGGGATCAACAGCACGTAGAGGGAGACCGGGCTGATCCTCGGCTTACGCATTCTGCCTCTCCGTCCGGCCTCTACGGTCGACTGAGCACTGCACGCTCGTTTGACAGGTTCACTTAGGCATACAGAGTTCATCCCCAGTCTAAGCATACGGAGTTCATTCCCAGTCTATGACCGGACCGGTCCGAGGGTTGCGGTAGCAGGATTGGCAGCATGCAGGGGGGATCAGGACGATCCTCGGCTTGTGCATTCTGCCTCTCCAATCGGCTGAGCGCCTGCACGCCCGTTGCGTGGGTTTGCTTAGGCATAGGGAGTTCATTCCTTGTCTCAGCCCCAGCCAGATCGAGGGTTGTGGCAGCAGGACCGGTAGCACACAGAAGGGGACTGGGCCGATCCCTGGCTTGCGCATTATGACTCTCCGATCAGCTCAACGCCCAAATGCTCATTTCGTGGGTTGACTTAGGCATACAGAGTTCATTCCCAGTCTAAGATCGGACCGAACTGAGGGTTGCAGCAGCCAGATCGACAACACGCAGAGGGGATCGGGTTGATCCCCGGCTTGCGTATTCTACCTCTCTGATCGGCTGAGTGCCCACACGCTCGTTCCATGGGTTGGCTTAGGCATAAGGAGTTCATTCCCAGTCTAAGAGTTTGAGCCACGGTGCACATGCTAGGCTTGAGCATGTGCTGGTGCCGCATGCTCGTTTCGTGGGTTGGCTTAGGCATAGGGAGTTCATTCCATGTCTAGGCCCCAGTAGGACCGAGGGTTGTGGCAACGGGACCGGTAGCATGCAGAGGGGGATCGGGCCGATCCCTGGCTTGTGCATTATGCCTTTCCGACTGGCTCAGCGCTCGCACACTCATTTCGTGGCTTGACTTAGGCATACGAGTTCAATCCTGGTCTTAGATCGGACCGAACTAAGGGTTGTGGTAGCAGGATCGATAGCACACAGAGGGGACCGGATCAGTCCCCAGCTTGCGCATTCTGCCTTTCCGACCAGTTGAGTGCCCGCACAGTCATTTCGTGGGTTGGCTTAGGCATACGAAGTTCATTCCATGTATAAGCATATGGAGTTCATTCCCAGTCTAAGATCGGGCCGGACCGAGGGTTGCGGCAGCATGATCGACAGCATGCAGGGGGGATAGGGCCGATCCCCAGCTTGCGCATTCTGCCTCTCCGATTGGCTGAGCACCCGCACGCTCGTTTCATGGGTTCGCTTAGGCATATGGAGTTCATTCCATGTCTAAGCCCCAGTCGGATTGAGGGTTGTGGCAGCAGGACCAACAGCGGGATCGGCAGCACGCAGAGGGGGACCGGGCTGATCCTCGGCTTGCACATTATGCCTCTCCGGTCGGCCTTCCGACCGGCTGAATGCTCGCACGCTCGTTTCATGGGTTGACTTAGGATACGGAGTTCATCCCCAGTCTAAGCATATGGAGTTCATTCCCAGTCTTAGATCAAACCGGACCGAGTGTTGCGGTAGCAAGATTGGCAGCACGCAAGGGGGGACCGGGTCGATCCCCGACTTGTGCATTCTACCTATCCGGCTGGTTGAGTGCTCGCACGCCCGTTTTGTGGGTTGGCTTAGGCATATGGAGTTCATTCCATGTCTAAACCCCAGCCAGATCGAGGGTTGTGGCAACGAGACAGGTAGGACGCAGAGGGGGATCGGGCTGATGCCCGGCTTACGATTATGCCTCTCTGGTCGGCTCAGCACCCGAACGCCCATTTCGTGGGTTGACTTAGGCATACGGAGTTCATTCCCAGTCTAAGATCGGAACGGACCGAGGGTTGCGGTAGCAAGATCGACAGGACACAGGGGGGATCGGGTCGGTCCCCGACTTGCACATTCTGCCTCTCTGGCCAGCTGAGCGCCCGCACGCTCGTTTCGTGGGTTGGCTTAGGCATACGGAGTACATTCCATGTCTAAGCATGCGAAGTTTATTCCCAGTCTAAGTAGGATTGGTAGCATGCAGGGGGGACCGAGCTGATCCCTGGCTTACGCATTCTGCCTCTCCGGCCGGCTGAGCGCCCGCACGCTCGTTTTGTGGGTTGGCTTAGGCATACAGAGTTCATCCCCAGTCTAAGCATACGGAGTTCATTCCCAGTCTAAGATCGGACCGGACTGAGGGTTGCGATAGCAGGATTGGTAGCATGCAGGGGGGATTGGGCCGATTCCCGGCTTGCGCATTCTACCTCTCCGGTCGGTTGATCGCCCGCACGCTCATTTCGTTGGTTGGCTTAGGCATAGGGAGTTCATTCCATGTCTAAGCCGAAGTCAGATCGAGGGTTGTGACAGCGGGACCGGCAGCACGTAGAGGGGGACCAGGCTGATCCCAAGCTTGTGCATTATGCCTCTCCGACCGGCTCAGCGCCCGAACGCTTATTTCGTTGGTTGACTTAGGCAGACAGAGTTCATTCCTAATCTAAGATCGGATCAAACCGAGGGTTACAGCAGTAGGATTGATAGCACACAGGAGGGGATCAGGCCGATCCCCGGCTTACGCATTCTGCCTCTCCGACCGGTTGAGGGCCCGCATGCTCGTTTTATGGGTTGGCCTAGGCATATGGAGTTCATTCCATGTCTAAGCGTACGGAGTTCATTCCCAGTCTAAGATCAGACCGGACTGAGGGTTACGACAGCAGGACCAGTAGCAGGATCGGTAGCACGCAGGGGGGAGTAGGTCGATCCCCAACTTGCGCATTCTACCTCTCCGACCGGCCTCTCCGAACGGCTGAGCACCCGCACGCTCCTTTCATGGGTTGACATAGGCATACGGAGTTCTTCCCCAGTCTAAGCATACAGAGTTCATTCCCAGTCTAAGATCGAACCAGACCAAGGTTTTCTGCACTAGGATCGACAGCACATAGGGGGAACCCGACCGATCCCCGGCTTACGCATTCTGCCTCTCCAGCCTGCTGAGCGCCCGCATGCTCGTTTTGCGGGTTGGCTTAGGCATAGGGAGTTCACTCCATGTCTAAGCTCCAGCCAGACCGAGGTTTGTGGCAACGGGACTGGCAGCACGTAGAGGGGGACCGAGCAGTTCCCTGGCTTGCGCATTCTGCCTCTCTGGCCGACTGACCGCCCGCACGCTCGTTTCGTGGGTTGGCTTAGGCATACGAATTTCTTTCCATGTCTAAGCATACGGAGTTCATTCCCAGTCTAGGAGTTTGAGCCACGATGCACATGTTGGGCTCAGGCATGTGCTGGTGCCGCATTTTTTTCGCCTGGGGCACCATCGTCGGAGCATCGTCGGAGAGCCTAACCGGCGGCATTGGAGGTTCCGACGACTGGGGGGCCGGGGGGTGTGCGCACATGATGTGTGATGGGAGCTGGTACTTCACCCTTATATTGGCCCCCTATCCCTCATCAAACCTCGAGAACTCACACCCCCTTAAAGAACATTTGAGATTTTATAGGTTTGCTGCCAGTAGCGATTAAATTGTCTGAAATGGGGACACTTTTTTCAAACGGTCACAAAATCTTCTCCACTTTGAGTTTTTAGCTGAATTTTTTTGTGCATGCCAACAAAAATACAATGATCACCTCTACCAAATTTTGGGACAAAACTTTTTCTAAAAAATTTTAAAAAATCCCAAACTATAAAAAGTTTCAAAAATCGTAAAAAATAGAAAACGGGTCATCTTGCGACGAAACTTCACACGAAGCTATAGGGGACCATTGTATGAATTTACAAGCCATAAAAATGGCATTGGCATGGCAGAAATATGAAGATGTGCTTGAAGCCACCTACCACCTGTTCGATCCCGAGCTTGCGCATCTTGCCTCTCTGGTCGGCTGAGTGTCCGAACGTTCGTTTCGTGGGTTGACTTAGGCATACGGAGTTCATCCCCAGCCTAAGCAAATGGAGTTCAATCCCAGTCTAAGATCAGACTGGACCGAGGGTTGTGGTAGCAGGATTGGCGACACGCAAGGGGGATCGGGCCGATCCTCGGCTTGCGCATTCTGCCTCTTCGACCGGCTGAGCGCCCTTACACCCGTTTCATGGGTTGGCTTAGGCATAGGGAGTTCATTCCATGTCCAAGCCCCAGTCGGACCGACGGTTGTGGCAGCGGGACCGACAGCACGCAGAAAGGGACCGGGCCGATCCCCGGCTTGCGTATTATGCCTCTCCGATCGGCTCAGCGCTCGAACACTCATTTCGTGGGTTGACTTAGGCATACGAAGTTCATTCCCAGTCTAAGATCGGACCAGATCGAGGGTTGCGGCAGTAGGATCGACAGCATGTAGGGGGACCGGGTCGATCCCCGGCTTGCACATTCTGCCTCTCCGACCGGTTAAGCGCCCGCACGCTTGTTTCACAGGTTGGCTTAGGCATACGGAATTCATTCCCAGTTTAAGATCAGACCGGACCGAAGGTTGCGGCAGCAGGATTGGTAGCACGCAGGGGGGACCAGGTCGATCCCTGGCTTGCGTATTCTGCCTTTCCAACCGGTTGAGCGCCCGCACACCCATTTCGCGGATTGGCTTAGGCATAGGGAGTTCATTCCATGTCTAAGCCCCAGCCGGACCGAGGGTTGTGGCAGTGAGACTGACAGCACGTAGGGGGGACCAGGTCCGATCCCCGGCTTGCGCATTTTGCCTCTCCGGCCAGCTCAGTGCCCGAACGCTTGTTTCGTGGGTTAACTTAGGCATATGGAGTTCATTCCTAGTCTTAGATCAGACTGGACCGAGTGTTGCGGCAGCAGGATCGACAACACGCAGGGGGGATCGGGCTGGTCCTTGGCTTGCGCATTCTACCTTTCCGGTCGGCTGAGTGCCCTCACGCTCGTTTCGTGGGTTGGCTTAGGCATACGGAGTTCATTCCATGTCTAAGCATACGGAGTTCATTCCCAGTCTAAGATCAGACCGGACCGTCGTGGGTTACAGCAGCAGGACCTATAGCAGGATCGATAACACGTAAGGGGGGACTGGGCCGATCCTCGGCTTGCGCATTCTGCCTCTCCGACCGACCTTTTTGGTCGACTGAGCGCCCGCACGCGGGTTTCGTGGGTTGACTTAGGCATACGGAGTTCATCCCCAGTCTAAGCATACAGAGTTCATTCCCAGTCTAAGATTGAACCGGACTGAGAGTTTCGGTAGTAGGATCGATCGCACGTAGGGGGGACTGGGTCGATCCCCGGCTTACGCATTCTGCCTCTCCGGTCGGCTGAGCGCCCGCACGCCCGTTTCGTGGGTTGGCTTAGGCATAGGAAGTTCATTCCATGTCTAAGCCCCAGCCAGACCGAAGGTTATGGCAGCGGGATCGACAGCACCCAAAGGGGGATCGGGCCAATCCTCGGCTTGTGCATTCTACCTCTCCGACCGGCTGAGCGCCCGTACGCTCGTTTCATGGGTTGGCTTAGGCATACGGAGTTCATTCCATGTCTAAGGATACGGAGTTCATTCCCAATCTAAGAGTTTGAGCCACGGTGCACATGCTGGGCTCGGGCATGTGCTGGTGTCACATTTTTTTCACCCGAGGCACCATCATCGGAGCATCGTCGGAGAGCTTAACCGGCGGCATTGGGGGTTCCGATGATTGGCGGGGCCGGGGGGGTGTGCGCACATGATATGCGATGGGTGCTGGTACTTGGCCCTTATATTGGCCCCCTATCCCTCATCAAACCTCGAGAACTCACACCCCCTTAAAGAGCATTTGAGATTTTATAGGTTTGCTGCCAGTAGCCATTAAAGTGTCTGAAAAGGGGACACTTTTTTCAAACGGTCACAAAATCTTGTCCACTTCAAGTTTTTAGCTGAATTTTTTTGTGCATGCCAACAAAAATACGAGGATCACCTCTACCAAATTTACAGACAAAACTCTTTCTAAAAGAATTTTAAAAAATCCCAAACCGTAAAAAGTTTCAAAAATAATGAAAAATAAAAAACGGGTCGTCTTGCCACGAAACTTCACATAAAGTCATAGGGGGCCATTGTATGAATTTACAAGCCATAAAAATGGCATTGGCATCACAAAAATATGAAGATGTGCTTGAACCCACCTACCACCCGTTCGATGCCCGGCTTGCGCATCCTGCCTCTCTGGTCGGCTAAGTTCATCCTCAGTCTAAGCATATGAAATTCATTCCCAATGTAAGATCAGACCGGACCGAGGGTTACAGTAGGATTGGCAGCACGCAGGGGGGATCGGGTCAATCCCCGACTTGCACATTCTACCTCTTCGGCTGACTGAGTGCCCGCACGCCCATTTCGTGGGTTGGCTTAGGCATAGCGAGTTCATTCCATGTCTAAGCCCCAGTCGAACGAGGGTTGTGGTAGCGGGACCAGCAGCATGTAGAGGGGGATCGGGCCAATCCTCGGCTTGCGCATTGTTCCTCTTCGATTGGCTCAGCGCCAGCACGCTCATTTTGTGGGATGACTTAGGCATACAGAGTTCATTCCTAGTCTAAGATCGGACCGGATTGAGGGTTGCAGTAGCAGGATCGACAGCACGCAGGGGGGATTGGGTCAGTCCTCGACTTGCACATTCTACCTTTCGACCGACTGAGCGCCCGCACGCTCGTTTCGTGGGTAGGCTTAGGCATACAGAGTTCATTCCATGTCTAAGCATACGGAGTTCATTCCCAGTCTAAGATCGGACCGTATTGAGGGTTGTGGCAACAGGACTAGCAATAAGATCGACAGCACGCAGGGGACCAGGCCGATCCCCGACTTACGCATTCTGCCTCTCCGATCGACTGAGCACCCGTACGCTCATTTCGTGGGTTAGCTTAGGCATATGGAGTTCATTCCCTGTCTAAGCCCCAGCTGGACCGAGGGTTGTGACAGCAGGACCGACAGCGGGATCGGTAGCACGTAGAGGGGGATCGGGCTAATCCCCGGCTTGCGTATTATGCCTCTTCGGCCAGCCTCTTCGGCTGGCTGAGCACTCGTACGCTCGTTTCATGGGTTGACTTAGGCATACGGAGTTCATCCCCAGCCTAAGCATACGGAGTTCATTGCCAGTCTAAGATCCGACCGGACTGAGGGTTGTGGCAGCAGGATAGGCAGCATGCAGGGGGGATTGGGCCGATCCCGACTTACGAATTCTACCTCTCCAGTTGGCTGAGCACTCATACGTCCATTTCGTGGGGGACTAGGTCGATCTCTGGCTTGTGCATTATGCCTTTTCGATCGGCTCGGTGCCCGAACGCTCGTTTCGTGGGTTGACTTAGGCATACCTGGCTCATTCCCAGTCTAAGATTGGATCGGATCGAGGGATGCGATAGCAGGACCAGGAGCAGGATCGACAGCACGCAAGGGGGGATCGAGCCGATCCCTGACTTGCGCATTCTGCCTCTTCGATCGGCCTTTTCGATCGGTTGAGCACCCGCACGCTCGTTTCATGGGTTGACTTAGGCATACGGAGTTCATCCGCAGTCTAAGTATACAGAGTTCATTCCCAATCTAAGACCGAACTGGATCGACGGTTGCGGCATAGGATCAACAGCACGCAGGGGGGACCGGGCCGATCCCCGGCTTACGCATTTTGCCTCTCCGATCGGCTGAGCACCCGCACGCCCGTTTCATGGGTTGGCTTAGGCATAGGGAGTTCATTCCATGTGTAAGCCCCAGTCGGACTGAGGGTTGTGGCAGCGGGACCGATAGCACGTAGAGGGGGATCGGGCCGATCCCCGGCTTGTGCATTATGCCTCTCCGATCGGCTCAGCGCCCGTACGCTCATTTCGTTGGTTGACTTAGGCATATGGAGTTCGTTCCTAGTCTAAGATCGGATCGGACCGAGGGTTGTGGCAGCAGGATCGACAGCACACAAGAGGGATGTGGCAGCAGGATCCTCGACTTGCGCATTCTACCCCTCCGATCGGCTGAGTGCCTGTACACTCGTTTCGTGGGTTGGCTTCGGCATACAGAGTTTATTCCCAGTCTAAGATCTAACCGGACCAAGGGTTGCAGTAGCAAAACTAGCAGCAAGATCGACATCACGCAGGGGGGCATCAGGCCGATTCCCGACTTATGCAATCTGCCTCTCTGGCCGACTGAGCTCCCGCACGCTCGTTTCATGGGTTGGCTTAGGCATACAAAGTTCATTCCATGTCTAAGCCCCAGTCGGACCGAGGGTTGTGGTAGCGAGACAGATAGCGGGATCGGCAGCACGCAGAGGGGGACCAGGCTGATCCCCGACTTACGCATTATGCCTCTTCGATCGGCCTCTCCCATTGGCTGAGCGCCCGCACGCTCGTTTCATGGGTTGACTTAGGCATACGGAGTTCATCCGCAGTCTAAGTATACAGAGTTCATTCCCAATCTAAGACCGAACTGGATCGACGGTTGCGGCATAGGATCAACAGCACGCAGGGGGACCGGGCCGATCCCCGGCTTACGCATTTTGCCTCTCCGACCGCTGAGCACCCGCACGCCCGTTTCATGGGTTGGCTTAGGCATAGGGAGTTCATTCCATGTGTAAGCCCCAGTCGGACTGAGGGTTGTGGCAGCGGGACCGATAGCACGTAGAGGGGGATCGGGCCGATCCCCGGCTTGTGCATTATGCCTCTCCGATCGGCTCAGCGCCCGTACGCTCATTTCGTTGGTTGACTTAGGCATATGGAGTTCGTTCCTAGTCTAAGATCGGATCGGACCGAGGGTTGTGGCAGCAGGATCGACAGCACGCAAGGGGGATGTGGCAGCAGGATCCTCGACTTGCGCATTCTACCCCTCCGATCGGCTGAGTGCCTGCACACTCGTTTCGTGGGTTGGCTTCGGCATACAGAGTTCATTCCCAGTCTAAGATCTAACCGGACCAAGGGTTGCAGTAGCAAAACTAGCAGCAAGATCGACATCACGCAGGGGGGCATCAGGCCGATTCCCGACTTACGCAATCTGCCTCTCTGGCCGACTGAGCTCCCGCACGCTCGTTTCATGGGTTGGCTTAGGCATACAAAGTTCATTCCATGTCTAAGCCCCAGTCGGACCGAGGGTTGTGGTAGCGAGACAGATAGCGGGATCGGCAGCACGCAGAGGGGGACCAGGCTGATCCCCGACTTACGCATTATGCCTCTTCGATCGGCCTCTCCCATTGGCTGAGCGCCCGCACGCTCGTTTCATGGGTTGACTTAGGCATACGGAGTTCATCCCCAGTCTAAGCATACGGAGTTCATTTACAGTCTAAGATCGGACCGGACCAAGGGTTGCGGCAGTAGGATCGACAGCACACAGGGGGGACCGAGCCGATCCCTGGCTTACGCATTCTGCCTCTCCGATCGGCTGAGCACCCGCACGCCCGTTTCATGGGTTGGCTTAGGCATAGGGAGTTCATTCCATGTCTAAGCCCCAGTCGGATCGAGGGTTGTGGTAGCGGGACCGGTAGCACGCAGAGGGGGATCGGGCCGATCCTCGACCTGCGCATTATGCATCTTCGGCCGACTCAACGCCCGAATGCTCGTTTCGTGGGTTGACTTAGGCATACGGAGTTCATTCCCAGTCTAAGATCTGACCAGACCGAGGTTTGCGGTAGCAGGATCGATAGCACGCAAAGGGGATTCGTTGGTCCCCGGCTTGCGCATTCTGCCTCTCTGACTGGCTAAGCGCCCGCACGCTCGTTTCGT
Organism: Durio zibethinus; assembly: GCF_002303985.1. Next base: position 16,423,101 of record NW_019167826.1, read on the forward strand.
GGGTTGGCTTAGGCATACAGAGTTTATTCCATGTCTAAGCATACGGAGTTCATTCGCAGTCTAAGATCGGATCGGATCGAGGGTTGCGGCAGCAAGACCAGTAGTAGGATCCATAGCACGCAAGGGGGGACCGGGCTGATCCTTTGCTTACACATTCTGCCTCTCCGGACGGCCTCTCCGATCGGCTGAGCGTCCGTACGCTCGTTTCATGGGTTGACTTAGGTATACGGGGTTCATCCCCAGTCTAAGCATACGAAGTTCATTCCCAATCTAAGATCAAATCAGACTGAGGGTTGCAGCAGCAGGATCGGCAGCACGCAGGTGGGACCGGGCTAATCCCCGGCTTGCGCATTCTGCCTCTCCGACCGGTTGAGCGCCCCCACGCCCGTTTTTATGGGTTGGCTTAGGCATAGGGAGTTCATTCCATGTCTAAGCCCCAGCCGGACCGAGGGCTGTGGCAGCGGGATCGATAGCACACAGAGGGGGACCGACCTGATCCCCGGCTAGCACATTCTGCCTCTCCAGCCGGCTGAGCACTCGCACGTTCGTTTCGTGGGTTGGCTTAGCCATATGGAGTTTATTCCATGTCTAAGCATACAGAGTTAATTCCCAGTCTAAGAGTTAGAGCCACGGTGCACATGCTGGGCTCAGGCATGTGCTGGTGCAGCATTTTTTTTGCCCGAGGCATCTTTGCCAGAGCATCGCCGGAGCATCACCGGAGAGCCTAACCGGCGACATTAGGGGTTCCGACGATTGGGGTGGCGGGGGGGTGTGCGCACTTGATGTGCGATGTGTGCTGGTACTTGGCCCTTATATTGGCCCCCTATCCCTCATCAAACCTCGAGAACTCACACCCCCTTAAAGAGCATTTGAGATTTTATAGGTTTGCTGCCAGTAGCCATCAAAGTGTCTGAAATGGGGACACTTTTTTCAAACGGTCACAAAATCTTCTCCACTTCGAGTTTTTAGCTGAATGTTTTTGTGCGTGCCAAAAAAAATACAAGGATCACCTCTACCAAATTTAGGGACAAAACTCTCTAAAAAAAATTTTAAAAAATCCTGAACCAAAAAAAGTTTCAAAAATCATGAAAAATATAAAACGGGTCGTCTTGCCACGAAACTTCACATGAAGGCGTAGGGGACCATTGTATGAATTTACAAGCCATAAAAATGGCATTGGCATGGTAGAAATATGAAGATGTGCTTGAACCCACCTACCACCCGTTCGATCCCCGGCTTGCGCATCCTGCCTCTCTGGTCGGCTGAGCGTCCGCACGCTCGTTTCGTGGGTTGATTTAGGCATACGGAGTGCATCCCCAGTCTAAGCATACAGAGTTCATTCCTAGTTTAGGATTGGACCGGATGGAGGGTTGCGGCAGCAGGATCGACAGCACGCAGGGGGGACCGGGCCGATCCCCGGCTTATGTATTCTGCCTCTCCGGCTGGCTAAGTGCCCGCACACCCGTTTCATGGGTTGGCTTAGGCATAGGGAGTTCATGCCATGTCTAAGCCCCAACCAGACCGAGGGTTGTGGCAACGGGACCGACAGCACACAGAGGGGGACCGGGCCAATCCCTGACTTGCGCATTATGCCTCTCCGGTCGACTCAGCGCCCGCCCACTCATTTCGTCGGTTGACTTAGGCATACGAAGTTGATACCTAGTCTAAGATCAGACCAGACCGAGGGTTGCGGTAGCAGGATCGATAGCATGCAGGGAGGATCGGGCCGATTCCCGGCTTGCACATTCTGCCTTTCTGATTAGTTGAGCGCTTGCACTCCTGTTTCATGGGTTGGCTTAGGCATACAGAGTTCATTCCATGTCTAAGCCCCAGCTGGACTGAGGGTTGTGGCAGCGAGATTGGCAGCACGCAGAAGGGGACGGGATCGATCCCCGACTTACTCATTCTGCCTCTCCGGCAGGCTGAGTGCCCGTTCGCTCATTTCATGGGTTGACTTAGGCATATGGAGTTCATCCCTAGTCTAAGCATACGGAGTTCATTCCCAGTCTAAGATTGGACTGGATCGAAGGTTACGGCAGTACAATCGGTAGTGCGTAGGGGGGACTGGGTCGATCCTCGGCTTGTGCATTCTGCCTCTCCAGCCGGCTGAGCGCCCGCACACCCATTTCGTGGGTTGGCTTAGGCATAGGGAGTTCATTCCATGTCTAAGCCCTAGCCGGATCGAGGGTTGTGGCAGCGGGACTGGCAGCACGTAGAGGGGGACCGGGCCGATCCCCGGCTTGTGAATTATGCCTCTCCGACCAGCTCAGTGCCCGAACGCTCATTTCATGGGTTGACTTAGGCATGCGGAGTTAATTCCTAGTCTAAGATCAGATCGGACCGAGGGTTGCGGTAGCAGGATCGACAGCATGTAGGGGGGGACCAGGCCGATCCCCGGCTTGTGGATTCTACCTCTCCGATCGGTTGAGCTCCCGCACGCTCGTTTCATGGGTTGGCTTAGGCATACGGAGTTCATTCCATGTCTAAGCATATGGAGTTCATTCCTAGTCTAAGATTAGACCAGATCGAGGGGTGCAACAGCAGGACCAACAACAGGATCGGCAGCACGCAGGGGGAATCGGGTCGATCCCTTGCTTACGTATTTTGCCTCTCTAGCTGACCTCTCCGGCCGACTGAACACCCGCACGCTCATTTTGTGGGTTGACTTAGGCATATAGAGTTCATCCCCAGTCTAAGAATACAGAGTTCCTTCCCAGTCTAAGATTGAACTGGACCAAAGGTTGCGACAGCAGGATCAACAGCACACAGGGGGGACCGGGCCGATCCCCGGCTTGCGCATTCTACCTCTCCGACCGGCAGAGCGCCCGCATGCCCATTTCATGGGTTGTCTTAGGCATAGGGAGTTCATTCCATGTCTAAACCCCAGCCGGATTGAGGGTTGTGGCAACGGGATGGGCAGCACATAGAAGGGGACCAAGTCGATCCCCAGCTTGCGCATTCTGCCTCTCCGACCGGCTGAGCACCCGCACGCTCGTTTCATGGGTTGGCTTAGGCATGCGAAGTTCATTCCACGTCTAAGCATACGGAGTTCATTCCCAGTCTAAGAGTTTGAGCCACGGTACACATGCTGGGCTCGAGCATGTGCTGGTGCCATATTTTTTTGCCCGACGCACGATCCTAGGAGCATCGCCTGAGAGCCTAACCGACGGAATTGGGGGTTCCGGCGATTGGGGGGGTCGGGGGGTGTGCGCACATGATGTACGATGGGTGCTGGTACTTGGCCCTTAAATTGGCCCCCTATCCCTCATCAAACCTCAAGAACTTACACCCCTTTAAAGAGCATTTGAGATTTTATAGGTTTGCTGCTAGTAGCCATTAAAGTGTGTAAAATGGGGACACTTTTTTCAAACGGTCACAAAATCTTCTCCACTTCGAGTTTTTAGCTAAATTATTTTGTGCATGCCAACAAAAATACAAGGATCACCTCTACCAAATCTGGGGACAAAACTCTTTCTAAAAAAATTTTAAAAAATCCCAAACCGTAAAAAGTTTTAAAAATCGTGAAAAATAGAAAACGGGTCGTCTTACCACGAAACTTCATATGAAGGCATAGGGGACCATTGTATGAATTTAAAAGCCATGAAAATGGCATTGGCATGGCAGAAATATAAAGATGTGCTTGAACCCACCTACCACCCGTTCGATCCCCGGTTTGCGCATCCTGCCTCTCTGGTCGGCTGAGCGTCCGCACGCTCGTTCTGTGGGTTGACTTAGGCATACGGAGTTCATCCCTAGTCTAAGTATAGGGAGTTCATTCCCAGTCTAAGATCAGACCAGATTGAGGGTTACGGCAGCAGGATCGATAGCACGTAGGGGGGACCGGGCCGATCCCTTGATTGCGCATTCTGCCTCTCCGGTCGGTTGAGCGCCCGCACGCCCGTTTCGTTGGTTGGCTTAGGCATAGGGAGTTCATTCCATGTCTAAGCCCCAGTCGGACCGAGGGTAGTGGCAGCGGGACCGGCAACACGCTGAGGGGGATGGGTCGATCCCCGGCTTGCGCATTATGCCTTTTCGACTGGTTCAGCGCCCGCACGCTAGTTTAATTGGGTTGGCCTAGGCATGCAGAGTTCATTTCCAGTCTGAGATCGGACTAGACCGAAGGTTGCGATTGCAGGATCGACAGCGCGCAGGGGGCGACCGGGCTGGTCCCCGACTTACGCATTCTGCCTCTCCGGTCGGCTAAGCACCCGCATGCTCGTTTCATGGGTTGGCTTAGGCATACGGAGTTCATTCCATGCCTAAGCATACGGAGTTCATTCCCAGTCTAAGATCAGACCAAACCGAGGGTTGCGGTAGTAGGACCAACAGCAGGGTCGGCAGCACGTAGGGAGGGACTGGGCCAATCCCCAGCTTGCGCATTTTACCTCTCTGGCCGTTTGAGCGCCCGCACGCTCGTTTCGTAGGTTGGCTTAGGCATACGGAGTTCATTTCATGTCTAAGCCCCAGCCGAACCAAAGGTTATGGCAGCAGGACCAAAAGTGGGATCGACAGCACACAGAGGGGGACCGGGCTAATCCCCGACTTGCACATTATGCCTCTCCGCATGCTCGTTTCATGGGATGACTTAGGCATACGGAGTTCATCACCAGTCTAAGCATATGGAGTTCATTCCCAGTCTAAGATCGGATCGGACCGAGGGTTATGACAGCAGGATCGACAGCATGCAGGGGGGACTGGGCCGATCCCCAGCTTGCGCATTCTACCTCTCCGATCAGTTGAGCGCCTGCACGCCCGTTTCATGGGTTGGCTTAGGCATAGGGAGTTCATTCCATGTCTAAGCCCCAGCCGGACCGAGGGTTGTGGCAGCGGGACCGGTAACACGTAGAGGGGGACCAAGCCTTTCCCCGGCTTACGCATTATGCCTCTCTGACTGGCTCAGCACCCAAATGCTCATTTCATAGGTTAACTTAGGCATATAGAGTTCATTCCCAGTCTAAGATCAGACCGAACCGAGGGTTACGGTAGCAGGATCGACAGCACATAGGAGGGGATCGGGATGGACCCCGACTTGCGGATTTTGCCTCTCTGGCTGGCTGAGCACCCGCACGCTCGTTTCATGGGTTGGCTTAGGCATACGGATTTTATTCCATGTCTAAGTATACGGAGTTCATTCCCAGTCTAAGATCGAACCAGACCGAGGGTTGCGGCAGCAGAATCGATAGCACGCAAGGGGGACCGGGCCGATCCCTAGCTTGAGCATTCTACCTCTCTGGTCGGCCTCTCCGACCGGTTGAGCGCCCGCATGCTCGTTTCATGGGTTGACTTAGGCATATGGAGTTCATCCCCAGTCTAAGCATACGGTGTTCATTCCCAGTCTAAGATCAAACCGGACTGAGGGTTGCGACAGTCTAAGCATATGGTGTTCATTCCCAATCTAAGATCAAACTAGATCGAGGGTTACGGCAGCAGGATCGACAGCACGCAGGGGGGACCGAGAAGATCCCTGACTTGCGCATTATGCCTCTTCGGTCGGCTCAACGCCCGGACGCTCGTTTCGTGAGTTGACTTATGCATACGGAGTTCATCCCCAGTCTAAGCATACGAAGTTCATTCCCAGTCTCAGATCGAACCAGACCGAGGGTTGCGGTAGCAGGATCGACAGCACGCAGGGGGATCGGGCCGATCCCTGACCTGCGCATTCTGCCTCTCCGATCAGCTGAGCACCGGCACGCCCGTTTCATGGGTTGGCTTAGGCATAGGGAGTTCATTCCATGTCTAAGCCCCAGTCAGACTGATGGTTGTGGCAGCGAGATAGGTAGCATGCAGAGGAAGATCGGGCTGATCTTTGGCTTACGCAATATGCCTTTTCGGTCGGCTCAGCACCCGCACGCTCGTTTCGTGGGTTGACTTATGCATACGGAGTTCATTCCTAGTCTAAGATCAGACCAGACCGAGGGTTGCGACAGCAGGATCAACAGTACGCTGGGGGGGATCGGGCCCCCGGCTTGTGCATTATGCCTCTCCGGCCGGTTGAACGTCCGCACGCTAGTTTCGTGTGTTGGCTCAGGCATACGGAGTTCATTCCATGTCTAAGCATACGGAGTTCATTCCCAGTCTAAGATCAGACCGGACTGAGGGTTGTGGCAGCAGGACCAGCACAGGATCGATAGCACACAGGGGGGACCGGGCCAATCCGTGGCTTGTGCATTCTGCCTCTCCGATCGGTTGAGTGCCCGCATGCTCGTTTCATGGGTTGGCTTAGGCATACGGAGTTCATTCCATGTCTAAGCCCCAGTCAAACCGAGGGTTGTGGCAGCAGGACCGGTAGCGGGATCGGCAGCATGCAGAGGGGGATCGGGCCAATCCCCGGCTTGCGTATTATGCCTCTTCGGCTGGCTCAATGCCCGTACGTTCATTTCGTGGGTTGACTTATGCATACGAAGTTCACTCCCAGTCTAAGATCGGATCAAATCGAGGGTTACGACAGCAGGATAGACAGGACATAGGGGGTATCAGGCCGGTCCCTGACTTGCGCATTCTGCCTCTTCGACCGGCTGAGCGCCCGCACGCTCGTTTCATGGGTTGGCTTAGGCATACGGAGTTCATTCCACGTCTAAGCATACGGAGTTCATTCCCAGTCTAAGATTGGATCGGACCGAGGTTTACGGTAGCAGGACCAGCAGCATCGACAGCACGCAGAGGGGATCGAGTCGATCCCCGGCTTGCACATTCTGCCTCTCCAACCGGTTGAGCGCCCGCATGCTCGTTTCATGGGTTGGCTTAGGCATACGGAGTTCATTCCATGTCTAAGTCGCAGCTGAACCGAAAGTTGTGGCAGCAGGACCGACAGTGGGATCGGTAGCACGTAGAGGGGGACCGAGCTGATCCCCGGCCCGTCCATTATGCCTCTCCAGCCGGTTGAGACTCGGACGCTCGTTTCATGGGTTGACTTTGGCATACAGAGTTCATCTCCAGTCTAAGCATACGGAGTTCATTCCCAGTCTAAGATCAGACCGGACTGACAGTTGCGTCAACAGGATCGGCAAGACGCAGGGGAGACCATGTCGATCCCCTGCTTGCGCATTCTACCTCTCTGGCCGGTTGAGCGCCCGCACGCCCGTTTAGTGGGTTGGCTTAGGCATAGGGAGTTCATTACATGTCTAAGCCCCAGCCAAATTGAGGGTTGTGGTAGCGAGACCGGTAGCACGCAGAGGGGTACCGGGCCGATCCCCGACTTGCGCATTATGCGTCTTCGACCGGCTTAGCACCCGCACGCTCGTTTCATGGGTTGACTTAAGCATACGGAGTTCATTCCCAATCTAAGATCAGACCAGATCGAGCGTTGAGGCAGTAGGATCAACCACATGCAGGGGGGACCAGGCCGATTCACATCTTGCGCATTTTGCCTCTCCGGTCGGCTGAGCGCCCGCACATTCGTTTCGTGGGTTGGCTTAGGCATACGGAGTTCATTCCGTGTCTAAGCATACGAAGTTCATTCCCAGTCTATGATTTTGAGCCACGGTGCACATGCTGGGCTCGGGCATGTACTGGTGCTACATTTTTTTCCCCAGGGGCACCATTGTCGGAGCATCATCGGAGCATCACCGGAGAGCCTAACCGACAGCATTGGGGGTTCCGGCGACTGGGGGTGCCAGGGGGTGTGCGCACATGATGTGTGATGGGTGCTGGTACTTGGGCCTTATATTGGCCTCTTATCCCTCATCAAACCTCGAGAACTCACACCCCCTTAAAGAGCATTTGAGATTTTATAGGTTTGCTGCCAATAGCCATTAAAGTGTCTGAAATGGGGACACTTTTTTCATATGGTCACAAAATCTTCTCCACTTCGATTTTTTAGCTGAATTTTTTTGTGCATGCAAACAAAAATACAAGGATCACTTCTACCAAATTTGGGGACAAAACTCTTTCGAAAAAAATTTTAAAAAATCCCGAACAGCAAAAAGTTTCAAAAATCGTGAAAAATAGAAAACAGTCATCTTGCCACGAAACTTCACATGAAGGCTTAGGGGACCATTGTATGAATTTACAAGCCACAAAAATGGCATTGGCATGGCAAAAATATGAAGATGTTCTTGAACCCGCCTACCACCCATTCGATCCCCAACTTGCGAATCTTGCCTCTCTGGTCGGCTGAGTGCCCGCACGCTCGTTTCATGGGTTGACTTACACAAACGGAGTTCATACCCTGTCTAAGCATACAGAGTTCATTCCCAGTCTAAGATCGGATTGGATCGAGGGTTGCGACAATAGGATCGACAGCACCCAGGGGGGATCGGGTTGATCCCCGGCTTACGCATTCTGCCTCTCCGACCGACTGAACGCTCGCACGCTCGTTTCGTGGGTTAGCTTAGGATATGGAGTTCATTCCATGTCTAAGCATACGGAGTTCATTCCCAATCTAAGATCAAACTGGATCGAGGGTTACGATAGCAGGACCAGTAGCAGGATCGACAGAACGCAGAGGGGGACTTGGCTGATCCTCGACTTGGGCATTATGCCTCTCCGACTGGCCTCTCCGACCGACTGAGTGCCCGCATGCTCGTTTCATGGGTTGACTTAAGCATACAGAGTTCATCCCCAGTCTAAGCATATGGAGTTCATTCCCAGTCTAAGATCAAACTGAACCAAGGGTTGCGACAGTAGGATCGGCAGCACGCAGGGGGGGTCGAGCCGATCCCTGACTTACGCATTTTACCTCTTCGGCCGACTGAACGCCCGCACGCCCGTTTCGTGGGTTGGCTTAGGCATAGCGAGTTTATTCCATGTCTAAGCCCCAGCCAGACCGAGGGTTGTGGTAGCAGGACCGACAGCATGTAGAGGGGGACCGGGTCGATCCTCGCCTTGCACATTATGCCTCTTGGGCCGGCTCAGCGCCCGCACGCTCGTTTCATGGGTTGACTTATGCATACGGAGTTGATTCCCAGTGTAAGATCAGACCGAACTGAGGGTTGCTACATCTAGATTGATAGCATGCAGGGGGGATCGGGTCGATCTCCGGCTCACGCATTCTACATCTCCGGCCAGCTGAGCGCCCGTACGCTCGTTCCGTGGGTTGGCTTAGGCATATGGAGTTCATTCCATGTCTAAGCATACGGAGTTCATTCCCAGTCTAGGATTTTGAGCCACGGTGCACATGCTAGGCTCGGGCATGTGCTAGTGCCGCATTTTTTTCTCCCGGGGCACAATCGTCGGAGCATCACTGGAGAGCCTAACCGGCGGCATTGGGGGTTTCGACGATTGGGGGGGCCGGGGGGTGTGCACACATGATGTGCGATGGTTGCTGGTACTTGACCCTTATATTGGCCACCTATCCCTCATCAAACCTTGAAAACTCACACCGCCTTAAAGAGTATTTGAGATTTTATAGGTTTGCTGCCAGTAGCCATTAAAGTGTCTGAAATAGGGACACTTTTTTCAAACGATCATAAAATCTTCTCCACTTTGAGTTTTTAGCTGAATTTTTTTTTGCATGCCAAAAAAAATACAAGGATCACCTCTACCAAATTTTGGGACAAAACTCTTTCTAAAAAAATTTTAAAAAATCCAAACCGTAAAAAGTTTCAAAAATCATGAAAAATAGAAAACGGGTCGTCTTGCCATGAAACTTCACATGAAGGCTTAGGGGACGATTGTATGAATTTGCACGCCATAAAAATGGCATTGGCATGGCAGAAATATGAAGATGTGCTTGAACCCACCTATCACCCGTTCGATCCCCGGCTTGCGCATCCTGCCTCTCTGGTCGGCTGAGCGCCAACACGCTCGTTTCGTGGGTTAACTTAGATATACAAAGTTTATCCCCAGTCTAAGCGTATGGAGTTCATTCCCAGTCTAAGATCGGACCGCACCACGGGTTGCGGCAGCAGGATCGGCAGCACGCAAGGGGGACCAAGCTGATCCCTGGCTTACGCATTCTGCCTCTCCGACCAGCTGAGTGCCCGCACGCACATTTCGTGGGTTGGTTTAGGCATAGGGGTTCATTCCACGTCTAGTTCCCAGTTGGATCAAGGGTTGTGGCAGCAGGACCAGCAGCACGCAGAGGGGGATCGGGCCGATCCTTGGCTTGCGCATTATGCCTCTCTGTCCAGCTCAGTGCCCGCACACTCGTTTCATGGGTTGACTTAGGCATATAGAGTTCATTCCATGTCTATGCCACAGCCGAACCAAGGGTTGTGGCAGCAGGGCCGGCAGTGGGATTGACAGCACGTAGAGGAGGGTCGGGCTGATCCCCGGCTTACGCATTATGCCTCTTCGGCCGGTTGAGCACTCACACGCTTGTTTCGTGGGTTCACTTTGGCATACGGAGTTCATCCCTAGTCTAAGCATATGGAGTTCATTCCCAGTCTAAGATCGGACCAAACCGAGGGTTGCGGTAGTAGGATCGACAGCACGCAGGGGGGAATGGGCCGATCCCCGACTTGTGCATTCTGCCTCTCCAGCCGACTGAGCGCCCGTACGCTCATTCTGTGGGTTGGCTTAGGCATACGGAGTTCATTCCATGTCTATGTATACGGAGTTCATTCCTAGTCTAAGATCAGACCAGATCGAGGGTTACAACAGTAGGACCAGTAGCAGGATCAATAGCACGCAGAGGGGACTGGGCTGATCCCCAGCTTGCACATTCTGCCTCTCTGATCGGCTGAGCGCCTGCACGCTCGTTTCATGGGTTAGCTTAGGCATACGGAGTTCATTCCATGTCTAAGCTGCAGCCGAATCAAGGGTTGTGGTAGCAGGACTGGTAGCAGGATCGACAGGATATAGAGGGGGGTTGGGCTGATTCCCGGCTTACGCATTATGCCTCTCCGGCCTGGTGAACACTCGCACGCTCGTTTCGTGGGTTAACTTTGGCATACAGAGTTCATCCCCAGTCTAAGCGTACGGAGTTCATTCCCAATCTAAGATCGGACTGAACCGAGGGTTGCAGCAGTAGGATCGACAGCACGCAGGGGGGAATGGGTCGATTCCCAGCTTGCGCATTCTGCCTCTCCGGCCGATTGAGCGCCCGCACGTTCATTCCGTGGCTTGGCTTAGGCATATGGAGTTCATTCCATGTCTAAGCATATGGAGTTCATTCCCAGTGTAAGATTTTGAGCCATGGTGCACATGCCAGGCTCGGGCATGTGCTGGTGCCGCATTTTTTTCACCCAGGGCACCATCGTCGAAGCATCGTCGGAGAGCCTAACCGACAGATTGCGGGTTCCGATGATTGGGGCGGCCAGGGGGGTGTGCGCACATGATGTGCGATTGGTGCTGGTACTTGGCCCTTATATTGGCCCCCTATCCCTCATCAAACCTCAAGAACTCACACCCCCTTAAAGAGCATTTGAGATTTTATAGTTTTGCTGCCAGTAGCCACTAAAGTGTCTGAAATAGGGACACTTTTTTCAAACGGTCACAAAATCTTCTCCACTTTGATTTTTTAGCTGAATTTTTTTGTGTATGCCAAAAAAAATACAAGGATCACCACTACCAAATTTGGGGACAAAACTCTTTCTAAAAAACTTTTAAAAAATCTCAGATCGCAAAAAGTTTTAAAAATCATGAAAAATAAAAAATAGGTCATCTTGCCACGAAACTTCACATGAAGGCTTAGGGGACCATTGTATGAATTTACAAGCCATAGAAATGGCATTGGCATGGCAGAAATATGATGATGTGATTGAACCCACCTACCACCCGTTCGATCCCCGGATTGCGCATCCTACCTCTCTAGTCGGCTGAGAGCTTGCACGCTCGTTTGGTGGGTTGACTTAGGCATACGAAGTTCATCCCCAGTCTAAGCATATGGATTTCATTCCCAGTCTAAGATCGGATCAGACCGAGGGTTGCAACAGCAGGATCGACAGCACGTAGGGGGGACCGAGTCGATCCACGACTTATGCATTCTGCCTCTCCGGCCAGCTGAGCGCCCACACGCACGTTTCGTGGGTTGGCTTGGGCATAGGGGGTTCATTCCACATCTAATTCCCAGCCAGATCGAGGGTTGTGGCAGTGGGACCGGCAGCACGTAGGGGGGACCGGACCGATCCCCGGCTTGCGCATTCTTCCTCTCTGTCCGACTAAGCACCCGCACACACGTTTTGTGGGTTGGCTTAGGCATTTGGAGTTCATTCCACGTCTAATTCCCAGTCGGATCGAGGGTTGTGGCAGCGGGACCGGGCCGATGCCCTGCTTGCACATTATGCCTCTCTGTCTGGCTCAACGATCGTACGCTCGTTTAGTGGGTTGACTTAGGCATATGGAGTTCATTCCCAGTCTAAGATCGGACCGGATTGAGGGTTGCGGCAGCAAGATCAACAGCACGCAGGGGGGATCGAGCCGATCCCTGGCTTACGCATTCTGCCTCTCTGACCGGCTGAGCACCCGCAAGCTCGTTTCGTGGGTTGGCTTAGGCATACAGAGTTCATTCCAAGTCTAAGCATACGAAGTTCATTCCCAATCTAAGATCGGATCGAATCGAGGGTTGTGGCAGCAGGACCAGCCGTAGGATCGACAGCACGCAGGGGGGATCGGGTCGATCCCCGGCTTGCGCATTCTGCCTGTTCTATCGATTGAGTGCCCGCACACTCGTTTCGTGGGTTAGCTTAGGCATACGGAGTTCATTCCATGTCTAAGCCCAGTTGGACCGAGGGTTGTGGTAACAGGACCGGCAGCGGGATCGACAGCACGTAAAGGGGGACCGAGTTGATCCCCGACTTGCGCATTATGCCTCTCCGATCAGCCTCTACGATCGACTGAGCGCTCGCACGCTCATTTCATGGGGTGACTTAGGCATACGGAGTTCATCCCCAGTCTAAGCATATGGAGTTCATTCCCAGTCTAAGATTGGATGGGACCGAGGGTTGCGGCAGCAAGATCCATAGCATGTAGGGGGGACCGAGCCGATCCTCGGCTTGCGCATTCTGCCTCTCCGGCCAGCTGAGTGCCCGCACGCCCGTTTCGTGGGTTGGCTTAGGCATAGGGAGTTTATTCCATGTGTAAGCCCCAGCCGGACCGAGGGTTATGGTAGCGGGACTAGCAGCACGCAGAGGGGGACTGGGTCGATCCCCAGCTTGCGCATTATGCCTCTTCAGCCGGCTCAGCACCTGCACGCTCGTTTCATGGGTTGACTTATGTATACGGAGTTCATTCCCAGTCTAAGATCAGACCGGACCGAGGGTTGCGGTAACAGGATCGACAGCACGCAGGGGGGATCAGGTCGATCCCTGACTTGTGCATTCTACCTCTCCAGTTGGCTAAGCGCCCCCACGCTCATTTCGTGGGTTGGCTTAGGCATACGGAGTTCATTCCATGTCTAAGCATACGGAGTTCTTTTTTGGCCTAAGATTTTGAGCTACAGTGCACATGCTGGGCTTGGGCATGTGCTGGTGCCGCATTTTTTTCGTCCGAGGCACCATCGTTGGAGCATCGCTGGAGAGCCTAACTGGCGGCATTGGGGGTTCCGACGATTGGGGGGCCCAAGGGGGTGTGCATACATGATGTCTGATAGGTGCTGGTACTTGTGTCACGGGCTCCGACCTTACACTTAATGGCAATATCCCTAGAATAAAGGCTAAAATCATGGGATTATACAGATTACAATCAATCAGGATGCTAACTCTTGATTTTCAGGGTCAATCAAATCTGCCAGGATGCTGCTGCTGATCCTGCCTGCTTCCAGAAGCTTCCCTTGCGTGTCCAGCACCTTGGGCCCTTTTGGATGTGGTGCGGGCAGCTTGTATGCCAGGCCTTGGTTTCACGGACTGGCCTGCAAGTTGGGCAGGCGTTCTGAACTCGTTTGCTAGCCTTTGCGTGCAGATACTCACCAACACTCCTGGTCTGTGAGCCTCAACCTCTGGCTCACCTACTGGTGCTCCTGATGTGCCTGGCGTGCCCGCCCAGGGCATGACATTCTCCCTCACCAGATTACGCAATGCCCTTATTGCATCTTTTGCATGGTACTGCTTGATCTGGTCCCCGAACTACCATAAGTCATCTGCTAGTTCCCGGCTCACCTCACTGTCTGGAAGTCCCTTCCAGTGCACCAAGTACTCTTGTCTTGGCTGATACTTCTTTCGTCTCACCTCCCGATCAGCTATGATGCTGTGGACCTCCTTCTCATATGAGGCCCTTGCTCCCAATGGTGCACGCTTTGACTCTGCCCATCCTGGATCTCCCTCATCCTCATGGAACGGCTTAAGCATGCTCACATGGAACACTGGGTGTACCCTCGGCTTGGGTGGCATATCCAGCTTGTAGACAAGCTTGCCTACCCTCTTGACTACTCGAAAAGGTCCCTCATACCTCCGGACTAGGCCTTTGTGCAGCCCCCTATGACGCACAATGGGATGCAGCTTCACCAATACCAAGTCTCCAACCTGGAACTGCACATCCTGCCTATTCTGGTTTGCCCACTTCTTCGACCTCTTGGCCGTCTTGTGTAGATAAACTCTGGCCAAGTCAGTTTGCTCCTGCCATGCCTTGGCAAACTTGTATGCTACTAGATTCAGCCCTGTATAACCTGCAGTAATCGAACCGGGTGTTAGTGGTTGTTACCCTATCACAACCTCAAATGGGCTCTGGTTCGTTGCTTCGCTCCTTTACAAGTTGTAGGAAAACTACGCAATATCTAGCAGCTTTGGCCAGTCCCTTTGTGTGGCACTCACATAGTGCCTGAGGTAGACCTTTAATAGTCCATTCACTCGTTCTGTCTGCCCATCGGTCTGCGGATGCATGCTGGTGGAAAAGTTAAAGTCTGACCCCAACAGCTTGAACAACTCAGTCCAAAACCTACCCGTGAAATGCCCGTCCCGATCACTAACAATGGTCTTTGGCACTACCCAGTACTTAACCATGTTCTTCAAGAACAATCGAGCTGCCTCCTCGGCTGGGCACTCTTTGGTTGCTGGAATGAAGATTCCATACTTGAAAAACCTGTCCACCACTACCATGATGCTTCCAAACCCTTCTGTTTTGGGTAGACCGACTATAAAGTCCAGAGAAACACTCTCCCATGGTTGTTCTGGCACTGGCAATGGCTCCAAGAGACCACCTGGTTTCTTGAGCTCCACCTTGTCCTATTGGCACACAAGACAAGTCTTCACATAGGCCTCCACATCATCCCTCATGTGCGGCTAGTAGTACCGGTCCTCAATCAATGCCAAGGTACGGCTCACTCCGGGGTGTCCAACCCACCTTGAATCATGGCATTCTTGTAAAACTTCCTTACGGAGCTTCCCGTGCTGCGGCACAAATAGTCACTTCCCCTGGTGTACAGCAAGCCATCCTGTAACCAAAACCGCCCAGTCTTACCTTACTGGGCGTACTCCATCAGAGCCTTGGTTGTAGGATCATGGACAATTCCTTCCTTGATGTGTGGCACTAGTGACCCCTCTGGTTGGCTAATGGCAACAAGGTTAGCCTTCCTACTCAGGGCATCTGCCACTAGGTTCACCCGCCCCAGCTTGTACTCCATCAGGAAATCAAATTCCATAAGAAAATCTTACCATCTTGCCTGCTTGAGGGATAGCTTTTTTTGCGTCTGGAAGTAGCTGGTCACCACATTGTCCGTCCTAACCACGAACCTCGACCCCAACAGGTAATGGTGCCAAATACACAAGGAGTGCACCACTGCAATCATCTTCTTCTCTTAGACCGTGTACTTGCGCTCAGTCTCGTTCAGTTTTTTGTTCTCAAACGTGACTGGACGTCTCTCCTGCATCAACACGCCCCCTATGGCAAAGTCCGATGCATCCATATGCACCTCATACGGCTTGGCATACATTAACCTATCAAAGGCTTCCTGGCACCCTGCGCTCTACTCCCATGCTTTCCCTTTCTTGAGCAAGTCAGTCAATGGCGTGGCTATTGCTGAGTGACCTTTGATGAAGTGCCTGTAGTAGTTGACCAGCCTAAGGAACGATCTCAACTCAGTGACCTTGGCTGGTGGTTGCCACTCCAGGATGGCGTGTATCTTGCCTTCATCCATGCGTATCCTGCCACCTCCCACTATGTGGCCAAAGAACGGGATCTCCTGTTGGGCGAATGAGCATTTCTCCCTCTTGACAAACAGCTTGTGCGCCCGTAACACCTCGAACACCTATCTCAAGTGGTCTACATGCTCTCCCAAAGTCTGGCTGTAGATCACAATGTCATCCAAATAAACCACAATAAGCCGATCAAGGAATGACTGAAATACCTTGTTCATAAGGGTGCAGAATGTTACTGGGGCATTCGTGAGTCTGAAAGGCATCACCAAGAACTCATACGAACCATACCGAGTGACACATGCTGTCTTTGGCCCATCTCCCTCTGCGATCCTGACTTGATAGTAGCCTGACCTCAAATCCAGCTTGGTGAACCACCTTGCGCTCCCAAGTTGATCGAACAAGTCTGTAATGAGTGGGATGGGGTACTTGTTCTTGATGGTCAGCTTGTTCAAAGCCCGGTAGTCTATGCACAGCCGCAACAACCCATCATGCTTGCGCTGAAATAGAACCGGTGCACCATAGGGTGCCTTCGATGGCCTGATGAAGCCAGCATCAACTAACTCTTTGAGCTGCTTCCTCAACTCCTCTAACTCTGGTGAAGACATTCGGTAAGGGGCTCTAGCTGGTGGCTTGGCCTCGGACACCAGCTCGATCTTGTGGTCCACCTCCCTCTTAGGTGGTAGCTTGCTAGGTAACTTTGCGGGCATCACATCACTAAAGGTCTTCAGCACCTTTAGCACCTCCAAGGGTGACTCGGTCTCCTTCTCCCTTGGTTCATCATATTTTAGGGCTGCCAAGAAGGGGTCTTCTTGTCTGCTTACCACCTTGGCAAATTGGATGGTTGACACCACCTGCGACCCAACTCCAGACCCTCTCCTTAATGGCACTAGGCATTGGCATCGTGCATCCAAGATGCAAACACAATCGGCAAAAGGCACAAGGAGGGCGTTAATCCAAACAAGGAAATCCAATCCAATCACAAACTCATAGACGTCAAGGGGTATTACCTCAATGGTCACCTTGCCTTTCCAGTCTCCAAGCTGTAACTCCACTCCCCGCATACTCCAATGGCTGAAACTTCCTTGGATTTCATCGTTTTGATGGTACCAGTCCCTTTTTGCACCTTTAGTCTGAGCTTTCGGGCTCTATCACCTGAAATAAAAAGATGTGAGGCACCTGTGTCAACCAGTGCACTCACCTTCTGACCCGCAACCATCAGATCCGTAAAATCAAGCCCTTTGGCTTACGGCTCCCTTTACTCTGGACAGCATTGAGCACCAACAACCTAGCTTTGCTGCCCCTAACTCTGGCTCCTCATCAGACTCCTTGTCTACAGTAGCCAACTTGCCCTTCTGCGGGTAATTGCGCTCTATGTGGCTCCCTCCACATAGGTAGCATGCTAGTGGCTCTCGATCCCCTTTTGCTTTCCACTTTCCTGCTGGTGGCTTCCTCTCGCCATCCTTAGTTAAAAGATCTCGGTCTCTATCCTTGGACTCTCGATCATGGTCCTTCCCTTGGACTGCTTCTTTCGATCTCTATTGTCCCTGCCCTTACCCTTAGGCTTGGTAGACTCGAACTTGTTCAGAGGCTTGAACTCTATCAAGGCCTTGGCAGTAGTCATGGCTTTAGCTAAGTCATGAACTCCTCTCCTTTGTAGCTCATGCTTCACCCACGGCTTCAGCCCATCCATGAAAGCAAATAAGGCATCCTTCTCACCTAAATCTAAGATCTATAGCATCAGTTCAGAGAATTTTTGGACATACTCCCTTATGTCCCCTTGTTGGCTTAGCTTGTGCAACTTTGCCCGCACCTCATCATCAACATACTCTGGGTAAAATTATTCTCTGAACTCTTTTTGGAACTTTGCCCAGGTTCCAATCTTGGCACTCCCATGCCTGACATCATCACACCTACGCCTCAACCACAATAAGGCTACATCAGTGAGATACATAGCAGTGGTGCTTACCTTTATCGCCTCGTCTTGCATGCCCATGGCTTGGAAGTACTGCTCCATACCCCAAAGGTAGTTATCTACTTCCTTGGCTGCCCTAGTCCCCTTGAACTCCTTAGGCTTGGGGACATCCAATCTAGACTTGGACACTCTAGCAAACATGCCATTCCCAATGGTAGTCTTGCAAGCAACGAGCTCACTGGTAAGCTCCTCCATCCGCTGGTGCATGGCCTCCATGCCATCGCGCAAGGTCAGCACTTCAGCCTCCAAGGTCTGATTCTTTTGGGTGAACACGTCCAAGCCTTTGTTGAGAGTAGCTTGCAGCTCACTTTGGATCTCCTCCCCTATGGAGTCTAGCGATGCAATGTGAGTCTCTACCCCCTCAAGCTTTCTCCCCCATGTCGCCCATGGTCACCTCCACCTTGGCCAGCCTACCGTCCATGGTAGACCAGATATCTCTAGAACTGGCTTTCCTCCCTCTTCCATGCCCATGCTCCTGGGCCTTTGGTTGTTGGTTAGCAGCGTCACTTTGGGATGCCATCTCCTCTAACCTGCACAACACAAACACGTAGAATCAAACTTGCTCTGATACCAACTGTCACGGGCTCTGACCATAGACTTAGAAACCATGCGGCCTTAGGCTTGAAATCTCCTCCTTTATGCCTAAGTCAGCCTAAAACACAAGCATACGGGCACTAGAACAACAGGAAGGGCTGATTACGCAAGTTAAAGAGATACAGGATAAGAAGGTAGAATTCTGGAAATGCTCTTGTATTGACTGAAACAGAAATGTTTGATGGTGTAAAAATGAGGGAAGAGCAGCCCTCTATTTATAGTTGAGGCTCCAGCTTACACTTAATGGCAATATCCCTAGAATAAAGGCTAAAATCATGGGATTATACAGATTACAATCAATCAGGATGCTAACTCCTGATTTTCAGGGTCAACCAAATCTGCCAGGATGCTGCTGCAGATCCTGCCTGCTTCCAGAAGCTTCCCTTGCGTGTCCAGCACCTTGGGCCCTTCTGGATGTGGTGCGGGAAGCTTGTATGCCAGGCCTTGGTCTCACGGGCTGGCCTGCAAGTTGGGCTGGCATTCTGAACTCGTTTGCTAGGCTTTACGCGCAGATACCCTCCAGCATGCCTGGTCTACGGGCCTCAACCTCTGGCTCACCTGTTGGTGCGCCTGATGTGCCTGGTGCACCCGCCCAGGGTGTGACACTTGGCCCTTATAATGGCTCATCAAACCTCGAGAACTCACACCCCCTTAAAGAGCATTTGAGATTTTATAGGTTTACTGCCAGTAGCCATTAAAGTGTCTGAAATGGGGACACTTTTTTCAAACGATCACAAAATCTTCTCCACGCAGCAGACCGAGGGTTACAGCAGTAGGATCGACAGCACGCAAAGGGGACCGAGCCGATCCCCGGCTTGCGCATTTTGCCTCTCCGATTGGCTGAGCACCTTGCATGCCCGTTTTATGGGTTGGCTTAGTCATAGGGAGTTCATTCCTTGTCTAAGCCCTAGCTGGGCCAAGGGTTGTGGCAATGAGATCGATAGCACGTCGGGGGGACCGGACCGATCCCCAGCTTGCGCATTCTACCTCTTCGGTCAGCTGAACACCCGCACACCCATTTCATGGGTTGGCTTAGGCATAGGGAGTTCATTCCATGTCTAAGCCCCAGCCAGACCGAGGGTTGTGGTAGCGAGACTGGCAGCACGCAGAGGGGGACCGAGCTGATCCCCGGCTTGCGCATTATGCCTCTTTGGCCGACTCAGCGCCCGCACGCTTGTTTCGTGGGTTGACTTATGCATACGGAGTTCATTCCTAGTCTAAGATCGGACTGGACCGAGGGTTGCGGCAGCAGGATCGACAGCACGCAGGGGGGACAGGGTCGATTCCTGGCTTGCGCATTCTGCCTCTCCGACCAGCTGAGCGCCCGCACGCTCGTTTCGTGGGTTGACTTAGGCATGTGGAGTTCATCTCTAGTCTAAGCATACGAAGTTCATTCCCAATCTAAGATCGGATCGAACCGAAGGTTGCGGTAGCAGGATCGACAGCACGCAAGGGGGACCGAGTGGATCCCCGGGTTACGTATTCTACCTCTCCGGTCGGCTGAACGCCCGTACGCTCATTTGATGGGTTGGCTTAGGCATACAGAGTTCATTCCATGTCTAAGCCCCAGCCGAACCGAGGGTTGTGGCAGCAAGATCGGCAGCAGGCAGAGGGGGATCGGGCTGATCCCCGGCTTGCACATTATGCTGATAGCACGCAGGGGGGACCGAGTCGATCCTCGGCTTACGCATTCTACCTGTCCGGCCTGCTGAGCGCCCGCACGCTCGTTTCGTGGGTTGGCTTAGGCATATGGAGTACATTACATGTCTAAGCATACGGAGTTCATTCCCAGTCTAAGATTAGACCGGACTGATGCTTATGGCAGCAGGACCAGCAGCAGGATCGACAGCATGCAGGGGGGACCAGGCTGATTCCTGGCTTGCGCATTCTGCCTCTCCGGTCGGTTGAGCACCCGCACGCTCTTTTCATGGGTTGGCTTAGGCATACGGAGTTCATTCCATGTCTAATCCCCAGCCAGACCGAGGGTTGTGGCAGCAGCATCGACAACAGGATTGGCAGCACGGAGAGGGGGACCTTGCTGATCCCCGACTTACGCATTATGCCTCTCCGA
Source organism: Durio zibethinus (assembly GCF_002303985.1). The sequence continues at coordinate 16,443,688 of NW_019167826.1, forward strand.
CCGACTGAGCGCCCGTACGCTCGTTTCGTGGGTTGACTTAGGCATACGGAGTTCATCCCCAGTCTAAGCATACGGAGTTCATTCCTAGTCTAAGATCGGATCGGATCGAGGGTTGCAACAGTAGGATCGACAGCACGCAAGGGGGACCAGGCCAATCCCCGGCTTACGCATTCTGCCTCTTCGGCCAGCTGAGCGCCTGCACGCCCGTTTCATGGGTTGGCTTAGGCATAAGAAGTGCATTCCAAGTCTAAACCCCAGTCGGACCGAAGGTTGTGGTAGCGGGACTGGCGGGCCGATCCCCGGCTTGCACATTATGCCTCTTCGACCGGCTTAGCGCCCACACGCTCGTTCCGTGGGTTGACTTATGCATACGGAGTTCATTCCCAGTCTAAGATTGAACCGGATCGAGGGTTGCAGCAGCAGGATCGACAGCACGTAAGGGGGGACCGGGTCGATCCTCGGCTTACGCATTCTACCTCTCAAGCTGGCTGAGCACCCGCATGCTCGTTTCGCGGGTTGGCTTAGGCATATGGAGTTCATTCCATGTCTAAGCCCCAGTCGGACCGAGGCTTGTGGCAGCAGGACCGGCAGTGGGATCGACAGCACACAGAGGGGGATTGGGCTGATCCCCGGCTTGCGTATTATGCCTCTTCGACCGGCCTCTCCGACAGGCTGAGCACCCGCACGCTCGTTTCGTGGGTTGACTTAGGCATACGGAGTTCATCCCCAGTCTAAGCATACGGAGTTCATTCCCAGTCTAAGATCAGATCAGATCAGACCAAGGGTTGTGGTAGCAAGATCGGCAACACGTAGGGGGGACCGGGCCAATCCCCGGCTTGCGCGTTCTGCCTCTTCGGCCGACTGAGTGGCCGCACGCCCATTTCGTGGGTTGGTTTAGGCATGGGGAGTTCATTCCATGTCTAAGCCCCAGTCGGACCAAGGGTTGTGGCAGTGGGATCGGCAACATGTAGAGAGGGACCGGGCTGATCCCCACCTTGCGCATTATGCCTCTTCGGTCGGCTCAACACCCGCACACTCATTTCGTGGGTTGACTTAGGCATACGGAGTTCATTCCTAGTCTAAGATCAGACCAGACCGAGGGTTATGGTAGCAGGATCGACAGCACGTAGGGGGGATCGGGTCGATCCTCGGCTTACGCATTCTGCCTCTACGGCTGGCTGAGCACCTGCACGCTCGTTTCATGGGTTGGCTTAGGCATACAGAGTTCATTCCATGTCTAAGCATACGGAGTTCATTCCCAGTCTAAGATCAAACTAGACTGAGGGTTGCGGTAGTAGGACCAGCAGTAGGATCGGTAGCATGTAGGGGGCGACTGGGCTGATCCTCGACTTACGCATTATGCCTCTTCGGCCGACTGAGCGCCTGCACGCTCATTTCATGGGTTGACTTAGGCATACGAAGTTCATTCCCAATCTATGATCGGATCGGACCAAGGGTTATGGTAGCAGGATCAGTAGCACGCACGGGGGACCTGTTCGATCCCCGGCTTACGCATTCTGCCTCTCCGATCGACTGAGCATCGGCACGCCCATTTCGTGGGTTGGCTTAGGCATAGGGAGTTCATTCCATGTCTAAGCCCCAGCCGGACCGAGGGTTGTGGCAGCGGGACTGGCAGCACGTAGAGGGGGACCGGGCCGATCCCCGACTTGCATATTATGCCTCATCGACTGGGTCAGTGCCCGCACACTTGTTTCATGGGTTGACTTATGCATACGAAGTTCATTCCCAGTCTAAGATCAGACCGGACCGAGGGTTGTGGTAGTAGGATCGACAGCATGTAGGGGGGCATCGGGCCGATCCCCGGCTTGCTCATTCTACCTCTCCGGTCGGCTAAGCACCCGCACACTCGTTTCATGGGTTGACTTAGGCATACGGAGTTCATTCCATGTCTAAGCATACGGACTTCATTCCCAATCTAAGATTTTGAGCCACGGTGCACATGCTAGGCTCGAGCATGTGCTGGTGCCGCATTTATTTCGCCCGGGGCACCATCGTCGGAGCATCACCGGAGCACCGTCGGAGAGCCTAACCGACGGCATTGGGGGTTCCGACGATTGGGGGGGCCGGGGGGTGTGTGCACATGATGTGCGATGGGTGCTGGTACTTGGCCCTTATATTGGCCCCCTATCCCTCATCAAACCTCGAGAACTCATGCCCCCTTAAAGAGCATTTGAGATTTTATAGGTTTGCTGCCAGTAGCCTTTAAAACGTCTGAAATGGGGACACTTTTTTCAAACGGTCACAAAATCTTCTCCACTTCGAGTTTTTAGCTGAATTTTTTTGTGCATCCCAATAAAAATACAAGGATCACCTCTACCAAATTTTGGGACAAAACTCTTTCTAAAAAAATTTTAAAAAATCCCAAACGGCAAAAATTTTTGGAAATCGTGTAAAATAGAAAACGGGTCATCTTGCCACGAAACTTCACATGAAGGCTTAGGGGACCATTCTATGAATTTACAAGCCATTTCATTCCCGTTCGCTCGTTTCGTGGGTTGGCTTAGGCATACGAAGTTCATTCCATGTCTAAGCATATGGAGTTCATTCCCAATCTAAGATCGGACCGGACCGAGGGTTACGGCAGCAGGACCAGCAGCAGGATCGACAGCATGCAGGGGGGACCTGGTCGATCCCAGGCTTGCACATTCTACCTCTCTGACCCACTGAGCGCCCGCACACTCGTTTCATGGGTTGGCTTAGGCATACAGAGTTCATTCCATGTCTAAGCCCAGCCGGACCGAGGGTTGTGGCAGTAGGATCGGCAGCACGCAGAGGGGGATCGGGCTGATCCCCGGCTTACGCATTATGCCTCTCCGGCCGGCTGAGCGCCTGCACTCTCGTTTCATGGGTTGACTTAGGCATACAGAGTTCATCCCCAGTCTACGCATACGGAGTTCATTCCCAGTCTAAGATCAGACCGGATCGAGGGTTGCGGCAGCAGGATCGACAGCACGTAGGAGGACCGGGCCGATCCCTGGCTTACGAATTCTGCCTCCCTGGTCGGCTGAGCGCCCACACGTCCGTTTCATGGGTTGGCTTAGGCATAGGGAGTTCATTCCATGTCTAAGCCCCAACCGGACAGAGGGTTGTGGCAGCGGGACCGACAGCACGCAGAGGGGGACGGGCTAATCCCCAACTTGCACATTATGCCTTTTCGATCGGCTCAGCGCCCGTACGCTCGTTTCGTGGGTTGACTTATGCATACGGAGTTTATTCCCAGTCTAAGATCCAACCAGACTGAGGGTTGCGGCAGCAGGATCGATAGCACGTAGGGGGGACCGGGCTGATCCCCGACTTGCGCATTCTGCCTCTCCGATCGGCTGAGCGCCCACACGCTCGTTTTGTGGGTTTGCTTAGGCATACTGAGTTCATTCCATGTCTAAGCATACGGAGTTCATTCCCAGTCTAAGATTTTGAGCCATGGTGTACATGCTGGGCTCGGGCATGTGCTGGTGCCACATTTTTTTCACCCGGGGCACCATCGCGGAGCATCACCGGAGAGCCTAACCGGCGGCATTGAGGGTTCCGACGATTGGGGGGGCGGGTGGTGTGCGCACATGATGTGCGATGGGTGCTGGTACTTGGCCCTTATATTGTCCCCCTATCCCTCATCAAACCTTGAGAACTCACACCCCCTTAAAGAGCATTTGAGATTTTATAGGTTTGGTGCCAGTAGCCATTAAAGTGTTCGAAATGGGGACAGTTTTTTCAAATGGGCACAAAATCTTCTCCACTTAGAGTTTTTAGCTGAATTTTTTTGTGCATGGCAAGAAAAATACAAGGATCACCTCTAACAAATTTGGGGACAAAACGCTTTCTAAAAAAATTTAAAAAAATCCCGAACCATAAAAAGTTTCAAAAATCGTGAAAAATAGAAAACGGGTCGTCTTGCCATGAAACTTCACATGAAGGCTTGGGGGACCATTGTATGAATTTACAAGCTGTAAAAATGGCTTTGGCATGGCAGAAATATGAAGATGTGCTTGAACCCACCTACCACCCGTTCGATCCCCGACTTGCGCATCCTGCCTCTCTGGTCGGCTGAGCGCCCGCACGCTCGCTTCGTGGGTTGACTTAGGCATACGGAGTTCATCCCCAGCCTAAGCATACAGAGTTCATTCCCAGTCTAAGATCAAACCAGATCGAGGGTTGCGATAGTAGGATCGACAGCACGCAGGGGGACCAGGCCGATCCCCGACTTGCACATTCTGCCTCTACGCCCGGTTAAGCTCCCGCACGCCCGTTTTGTGGGTTGGCTGAGGCATAGGGAGTTCATTCCATGTCTAAGCCCCAGCCGGACTGAGGGTTGTGGCAGCGAGATTGGCAGCACGCAGAGGGGGATCGAGTCGATCCCCGATTTGCGCATTATGCCTCTCCGGCCGGCTCAGCACCCGCACACTCATTTCGTGGGTTGACTTAGGCATATGGAGTTCATTCCCAGTCTAAGATCAGATCGGATCGAGGGTTGCGGTAGCAGGACTAGCAGCAGGATCGATAGCACGCAGGGGGGATTGGGCCAATCCCTGACTTGCGCATTCTACCTTTTTGACCTGCTGAACGCCCGTGTCACTCCCTGGGTGGGCACGCCAAGCACATCAGGTGCACCAGCAGGTGAGCCAGAGGTTAAGGCCCGCAGACCAGGCGTGCTGGCGGGTATCTATGCGCAAAGCCTAGGAAACGAGTTCAGAACACCCACCTAACTTGCAGGCCAGCCCGTGAGACCAAGGCCTGGCATACAAGCTGCCCGCACCACATCCAGAAGTGCCTAAGGTGCTGGACATGCAAGGGAAGCTTCTGGAAGTAGGCAGGATCAGCTGGAGCATCCTGGCAGATTTGGTTGACCCTGAAAATCAGGAGTTAGCATCCTGATTGATTGTAATCTGTATGATCCCATGATTTTAGCCTTTATTCTAGGGATATGCCATTAAGTTGTAGCTGGAGCCTCATCTATAAATAGAGGGCTGCTCCACCCTCATTTGTACACCATCAAACACTTCTGTTTCAGTGAATACAAGAGCATTTCCAGAATTCTGTCTTCTTATCTTGTTTCTCTTTAACTTGCTTAATCAGCCCTTCCCATTGTTCTAGTGCCCACAAGCTTGTGTTTTAGGCTGACTTAGGCATAAAGGAAGAGATTCCAAGCCTAAGGCCGCATGAAATTTGAGTCTAAGGTCGGAGCCCGTGACAGTTGGTATCAGAGCGAGTTTGATTCTACGTGTTTGCGTTGTGCAGGTTAGATCGTGATTGAGGAGATGGCATCCCAAAGCGACGTTGCTAGCCAACAACCAGAGGCCCAGGAGCATGGGCATGAAAGAGGCAAGAAAGCCAGTTCTAGAGATATCTGGTCTACCATGGACGGTAGGCTGGCCAAGGTGGAGGTGACCGTAGGCAACATGGGGGAGAAGCTTGAGGAGGTAGAGACTCACATTGCATCGCTAGACTCTATGGGGGAGGAGATCCAAAGTGAGCTGGAAGCTGCTCTCAACAAAGTCATGGACGTGTTCACCCGAAAGAATCAGACCTTGGAGGCTGAAGTGCTAACTTTGCGTGATGGCATGGAGGCCATGCGCCAGCGGATGAAAGAGCTTGCCAGTGAGCTCATTGCTTGCAAGACTGCCATTGGGAATGGCATGTTTGCTGGAGTGTCCAAGTCCAGATTGGATGTCCCCAAGCCTAAGGAGTTCAAGGGGACTAGGGCAGCCAAGGAAGTAGACAACTACCTATAGGGTATGGAACAGTACTTCCAGGCCATGGGCATGCAAGACCAGGCAATAAAGGTAAGCACCGCTGCTATGTATCTCACTGATGTAGCCTTATTGTGGTGGAGGCATAGGTGTGATGATGTCAGGCATGGGAGTGCCAAGATTGGAACCTAGGTAGAGTTCCAAAAGAGTTCAGAGAACAATTTTACCCGGAGTATGTCGACGATGAGGCACGAGCAAAGTTACGCAGGCTGAGCCAGCAAAGGGACATAAGGGAGTATGTCCAGAAATTCTCTGAACTGATGCTACAGATCTTGGATCTAGGTGAGAAAGATACCTTACTTGCTTTCATGGATGGGCTGAAGTCGTGGGTGAAGCATGAGCTACAAAGGAGAGGAGTTCATGACTTGGCTAAAGCCATGACTACTGCTGAGGCCTTGATAGAGTTTAAGCCTTTGAACAAGTTCGAGTCTACCAAGCCCAAGGGTAAGGGCAGGGATGATAGGGACCGAAAGAAGCAGTCCAAGGGGAAGGACCGTGACCAGGAGTCCAAGGATAGAGACCGAGACCTTTCGACCAAGGATAGAGACCGAGACCATTCGACCAAGGATGGCAAGAGGAAGCCACCAGCAGGCAAGTGGAAAGCAAAAGGGGACCGAAAGCCACTAGCATGGTACCTATGTGGAGGGAGCCACATAACACGCAATTGCCCGCAGAAGGGCAAACTGGCTACTGTAGACAAGGAGTCTGACAAGGAGCCAGAGTCAGGGGCAGCAAAGCTTAGGTCGTTGGTGCTCAATGCTGTCCAGAGTAAGGGGAGCCACAAGCCAAAGGGCTTGATGTTTATGGATCTAATGGTTGTGGGTCAGAAGGTGAGCACACTGGTGGACACAGGTGCCTCACATCTTTTTATTTCAGGTGATAGAGCCCGGAAGCTCAGACTAAAGGTGCAAAAAGGGACTGGTACCATCAAAACGGTGAACTCTAAGAAGGTTCTAGCCATTGGAGTAGCACGGGGAGTGGAGTTACAGCTTGGAGACTGGAAAGGCAAGGAGACCATAGAGGTAATACCCCTTGACGACTATGAGTTTGTGATTGGATTAGATTTCCTTGTTTGGATTAATGCCCTCTTTGTGCCTTTTATCGATTGTGTTTGCATCTTGGATGCACGATGCCAATGCCTAGTGCCATTGAAGAGAGGGTCTAGAGTTGGGTCACGGGTGGTGTCAACCATCCAATTTGCCAAGGTGGTAAGCAGACAAGAAGACACCTTCTTGGCAACCTTGAAATATGATGAGCCAAGGGAGAAGGAGACCGAGTCACCCTTGGAGGTGTTAAAGGTGCTGAAGACCTTTAGTGATGTGATGCGCGTAAAGCTGCCTAGCAAGCTACCACCTAAGAGGGAGGTGGACCACAAGATCGAGCTGGTGTCCGAGGCCAAGCCACCAGCTAGAGCCCCTTATCGAATGTCTTTACCAGAGTTGGAGGAGTTAAGGAAGCAGCTCAAAGAGTTAGTTGATGCTGGCTTCATCAGGCCATCGAAGGTGCCCTATGGTGCACCAGTTCTATTCCAGCGCAAGCATGATGGGTCGTTGTGGCTGTGCATAGACTACCGAGCTTTGAACAAGCTAACCATCAAGAACAAGTACCCCATCCCACTCATTGCAGACTTGTTCGATCAACTTGGGAGTGCAAGGTGGTTCACCAAGCTGGATTTGAGGTCGGGCTACTATCAAGTCAGGATCACGGAGGGAGATGAGCCAAAGATAGCATGTGTCACTTGGTATGGTTCGTATGAGTTCTTGGTGATGCCTTTCGGACTCACGAACGCCCCAGCAACATTCTGCACCCTTATGAACAAGGTACTTCAGTCGTTCTTTGATCGATTTGTTGTGGTTTATTTGGATGACATTGTGATCTACAGCCAGACTTTGGGAGAGCATGTAGACCACTTGAGATAGGTGTTCGAGGTGTTGCGGGTGCACAAGCTATTTGTCAAGAGGGAGAAGTGCTCATTCGCCTAGCAAGAGATCCCGTTCCTAAGCCACATAGTGGGAGGTGGCTGGATACTCATGGATGAAGGCAAGATACATGCCATCCTGGAATGGCAACTGCCAGCCAAGGTCACTGAGTTGAGATCGTTCCTTGGGCTGGTTAACTACTACAGGCACTTCATCAAAGGTCACTCAGCAATAGCCATGCCATTGACTGACTTGCTCAAGAAAAGGAGAGCATGGGAGTGGAGCGCAGGGTGCCAGGAAGCCTTTGATAGGTTGAAGTGGGCTATGATCGAGGAGCCAGTCTTGGCCTTGCCAGACCATGCCAAGCCGTATAAGGTACATACGGACGCATTAGACTTTGCCATAGGGGGCGTGTTGATGCAGGAGGGACGTCCAGTCGCGTTCGAGAGCAAGAAGCTGAACGAGACTGAACGTAAGTACACAGTCCAAGAGAAGAAGATGACTGCAGTGGTACACTACTTGCGCACTTGGTGCCATTACCTGCTGGGGTCAAGGTTCATGGTGAGGACGGACAATGTGGTGACCAGCTACTTCCAGACGTAGAAGAAGCTGTCCCCCAAGCAGGCGAGATGGTAAGATTTTCTTGCAAAATTTGATTTTCAGATAGAGTACAAGCCAGGACGGGCAAACCTAGTGGCAGACGCCCTGAGCAGAAAGGCTAACCTTGCTGCCATTAGCCAACCAGAGGGGTCACTGGTGCCGCTCATCAAGAAGGGACTTGCGCATGATCCTACAGCTAAGGCTTTGATGGAGTACGCCCAGCAAGGTAAGACTAGGCGATTTTGGTTGCAGGATGGGTTGCTGTACACTAGGGGCAGTAGACTGTTTGTGCCACAGCACGAGAAACTCCACAAGGAAGTTTTGCAAGAATGCCATGATTCAAGATGGGCTGGACACCCAGGAGTGAGCCGCACCCTAGCACTGATCGAGGATCGGTACTACTGGCCGCACATGAGGGACGATGTGGAGGCCTATGTGAAGACTTGTCTTGTGTGCCAATAGGACAAGGTGGAGCTCAAGAAACCAGGGGGTCTCTTAGAGCCATTGCCAGTGCCAGAGAGACCGTGGGAGAGTGTTTCTCTAGACTTTATAGTCGGTCTACCCAAAGCAGAAGGGTTTGGAAGCATCATGGTAGTGGTGGACAGGTTTTCCAAGTATGGAATCTTCATTCCAGCAACCAAGGAGTGCCCAGCTGAGGAGGCAGCTCGATTGTTCCTGAAGAACATGGTTAAGTATTGGGGAGTGTCGAGGACCATTGTTAGTGATCAGGACGGGTGTTTCATGGGTAGGTTCTGGACTAAGTTGTTCAAGCTGTTGGGGTCAGACTTGAACTTTTCCACCAGCATGCATCTACAGACTGATGGCCAGACAGAGCGAGTAAATGGACTATTGGAGATCTACCTCAATCACTATGTGAGTGCCACACAAAGGGATTGGCCAAAGCTGCTAGATATTGCGCAGTTTTCCTACAACTTGCAAAGGAGCGAGGCAACGAACCAGAGCCCATTTGAGGTTATGATAGGGCAACAACCACTAACACCCGGTTCAATTGCTACAGGTTATACAGGGCTGAATCCAGTAGCATACAAGTTTGCCAAGGCATGGCAGGAGCAAACTGACTTGGCCAGAGTTTGTCTACACAAGGCGACCAAGAGGTCGAAGAAGTGGGCAGACCAGAATAGGCGGGACGTGCAGTTCCAGGTTGGAGACTTGGTGTTGGTGAAGCTGCATCCCATTGTGTGCCATAAGGGGCTGCACAAAGGCCTAGTCTGGAGGTATGAGGGACCTTTTCGAGTAGTCAAGAGGGTAGGCAAGGTTGCCTATAAGCTGGATATGCCACCCAAGCTGAGGGTATACCTGGTGTTCCATGTGAGCATGCTCAAGCCGTTCTATAAGGATGAGGGAGATCCAGGACAGGCAGAGTCAAAGCGTGCACCATTGGGAGCAAGGGCCTCATATGAGAAGGAGGTCCACAGCATCATAGCTGATCGAGAGGTGAGACGAAAGAATTATCAGCCAAGACAAGAGTACTTGGTGCACTGGAAGGGAGTTCCAGACAGTGAGGTGAGCTGGGAACCAGTAGATGACTTAGGGCAGTTCGGGGACCAGATCTGGTAGTACCATGCAGAAGATGCAACGAGGGCATTGTGCAATCAGGTGGGGGAGAATGTCATGCCCTGGACGGGTGCGCTCAGGCACATCAGGTGCACCAAAGGTGAGCCAGAGGTTAAGGCCCGCAGACCAGGCGTGCTGGCGGGTATCTATGCGCAAAGCCTAGCAAACGAGTTCAGAACGCCCGCCCAACTTGCAGGCCAGCCCGTGAGACCAAGGCCTGGCATACAAGCTGCCTGTACCACATCCAGAAGGGCCCAAGGTGCTGGACACACAAGGGAAGCTTCTGGAAGCAGGCAGGATCAGCTGGAGCATCCCGAAAGATTTGGTTGACCTTGAAAATCAGGAGTTAGCATCCTGGTTGATTGTAATCTATATAATCCCATGATTTTAGCCTTTATTCTAGGGATATGCCATTAAGTTGTAGCTAGAGCCTCAACTATAAATAGAGGGCTGCTCCACCCTCATTTGTACACCATCAAACACTTCTATTTCAGTGAATACAAGAGCATTTCCAAAATTCTGTCTTCTTATCCTGTTTCTCTTTAACATGCGTAATCAGCCCTTCCCATTGTTCTAGTGCCTGCACGCTTGTGTTTTAGGCTGACTTAGGCATAAAGAAGGAGATTCCAAGCCTAAGGCCACATGATTTCTGAGTCTAAGGTCGGAGCCGGTGACAGTTGGTATCAGAGCGAGTTCGATTCTGCATGTTTGTGTTGTGCATGTTAGATCATGATTGAGGAGATGGCATCCCAAAGCAACATTGCTAGCCAACAACCAAAAGCCCAAGAGCATGGGCGTGGAAGAGGCAAGAAAGCCAGTTTACGCACGTAGGATCGGACTGGACCGAGGGTTACGGTAGCAAGATCGGTAACACGTAGGTGGGATCGAGCTGATTCCCAGCTTGGGCATTCTGCCTCTCCGGTCGGTTGAGTGCCCGTATGCCCGTTTCGTGCGTTAGCTTAAGCATAGGGAGTTCATTCCATGTCTAAGCTCCAGCTGGACCGAGGGTTGTGGCAGTGGGACCGGAGCACGTAGAGGGGGATCGGGCCAATCCCCAGCTTGCTCATTCTGCCTTTCCGGTCAGCTGAGCACCCACACGCTCGTTTCGTGGGTTGGCTTAGGCATACGGAGTTCATTCCATGTCTAAGCATACGAAGTTCATTTGCAGTCTAAGAGTTTGAGCCATGGTGTGTATGCTGGGCTCGGGCATGTGCTGGTGCCGCATTTTTTTCACCCAGGGCACCATCATCGGAGCATCATCGGAGAGCCTAACTGGCGGCATTGGGGGTTTCGGTGATTGGGGGGCCAGGGGGTGTGCACACATGATGTGCGATGGGTGCTGGTACTTGGCCCCTATATTGGCCCCCCATCCCTAATCAAACCTTGAGAACTCACACCCCCTTAAAGAGCATTTGAGATTTTATAGGTTTGCTGCCAGTAGCCATTAAAGTGCCTGAAATGGGGACACTTTTTTCAAACAATCACAAAATCTTCTCCGCTTCAAGTTTTTAGCTGAATTTTTTTATACATGCCAAAAAAAATGCAAGGATCACCTCTACCAAATTTGGGGACAAAACTCTTTCGGAAAAAATTTTAAAAAATCCCAAACCGTAAAAAGTTTCAAAAATCATGAAAAATAGAAAACGGGTCGTCTTGCCACGAAATTGCACATGAAGGCTTAGGGGACCATTGTATGAATTTACAAGCCATAAAAATGGCATTGGCAGGGTAGAAATATGAAGATGTGCTTGAACCCACCTACCACCCGTTCGATCCTTGGCTTATGCATCCTGCCTCTTTGGTTGGCTGAGCGTCCGCACGCTCATTTCGTGGGTTGACGTAGGCATATGGAGTTCATCCCCAATCTAAGCATACAGAGTTCATTCCCAGTCTAAGATTAGACCAGACCGAGGGTTGTGGCAGTAGGATCGGTAGCACGCAGGGGGGACCGGGCCTATCCCTGGCTTGCGCATTCTGCCTCTCCGATCGGCTGAGCCCCCGCACGCCTGTTTCATGGGCTGGCTTAGGCATAGGGAGTTCATTCCATGTCTAAGCCCCAATCGGACCGAGGGTTGTGCCAGTGGGACCGACAAGACGCAGAGGGGGACCGGGTCGATCCTCGACTTGCGCATTATGCCTCTCCGGCCGGCTCAGCGCCCGAATGCTCATTTCATGGTTTGACTTAGGCATACGGAGTTCATTCCCAGTCTAAGATTGGATCAGACCGAGGGTTGCGGTAGCAGGATCGACAGCACGCAGGGGGGACCAGGTCGGTCCCCAGCTTACGCATTTTGCCACTCCTACCGGCTGAGCGCCTGCACGCTCGTTTCGTAGGTTTGCTTAGGCATACGGAGTGCATTCCATGTCTAAGCATACAAAGTTCATTCCCAGTCTAAGATCAAACCAGACTGAGGGTTACGGTAGTAGGACTAGCAGCAGGATCGACAGCATGCAGGGGGGATCGGGTCGATCCCCGGCTTGCTCATTCTGCCTCTCCGGCCTGCTGAGTGCCCACACGCTCGTTTCATGGGTTGACTTAGGCATACGGAGTTCATCCCCAATCTAAGCATATAGAGTTCATTCCCAATCTAAGATCAGACCAGACTGAGGGTTGCGGTAGCAGGATCGACAGCACGTACGGGGGATCGGGCCGATCCCTGGCTTGCGCATTCTGCCTCTCCAGCCGGCTGAGCGCCCATACGCTTGTTTCGTGGGTTGGCTTAGGCATAGGGAGTTCATTCCATGTATAAGCCACAACCGAACTGATGGTTGTGGCAGTGGGACCCACAGCACGCAGAGGGGGACTGGGCCGATCTCCGGCTTGTGCATTCTGCCTCTCTGACCGACTGAGCACTCGCACGCTCATTTCGTGGGTTGGCTTAGGCATACAGAGTTCATTCCATGTTAAGCATACAGAGTTCATTCGCAGTCTAAGAGTTTGAGCCATGGTGCACATGCTTGGCTTGGGCATGTGCTGGTGCCGTATTTTTTTCGCCTGGGGCACCATCACCGGAGCATCGTCGGAGAGCCTAACCGACGGCATTGGGGGTTCTGGTGATTGGGGGGCCGGGGGGTGTGCACACATGATGTCCGATGGGTGCTGGTACTTGGCCCTTATATTGGCCCCCTATCTCTCATCAAACCTCGAGAACTCACACCCCCTTAAAGAGCATTTGTGATTTTATAGGTTTGCTACCAGTAGCCATTAAAGAGTCTAAAATGGGGACACTTTTTTCAAACGGTCACAAAATATTCTGCACTTTGATTTTTTAGCTGAATTTTTTTGTGCATGCCAACAAAAATACAAGGATCACGTCTACCAAATTTGGGAACAAAACTCTTTCTAAAAAAATTTTAAAAAATCCTGAACCGCAAAAAGTTTCAAAAATCATGAAAAATAGAAAACGGGTCGTCTTGCCATGAAACTTAACATGAAGGCTTAGGGGACCATTGTATGAATTTACAAGCCGTAAAAATGGCATTGGCATGGTAGAAATTTGAGGATGTGCTTGAACCCACCAACCACCTGTTCGATCCCAGGCTTGCGCATCCTGCCTCTCTGGTCGGCTGAGCGTCTGCACGCTCGTTTCATGGGTTAACTTAGGCATACGGAGTTCATCCCAGTCTAAGCACACGAAGTTCATTCCTAGTCTAAGATCAGACAGACTGAGGGTTACGGTAGCAGGATCGGTAGCACGTAGGGGGGACCGGGCCGATCCTCGGCTTACGCATTCTGCCTCACTGACCGGCTGAGTGCCCGCACGCCCGTTTCATGGGTTGGCTTAAGCATAGGGAGTTCATTCCATGTCTAAACCCCAGTCGGATCGAGGTTGTGGCAGCGAGACCGACAGCATGCAGAGGGGGACCAGGTCGATCCCCGGCTTTCGAATTATGCCTCTTCGGCCGACTGAGCACCCAAAAGCTCTTTTCGTGGGTTGGCTTAGGCATACGGAGTTCATTCCATGTCTAAGCATACGAATTTCATTCACAGTCTAAGAATTTGAGCCACGATGCACATGCTGGGCTCAGGCATGTGCTGGTGCTGCATTTTTTTTGCCCGGGGCACCATCACCGGAGCATCATCGGAGAGCCTAACCGGTGACATTGGGGGTTCCGACGATTGGGGGGGGCCGGGGGGTGTGCGCACATGATGTGCAATGGGTGCTGGTAGTTGGCCATTATATTGGCCCCCAATCCCTAATCAAACCTCAAAACTCACGCCCCCTTAAAGAGCATTTGAGATTTTATAGGTTTGCTGCCAATAGCCATTAAAGTGTCTAAAATGGGGACACTTTTTTCAAACGGTCACAAAATCTTCTCCGCTTCGATTTTTTAGCTGAATTTTTTTGTACATGCCAACAAAAATGCAAGGATCACCTCTACCAAATTTGGGGACAAAACTCTTTCTAAAAAAATTTTAAAAAATCCCGAACCACAAAAAGTTTTGAAAATCATGAAAAATAGAAAACGGGTCGTCTTGCCACGAAACTTCACATGAAGGCTTAGGGGACCATTATATGAATTTACACGCCATAAAAATGGCATTGGCATGGCAGAAATATGAAGATGTGCTTGAACCCACCTACCACCCGTTCGATCCCCGGCTTGCACATCCTGCCCCTCTGGTCGGCTGAGTGCCCGCACGCTCGTTTCTGGGTTGACTTAGGCATACGGAGTTCATCCCCAGTCTAAGCATACGGAGTTCATTCCCAGTCTAAGATCGGACTGGATCGAGGGTTACGACAGCAGGATCGGTAAACGTAGGGGATCAGGTCGATCCCCAGCTTGCGCATTCTGCCTCTCCGACCGGCTGAACGCCCGTACACCCATTTCGTGGGTTGGCTTAGGCATAGGGTGTTCATTCCATGTCTAAGCCCCAGCCGGACCAAGGGTTCTGGCAGCAGGACCAGCAGCACTCAGCGCCCGCACGCTCCTTTTGTGGGTTGACTTAGGCATACGAAGTTCATTCCCAGTCTAAGATCGACCGGACCGAGGGTTGTGGCAGCAGGATCGATAGCACGTAGGGGGGACCGGGCTGATCCCCGGCTTACGCGTTCTACCTTTCGGCCGGATGAGCACCCACACGCCCATTTCATGGGTTGGCTTAGGCATAGGGAGTTCATTCCATGTCTAATCCCCAACCGGACCGAGGTTTGTGGCAGCGGGACGGTAGGACGCAGAGGGGGACCGGGCCGATCCCTGGCTTGCGCATTATGCCTCTTCGGTCGGCTTAGCGCCCGCACGCTCATGTCGTGGGTTGACTTATGCATACGGAGTTCATTCCCAGTCTAAGATTAGACCGGACTGAGGGTTACGGCAGCAGGATCAACAGTACGCAATGGGGGACCGGATTGATCCCCAGCTTGCGCATTCTGCCTCTCTGGTCGACTGAGCACCCGCACGCTCGTTTCGTGGGTTGGCTTAGGCATACGGAGTTCATTCCATGTCTAAGCATACAGAGTTCTTTCCTAGTCTAAGATTTTGAGCCATGGTGCACATGCTAGGCTCGGGCATGTGCTGGTGCTGCATTTTTTTCACCCAGGGCACCATCGTCGGAGCATCGTCGGAGAGCCTAACCGACGGCATTAGGGGTTCCGTCGATTGGGGGGCCGGGGGACTGTGCGCACATGATTTGCAATGGGTGCTGGTACTTGGCCATTATATTGGCCCCCGATCCCTCATCAAACCTTGAGAATTCACACCCCCTTAAAGAGTATTTGAGATTTTATAGGTTTGCTGCCAGTAGCCATTAAAGTGTTTGAAATGGGGGACACTTTTTTCAAACGATCACAAAATCTTCTCCACTTCGAGTTTTTAGCTGACTTTTTTTGTGCATGCCAAAAAAAATACAAGGATCACCTCTACCAAATTTGGGGACAAAAATCTTTCTAAAATAATTTTAAAAAAATCTCGAACCGTAAAAAGTTTCAAAAATCATGAAAAACAAAAAACGGGTTGTCTTGCCACGAAACTTCACATGAAGGCTTAGGGGACCATTGTATGAATTTACAAGCCATAAAAATGGCATTGGCATGGTAGAAATATGAAGATTTGCTTGAACCCACTTACCACCCGTTTGATCCCCGACTTGCGCATCCTGCCTCTCTGGTCGGCTGAGTGCCCGCACGCTCGTTTCGTGGGTTGACTTAGGCATACGGAGTTCATCCCCAGTCTAAGCATACGGAGTTCATTCCCAGTCTAAGATCGGACCAGACCAAAGGTTGCGACAGCAAGATCGATAGCACGCAGGGGGGACCGGGCTGATCCCCGGCATGTGCATTCTGCCTCTCTGGTCAGCTGAGTGCCCGCACACCCATTTCGTGGGTTGGCTTAGGCATAGGGAGTTCAGTCCGTGTCGAAGGCCCAGTCAGACCGAGGGTTGTGGCAGCGAGACCGATAGCACGTAGAAGGGGATCGGGGCGATCCCCGACTTGTGCATTCTGCCTCTTCGATCGGCTCAGTGCCCGCACGCTTGTTTCGTGGGTTGACTTACGCATACGGAGTTCATTGCTAGTCTAAGATCAGACCGAACTAAGGGTTACGATAGTAGGATAGACAGCATGTAAGGGGGGACCGAGTCGGTCCCTGGCTTGTGCATTCTGCATCTCCGACCGACTGAGCACCCGCACGCACGCTCGTTTTGTGGGTTGGCTTAGGCATACGGAGTTAATTCCATTTCTAAGCATACAGAGCTCATTCCTAGTCTAAGATCAGACTAGGGTGAGGTTTGCGACAGCAAGACCGGTAGCAGGATTGACAGCACGTAAGGGGGGATCGAGTCGATCCCTGGCTTGTGCATTCTGCCTTTCTGACCGGCTGAGCGCCCGCACGCTCATTTCATGGGTTGGCTTTGGCGTACGGAGTTCATTCCATTTCTAAGCACCAGCCAGACCAAGGGTTGTAGGAGCAGGACTGGCAGCGGGATCGACAGCACGTAGAACGGGATCAAGCTGATCCCTGACTTGCGCATTATGCCTCTCCGACCGACCTTTCCGACCAGCTTAGCGCCCGCACGCTCGTTTCGTAGGTTGACTTAGGCATACATAGTTCATCCCTAGTCTAAGCATACAGAGTTCATTCCCAGTCTAAGATCGGACCGAACCGAGGGTTGCGGCAGCAAGATCGACAGCATGCAGGGGGGACCGAGCCCATCCCTGGCTTGCACATTCTGCCTCTCCGACCGGTTGAGCGCCTGCACGCCCATTTCATGGGTTGGCTTAGGCATAGATGTCATTCCATGTCTAAGCCCCAGCCGGGCCGAGGGTTGGGCAGCGAGACCAGCAGCACGCAGAGGGGGACCGAGCCGGTCCCCAGCTTGCGCATTATACCTTTTCGACTGGCTCAGCGCCCGCACGCTCATTTCGGGGGTTGACTTATGCATACGAAGTTCATTCCTAGTCTAAGATCAAACCGGACCGAGGGTTACCGCAGCAGGATTGATAGCACCCAGGGGGGACTGGGTCGATTCCCGGCTTGTGCATTCTGCCTCTTCGACCGGCTGAGCACCCGTACGCTCGTTTCATGGGTTGACTTAGGCATACGGAGTTCATTCCCAGTCTAAGATCGGACCGGATCGAGGGTTGCGGTAGCAGGACCGACAGCACGCAAGAGGATCGGGCCGGTCCCCGACTTGTGCATTCTGCCTCTCCGGTCGGCTGAGCGCCCGTACGCTCGTTTTGTGGGTTGGCTTAGGCATACGGAGTTCATTCCATGTCTAAGCATACGGAGTTCATTACCAGTCTAGCATCGGACCGGACTGAGGGTTGCGACAGCAGGACCAGCAACAGGATCGATAGCACGCAGGGGGACCGAGCCAATCCCTGGCTTACGCATTTTGCCTCTCCGACTGGCTGAGCGCCCGTACGCTCGTTTCATGGGTTGGTTTAGGCATACGGAGTTCATTCCATGTCTAAGCCCCAGTCAGACCAAGGGTTGTGGTAGTAGGATCGGTAGCGGGATCGATAGTACGCAGAGGGGGACCGAGCTGAACCCCGGCTTACCCATTATGCCTCATCAACGGAGCTCTTCGGGCGGCTGAGCGCCCGCACGCTCGTTTCATGGGTTGACTTAGGCATACGGAGTTCATCCCCAATCTAAGCACACGGAGTTCATTCCCAGTCTAAGATCAGATCGGACCGAGGTTTGTGACAGCAAGATCGACAGCACGTAGGGTTGGCCGAGCCGATCCCCGGCTTATGCATTCTGCCTCTCCGATCGGTTGAGCACCTGCATGCCCGTTTCGTGGTTAGCCTAGGCATAGGGAGTTCACTCCATGTCTAAGCCCCAACCGGACCAAGGGTTGTGGCAGCGGGACCGACAGCATGCAGAGGGGGATCGGGCTGATCCTCGGCTTGCGCATTATGCCTTTTCGGTCGGCTCAGCGCTCGTACGCTCATTTCGTGGGTTGACTTATGCCTATGGAGTTCATTCCCAGTCTAAGATCAGACCGGACCGAGTGTTGCGGTAGCACGATCGACAGCACGTAAGGGGGGATCGGGCCAATCCTCGACTTATCCATTTTACCTCTCTGACCAGCTGAGTGCCCGTACGCTCCTTTCGTGGGTTGGCTTAGGCATACGAAGTTCATTCCACGTCTAAGCATACGCAGTTCATTCCCAGTCTAAGATCAGACAGGATCGAGGGTTGCGATAGCAGGACCAGCAGCAGGATCGATAGCACGTAAGGGGGACCGAGCTGATCCCCGGCTTGGGCATTCTGCCTCTCCGGCCGGTTGAGCACTCGCACGCCCATTTTGTGGGTTGGCTTAGGCATAGGGAGTTCATTCCACGTCTAAGCCCCAGTCAGACCGAGGGTTGTGGTCGCGAGACCGGCAGCACATAGAGGGGGTTGATCCCCAGCTTGCGCATTATGCCTCTCCGACCGGCTCAGTGCCCGAGCGCTCGTTTCATGGGTTGACTTAGGCATACGGAGTTCATTCCCAGTCTAAGATCGGATCAGACCGAGGGTTGCAGCAGTAGGATCGACAGCACGCAGGGGGGATCGGGCCTGTCCCCGGTTGGTGCATTCTGCCTCTCCGACCGGTTGAGCGCCCGTACGCTCGTTTCGTGGGTTGGCTTAGGCATACAGAGTTCATTCCATGTCTAAGCATACGGAGTTCATTCCCAGTCTAAGATCGGATTGGACCGAGGGTTGCAGCTGCAGGACTAGCAGCAGGATCGACAGCACGCAGGGGGGACAAAGTCGATCCCTGACTTTCGCATTCTACCTCTCCGGTTGGCCTCTCCGGTCGACTGAGCACCGGCACGCTCGTTTCATGGGTTGACTTAGGCATACGAAGTTCATCCCCAGTCTAAGCATACGGAGTTCATTCCCAATCTAAGATCTAATCGGATCGAGGGTTACGGCAGTAGGATTGACAGCACGCAGGGGGGACCGGGTCGATCCCCAGCTTGCGCATTCTGCCTCTCCGATCGGCTGAGCGCCCGCACGCCCGTTTCGTGGGTCGACTTAGGTATAGGGAGTTCATTCCATGTCTAAGCCCCAGTCGGGGGCGAGGGTTGTGGCAGTGGCACCGGCAGCTCACAGAGAGGGACCAGGCCAATCCTCGGGTCGCTCATTCTGCCTCTCTGACCGGTTGAGCACCCGCACGCTCGTTTCGTGGGCTGGCTTAGGCATACGGAGTTCATTCCATGTCTAAGCATACGGAGTTCATTCCCAATCTAAGAGTTTGAGCCATGGTGCACTTACTAGGCTCGGGCATGTGCTGGTGCTAAATTTTTTTCGCCCAGGGCACCATCGCCTAGGGCACCATCGACGACATTGGGGTTTTGGTGATTGGGGGGGCCAGGGGGTGTGCGCACGTGATGTGTGATGGGTGCTGGTACTTGGCCCTTATATTGGCTCCCTATCACTCATCAAACCTTGAGAACTCGGACCCCCTTAAAGAGCATTTGAGATTTTATAGGTTTGCTGCCAGTAGCCATTAAAGTGCCTGAAAGAGTGACACTTTTTTCAATTGGTCACAAAATCTTCTCCACTTTGAGTTTTTAGCTAAATTTTTTTATGCATGCCAAAAAAAATACAAGGATCACCTCCACCAGATTTGGGGACAAAACTTTTTCTAAAAAAATTTTAAAAAATCCCGAACCGTAAAAAGTTTAAAAATTGTGAAAAATAGAAAACAGGTCATCTTGCCATGAAACTTCACGTGAAGGCATAAGGGACCATTGTATGAATTTACAAGCCATAAAAATGGCATTGGCATGGCAAAAATATGAAGATGTGCTTGAACCCACCTACCACCCGTTCGATCCCTGGCTTGCACATCCTGCCTCTCTGGTCGGCTGAGCGTTCGCACGCTCGGTTCATGGGTTCACTTGGGCATACGGAGTTCATCCCCAGTCTAAGCATACGGAGTTCATTCCTAGTCTAAGATCAGATCGAACCGAGGGTTATGGTAGCAGGATCGACAACACGCAAGGGGGACCTGGCCGATCCCCGACTTGCCCATTCTGCCTCTCCGGCCGGTTGAGCGCCCGCACGCCCATTTCATGCTTTGGCTTAGGCATAGGGAGTTCATTCTATGTCTAAGCCCCAGCTGGACTGAGGGTTGTGGCAGTGGGACCAGCAGCATGCAGAGGTGGATCGGGTCGATCCCCGACTTGTGCATTATACCTCTCCGGCTAGCTCAGTGCTTGCACGATCGTTTCATGGGTTGATTGAGGCATACGGAGTTCATTCCCAGTGTAGGATCAGATCGAACTGAGGGTTGCAGCAACAGTACCGGCAGTAGGATCGGTAGCACGTAGGGGAGGACCGGGTCGATCCTCGACTTACGCATTCTACCTTTCTGGCCGGCTGAACGTCCGGACGCTCATTTCGTGAGTTTGGCTTAGGCATACGAAGTTCATTCCATGTCTAAGCATATAGAGTTCATTCCCAGTCTAACATTAGATCGTTCTGAAGGTTGCGATAGTAGGATCGGCAGCACGCAGGGGGCCCAGGCCTATCCCCGGCTTGCGCATTCTGCCTCTCCGGTGGGCTGAGTGCCCGCACACCCATTTCATGGGTTGGCTTAGGCATAGGGAGTTCATTCCATGTCTAAGCCCCAATCGGACCGAGAGTTATGGCAGCGGGACCGACAGCACGTAGAAAGGGATCGGGCCGATCCTCGACTTACGCATTATGCCTTTCCGGCTAGCTCAGCGCCAGCAAGCTCGTTTTGTGGGTTGACTTAGGCATACGGAGTTCATTCCCAGTCTAAGATCAGACCGGACTGAGGGTTACGATAGCAGGATCGACAGCATGCAAGGGAGGATCGGGTCGGTCCCCGACTTGCGCATTCTGCCTCTCCGGCCGGTTGAGCACCCGCACGCTTGTTTCATGGGTTGCCTTAGGCATACAGAGTTCATTCCATGTCTAAGCATACGGAGTTCATTCCCAGTCTAAGATCGGACCGAATCGAGGGTTACGGTAGTAAGACCATCAACAGGATCGACAGCACGCAAGGGGGGATCGGGTTGATCCTCGGCTTGCGCATTCTGCCTCTCTGATCGGTTGAGTGCCCGCACGCTCGTTTCGTGGGTTGGCTTAGGCATACGGAGTTCATTCCATGTCTAAGCCCCAGTCAGACCGAAGGTTGTGGCAGTAGGACCGGCAGCGGGATCGACAGCACGCAGAGGGGGACCGGGTTGATCCCCAGCTTGTGCATTATGCCTTTCCAGCCGACTGAGCGCTTGCACGCTTGTTTCATGGGTTGACTTAGGCATACGGAGTGCATCCCCAGTCTAAGCATACGAAGTGCATTCCCAGTCTAAGATCGGACCGGATCGAGGGTTGCGGCAGTAGGATCGACAGCATGCATGGGGCGCCAAACCGATCCCTGGCTTGCACATTCTGCCTTTCCGGTCGGCTGAGCACCCGCACGCCTGTTTCGTGGGTTGGCTTAGGCATAGGGAGTTTATTCCATGTCTAAGCCCCAGTCGAACAGAGGGTTGTGGCAACGGGACCGGTAACACATAGAAAGGGACCGAGCTGATCCTCGACTTGCGTATTTTTCTCTCCGGCTGGCTCAATGCCCAAACACTCATTTTATGGGTTGACTTAGGCATACGAAGTTCATTCCCAGTTAAAGATCAGACCGGACCGAGGGTTGCGGCAGTAGGATCGACAGCATGTAGGGGGGATCAGGTCGGTCCCCGGCCTGCGCATTCTGCCTCTCCAGCCGGTTGAGCGCCCGTATGCTCGTTTCGTGAGTTGGCTTAGACATACGGAGTTCATTCCATGTCTAAGCGTATGGAGTTCATTCCCAGTCTAAGATCAGACCAGACCGAGGCTTGCGACAACAGGACCAGCAGCAGGATCGACAGCACGTATGGGGGATCGGCCGATCCTCGGCTTGCGCATTCTACCTCTCTGACCGACTGAGTGCTCGCACGCTCGTTTCATGGGTTAACTTAGGCATACATAGTTCATCCCCAGTCTAAGATTGGATCGGACCGAGGGGGACCGGGCTGATCCCCGGCACGCAGAAGGGGATCGGGCTGATCCCCAACTTCTGCATTATGCCTTTCCGATCGGCCTCTCCGGTTGCAGAGTGCCTGCACGCTTGTTTCATGGGTTGACTTAGGCATACGAAGTTCATCCCCAGTCTAAGCATACGGAGTTCATTCCCAGTCTACGATCGGATCGGATCGAAGGTTGTGGCAGTAGGATCGATAGCATGTAGGTAAACTAGACCGATCCTCGGCTTATGCATTCTACCTCTCCAACCGGTTGAGTGCCCGTACGCCTGTTTCGTGGGTTGGCTTAGGCATAGGATCAGCAGCAAGCAGGGGGACCGGACCAATCCTCGACTTACACATTCTGCCTCTCCAACCGGTTGAGCACCCGCAAGCTCATTTCATGGGTTGGCTTAGGTATACGAAGTTCATTCCATGTCTAAGTGTATAGAGTTCATTCCCAATATAAGATCAGACCGAACTGAGGGTTGTAGCAGCAGGACTAGTAGCAAGATCGACAGCAAGTTGAGGGAACCGGGCTGATCCCCGGCTTGCGCATTCTACCTCTCCGGTCAGCTGAGTGCCCGTACGCTCGTTTTGTGGGTTGGCTTAGGTATATGGACTTCATTCCATGTCTAAGCCCCAATCGGACTGAGGGTTGTGGCAGCAGGATTGGCTGCGGGATCAAGAACACGTAGAGGGGGATCAGGCTGATCCTCGACTTGCGTATTATGCCTCTTCGACCAGCCTTTTCGGCTGGCTGAGTGCCCGCACCCTCGTTTCGTGGGTTGACTTAGGCATACGGAGTTCATCCCCAGTCTAAGCATACAGAGTTTATTACCAGTCTAAGATCAGACCAGATCGAGGGTTACGACAGCAGGATTGACAGCATGTAGGGGAGACCGGGTCGATCCCAAGCTTGTGCATTGTGCCTCTCCGACTGGCTGAGTGCCCCCACGCTCATTTCATGGGATGGCTTGGCATAGGGAGTTCATTCCATGTCTAAGCCCCAGCCGGACTGAGGTTTGGCAGCGGGACCGGCAGCTCGCAGAGGGGGATCGGGTCGATCCTCGGCTTACGCGTTATGCCTCTCCAGCCGGCTCAACGCCAGAACGTTCATTTTGTGGGTTGACTTAGGCATACGGAGTTCATTCCTAGTCTAAGATCAGACCAGATCGAGGTTATGGTAGCAAGATCGACAGCACGCAGGGGGGACCAGGCCTATCCCTGACTTACGCATTCTCTCTCTCCGATCGGCTGAGCACCCGGACGCTTGTTTCATGGGTTGGCTTAGGCATACGGAGTTCATTCCATGTCTAAGCATATGGAGTTCATTCCCAATCTAAGATTGGACCGGATCGAGGTAGCGACAGCAGGACCAGCATGCTCATTTCATGGGTTGACTTAGGCATATAGAGTTTCAATCCCAGTCTACGATCGGACTGAACCGAGGGTTGCGATAGCAGGATCGACAGCGCGCAGGAGGGACCGAGCCAGGCCACAGCTTGTGCATTCTACCTTTTCGGTCGGTCGAGCGCCTGCACGCTCGTTTCGTGGGTTGGCTTAGGCATACGGAGTTTCATTCCATGTATAAGCATATGGAGTTCATTCCCAGTCTAAGATCGAACCGGACCGA
>NW_019167826.1:16468643-16513059 GCF_002303985.1 Durio zibethinus
GCAACGAGGGCATTGTGCAATCAGGTGGGGGAGAATGTCATGCCCTGGACGGGCGCCAGGCACATCAGGTGCACCAAGGTGAGCCAGAGGTTAAGGCCCGCAGACCAGGCGTGCTGGCGGGTATCTATGCGCAAAGCCTAGCAAACGAGTTCAGAACGCCCGCCCAACTTGCAGGCCAGCCCGTGAGACCAAGGCCTGGCATACAAGCTGCCTGTACCACATCCAGAAGGGCCCAAGGTGCTGGACCACAAGGGAAGCTTCTAGAAGCAGGCAGGATCAGCTGGAGCATCCTGAAAGATTTGGTTGACCTTAAAAATCAGGAGTTAGCATCCTGGTTGATGTAATCTTATATCCCATGATTTTAGCCTTTATTCTAGGGATATGCCATTAAGTTGTAGCTAGAACCTCAACTATAATAGAGGGCTGCTCCACCCTCATTTGTACACCATCAAACACTTCTATTTCAGTGAATACAAGAGCATTTCCAAAATTCTGTCTTCTTATCTTGTTTCTCTTTAACATGCGTAATCAGCCCTTCCCATTGTTCTAGTGCCTGCACGCTTGTGTTTTAGGCTGACTTAGCATAAAGGAGGAGATTCCAAGCCTAAGGCCACATGAATTCTGAGTCTAAGGTCGGAGCCCGTGACAGTTGGTATCAGAGCGAGTTCGATTCTGCATGTTTGTGTTGTGTAGGTTAGATCATGATTAAGGAGATGGCATCCCAAAGCAACATTGCTAGCCAACAACCAAAAGCCCAAGAGCATGGGCGTGGAAGAGGCAAGAAAGCCAGTTTGCACACGTAGGATCGGACTGGACCGAGGGTTACGGTAGCAAGATCGGTAACACGTAGGTGGGATCGAGCTGATCCCCAGCTTGGGCATTCTGCCTCTTCGGTCGGTTGAGTGCCCGCATGCCCATTTCGTGCGTTAGCTTAGGCATAGGGAGTTCATTCCATGTCTAAGCTCCAGCTGGACCGAGGGTTGTGGTAGCAGGACCGGAGCATGCAGAAGGGGACCGGGCCAATCCCCAGCTTGCGCACTCTGCCTCTTCGGCCGGCTGAGCGCCCACACGCTCATTTTGTGGGTTGGCTTAGGCATACGGAGTTCATTCCATGTCTAAGCATATGAAGTTCATTTGCAGTCTAAGAGTTTGAGCCATGGTATGTATGCTGGGCTCGAGCATGTGCTGGTGCCGCATTTTTTTCGCCCGGGGCACCATCACCGGAGCATCATCGGAAAGCCTAACTTGCGGCATTGGAGGTTCCGGTGATTGGGGGGCCGGGGGGTGTGCACACATGATGTGCGATGGGTGCTGGTACTTGGCCCCTATATTGGCCCCCCATCCCTAATCAAACCTTGAGAACTCACACCCCCTTAAAGAGCATTTGAGATTTTATAGGTTTGCTGCCAGTAGCCATTAAAGTGTCTGAAATGGGGACACGTTTTTCAAACAGCCATAAAATCTTCTCCGCTTCAAGTTTTTAGCTGAATTTTTTTATACATGCCAAAAAAAATGCAAGGATCACCTCTACCAAATTTGGGGACAAAACTCTTTCGGAAAAAATTTTAAAAAAATCCCAAACCGTAAAAGTTTCAAAAATCGTGAAAAATAGAAAACGGGTTGTCTTGCCACGAAATTGCACATGAAGGCGTAGGGGACCATTGTATGAATTTACAAGCCATAAAAATGGCATTGGCAGGGTAGAAATATGAAGATGTGCTTGAACCCACCTACCACCCGTTCGATCCTTGGCTTATGCATCCTGCCTCTTTGGTTGGCTGAGCGTCCGCATGCTCATTTCACGGGTTGACGTAGGCATATGGAGTTCATCCCCAATCTAAGCATACAGAGTTCATTCCCAGTCTAAGATTAGACCACCCCGAGGGTTGTGGCAGTAGGATCGGTAGCACGCAGGGGGGACCGAGCCTATCCCTGGCTTGCGCATTCTACCTCTCCGATCGGCTGAGCCCCCGCACGCCTGTTTCATGGGCTGGCTTAGGCATAGGGAGTTCATTCCATGTCTAAGCCCCAATCGGACCGAGGGTTGTGCCAGTGGGACCGACAAGACGCAGAGGGGGACCGGGTCGATCCTCGACTTGCGCATTTGCCTCTCCGGCCGGCTCAGCGCCCGAATGCTCATTTTATGGTTTGACTTAGGCATACGGAGTTCATTCCCAGTCTAAGATTGGATCAGACCGAGGGTTGCGGTAGCAGGATCGACAGCACGCAGGGGGGACTAGGTCGGTCCCCAGCTTACGCATTTTGCCACTCCTACCAGCTGAGCGCCTGCACGCTCGTTTCATAGGTTTGCTTAGGCATACGGAGTGCATTCCATGTCTAAGCATACAAAGTTCATTCCCAGTCTAAGATCAAACCAGACTGAGGGTTACGGTAGTAGGACTAGCAGCAGGATCGACAGCATGCAGGGGGATCGGGTCGATCCCCGGCTTGCTTATTCTGCCTCTCCGGCCTGCTGCGTGCCCACACGCTCGTTTCGTGGGTTGACTTAGGCATACGGAGTTCATCCCCAGTCTAAGCATACAGAGTTCATTCCCAATCTAAGATCGGACCAGACTGAGGGTTACGGTAGCAGGATCGACAGCACGTACGGGGGATCGGGCCGATCCCTGGCTTGCGTATTCTGCCTCTCTAGCCGGCTGAGCGCCCACACGCCTGTTTCATGGGTTGGCTTAGGCATAGGGAGTTCATTCCATGTATAAGCCCCAACCGAACTGATGGTTGTGGGAACGGGACCCACAGCACGCAGAGGGGGACTGGGTCGATCTCCGGCTTGTGCATTCTGCCTCTTTGACCGACTGAGCGCTCGCACGCTCATTTCGTAGGTTGGCTTAGTCCTACGGAGTTCATTCCATGTTAAGCATACGGAGTTCATTCGTAGTCTAAGAGTTTGAGCCATGGTGCACATGCTTGGCTTGGGCATGTGCTGGTGCCGCATTTTTTTCACCCGGGGCACCATCACCGGAGCATCGTCGGAGAGCCTAACTGACGGCATTGGGGGTTCTGGTGATTGGGGGGGCCGGGGGCTGTGCGCACATGATGTTCGATGGGTGCTGGTACTTCGCCCTTATATTGGCCCCCTATCTCTCATCAAACCTCTAGAACTCACACCCCCTTAAAGAGCATTTGTGATTTTATAGGTTTGCTACCAGTAGCCATTAAAGTGTCTAAAATGGGGACACTTTTTTCAAACGGTCACAAAATATTCTGCACTTTGATTTTTTAGCTGACTTTTTTTGTACATGCCAACAAAAATACAAGGATCACGTCTACCAAATTTGGGGACAAAACTCTTTCTAAAAAAATTTTAAAAAATCCTGAACCACAAAAAGTTTCAAAAATCATGAAAAATAGAAAACGGGTCATCTTGCCATGAAACTTTACATGAAGGCTTAGGGGACCATTGTATGAATTTACAAGCCATAAAAATGGCATTGGCATGGTAGAAATTTGAGGATGTGCTTGAACCCACCTACCACCCGTTCGATCCCCGGCTTGCACATCCTACCCCTCTGGTCGGCTGAGTACCCGCACGCTCATTTTGTGGGTTGACTTAGGCATACAGAGTTCATTCCCAGTCTAAGATCAGACCGGATCGAGGGTTGCGGCAACAAGACCATCAGCAGGATCGACAGCACGCAAGGGGGGATCGGGTTGATCCCCGGCTTGCACATTTTGTCTCTCTGACCGGTTGAGTGCCCGCACACTCATTTCGTGGGTTGGCTTAGGCATACGGAGTTCATTCCATGTCTAAGCCCTAGTCAAACCGAAGGTTGTGGCAGTAGGACCGACAGCGGGATCGACAGCACGCAAAGGGGGACCGGGTTGATCCCCAGCTTATGCATTTTGCCTTTCCAACCGATTGAGCGCTTGCACGCTTGTTTTGTGGGTTGACTTAAGCATACGGAGTTCATCCCCAGTCTAAGCATATGAAGTGCATTCCCAGTCTAAGATCAGATCGGATCGAGGGTTGTGGCAGCAGGATCGACAGCATGCATGGGGTGCCAAACCGATCCCTGGCTTGCGCATTCTACCTTTTCGGTCGGTTGAGCACCCGCACACCCGTTTCGTGGGTTGGCTTAGGCATAGGGAGTTCATTCCATGTCTAAGCCCGAGTCGGATAGAGGGTTGTGGCAAGGGGACCGATAACACATAGAGGGGGATCGAGCTGATCCTGGGCTTGCGTATTATGCCTTTTCGGCTGGCTCAATGCCCAAACGCTCGTTTCATGGGTTGACTTAGGCATACAGAGTTCATTCACAGTCAAAGATCAGATCGGACCAAGGGTTGTGGCAGTAGGATCGACAGCACGCAGGGAGGATCAGGTCGGTCCCCGACTTGCGCATTCTGCCTCTCCAGCCGGTTGAGCGCCCGTATGCTCGTTTCGTGGGTTGGCTTAGACATACGGAGTTCATTCCATGTCTAAGATCAAACCAGACTGAGGGTTACGGTAGTAGGACTAGCAGTAGGATCGACAGCATGCAGGGGGGATCGGGTCGATCCTCGGCTTGCTCATTTTGCCTCTCCGGCCTGCTGCGTGCCCACACGCTCGTTTCGTGGGTTGACTTAGGCATACGGAGTTCATCCCCAGTCTAAGCATACAGAGTTCATTCCCAATCTAAGATCGGACCAAACTGAGGGTTACGGTAGCAGGATCGACAGCACGTACGGGGGATCGGGCCGATCCCTGGCTTGCGCATTCTGCCTCTCTAGCCGGCTGAGCGCCCACACGCCTGTTTCATGGGTTGGCTTAGGCATAGGGAGTTCATTCCATGTATAAGCCCCAACCGAACTGATGGTTGTGGGAACGGGACCCACAGCACGCAGAGGGGGACTGGGTTGATCTCCGGCTTGTGCATTCTGCCTCTCTGACCGACTGAGCGCTCGCACGCTCATTTCGTGGGTTGGCTTAGTCCTACGGAGTTCATTCCATGTCTAAGCATACGAAGTTCATTCACAGTCTAAGAATTTGAGCCACGGTGCACATGCTGGGCTCAGGCATGTGCTGGTGCTGCATTTTTTTTGCCCGGGGCACCATCACCGGAGCATCATCGGAGAGCCTAACTGGCAACATTGGGGGTTCCGACGATTGGGGGGGCCGGGGGGTGTGCGCACATGATGTGCAATGGGTGCTGGTACTTGGCCATTATATTGGCCCCCGATCCCTAATCAAACCTTGAGAACTCACGCCCCCTTAAAGAGCATTTGAGATTTTATAGGTTTGCTGCCAATAGCCATTAAAGTGTCTAAAATGGGGACACTTTTTTCAAACGGTCACAAAATCTTCTCCGCTTCGATTTTTTAGCTGAATTTTTTTGTACATGCCAAAAAAAATGCAAGGATCACCTCTACCAAATTTGGGGACAAAAATCTTTCTAAAAAAATTTTAAAAAATCCCGAACCATAAAAAGTTTTGAAAAACATGAAAAATAGAAAACAGGTCGTCTTGCCACGAAACTTCACATGAAGGCTTAGGGGACCATTATATGAATTTACACGCCATAAAAATGGCATTGGCATGGCAGAAATATGAAGATGTGCTTGAACCCACCTACCACCCGTTCGATCCCCGGCTTGCACATCCTGCCCCTCTGGTCGGCTGAGTGCCCGCACGCTCGTTTTGTGGGTTGACTTAGGCATACAAAGTTCATTCCCAATCTAAGATTGGACCGGATCGAGGGCTGCGGCAACAAGACCATCAGCAGGATCGACAGCAGCAAAGGGGGGATCGGGTTGATCCCCGGCTTGCGCATTCTGCCTCT
This sequence comes from Durio zibethinus, assembly GCF_002303985.1. Next base: position 16,474,424 of record NW_019167826.1, read on the forward strand.
CTGACCGGTTGAGTGCCCGCACGCTCGTTTCGTGGGTTGGCTTAGGCATACAGAGTTCATTCCATGTCTAAGCCCTAGTCAAACCGAAGGTTGTGGCAGTAGGACCGACAGCGGGATCGACAGCACGCAAAGGGGGACCGGGTTGATCCCCAGCTTATGCATTTTGCCTTTCCAACCGATTGAGCGCTTGCACGCTTGTTTTGTGGGTTGACTTAAGCATACGGAGTTCATCCCCAGTCTAAGCATATGAAGTGCATTCCCAGTCTAAGATCAGATCGGATCGAGGGTTGTGGCAGCAGGATCGACAGCATGCATGGGGTGCCAAACCGATCCCTGGCTTGCGCATTCTACCTTTTCGGTCGGTTGAGCACCCGCACACCCGTTTCGTGGGTTGGCTTAGGCATAGGGAGTTCATTCCATGTCTAAGCCCGAGTCGGATAGAGGGTTGTGGCAAGGGGACCGATAACACATAGAGGGGGACCGAGCTGATCCTGGGCTTGCGTATTATGCCTCTCCGGCTGGCTCAATGCCCAAACGCTCGTTTCATGGGTTGACTTAGGCATACAGAGTTCATTCCCAGTCAAAGATCAGACCGGACTGAGGGTTGTGGCAGTAGGATCGACAGCATGCAAGGGGGATCAGGTCGGTCCCTGGCTTACGCATTCTACCTCTCCAGTCGGTTGAGGACCCGTATGCTCGTTTCATGGGTTGGCTTAGACATACGGAGTTCATTCCATGTCTAAGCGTATGGAGTTCATTCCCAGTCTAAGATCGGACCAGACGGAGGCTTGTGACAACAGGACCAGCAGCAGGATCGACAGCACGTATGGGGGATCGGCCAATCCCCAGCTTGCGTATTCTACCTCTTCGACCGGCTGAGCGCTTGCATGCTCGTTTCATGGGTTAACTTAGGCATACGTAGTTCATCCCCAGTCTAAGATTGGATCGGACCGAAGGGGACCGGGCTGATCCTTGACATGTAGAGGGGGATCGGGCTGATCCCCAACTTCTGCATTATGCCTTTCCGATCGGCCTCTCCGATTGACAGAGTGCCTGCACGCTTGTTTCGTGGGTTGACTTAGGCATACGAAGTTCATCCCCAGTCTAAGCATACGGAGTTCATTCCCAGTCTACGATCGAACCGGATCGAAGGTTATGGCAGTAGGATCGATAGCATGTAGGTAGACTAGATCGATCCTCGGCTTACGCATTCTACCTCTCCAGCCGGCTGAGCACCCGTACGCCCGTTTCGTGGGTTGGCTTAGGCATAGGATCAACAGCAAGCAGGGGGACCAGACCAATCTTCGACTTACGCATTCTACCTCTTCGACCGGTCGAGCGCCCGTAAGCTCATTTCATGGGTTGGCTTAGGTATACGAAGTTCATTCCATGTCTAAGTGTATAGAGTTCATTCCCAATCTAAGATCAGACCGAACCGAGGGTTGCAGCAGCAGGACTAGCAGCAAGATCAACAGCAAGCTGGGGGAACCGGGCTGATCCCCGACTTGCGCATTCTACCTCTCCGGTCAGCTGAGTGCCCGCACGCTCGTTTTGTGGGTTGGCTTAGGTATATGGACTTCATTCCACGTCTAAGCCCCAATCGGACCAAGGGTTGTGGCAGCAGGACTAGCTGCGGGATCGAGAACACGTAGAGGGGGATCGGGCTGATCCTCGGCTTACGTATTATGCCTCTTCGGCCAGCCTCTCCGGCTGGCTGAGTGCTCGCACCCTCGTTTCGTGGGTTGACTTAGGCATACGGAGTTCATCCCCAGTCTAAGCATACAGAGTTTATTACTAGTCTAAGATCGGACCGGATCGAGGGTTACGAAGCAGGATCAGCAGCATGTAGGGGGGACCGGGTCGATCCCAAGCTTGTGCATTGTGCCTCTCCGACTGGCTGAGCGCCCCCACGCTCATTTCGTGGGATGGCTTAGGCATAGGGAGTTCATTCCATATCTAAGCCCCAGTCGGACTGAGGGTTGTGGCAGCGGGACCGACAGCAAGCAGAGGGGGATCGGGTCGATCCCCGGCTTACGCGTTATGCCTCTCCAGCCGGCTCAGCGCCCGAACGTTCATTTTGTGGGTTGACTTAGGCATACGGAGTTCATTCCCAGTCTAAGATCAGACCAGATCAAGGGTTATGGTAGCAGGATCGACAGCACGCAGGGGGGACCAGGCCTGTCCCTGACTTGCGCATTCTGTCTCTCCGATCGGCTGAGCACCCGGATGCTCATTTCGTGGGTTGGCTTAGGCATACGGAGTTCATTCCATGTCTAAGCATATGGAGTTCATTCCCAATCTAAGATTGGACCGGATCGAGGGTAGCGACAACAGGACCAGCATGCTAATTTCATGGGTTGACTTAGGCATACAGAGTTCAATCCCAGTCTAAGATCAGACTGAACCGAGGGTTGTGGTAGCAGGATCAACAGTACATAAGAGGGACCGAGCCGGGCCACAGCTTGTGCATTCTACCTTTTCGGTCGGCCGAGCACCTGCACGCTCGTTTCGTGGGTTGGCTTAGGCATACGGAGTTTATTCCATGTATAAGCATATGGAGTTCATTCCCAGTCTAAGATCGAACCGGACTGAGGGTTGCAATAGTAGGATCGACAGCACGCAGGGAGGGACCGGGTCGATCCTCGACTTACGCATTCTGCCTCTTCGATCGGCTGAGCACCTGCACGCTTGTTTTATGGGTTGGCTTAGGCGTACGGAGTTCATTCCATGTCTAATCCCCAGCCAGACAGAGGGTTGTGGCAGCAGGACCGGCAGCGGGATCGACAGCAAGTAGAGGGGGATCGAGCTGATCCCTGGCTTGTGTATTATGCCTCTCCGTCCGGCCGCTCCGATCGGCTGAGTACCCACACGCTCGTTTTGTGGGTTGACTTAGGCATACGGAGTACATCCCCAGTCTAGGCATACATAGTTCATTCCCAGTCTAAGATCGGACCAGACTGAAGGGTGTGATAGTTAGATCGGTAGCATGCTGGGGGGACTGGGCCGATCCCCGGCTTACGCATTCTGCCTCTCCGACTGGCGAGCGCCCGTACGCCCATTTCATGGGTTGGCTTAGGCATAGGGATTTCATTCCATGTCTAAGCCCCAGCCAGATCAAGGGTTGTGGCAGTAGGACCGGCAGCATGCAGAGGGGGATCGGGCCGATCCCCGGCTTGTGCATTATGCCTCTCCGACCGACTCAGCGCCCGAACACTCGTTTCGTGGGTTGACTTAGGCATACGGAATTCATTCCCATTCTAAGATCGGACCAGACTGAGGGTTGCGGTAGCAGGATCGACAACATGCAGGGGGGCCCGAGTCGATCCCCGGCTTCCGTATTCTGCCTCTCCATCCGACTGAGCGCCCGCACACTCGTTTCATGGGCTGACTTAGACATACGGAGTTCATCCCCAGTCTAAGCATACAGAGTTCATTCCCAGTCGAAGATCAGACCGGACCGAGGGTTGCGACAGTAGGACCAGCAGCACGCAGGGGGGACTCGGCTGATCCCCGCTTGCGCATTCTGCCTCTCCGACCGGCTGAGCACCCGCATGCTCGTTTCATGGGTTGACTTAGGCATACGGAGTTCATCCCCAGTCAAAGCATACAAAGTTCATTCCCAATCTAATATCGAACCGGGTCGAGGGTTACGGCAGCAGCATTGACAGCACGCAGGGGGGATCAGGCTGTTCCCCGGCTTGCGCATTCTGCCTCTCTGGTCGGCTGAGCGCTCGCACGCTCATTTCGTGTGTTGGCTTAGGCATAGAGAGTTCATTCCATGTTTAAGCCCCAGCTGGATCGAGGGTTGTGGCAGCGGGACCGGTGGCACGCAGAGGGGGACCGGGCCAACCCCGACTTGCGTATTATGCCTCTTCGACTGGCTCAGCGCGTGAATGCTTGTTTCGTGGGTTGACTTAGGCATACGGACTTCATTCCCAGTCTAAGATCAGATCAGACTGAGGGTTGCGATAGCAGGATCGACAGCATGTAGGGGGGATCGGGCCGGTCCCCGACTTGCGCATTTTGCCTCTCCGGTCGACTGAGCGCCCGCACGCTCGTTTCGTGGGTTGGCTTAGGCATATGGAGTTTCATTCCATGTCCAAGCATACGAAGTTCATTTCCAGTCTAAGATCGGATCAGACCGAGGGTTGAGATAGTAGGACCAGTAGTAGGATCGACAGCATGCTGGGAGGATCGGGCCGATCCCTGACTTGCGCATTCTACCCTTCCGACCGGCTGAGTGCCCGCACGCTCATTTCGTGGGTTTGGCTTAGGCATACAGAGTTCATTCCATGTCTAAGCCATACGGAGTTCATTCCTAGCAGGATTGGTAGCAGGACCAGTAGCAGGATTGGTAGCACGCAGGGGGGGATCGGGTCGATCCCTGGCTTTTGTATTCTGCCTCTCCGGCCAACTGATTGCCCGCACACTCATTTCATGGGTTTAGTTTAGGCATACAGAGTTCATTCCATGTCTAAGCATGCGGAGTTCATCTCCCAGTCTAAGATTGGATCGGATCGAGGGTTGTGACAGTAGGACCAGCAGCAAGATTGGTAGGACGCAGGGGGGATCGGGTCGATCCTCGGCTTCCGTATTCCTGCCTCTCTGGCACGCTGAGCGCCCGTACACTTGTTTCATGGGTTGGTTTAGGCATACGAAGTTCATTCCATCTCTAAGCCCCAGTCGGACCCGAGGGTTGTGGTAGCAGGACCGACAGCGGGATCGGTAGCACACAGAATGGGACCGAGCCGATCCCTGACTTGCGCATTATGCCTCTCCGGCTGGCCTTTTCGGTCGCTGAGTGCCCGCACACTCGTTCCATGGGTTCACTTAGGCATATGGAGTTCATTCCCCAGTCTAAACATACGGAGTTCATTCCAGACTAAGATCGGATCGGATCGAGGGTTACGATAGCAGGATCGGTACACGCAAAGGGGATCGAGCCGATCTGTGACTTGCGCATTCTGCCTCTCTGGTCGGCTGAGTGCCCGTACGCCTGTTTCATGGGTTGGCTTAGGCATAGGGAGTTTATTCCATGTCTAAGCCCCAACCAGATCGAGGGTTGTGGTAGTGGGATCGGCAGCACGTAGAGGGGGAGCATGCCGATCCCCGACCTACGCATTATGCCTCTCCAGGCAGCTCAGCACCCAAACACTCGTTTCGTGGGCTAACTTAGGCATACGGAGTTCATTCTCGGTCTAAGATCAGACCGGATCGAGGGTTGCAGTAGCAGGATCGACAGCACACAGGGGGGACCGGTTCGGTCCCTAGCTTGTGCATTCTGCCTCTCCGATTGGTTGAGCGCCCGCATGCCCGTTTCGTGGGTTGGCTTAGGCATACGAAGTTCATTCAACGTCTAAGCATACGGAATTGATTCCCAATCTAAAATCAGACCGGACTAAGGGTTGTGGTAGCAGGACCAGTAACAGGATCGACAGCATGTAGGGGTGATCGGGCTGATCCCCGGCTTGCGCATTCTGCCTCTCCAATCGATTGAGCGCCCGCACGTTGGTTTCGTGGGTTGACTTAGGCATATGGAGTTCATCCCCCATCTAAGCATACAAAGTTCATTCCAGTCTAAGATCAGATCGGACTGAGGGTTGTGACAGCAGGATCGACAGCACGCAGAGGGATTAGGCCAATCCCTGGCTTGCACATTCTGCCTCTTCGGCCGGCTAAGCGCCCGCACGCCCGTTTTGTGTGTTGGCTTAGGCATAGGGAGTTCATTCCATGTCTAAGCCCCAGCCAGACTGAGAGATGTGGCAGCAGGATCGACAGCATGCTAAGGGGGACCGGGCTAATCCCCAGCTTGTGCATTCTGCCTCTCCGGTCGACTGAGCACCCGCACGCTCGTTTCGTGGGTTGGCTTAGGCGTACCGAGTTCATTCCATGTCTAAGCATACGGAGTTCATTCCCAGTCTAAGAGTTTGAGCCACGGTGCACATGCTGGGCTCGGGCATGTGCTGGTGCCACATTTTTTTCACCCGAGCACCATCACCGAAGCATCGCCGGAGCTTCGTCGGAGAGCCTAACCGACGGTATTAGGGGTTCCGACGATTGGGGGGCCCGGGGGGTGTGCGCACATGATGTGTGATGGGTGCTGGTACTTGGCCCTTATATTGGCCCCCTATCCCTCATCAAAACCTCGAGAACTCACACCCTCTTAAAGAGCATTTGAGATTTTATAGGTTTGCTGCCAGTAGCCATTAAAGTGTCTAAAATGGGGACACTTTCTTCAAACAGTCACAAAATCTTCTCCACTTTGAGTTTTTAGCTGAAGTTTTTTGTGCATGCCAAAAAAAATACAAGGATCACCTCTACCAAATTTGGGGACAAAACTCTTTCTAAAAACATTTTAAAAAATCCCGAACCGTAAAAAGTTTTAAAAATCGTGAAAAATAGAAAACGGATCGTCTTGCCATGAAACTTCACATGAAGGCTTAGGGGACCATTGTATGAATTTACAAGCCATAAAAATGGCATTGGAATGGCAGAAATATGAAGATGTGCTTGAACTCACCTACCACCCGTTCGATCCCCGGCTTGTGCATCCTGCCTCTCTGGTTGACTGAGCGTCCCCACGCTCGTTTCGTGGGTTGACTTAGGCATACGGAGTTCATCCTCAGTCTAAGCATACGAAGTTCATTCCAAGTCTAAGATCGGACCGGACTGAGGGTTGTGGTAGCAGGATCAACAGCACGCAGGGGGAACGTGTCGATCCCCAACTCACGCATTCTACCTCTTCGGTCGGCTGAGCGGCCGCACGCCCATTTTGTGGGTTGGCTTAGGCATACGGAGTTCATTCCCTGTCTAAGATCAGACCAGACTGAGGGTTGTGGCCGTAGGATCGACAACACATAATGGGGACTGGGTCGGTCCCCAGCTTGCGCATTCTACCTCTCCGGCCGACTGAGCACCCGCACGCTTGTTTTGTGGGCTGGCTTAAGCATACGAAGTTCATTCCATGCCTAAGCATACGGAGTTCATTCCCAGTCTAAGATCGGACCGAACCGAGGGTTGCAGCAGCAGGATCGACAGCACGTAGGGGGGGACCGGGTTAATCCCCGACTTGTGCATTCTACCTCTTCGGCCGACTGAGCGCCCGCACGCTCGTTTCATGGGTTGGCTTAGGCATACAGAGTTCATTCCATGTCTAAGCCCCAGTCGGATCGAGGGTTATGGCAATAGGACCAGCAGTGGGATCGGCAGCACGTAGAAGGGGATCGGTCTAATCCTCAGCTTGCACATTATGCCTCTCTGATCGGCCTCTCCGGTCGGCTGAGCGCCCACACGCTCGTTTTGCAGGTTAGCTTAGGCATCGGAGTTCATCCCAAGTCTAAGCATACGGAGTTCATTCCCAGTCTAAGATCAGACCGGATCGAGGGTTGCGACAGCAAGATCGACAGCACGTAGGGGGACCGGGCTGATCCCCGACTTTCGTATTCTGCCTCTCCGACCGACTGAGCACCCGTACGCTCATTTCATGGGTTGGCTTAGGCATAGGGAGTTCATTCCATGTCTAAGCCCTAGCCGGATCGAGGGTTGTGGCAGCGGGACCGACAGTTCGTAGAGGGGGACCGAGCCGATCCCTGGCTTGCGCATTATGCCTTTCCGGCTGGCTCAGCACCTGAACGCTCGTTTTGTGGGTTCACTCAGGCATATGGAGATCATTCCCAGTCTAAGATAGGACTGGATCGAGGGTTACGATTGTAAGATCGACAGCACGCGGGGGGGCCCGGGTCGATCCCCGACTTGCGCATTCTGCCTCTCCGATCGGTTGAACACCCACAGGCTCATTTCGTGGGTTGGCTTAGGCATACGGAGTTCATTCCATGTCTAAGCATACGGAGTTCATTCCCAGTCTAAGATCGGACTGGACCGAGGGCTGCGACAGCAGGACCAGTAATAGGATCGGTAGCACACAGGGGTGGACCAGGCCGATCCCTGACTTGTGCATTCTGCCTCTTCGGTCGCCCTCTCCGGTCCACTGAGTACCCTTACGCTCGTTTCGTGGGTTGACTTAGGTATACGGAGTTCATCCCCAGTCTAAGCTCACGGAGTTCATTCCCAATCTAAGATCAAACTGGACCGAGGGTTGCGGCAGTAGGATCGGCAGCATGCAGGGGGGACCGGGTCGATCCTCGGCTTACGCATTCTGCCTCTTCGGTCGGTTGACTGCCTGCATGCCTGCTTCGTGGGTTGGCTTAGGCCTAGGGAGTTCACTCCATGTCTAAGCCCCAGCCAGATCGAGGGTAGTGGCAGTGGGATCGACACCACGTAAAGGGGGACCGGGCCGATCCTCGACTTACGCATTCTACCTCTCTGGCCAGCTGAGCGCCCGCACGCTCGTTTTATGGGTTGACTTAGGCAAACGGAGTTCATCCCCAGTCTAAGCATATGGAGTTCATTCCCAGTCTACGATCGAATCGGACCGAGGTTGCGACAGCAGGATTGGCAGCACGCAGCGGGGACCGGGTTGATCCCCGACTTGTGTATTCTGCCCCTCCGACCGGCTGAGCGGCCATATTCTCGTTTCATGGGTTGGCTTAGGCATAGGGAGTTCATTCCATGTCTAAGCCCCAGTCGGATCGAGGGTTGTCGCAGCGGGACCTACAGCATGCAGAAGGGCATCGGGTCGATCCCCGGCTTGTGCATTATGCCTTTCCGGGTGGCTCAGCGTCCGCACGCTTGTTTCGTGGGTTGACTTATGCATACGGAGTTCATTCCCAGTCTAAGATCAGATCGGAGCGAGGGTTGCGACAGCAGGATTGATAGCAAGTAGGGGGGATCGAACCAGTCCCCGACTTGCACATTCTGCCTCTCCGACCGACTAAGCGCCCGCACGCTCGTTTCATGGGTTGGCTTAGGCATACAGAGTTCATTCAATGTCTAAGGATAAAGAGTTCATTCCCAGTCTAAGATCGAACCAAACCGAGGGTTGTGACAGCAAAACCAGCAGCAGGATCGGCAGCACACAGGGGGAGACCAGGCCGATCCCCAGCTTGCGCATTCTACCTCTCCGGCCTGCTGAGTGCCCGCACGCTCATTTCGTGGGTTGGCTTAGACAGACGGAGTTCATTCCATGTCTAAGTCCCAGTCCAACTGAGGGTTATGGCAGCAAGACCGTCAGCGAGATCGGTAGCACTCAGAGGGGGACCAGGTTGATCCCCGACTTGCGCATTATGCCTCTCTGGTCGGACTGAGCGCTCGCATGCTCATTTCATGGGTTGACATAGGCATACGGAGTTCATTCCCAGTCTAAGATCGGTCTGGACCGAGGGTTGCGATAGCAGGATCAACAACACGCAAGGGGGACCGGGCCGATCCCCGTCTTGCGCATTTTGCCTTTTCGACCTACTGAGCGCCCACACACCCGTTTCATGGGTTGGCTTAGGCATAGTGAGTTCATTCCATGTCTAAGCCCCAGCCAGACTGAGGGTTGTGGCAGCGGGACTGACAGCACATAGAAGGGGACCGAGCCGATCCTCGGCTTGTGCATTCTGCCTCTCCAGTCGACTGAGCGCCTGTGTCACGGACCTAAGGGGGAATCTTGAATCCCACATCGAACATAATAAGAGTGTCACTGGGGTATAAAAGGGTTCACACCATCTCCGCCTTGTGAGGCACCTTTTGTAGGACAAAACCGTGAGGCCTAGGGGGCTAGAGCGGACAATACCTCAAAGGGTGTGAACCGTGGCGATCAGGCCAATTCGAGACACCAGAAGGGTGATGCTCGGGTCCTAGAGCCGTGCGGGTTCGGAGCTTGAGTCTCGACCCGTGACACCCGCACGCTCGTTTCGTGGGTTGGCTTAGGCATATGGAGTTCATTCCATGTCTAAGCTGCACTCGGATCGAGGGTTATGGCAGCAAGACCGGCAGCGGGATTGACAGCATGTAGAGGGAGACCGGGCTGATCCCTGGCTTGTGTATTTTGCCCCTTCGGCCTGCTGAGCGCCCGCACGCTCATTTTGTGGGTTTGCTTAGGCATACAGAGTTCATCCCCAGTCTAAGCATATGGAGTTCATTCCCAGTCTAAGATCAAATCAAACCAAGGGTTGCGGTAGCAGGATTGACAACACGTAGGGGGGACCAGGCAGATCCCCGACTTGCGCATTCTGCCTCTCTGGCTGGCTGAGCGCCCGCACGCTCGTTTCGTGGGTTGGCTTTGGCATAGGGAGTTCATTGCATGTCTAAGCCCCAGCCGGACCAAGGGTTGTGGCAGTGGGACTGGCAGCACACAGAGGGGATCGGGTTGATCCCCGGCTTGTGCATTCTGCCTCTACGGTCGGTTGAGCGCCCGTACGCTCGTTTCGTGGGTTGGCTTAGGCATACTGAGTTCATTCCAGTCTAAGCATACGGAGTTCATTCCCAATCTAAGAGTTTGAGTCACGGTGCACATGCTGGGCTCAGGCATGTGCTGGTGCCGCATTTTTTTCGCTCAGGGCACCATCACCGGAGCTTCGCCGAAGACCTAACCGGTGGCATTGGGGGTTCCGACGATTGGGGGGGTCGGGGGGTGTGCGCACATGATGTGCGATGGGTGCTGGTACTTGGCCCTTATATTGGCCCCCTATCCCTCATCAAACCTCGAGAACTCACACCCCCTTAAAGAGCATTTGAGATTTTATAGGTTTGCTGCCAGTAGCCACTAAAGTGTTTGAAATGGGGACACTTTTTTCAAACGGTCACAAAATTTTCTCCACTTCGAGTTTTTAGCTGAATTCTTTTGTGCAGGCCAACAGAAATACAAGGATCACCTCTACCAAATTTGGGGACAAAACTCTTTCTAAAAAAATTTAAAAAAATCCCGAACCGTAAAAAGTTTCAAAAATCATGAAAAATAGAAAACGGGTTGTCTTGCCACGAAACTTCACATGAAGGCATAGGGGACCATTGTTTGAATTTACAAGCCATAAAAATGGCATTGGCATGGCTGAAATATGAAGATGTGGTTGAACCCACTTACCACCTGTTCGACTCCCGGCTTGCGCATCCTGCCTCTCTAGTCGGCGAGCGTCTGTACGCTCGTTTTATGGGTTGAATTAGGCATACAGAGTTCATCCCCAGTCTAAGCATACGGAGTTCATTCCCAATCTAAGATCGGATCGAACCGAGGGTTGCGACAACAGGATCGATAGCACGCAGGGTGGACCGGGCCGATCCTCGGCTTGCACATTCTACCTCTCCGACTGGCTGAACGCCCGTACGCCCATTTCATGGGTTGGCTTAGGCATAGGGAGTTCATTCCATGTCTAAGCCCCAACCCGACCGAGGGTTGTGGCAGTGGGACCGACAGCATACGTAGGTTGACTGGATCGATCCCCGGCTTACGTATTCTCCCTTTCCGATCGACTGAGCGACCGCACGCTCATTTCGTAGGTTAGCTTAGGCATTCCATGTCTAAGCGTATGGAGTTCATTCCCAGTCTAAGATCAGATCGGACCGAGGGTTACAGTAGCAAGACTAGCAGCAGGATCGGTAGCATGCAAGGGTGGATTGAGTCGATCCCAAGCTTTCACATTCTGCCTCTCCAGCTGGCCTCTTCGGCCTACTAAGCACCCGCACGCTCGTTTCATGGGTTGACTTCGGCATACGGAGTTCATCCCCAGTCTAAGATCAGATCGGATCAAGGGTTGTAGTAGCAAGACTAGCAGCAAGATTGACAGCATGTAGGGGTGGATCGAGCCGATCCCTGACTTTCGCATTCTACCTCTCCGACCGGCCTCTTCGACCTATTGAGCACCCGCACGCTCGTTTTGTGGGTTGACTTAGGCATACGGAGCTCATCCCCAGTGTAAGATCAGATCGAGCTGAGGGTTACGATAGTAGGATCGACAACACGCAAGAGGGGATCAAGCCGATCCCCGACTTGCACATACTGCCTCTTCGGTCGACTGAGCACCTGCACGCTCGTTTCGTGGGTTGACTTAGGCATACGGAGTTCATCCCCATTCTAAGCATACGGAGTTCATTCTCAATCTAAGATAGGACCGGACCGAGGGTTGCGGTAGTAAGATCGGTAGCACACAGGGGGGACCGGGCCGATCATCGGCTTACGCATTCTGCCTCTTCGGTCGGTTGAGCGCCTGTACGCCCATTTCGTGGGTTGGCTTAGGCATAGGGAGATCATTCCTTGTCTAAGCCCCAGTCAGAATGAGGGTTGTGACAGCGGGATCGATAGCACGCAGGGAGGTACCGGGCCGATCCTCGGCTTACGCATTCTGCCTCTTTGGTCGGTTGAGTGCCTGCACACTCGTTTCGTGGGTTGGCTTATGCATACAGAGTTCATTCCATCTCGATGTATACAGAGTTCATTCCTAGTCTTAAATCAGACCGAACCAAGGGTTGCGGTAGTAGAACCAACAGTAGGATTGGTAGCACGTAGGGGGGATCGGGCCGATCCTCGGCTTGCACATTCTACCTCTCCGACCGACCTCTCCGATCAGCTGAGTGCCCGCACACTCGTTTCGTGGGTTGAACTAGGCATACGAAGTTCATCCCCAGTCTAAGCATATGGAGTTCATTCCCAGTCTAAGATCGGATCGGACCGAGGGTTATGGCAGCAGGATCGATAGCACGCAGGGGGACCAGGTCGATCCCCGGCTTGTGCATTCTGCCTCTCCGATCGGCTGAGTGCCCGCACACCCGTTTCATGGGTTGGCTTAGGCATAGGGAGTTCATTCCATGTCTAAGCCCTAGTCGGATCGAGGGTTGTGGTAGTGAGACTGGTAGCACGCAGAGGGAGATCGGGCTGATCCTCGGCTTGCATATTCTGCCTTTCCCAACGGGCCTGAGCGCCCACACGCTCGTTTCGTGGGTTGACTTAGGCATACGGAGTTCACTCCCAGTCAAAGATCAGACCAGACTGAGGGTTGTGGCAGCTGGATCGACAGCACGTAGGGGGACCGAGCCGATCCTCGGCTTGCACATTCTGCCTCTTCGGCCGGCTGAGCGCCCGCACGGATGCTCATTTCATGGGTTGGCTTAGGCATACGGAGTTCATTCCTTATCTAAGCATACGGAGTTCATTCTCAGTCTAAGATTGGACCGGACCGAGGGTTACGGTAGTAGGACCGGCAATAGGATTGGCAGCACGTAGGGGGGGACCAAGCCAATCCCCGACTTGCGCATTCTACCTCTCTGGCCGGCTGAGCGCCCGCACGCTCGTTTCGTGGGTTGGCTTAGGCATACGGAGTTCATTCCATGTCTAAGCCCCAACCGGACTGAGGGTTGTGGCAGCAGGACCGACAGCGGGATCGACAACACGCAGAGGGGGACCGGGCTGATCCCTGGCTTGCGTATTATGCCTCTTCGACTGACCTCTCCGGTTGACTGAGCACCCGCACGCTCGTTTTATGGGTTGACTTAGGCATACAGAGTTCATCCCTAGTCTAAGCATTCAGAGTTCATTCCAAGTCTAGGATCGGACCGGACTGAGTGTTGCGACAGCAGGATCAGCAGCACGCAGAGGGGATTGGGCCGATCCCTGGCTCGTGCATTCTGCCTCTCCAGCCGACTGAGCGCCCGCACGCCTGTTTTGTGGGTTGGCTTAGGCCTAGGGAGTTCACTCCATGTCTAAGCCCCAGCCTAACCAAGGGTTGTGGCAGCTGGACCAGCAGCAAAAAAGAGGGATCGGGCCGATCCCCGACTTACGCATTATGCCTCTTCGGCTTGCTCAGCGCCCGCATGCCCGTTTCGTGGGTTGGCTTAGGCATAGGGAGTTCATTCCATGTCTAAGCCCCAGTCGGACCGACGGTTGTGGCAGCGGCATCGGTGGCACGCAGAGGGGGACCGGGTCGATCCCCGGCTAGTGCATTATACCTCTTCGGTCGGCTCAGAGCCCGAATGCTCGTTTCGTGGGTTGACTTATGCATACGGAGTTCATTCCCAGTCTAGAATCATACCGGACTGAAGGTTGTGGCAGTAGGATCGACAGCACGTAGGGGGGACTGGGTCGATCCCCCGCTTACGCATTCTGCCTCTCCGACCGGCTGAGCGCCCGCAAACTCGTTTCGTGGGTTGGCTTAGGCATATGGAGTTCATTCTATGTCTAAGCATATGGAGTTCATTCCCAGTCTAAGATTTTGAGCCACGGTGCACATGCTGGGCTCGGGCATGTGCTGCTCTCACATTTTTTTCTCCTGGGACACCATCGCTGGAGCATCGTCGGAGAGCCTAACCGGCAGCATTGGGGGTTTCGACGATTGGGGGGCCGGGGGGTGTGCGCACATGATGTGCGATGGGTGCTGGTACTTGGCCCTTATATTGGCCCCCTATCCCTCATCAAACCTCGAGAACTCACTCCCCCTTAAAGAGCATTTGATATTTTAGAGGTTTGCTGCCAGTAGCCATTAAAGTGTCTGAAATGGGGACACTTTTTTCAAACGATCACAAAATCTTCTCCACTTTGTATTTTTAGCTAACTTTTTTTGTGCATGCCAACAAAAATACAGGGATCACCTCTACCAAATTTGGGGACAAAACTCTTTCTAAAAAAATTTTAAAAAATCTCAAACCGTAAAAAGTTTCAAAAATCATGAAAAATAGAAAACTGGTCGTCTTGCCACGAAACTTCACATGAAGGCTTAGGGGACCATTGTATGAATTTACAACCTATAAAAATGGCATTGGCATGGCAGAAACATGAAGATATGCTTGAACCCACCTATCACCCATTCTATCCTCGGCTTGCGCATCCTGCCTCCCTGGTCGGCTGAGCGCCCGCACATTCGTTTCGTGGGTTGACTTAGGCATACGGAGTTCATTCCCAGTCTAAGATCAGACCGGATCGAGGGTTACGGCAGCAGGATCGATAGCACGTAGGGGGGACCGGGCCGATCCCTGGCTTGCGCATTCTGCCTCTTCGACCGGCTGAGCGCCCGCACGCACGCTGGTTTCGTGGGTTGGCTTAGGCATACGGAGTTCATTCCATGTCTAAGCATATGGAGTTCATTCCCAGTCTAAGATCAGACCGGACTGAGAGCTACGAAAGTAGGACCAACAACAGGATCGGCTGCACGTAAGGGGGATCGGGTCGATCCCTGGCTTGCGCATTCTGTCTCTCCAGCTGGCTGAGGCCCGTACGCTCGTTTCATGGGTTGGCTTGGGCATACAGAGTTCATTCCATGTCTAAGCCCCAGCCGAATCGAGGGTTGTGGTAGCATGACCGGTAGCGAGATCGACAGCACGTAGAGGGGGACCGGGCTGATCCCTGGCTTACGCATTATGCCTCTGCAGCTGACCTTTCTGGCCGGCTGAGCGCCTGTACGCTCGTTTCGTGTGTTGACTTAGGCATATAGAGTTCATCCCTAGTCTAAGCATACAGAGTTCATTCCCAGTCTAGGATCGGATCGGATCGAGTGTTACGGTAACAGGATCGGCAGCACGTAAAGTGGGACCGGGCCGATCCCCAGCTTGCGCATTTCACCTCTTCGGCCGGCTGAGCGCCCGCACGCCTGTTTCATGGGTTGGCTTAGGCATAGGGAGTTCATTCCATGTCTAAGCCCCATCCGGACTGAGGGTTGTGGCAGCTGGACCAGCAGCATGCAGAGGGGGATCGGGCCGATCCTTGGTTTGTGCATTATGCCTCTTCGGCTTGCTCAGTGCCCGCAAGCCCGTTTCGTGGGTTGGCTTAGGCATAGGGAGTTCATTCCATGTCTAAGCCCCACCCGGATCGAGGGTTGTGGCAGCCGGACTGGCAGCACGTATAGGGGGATCGGGTCAATCCCTGGCTTACGCATTATGCCTCTTCGGCCAGCTCAGCACCCGCACGCTTGTTTCGTGGGTTGACTTATGCATACAGAGTTCATTCCCAATCTAAGATCGAACCAGACCGAGGGTTGTGGTAGCAGGATCGACAGCATGCAGGGAGGGACCGGGTCGATCCTCAGCTTGCACATTCTGCCTCTCTGGCCGGTTGAGCACCCGCACGCTCGTTTCGTGGGTTGGCTTAGGCATACGGAGTTCATTCCATGTCTAAGCATATGGAGTTCATTCCCAGTCTAAGATTTTGAGCCACGGTGCACATGCTGGGCTCGGGCATTTGCTGGTGCAACATTTTTTTAGCCCGAGGCACCATCGTCGGAGCATCGTCGGAGAGCCTAACCGGCGGCATTGGGGGGGCCGGGGGCTGTGCGCACATGATGTGAGATGGGTTCTGGTACTTGACCCTTATATTGGCCCTCTATCCCTCATCAAACCTTGAGAACTCACACCCCCTTAAAGAGCATTTGAAATTTTATAGGTTTGCTGCCAGTAGCCATTAAAGTGTCTGAAATGGGGACACTTTTTTCAAACGGTCACAAAATGTTCTCCACTTCGAGTTTTTAGCTGAATTGTTTTGTGGATGCCAACAAAAATACAAGGATCACCTCTACCAAATTTGGGGACAAAACTCTATCCAAAAAAATTTTTAAAAATCCCAAACCGTAAAAAGTTACAAAAATTGTGAAAAATAGAAAATGGGTCTTCCTGCCACGAAACTTCACATGAAGGCTTAGGGGACCATTGCATGAATTTACAAGCCATAAAAATGGCATTGGCACGGCAAAAATATGAAGATGTGCTTGAACCCACCTACCACCCGTTCGATCGTCGGCTTGCGCATTTTGCCTCTCTGGTCGGCTGAGCACCCGCATGCTTGTTTCATGCATTGACTTAGGCATACGTAGTTCATCCCCAGTCTAAGCATATGGAGTTCATTCGCAATCTAAGATCGGACCGGACTGAGGGTTGCGGCAGCAGGATCGGTAGCATGCAGGGGGGACTGAACCGATCCCCGGCTTGCACATTCTGCCTCTCTGGCCGGCTGAGCGCCCGCACGCCCATTTCCTGGGTTGGCTTAGGCATAGGGAGTTCATTCCATGTTTAAGCCCTAGCCAGACCGAGTGTTGTGGTAGCAGGACCGGCAGCACACAGAGGGGGACCGAGCTGATCCCTGGCTTACGTATTATGCCTCTCCGGTCGGTTCAGCGCCCGCACGCTCATTTCATGGGTTGACTTAGGCATACGGAGTTCATTCCAGTCTAAGATCAGACCGAACTAAAGTTGCAACAGCAGGATCGATAGCACATAGGAGGGACGCGGGCTGACCCGTACGCAAGCTCATTTTGCTTTCCGACTGGCTAAGGCCCGTACGCAAGCTCGTTTCATGGGTTGGCTTAGGCATACGGAGTTCATTCCATGTCTAAGCATATGGAGTTCATTCCCAGTCTAAGATTGGGCCGCACCGAGGGTTGGGGTAGTAGGACCAGCAGCAGGATCGGCAGTATGTAGGAGGGGACCAGGTCGATCCCCGACTTGTGCATTCTACCTCTTCGGTCGGTTGAGCGCCCGCACGCTCATTTCGTGGGTTGGCTTAGGCATACGGAGTTCATTCCATGTCTAAGCCCCAGCCGAATTGAGGGTTGTGGCAGCAGGACCGGCAGCAAGACCGGTAGCTGGATCGACAGCACGCAGAGGGGGATCGGACTGATCCCCGACTTGTGCATTATGCCTCTCCGACCGACTGAGCGCCCGAACGCTCGTTTTGTGGGTTGACTTAGGCATACGGAGTTCATCCCCAGTCTAAGATCGGACTGGACCAAGGGTTGCGGTAGTAGGATTGACCGCACGCAGGGGGGATCGAGCTGATCCTCGGCTTGCGCATTCTACCTCTCTGGTCGGCTGAGTGCCCGCATGCCCATTTCGTGGGTTGGCTTAGGCATAGGGAGTTCATTCCATGTCTATGCCCCAGCCGAACCGAGGGTTGTGGCAGTGGGACCGACAGCACACAGAGGGGGATCGGGCTGATCCCCGGCTTGCGCATTATGCCTCTTCAGTCGGCTCAACGCCCACACGCTCGTTTCGTGGGTTGACTTATGCATACGGAGTTCATTCCCAGTCTAAGATCGGATCAAACCAAGGGTTGCGGTAGCAAAATTGACAGCACACAGGGGGGGACCTGGTCGATCCCCGGCTGGCGCATTCTGCCTCTCCGATCGGTCGAGCGCCCGCACGCTCGTTTCGTGGGTTGGCTTAGGCATGCGAGTTCATTCCATGTCTAAGCCCCAGCCGGACTGAGGGTTGTGGTAGCAGGACCGACAGCGGGATCGACAGCATGCAAAGGTGGATCGAGCTGATCCCCGGCTTGTGCATTATGCCTCTCCAGCCGGCCTCTCTGGTTGACTGAGTACCCGCATGCTGATTTCGTGGGTTCACTTTGGCATAGGGAGTTCATTCCATGTCTAAGCCCCAGCCGGATCGAGGGTTGTGGCAGTGGGATCGGTAGCACATAGAGGGGGATTGAATTGATCCTCGGCTTACGCATTATGCCACTCTGGTTGGCTCAACACCCGCATGCTCATTTCATGAGTTGACTTAGGCATACGAGTTCATTCCTAGTCTAAGATCAGATCAGACTGAGGGTTGAGGTAGCAGGATCGATAGCACGTAGAGGGGATCAGGTCGGTCCCCGGCTTGTGCATTCTGCCTCTCCTGTCGGCTGAGCACCTGCACGCTCATTTCGTGGGTTGGCTTAGGCATACGGACTTCATTCCTTGTCTAAGCCCCAGTCGGACCGAGGGTTATGGTAGCAGGACCGACAGCAGGATTGGCAGCACACAGAGGGGGACCGAGCTGATCCCTGGCTTGCACATTATGCCTCTCCAGTCAACCTCTTCGACCGGCAGAGCGCTCGTAAGCTCGTTTCATGGGTTGACTTAGGCATATGGAGTTCATCCCCAGTCTAAGCATACGAAGTTCATTCCCAGTCTAAGATTGGATCGGATTGAGGGTTACGGTAGCACACAGGGGGGACTGGGCTGATCCTCGGCTTGCGCATTCTGCCTCTCCGGCCGGCTCAGTGCCTGTACGCCCGTTTCATGGGTTGGCTTAGGCATAGGGAGTTCATTCCATGTCTAAGCCCCAGCCGGACCGAGGGTTGTGGCAGTGGGATCGACAGCACATAGAGGGGGATCGGGTCGATCCTCGGCTTGCGCATTATGCCACTCCAGTTGGCTCAGCACCCGCACGCTCGTTTCGTGGGTTGACTTAGGCATACGAGTTCATTCCCAGCCTAAGATCAGACCGGACTGAGGGTTGAGGTAGCAGGATCGACAGCACGTAGGGGGGATCAGGCCGATCCCCGGCTTGCGCATTCTGCCTCTCCTGCCGGCTGAGCGCCTACACGCTCGTTTTGTGGGTTGGCTTAGGCATACGGACTTCATTCCTTGTCTAAGCCCCAGTCGGACCGAGGGTTGTGGTAGCAGGACCGATAGCAGGATTGGCAGCACACAGAGGGGGACCGGGCTGATCCCTGGCTTGCACATTATGCCTCTTCGATCGACCTCTTCAACTGGCTGAGTGCCCGTAAGCTCGTTTCACAGGTTGGCTTAGGCATACGGAGTTCATTCCATGTCTAAGCATACGGAGTTCATTCCCAGTCTAAGATCAGACTGGACCAAGGGTTGTGGCAGTAGGACTAGCAGCAGGATTGGTAGCACACAGAGGGGGACCGGGCCTATCCTCGGCTTGCGCATTCTGCCTCTCCGATAGGCTGAGCGCCCGCACGCTCATTTCATGGGTTGACTTAGGCATACGGAGTTCATCCCCAGTCTAAGCATATGGAGTTCATTCCCAATCTAAGATCGGATCGGATCAAGGGTTACGGCAGCAGAATCGACAACACACAGGGGGGACCGGGCCTATCCTCGGCTTGCGCATTCTACCTCTCCGGTCGACTGAGTGCCCGCACGCCCGTTTCGTGGGTTGGCTTAGGCATGGGGAGTTCATTCCATGTCTAAGCCCCAGCCGAACCGAGGGTTGTGGCAGCGGGACTGGCAGCACGTAGAGGGGGACCGGGTCAGTCCCCGGCTTATGCATTCTGCCTCTCCGATGGGCTGAACGCCTGTACGCTTGTTTCGTGGGTTGACTTAGGCATACGGAGTTCATCCCCAGTCTAAGCATACGGAGTTCATTCCCAGTCTAAGATCGGACCGGACCAAGGGTTGCGGCAGCAGAATCGCAGTACGTAGGGGGACCGGGCTGATCCCTGGTTTGTGCATTTTACCTTTTCGATCGGCTGAGCGCCCGCACACCCGTTTCGTGGGTTGGCTTAGGCATAGAGAGTTCATGAAATGTCTAAGCCCCAGTCGAATCGAGGGTTATGGCAGCGGGACTGACAGCATGCAGAAAGGGGTCGGGTCGATCCTCGATTTACGCATTATACCTCTCCGGCGGCTTGCGCAGAGGGCCGTACTAGATCGAGGGTTGTGGCAACGGGCCGAACGCTCGTTTCGTGGGTTGATTTAGGCATACAGAGTTCATTCCCAGTCTAAGATCGGACCAGACCGAGGGTTTTGGCAGTAGGATCGACAGCACGCAGGGGGGATCGGGCCGATCCCCGGCTTGCGCATTCTGCCTCTCCGACTGGCTGAGCACCCGCACGCCCGTTTCGTGGGTTGACTTAGGCATAGGGAGTTCATTCCATGTCTCAGCCCCAGCGGACCAAGGGTTGTGGCAGCAGACCACAGCACGCAGAGGGGGATCGGGTCGATCCCCGGCTTACGCATTATGCCTCTTCGTCGGCTCAGCGCCCGCACGCTTGTTTCGTGGGTTGACTTATGCAAACGAAGTTCATTCCCAGTCTAAGATCAGACCGGACCAAGGGTTGCAGTAGCAGGATCGACAGCACGCAGGGGGGGATCGGGTCGATCCCAGACTTGCGCATTTTACCTCTTCGGCCTGCTGAGCGCCTGCATGCTCGTTTCGTGGGTTGGCTTAGGCATACTAAGTTCATTCCATGTCTAAGCCCAGTCAGACTGAGGGTTGTGGCAGTGGGATCGACAGAATGTAGGAGGGATCGGGCTGATCCCCGGCTTGCGCATTCTGCCTCTCCGACCAGCTGAGAGCCCGCGTGCCCGTTTCGTGGGTTGGCTTAGGCATAGGGAGTTCATTCCATGTCTAAGCCCCAGTCGGATCGAGGGTTGTGGCAACGGGATTGGTAGAACGTAAGGGGGATCAGGCTGATCCCCGCTTGGCGCATTCTGCCTCTTCGACCAGCTGAGTGCCCGGGTGCCCCTTCGTGGTTGGCTTAGGCATAGGGAGTTCATTCCATGTCTAAGCCCAGTCAGACCGAGGGTTGTGGCAGCGAGACCGGTAGCACGCAGAGGGGGACCGAGCCGATCCTCGACTTGTGCATTATGCCTCTTCGACCGGTACAGCGCCCGCACGCTCGTTTGGTGGGTTGACTTAGGCATACGGAGTTCATCCCCAGTCTAAGCATACGAAGTTCATTCCCAATCTAAGATTGGATCAGGCCGAGGGTTGTGGCAATAGGATCGATAGCACGCAGGGGGGACCGGGCCGATACCTGGCTTGCGCATTCTGCCTCTCCGATCGGTTGAGCACCCGCACGCTCGTTTCATGGGTTCACTTAGGCGTACGGAGTTCATTCCATGTTTAAGCATACGGAGTTCATTCCTAGTCTAAGATTTTGAGCCACGGTGCACATGCTAGGCTCGGGCATGTGCTGGTGCCGCATTTTTTTCGCCCGGGGCACCATCGTCGGAGCATGGCCAGAGAGCCTAATCGATGGCATTGGGGGTTTCCGGCGATTGAGGGGGCCGGGGGGTGTGCGCACATGTTGTGCAATGGGTGCTGGTACTTAGCCATTATATTGGCCCCCTATCCCTCATCAAACCTCGAGAACTCACACCCCCTTAAAGAACATTTGAGATTTTATAGGTTTGCTGCCAGTAGCCATTAAAGTGTCTGAAATGGGGACACTTTTTTCAAACGGTCACAAAATCTTCTCCACTTCGATTTTTAGCTGAATTTTTTTGTGCATGCCAACAAAAATACAAGGATCACCTCAACGACAAAACGCTTTCTAAAAAATTTTTAAAAATCCCAAACCCCAAAAAGTTTCAAAAATCATGAAAAATAGAAAATGGGTCGTCTTGCCACGAAACTTCACATGAAGGCTTAGGGGACCATTGTATGAATTTACAAGCCATAAAAATGGCATTGGCATGGCAGAAATATGAAGATGTCCTTGAACCCACCTACCACTCGTTCGATCCTCGGCTTACGCATCCTGCCTCTCTGGTCGACTGAGCGCCCGCACGCTCATTTCAAGGGTTGACTTAGGCATACGAAGTTCATCCCTAGTCTAAGCATACGGAGTTCATTCCCAGTCTAAGATTAGACCAGATTGAGGGTTGCGGCAGCAGGATCAACAACACGCAAAGGGATCGAGCCGCTCTTCGGCTTACGCATTCTGCCTCTCCGGTCGGCTGAGCGCCCGCACGCCCGTTTCGTGGGTTGGCTTAGGCATAGGGAGTTCATTCCATGTCTAAGCCCCAGCCGAACTGAGGGTTGTGGTAGTGGGACTGACAGCACGCAGAAGGTGACTGGGCCGATCCTCAGCTTGTACATTTTGCCTCTCCGACCGGCTCAGCGCCTGCACGCTCATTTCGTGGGTTGACTTAGGCAAATGGAGTTCATTCCCAGTCTAAGATCGAATCAGACTGAGGGTTGTCGGTAGCAGGATCGACAGCACGCAGGGAGGGATCGGGTCGGTCCCCGGCTTGCACATTCTGCCTCTCCGACCAGTTGACTGCCCGGACGCACGCTCGTTTCGTGGGTTGGCTTAAGCATACGGAGTTCATTCCATGTCGAAGCATACGGAGTTCATTCCCAGTCGAAGATCAGATCAGATCGAGGGTTGCAACAGCAGGACCAGCAGCAGGATCGACAGCACATAGGGGGGACCGGGCCGATCCCCGGCTTACTCATTTTGCCTCTCCGGTTGGCTGAGCGCCAGTACGCTCGTTTCATGGGTTGGCTTAGGTATACGGAGTTCATTCCATTTCTAAGCCCCAGCCGAACCGAGGGTTGTGGTAGTAGGACCGGCAACGGGATCGACAGCATGTAGAGGGGGATCGGGCTGATCCCCGGCTTATGCATTATGCCTCTTCGGCCGGCTGAGCACCCGTACGCATGTTTCATGGGTTGACTTAGGCATACGGAGTTCATCCCCAGTCTAAGCATACAGAGTTCATTCCCAATCTAAGATCAGACCAGACCGAGGGTTGCGGTAGCTGGATCGCAGCACGCAGGGGGGATCGGGCCAATCCCCAGCTTGTGCATTCTGCCTCTCCGACTGGCCGAGCACCCGCAGACCTGTTTCATGGGTTGGCTTAGGCATAGGGAGTTCATTCCATGTCTAAGCCCCAGCCGGACCGAGGGTTGTGGCAGCGGGACTGGCAGCACGCAGAGGGGGACCGGGCCGATCCCCAGCTTGTGCATTATGCCTCTCCGTCGGCTCAGTGCCCGCATGCTCGTTTCGTGGGTTGACTTATGCATACGGAGTTCATTCCTAGTCTAAGATCAGATTGGACCAAGGGTTGTGGTAGCAGGATCGACAGCACACAGGGGGGACCGGGCCGATCCTCAGCTTGCGCATTCTACCTCTCCGACTGGCTGAGCACCCGCACGCTCGTTTCGTGGGTTAGCTTAGGCATATGGAGTTCATTCCATGTCTAAGCATACGAAGTTCATTCCCAGTCTAAGATTTTGAGTGACGGTGCACATGCTGGGCTCGGGCATGTGCTGGTGCCGTATTTTTTTCACTCGGGGCTCCATCGTCGGAGCATCGCCGGAGAGCCTAACCGGCTGCATTGGGGGTTTCGACGATTGGGGGGGCCAGGGGGGTGCGCACATGATGTGCGATGGGTGCTGGTACTTGGCCCTCATATTGGCCCGCTATCCCTCATCAAACCTTGAGAACTCACACCCCCTTAAAGGGCATTTGAAATTTTATAGGTTTGCTGCCAGTAGCCATTAAAGTGTCAGAAATGGAGACACTTTTTTCAAACGGTCACAAAATCTTCTCCACTTCAAGTTTTTAGCTAAATTTTTTTTTGCATGCCCAAAAAAATACAAGGATCACCTTTACCAAATTTGGGGACAAAACTCTTTCTAAAAACATTTTAAAAAATCCCGAACCGTAAAAAGTTTTGAAAATCATGAAAAATAGAAAATGGGTCGTCTTGCCATGAAACTTCACATGAAGGCTTAGGGGTACATTGTATGAATTTAGAAGCCATAAAAATGGCATTGGCATGGCAGAAATATGAAGATGTGCTTGAACCCACCTACCACCCATTCGATCCCCGGCTTGCGCATCCTGCCTCTCTGGTCGGCTGAGGGGCCGCACGCTCGTTTTGTGGGTTGACTTAGGTATACAGAGTTCATCCCCAGTCTAAGCATACGAAGTTCATTTCCAGTCTAAGATCGCACCGAACTGAGGGTTGTAGCAGCAAGATCGACAGCACGTAAGAGGGACTGGGTCGATCCCCGGCTTGCGCATTTTGCCTCTTCGGCTGGTTGAGCGCCCGCACGTCCATTTCGTGGGTTGGCTTAGGCATAGGGAGTTCATTCCATGTCTAAGCCCCAGTCAGATCGAGGGTTGTGGCAGCGGGATCGGTAGCACGCAGAGGGGGACCAGGTTGATCCCTGGCTTGCGCATTATGCCTCTCCGACCGGTTCAGCGCCCGCAAGCTCATTTCATGGGTTGACTTAGGCATACGGAGTTCATTCCCAGTCTAAGATCAGACTGAACCGAGGGTTGTGGCAGCAGGATCGATAGCACGTTGGGGGGGATCGGGCCGATCCCTGACTTGCGCATTCTGCCTCTCCGATCGGCTGAGCACCCGCACGCTCGTTTCATGGGTTGGCTTAGGCTTACAGAGTTCATTCCATGTCTAAGCATACAGAGTTCATTCCCAGTCTAAGATCGGACCAGACCGAGGGTTGCAGCAGCATGATCGACAGGATGCAGGGGGGACCGAGCCGATCCCTGGCTTATGCATTCTGCCTCTCTGGCCGGCTGAGCACCCACACGCTCGTTACGTGGGTTGGTTTAGGCATACGAAGTTCATTCCATGTCTAAGCCCCAGCTGAACCGAGTGTTGTGGTAGCAGGACTGGTAGTGGGATCGGCAGCACGCAGAGGGGGACCGAGCTGATCCTTGGCTTGCGCATTATGCCTCTCCGGCCGACTGAGCGCCCGTACGCTCGTTTCATGGGTTGACTTAGGTGTACGGAGTTCATCCCCAGTCTAAGCATATCGAGTTCATTCCCAGCCTAACATTAGACTGGACCAAGGGTTACGGCAGCAGGATCGGCAGCACGCAGGGGGGACCGGGCTGATCCCCGACTTGCGCATTTTGCCTCTTTGGTCGGCTGAGCACCCGTACGCCCGTTTCGTGGGTTGGCTTAGGCATAGGGAGTTTATTCCATATCTAAGCCCCAGCCAGACTGAGGGTTGTGGCAATGGGACCTACAGCATGCAGAGGGAGACCGAGCCGATCTCCGGCTTGCGCATTATGCCTCTTCAGCTGGCTCAGCACCCGCACGCTCGTTTTGTGGGTTGACTTATGCATGCGAAGTTCATTCCCAGTCTAAGATCGAATCGGATCGAGGGTTATGGCAGCAGGATCGATAGCACGTAGGGGGGGTTGGGTCGATCCCTGACTTGCGCATTCTGCCTCTCTGATCGACTGAGCGCTCGCACGCTCGTTTCCTGGGTTGGCTTAGGCATACGGAGTTCATTCCATGTCTAAGCATACAGAGTTCATTCCCAGTCTAAGATTTTGAGCCACGGTGCACATGCTGGGCTTGGGCATGTGCTGGTGCCGCATTTTTTTTGCCTAGGGCACCATCGTCAGAGCATCGTCGGAGAGCCTAACCGGCGGCATTGGGAGTTCCGGCGATTGGGGGGGCCGGGGGGTGTGCGCACATGATGTGCGATGGGTGCTGGTACTTATGTCACTGGCTCGACCTTAGACTCAGGAATCTCCTCCTTTATGCCTAAGTCAGCCTAAAACACATGCGTACGGGCACTAAAACAACAGGAAGGACTGATTATGCAAGTTAAAGAGAAACAGGATAAGAAGGCAAAATTCTAGAAATGCTCTTGTATTCACTGAAACGGAAAGTGTTTGATGGTGTACAAATGAGGGAGGAGCAGCCCTCTATTTATAGTTGAGGCTCCAGCTTACACTTAATGGCAATATCCCTAGAATAAAGGCTAAAATCATGGGATTATACAGATTACAATCAATCAGGATGCTAACTCTTGATTTTCAGGGTCAACCAAATCTGCCAGGATGCTGCTGCTGATCGTGCCTGCTTCCAGAAGCTTCCCTTGCATGTCCAGCACCTTGGGCCCTTCTGGATGTGGTGTGGGCAGCTTGTATGCCAGGCCTTGGTCTCACGGGCTGGCCTGCAAGTTAGGCGGGCGTTCTGAACTCGTTTGCTAGGCTTTGAGCGTAAATACCCGCCAGCACGCCTGGTCTGCGGGCCTCAACCTCTGGCTCACCTACTGGTGCACCTGATGTGCCTGGCATGCCCGTCTAAGGTGTGACATTCTCCCCCACCTGATTGCGCAACGCTCTCATTGTGTCTTCTGCATGGTACTGCCTGATCTGGTCCCCGAACTGCCATAAGTCATCTGCTAGTTCCTAGCTCGCTTCACTGTCTGAAAGTCCCTTCAGCACACCAAGTACTCTTGTCTTGGCTGATAGTTCTTCCATCTCACCTCCCGATCAGCTATGATGCTGTGGACCTCCTTCTCATATGAGGCCCTTGCTCCCAATGGCGCACACTTTGACTCTGCCCGTCCTGGATCTCCCTCATCCTTATGGAACGGCTTGAGCATGCTCACATGGAACATCGGGTGTACCCTCAGCTTAGGTGGCATATCCAGCTTGTAGGCAACCTTGCCTACCCTCTTGACTACTCAGAAAGGTCCCTCATACCTCCAGACTAGGCCTTTGTGCAGCCCCTTATGGCACACAATGGGATGCAGCTTCACTAACACCAAGTCTCCAACCTGGAACTGCACGTCCCGCCTATTCTGGTCTGCCCACTTCTTCGACCTCTTGGCCGCCTTGTGTAGACAAACTCTGGCCAAGTTAGTTTGCTCTTGCCATGCCTTGGCAAACTTGTATGCTGCTGGATTCGACCCTATATAACCTGTAGCAATCGAACCGGGTGTTAGTGGTTGTTGCCCTGTCACAACCTCAAATGGGCTCTGGTTCATTGCCTCACTCCTTTACAAGTTGTAGGAAAATTGTGCAATATCTAGCAGCTTTGGCCAGTCCCTTTGTGTGGCACTCACATAGTGCCTGAGGTAGACCTCCAATAGTCCATTCACTCATTCTGTCTACCCATCGGTCTGCGGATGCATGTTGGTGGAAAAGTTCAAGTTTGACCCCAACAGCTTGAACAACTCAATCCAGAACCTGCCCGTGAAACGCCCGTCCCGATCACTAACAATGGTCCTCGGCACTCCCCAGTACTTAACCATGTTCTTCAGCAACAATCGAGCTATCTCCTCGGTTGGGCACTCATTGGTTGCTGGAATGAAGATTTCATACTTGGAAAACCTGTCCACCACTACCATGATGCTTCCAAACCCTTCTGCTTTGGGTAGACCAACTATAAAGTCCAGAGAAACACTCTCCATGGTTGCTCTGGCACTGGCAATGGCTCCAAGAGACCGCTTGGTTTCTTAAGCTCCACCTTGTCCTGTTGGCACACAAGACAAGTCTTCACATAGGCCTCCACATCGTCCCTCATGTGCGGCCAGTAGTACCGATCCTCGATTAGCGCTAAGGTACAACTCACTTCGAGGTGTCCAGCCCACCTTGAATCATGGCATTCTTGCAAAACTTCCTTGCGAAGCTACCCGTGCTGTGGCACAAACAGTCTACTGCCCCTGGTGTACAGCAAGCCATCCTGCAATCAAAACCGCCTAGTCTTACCTTGCTAGGCATACTCCATCAAAGCCTTGGCTGTAGGATCATGCGTAAGTCCCTCCTTGATGCACGGCACCAGTGACCCCTCTGGTTGGCTTATGGTTGCAAGGTTAGCCTTCCTGGTCAGGGCATCTGCCATTAGGTTCACCCGCCTCGGCTTGTACTCCATCTGGAAATCAAATTTCGTAAGAAAATCTTACCATCTCGCCTGCTTGGGGGATAGCTTCTTCTGTGTTTGGAAGTAGCTGGTCACCACATTGTCCGTCCTAACCATGAACCTTGACCCTAACAGGTAATGGTGCCAAGTGCGCAAACAGTGCACCACCGCAGTCATCTCCTTCTCTTGGATCATGTACTTGCACTCAATCTCGTTCAGCTTCCTGCTCTCGAACGTGACTGGACGTCCTTCCTACATCAACATGCCCCCTATGGCAAAGTCTGATGCATCCGTATGCACCTCATACGGCTTGGCATGGTCTGGCAAGGCCAAACTGGCTCCTAGGTCACAGCCCGCTTCAACCTGTCAAAGGCTTTCTGGCATCCTGCGCTCCACTCCCATGCTTTCCCTTTCTTGAGCAAGTCAGTCAATGGCATGGCTATTGCTGAGTGACCTTTGATGAAGTGCCCGTAGTAGTTCACCAGCCCAAGGAACGATCTCAACTCAGTGACCTTGGCTGGCGGTTGCCACTCTAAGATGGCATGTATCTTGCCTTCATCCATGCGTATCCTGCCACCTCCCACTATGTGGCCAAGGAACGGGATCTCCTGCTGGGCCAATGAGCACTTCTCCCTCTTGACAAACAGCTTGTGCACCCGTAACACCTCGAACACCTGTCTCAAGTGGTCTACATGCTCTCCCAAAGTCTGGCTGTAGATCACAATGTCATCCAAATAAACCATAACAAACCGACCAAGGAATGACTGAAGTACCTTGTTCATAAAAGGTGCAGAATGTTGCTGGGGCGTTCGTGAGTCCAAAAGGCATCACCAAGAACTCATACGAACCATACCGAGTGACACATGCTGTCTTTAGCTCATCTCCCTCCACGATCCTAACTTGATAGTAGCCTAACCTCAAATTCAGCTTGGTGAACCACCTTGCGCTCCCAAGTTGATCGAACAAGTCCGCAATGAGTGGGATGGGGTACTTGTTCTTGATAGTTAGCTTGTTCAAAGCCCAATAGTCTATGCACAGCCATAATGACCCATCATGCTTGCGCTGAAGTAGAACCGATGCACCATAGGGTGCCTTCGATGGCCTGATGAAGCAAGCATCAACTAACTCTTTGAGCTACTTCCTCAACTCCTCCAACTCTGGTAGAGACATTCGGTAAGGGGCTCTAGCTGGTGGCTTGGCCTCAGACACTAGCTCGATCTTCTGGTCCACTCCTCTTAGGTGGTAGCTTGCTAGGTAGCTTTGTAGGCATCACATCACTAAAGGTCTTCAACACCTTTAGCAACCTCAAGGTGACTCGGTCTCCTTCTCCCTTGGCTCATCATATTTCAGGGCTGCCAAGAAGGTGTCTTCTTATTTGCTTACCGCCTTGGCAAATTGGATGGCTGACACCACACACGTGACCAACTCCAGACCCTCTCCTCAATGGCACTAGGCATTGGCACCGTGCATCAAGATGCAAACACAATCGGTAAAAGGCACAAGGAGGGCGTTATCCGAACAAGGAAATCCAACCCAATCACAAACTCATAGTCGTCAAGGGGTATCACCTCAATGGTCTCCTTGCCTTTCCAATTCCAAGCTGCAATTCACTCCCCGCGCTACTCCAATGGCTGGAACTTCATTAGAGTTCACCATTTTGATGGTACCAGTCCCTTTTCTACACCTTTAGTCTGAGCTTTCAGGCTCTATCACCTGAAATAAAAAGATGTGAGGCACCTATGTCCACCAGTGCGCTCACCTTCTGACCCGTAACCTTTAGATCCGCAAACATCAAGCCCTTTGGCTTACGACTCCCTTTACTCTGGACAGCATTGAGCACTAACGAACCCAAGCTTTGCTGCCCCTGACTCTAGTTCCTCGTCAGACTCCTTGTCTACAGCAGCCAGCTTGCCCTTCTGCAGTAATTACGCGCTATGTGGCTCCCTCCACATAGGTAGCATGCTGGTGGCTCTCGGTCCCCCTTTGCTTTCCACTTGCCTACTGGTGGCTTCCTCTCGCCATCCTTGGTTGAACGGTCTCGATCTCCATCCTTGGACTCCCGATCACGGTCCTTCCCCTTGGACTGCTTCTTTCGGTCCCTATTGTCCCTGCCCTTACCCTTAGGCTTGGTAGACTCGAACTTATTCAGAGGCTTGAACTCTATCAAGGCCTCGGCAGTAGTCATGGCTTTAGCCAAGTCATGAACTCCACTCCTTTGTACCTCATGCTTCACCCACGGCTTCAGCCCATCCATGAAAGCAAATAAGGTGTCCTTCTCACCTAGATTCGAGATCTGTAGCATCAGTTCAGAGAATTTTTGGATATACTCCCTTATGTCCCCTTGCTAGCTCAGCCTGCGCAACTTTGCCCGTGCCTCATCATCGGTATACTCTGGGTAAAATTGTTCTCTGAACTCCTTTTAGAACTCTGCCCAGGTTCCAATCTTGGCGCTCCCATGCCTGACATCATCACACCTATGCCTCCACCACAATAAGGCTACATCAGTGAGATACATAGCAGTGGTGCTTACCTTTATCGCCTCGTCTTGCATGCCCATGGCCTGGAAGTACTGCTCCATACCCCAAAGGTAGTTATCTACTTCCTTAGCTGCCCTAGTCCCCTTGAACTCCTTAGGCTCAGGGACATCCAATCTGGACTTGGACACTCCAGCAAACATGCCATTCCCAATGGCAGTCTTGCAAGCAACGAGCTCACTGGTAAGCTCCTCCATCCGCTGGCGCATGGCCTCCATGCCATCGCGCAAGGTCAACACTTCAGCCTCTAAGGTCTGATTCTTTTGGGTGAACACGTCCAAGCCTTTGTTGAGCACAGCTTGTAGCTCACTTTGGATCTCCTCCCCCATGGAGTCTAGTGATGCAATGTGAGTCTCTACCCCTTCAAGCTTTTCCCCCATGTCGCCCATGGTCACCTCCACCTTGGCCAGCCTACCGTCCATGGTAGACCAGATATCTCTAGAACTGGCTTTCCTCCCTCTTCCATGCCCATGCTCCTGGGCCTCTAGTTGTTGGTTAGCAGCGTCACTTTGGGATGCCATCTCCTCTAACCTGCACAACACAAACACACAGAATCGAGCTTGCTCTGATACCAACTGTCACGGGCTCCGACCTTAGACTCAGAAACCGTGCGGCCTTAGGCTTGGAATCTCCTCCTTTATGCCTAAGTCAGCCTAAAACACAAGCGTACGAGCACTAGAACAACAGGAATGGCTGATTACGCAAGTTAAAGAGAAACAGGATAAGAAGGTAAAATTCTGGAAATGCTCTTGTATTCACTGAAACAGAAGTGTTTGATGGTGTACAAATAAGGGAGGAGCAGCCCTCTATTTGTAGTTGAGGCTCCAGCTTACACTTAATGGCAATATCCCTTGAATAAAGGCTAAAATCATGGGATTATACAGATTACAATCAATCAGGATGCTAACTCCTGATTTTTAGGGTCAACCAAATCTGCCAGGATGCTGCTACTGATTCTGCCTACTTCCAGAAGCTTCCCTTGCGTCTCCAGCACCTTGGGCCCTTTTGGATGTGGTGCAGGCAGCTTGTATGCCAGGTCTTGGTCTTATGGGCTGGCCTACAAGTTGGGCGGGCGTTCTGAACTCGTTTGCTAGGCTTTGCGCGCATATACCCACCAGCACGCCTGATCTGTGGGCCTCAACCTCTGGCTCGCCTGTTGGTGCGCCTGATGTGCCTGGCACTCCGTCCAGGGCATGACACTTGGCCCTTATATTGGCCCCCTATCCCTTACAAACCTTGAGAACTCACACCCCCTTAAAGAGCATTTGAGATTTTATAGGTTTCCTGCTAGTAGCAATTAAAGTGTCTGAAATGGGGACACTTTTTTCAAACGGTCACAAAATCTTCTCCACTTCGCGTTTTTAGCTGAATTTTTTTGTGCATGCCAACAAAAATACAAGGATCACCTCTACCAAATTTGGGGACAAAAACTTTCTAAAAATTTTTTTAAAAAATCTCGAACTGCAAAATGTTTCGAAAATCATGAAAAATAGAAAACGGGTCGTCTTGCCACGAAACTTCACATGAACGGTTAGGGGACCATTGTATGAATTTACAAGCCATAAAAATGGCATTGGCATGGCAGAAATATGAAGATGTGCTTGAACCCACCAACCACCCGTTCGATCCCCGGCTTGCGCATCCTGCCTCTCTGGTCGACTGAGCGCCCGCATGCTCATTTCGTGGGTTGACTTAGGCATATAGAGTTTATCCCCAGTCTAAGCATACAGAGTTCATTCCCAATCTAAGATTGGATCAGATCGAGGGTTGTGGTAGTAGGATCGATAGCACGTAGGGGGAACCGGGCCAATCCCTGGCTTGCGCATTCTGCCTCTCTGACCGGTTGAGCGCCCGCACGCCCGTTTCGTGGGTTGGCTTAGGCATAGGGAGTTCATTCCATTTCTAAGCCCCAATCGAATTGAGGGTTGTGGCAGCGGGATCGGTAGCACGTAGAGGGGGATCGGGTCGATCCCCGACTTACGCATTATGCCTCTCCGACCGACTCAACGCCCGTACGCTCGTTTCGTGGGTTGACTTAGGCATACGAAGTTCATTCCTAGTCTAATATCAGACCGGACCAAGGTTTACAGTAGCAGGATCGACAGCACGCAAGGGGGGACTGAACCGATCCCTAGCTTGCGCATTTTGCCTCTCCGATCGGCTGAGCGCCCACATGCTCATTTCATGGGTTGGCTTAGGCATACGGAGTCCATTCCATGTCTAAGCATACAGAGTTCATTCCTAGTCTAAGATCGGACCAAACCGATGGTTGCAACAGCAGGACCAGCAGCAAGATCGACAGCACGCAAGGGGGACCAAGCTGATCCTCGACTTGCGTATTCTGCCTCCCCGATCAGCTGATTCCAAGTGCCCGTATGCTCGTTTTATGGGTTGGCTTAGGCATACGGAGTTCATTCCATGTCTAAGCCCCAGCCGAACCGATGGTTGTGGTAGCAAGATCGACAGCGAGATCGGCAGCACGCAGAGAGGGACTGGGCTGATCCCTAGCTTGCGCATTATGCCTCTCCGATCGGCCTCTCTGACCGATAGAGTGCCTGCATGCTCGTTTCATGGGTTGACTTAGGCATACGAAGTTGATCCCCAATCTAAGCATACAGAGTTCATTCCCAGTCTATGATCAGATCGAACCGAGGGTTGCAGTAGTAGGATCGGCAGCACGCCAGGCTTTGTGCTCAGATACCCGCCAGCACGCCTGGTCTGCGAGCCTCAACCTTTGGCTCGCTTGTTGGGGCACCTGATGTGCCTAGCATGCCCACCCAGGGCATGACACTTGGCCCTTATATTGGCCCCCTATCCCTCATCAAACCTCGAGAACTCACACCCCCTTAAAGAGCATTTGAGATTTTATAGGTTTGCTGCAAGTAGCCATTAAAGTGTCTGAAATGAGGACAATTTTTTCAAATGATCACAAAATCTTCTCCACGTTGAGTTTTTAGCTGAATTTGTTTGTGCATGCCAACAAAAATAAAAGGATCACCTATACCAATTATGGGGACAAAACACTTTCCAAAAAAATTTTAAAAAATCCCGAACTGTAAAAAGTTTCAAAAATCGTAAAAAATAGAAAACGGGTCGCCTTGCCACGAAACTTCACATGAAGGCTTAGCGGACCATTGTATGAATTTACAAGCTATAAAAATGGCATTGGCATGGCAAAAATATGAAGATGTGCTTGAACCCACCTACCACTCATTCAATCCCCGGCTTACGCATCCTGCCTCTCTGGTCGGCTGAGCGCCCGCACGCTCGTTTCATTGGTTAACTTAGGCATACGGAGTTCATCCCCAGTCTAAGCATACAGAGTTCATTCCCAGCCTAAGCATACAGAGTTCATTCCCAGTTTAAGATCAGACCGGACCGAGTGTTGCGACAGTAGGATCGGCAGCACGTAGGAGGGACCAGGCCCATCCCCAGCTTGCGCATTCTGCCTCTCTGACCGACTGAGCACCCGCACGCCCGTTTCATGGGTTGACTTAGGCATAGGGAGTTCATTCCATGTCTAAGCCCCAGTCAGACCGAGGGTTGTGGCAGCGGGACCGGTAGCACGTAGAGGGGGATCGGGCCGATCCCCATCTTGCGCATTATGCCTCTTCGGCCGGCTCAACACCCACATGCTCGTTTCGTGGGTTGACTTATGCATACAGAGTTCATTTCCAGTCTAAGATCGAACCTAACTGAGGCTTATGGCTGCAGCATCGACAGCATGCAGAAGGGACTGGGCCAGTCCCCGACTTGCGCCCGCACGCTCATTTCATGGGATGGCTTAGGCATACGGAGTTCATTCTATGTCTAAGTATACGAAGTTCATTCCCAGTTTAAGATCAGACCGGATCGAGGGTTGCGGTAGTAGGATCAATAGTAGGATCGACAGCACGTAGGGAAGGATCGGGCCGATCCCCGGCTTACGCATTCTGCCCTTTCGGCCGGTTGAGCGCCCGCATGCTCGTTTCATGGGTTAACTTAGGCATACAGAGTTCATTCCCAGTCTAAGATCGGATTGGACTGAGGGTTACGGCAGGAGGAACGATAGCACGTAGGGGGATCAGGCCAGTCCCCAGCTTGCGCATTCTACCTCTCCAGCTGGCTGAGTGCCCGCACGCTCGTTTCATGGGTTGGCTTAGGCATATGGAGTTAATTCCATGTCTAAGCATACAGAGTTCATTCCCAGTCTAAGATCAGATCAGACTGAGGGTTGTGGTAGCAGGACCAGCAATGGGATCGACAGCACGTAGGGGGGATCGGGTCGATCCTCGGCTTGTGCATTCTGCCTCTCCAACCGGCTGAGCGCCCGTACGCTCATTTTATGGGTTGGCTTAGGCATACGAAGTTCATTCCATGTCTAAGCCCCAGTCGGACTGAGGGTTGAGGCAGCAAGACCGGTAGCGGGATTGGTAGCACGCAGAGAGGGATCGGACTGATCCTCGACTTGTGCATTATGCCTCTCCGATCGGTTGAGTGCCCGCATGCTCATTTCGTGGGTTGACTTAGGCATATTGAGTTCATCCCCAGTCTACGTATACGGAGTTCATTCCCAGTATATGATCAGATCGAACCGAGGGTTACGGCAGCAAGATCAACAGTACGTAGGGGGACCGGGCCAATCCCTAGCTTATGCATTTTGCCTCTCCGGTCGGTTGAGCTCCCGTACGCCCGTTTCGTGGGTTGGCTTAGGCATAGAGAGTTCATTCCATGTCTAAGCCCCAGCCAAATTGACGGTTGTGGGAGCGGGATCGACAGCATGTAGAGGGGGATCGTGTCAATCCCTGACTTACGCATTATGCCTCTTCGGCCGGCTCAGCGCCCGCACACTTGTTTCGTGGGTTGACTTATGCATACGGAGTTCATTCCCAATCTAAGATCGGACTGGAATGAGGGTTGTGGCAGCAGGATCGACAACATGTAGAGGGGACTGGGCCATTCCCCGGCTTGCGCATTCTGCCTCTTCAGCCGGTTGAGCACCCGCACGCTCATTCCGTGGGTTGGGTTAGGCATACGGAGTTCATTCCATGCCTAAGCATACGAAGTTCATTCCCAGTCTAATATTTTGAGCCACGGTGCACATGCTGGGCTAGGGCATGTGCTGGTGCTGCATTTTTTTTGCCCGAGGCACCATCGTCGAATAGCCTAACCGATGGCATTGGGGGTTCGACGATTGGGGGGCTGGGGGGTGGTGCGCACATGATGTTGCGATGGGTGCTGGTATTGGCCCTTATATTGGCCCCTATCCTCATCAAACCTCGAGAAACTCACACCCCCTTAAAGAGCATTTGAGATTTTATAGGTTTTGCTGCCAGTAGCCATTAAAGTGTCTGAAATGGGGACACTTTTTTAAACGGTCACAAAATCTTCTCCACTTTGAGTTTTAGCTGAATTGTTTTGTGCATGCCAAAAAAAATACAAGGATCACCTCTACCAAATTTGGGGACAAAACTCTTTCTAAAAAAATTTTAAAAAATCTCGAACCATAAAAAGTTTCAAAAATCATGAAAAATAGAAAACGGGTCGTCTTGCCACGAAACTTCACATGAAGGCTTAGGGGACCATTGTATGAATTTACAAGCCATAAAAATGGCATTGGCTTGGCAGAAATATGAAGATGTGCTTGAACCCACCTACCACCCGTTCGATCCCTCGACTTGCGCATCCTGCCTCTCTGGTCGGCTGAGCGTCCCGCACGCTCGTTTGTGGGTTGACTTAGGCATACGAAGTTCATCCTCAGTCTAAGCATACAGAGTTCATTCCCAATCTAAGATTGGATCGGACCAAGGGTTGAGGTAGCAGGATTGACAGCACAGGGGGGACCGGGCCGATCCCGGCTTGCGCATTCTGCCTCTCCGACCAGCTGAGCGCCCGCACGCCCATTTCGTGGGTTAGCTTAGCCGTAAGAAGTTCATTCCACGTCTAAGCCCATAGCCAAACTGAGGGTTATGGCAGCGAGACCAACAGTACGTAGAGGGGGACCGGGTCGATCCTTGGGTTTTGCATTACGCCTCTCCGACCGGCTCAGCGCCCGCACGTTCATTTAGGCATACGGAGTTCATTCCCAGTCTAAGATCGGATCAGACCGAGGGTTGCGGTAGCAGGATCGATAGCACGCAGGGGGGATCGAGATGGTCCCCGACTTATGCATTCTACATCACCGATCGGCTGAGCACCCGTAGCTCTTTTCGTGGGTTGGCTTAGGCATACGGAGTTCATTCCCAGTCTATGATCGGATCCGACCGAGGTTGTGGTAGTAGGACCAGCAGCAGGATCGGTAGCATGCAGGTGGGGACCGGACGATCCCACTTACGCATTCTACCTCTCCGATCGACTGAGCTCCCGCACGCTCATTTCGTGGGTTGGCATAGGCATACGGAGTTCATTCCATGTCTAAGCACCAGCCGGACCGAGGTTGTAGAGACAGGACCGGCAACGGGATTGACAGCACGCAAAGGGATCGGGTTGATCCCGATATGCGCATTATGCCTCTCTGACTAGCCTCTCCGGTCGGCTGAGCACCCACACACTCGTTTCGTGGTTGACTTAGGCATACGGAGTTCATCCCAGTCTAAGCATACGGAGTTCATTCCCAGTCTAAGATCGGATCAGACCAAAGGTTGCGTAGCAGGATCAATAGCACGCAGGGGGGACCAGACCGATCCGGCTTATGTATTCTGCCTCTCCGATCGGTTGAGCACCCGTATGCCGTTTCATGGGTTGGCTTCCGCATAGGGAGTTCATTCATGTCTAAGCTCCAATCGAACCGAGGGTTGTGGCAGCAGCACCGGTAACGGGATCCAGCACACAGAGGGGGATCAGGCTGATCCCCGACATGCACATTATGCCTCTCCGACCGAACTCTCTGGTCGGCTGAATGCCCGCACGCTCGTTTCGTGGGTTGACTTAGGCATACGGAGTTCATCCCCAATCTAAGCATACAGAGTTCATTCCCAGTCTAAGATTGGACTGGACCGAGGGTTGTGACAGTAGGATTGACAGCATGCAGGAGGGGCCGGGCTGATCCCTGGCTTACGCATTCTGTCTCTCCAACCGGCTGAGCACCTGCACGCCCGTTTCGTGGGTTGGCTTAGGCGTAAGGAGTTCATTCCATGTCTAAGACCCAGCCGAATCGAAGGTTGTGGCAGTGGGACCGGTAGCACGTAGAGGGGACCAGGTCGATCCCCAGCTTACACATTATGCCTCTCTGACCGGTTCAGCCCGAACACTGCATTTCGTGGGTTGACTTAGGCATACAGAGTTCATTCACAGTCTAAGATCGAACCGGATTGAAGGTTATGGCAGCAGGATCGACAGCATGCAGGAGGGATCAGGTCGGTCCCCAGCTTGCACATTCTGCCTCTCCGGTCGACTGAGCGCTCGCACGCTCGTTTCGTGGGTTGGTTTAGGCATACGGAGTTCATTCCCAGTCTAAGATCGGACCGGACCGAGGGTTGTGGTAGTAGGACTAGTAGCGGGATCGACAACACGTAGGGGGGATCGGGTTGACCCCCGGCTTGCGCATTCTACCTCTCCGACTGGCCTCTCCGACTGACTGAGCACCCCACGCTCGTTTCATGGGTTGAATTAGGCATACAGAGTTAATCCCCAGTCTAAGCATACGGAGTTCATTCGCAGTCTAAGATCGAATCAGACTGAGGGTTGCGACAGTAGGATCGATAGCACGCTGAGGGGACCGAGCCAATCCCTGACTTGCGCATTCTGCCTCTCCGATCGGCTGAGCGCCCGCGCCCATTTTGTGGGTTGGCTTAGGCATAAGAAGTTCATTCCATGTCTAAAACCCAGCCGGATCGAGGGTTGTGGCAGTGAGACCGGTAGCATGCAGAGGGGACCGAGCTGATCCCCACTTGCACATTCTGCTTCTCATCGGCCAGCTAAGCGCCCCGCTCGTTTCGTGGGTTGGCCTAGGCATACGGAGTTCATTCATGTCTAAGCATATGGAGTTGATTCCAAGTCTAAGAGTTTGAGCCACGGTGCACATGCTGGGCTTGGGCCTATGCTGGTGATGCATTTTTTTTCACCCGGGGAACCATCGTCAGAGAGCTAATCGTCGGAGAGCCTAACGATTGGGGTTCCGACGATTGAGGGGCCGGGGGGTGTGCGCACATGATGTGATGGG
>NW_019167826.1:16514059-16727996 GCF_002303985.1 Durio zibethinus
CCAAGGGTAAGGGCAGGGATGATAGGGATCCAAAGAAGCAGATCCAAGGGGAAGGACCTGTGACCAGGCAGTCCAAGGATAGAGACTGAGACCATTCGACCAAGGATGGCGAGAGGAAGCCCACCGCAGGCAAGTGGAAAAAGCAAAAGGGGACCGGAAAGCCACTAGCATGTACCTTATGTGGAGGGAGCCGACATAACCACGCAATTGGCCACAGAAGGGCAAACTGGCTCTGTAGACAAGGAGTCTGACAAGGAGCCAGACTCAGGGACAGCAAAGCTTAGTCGTTGGTGCTCAATGCTGTCCAGAGTAAGGGGAGCCACAAGCCAAAGGGCTTGATGTTTATGGATCTAATGGTTGTGGGTCAGAAGGTGAGCACACTGGTGGACACAGGTGCCTCACATCTTTTTATTTCAGGTGATAGAGCCCGAAAGCTCAGACTAAAGGTGCAAAAAGGGACTGGTACCATCAAAACGGTGAACTCCAAGGAGGTTCCATCCATTGGAGTAGCACGGGGAGTGGAGTTACAGCTTGGAGACTGGAAAGGCAAGGAAACCATAAAGGTAATACCCCTTGACGACTATGAGTTTGTGATTGGATTAGATTTCCTTGTTTGGATTAATGCCCTCTTTGTGCCTTTTATCGATTGTGTTTGCATCTTGGATGCACGATGCCAATGCCTAGTGCCATTGAAGAAAGGGTCTAGAGTTGGGTCACGGGTGGTGTCAACCATCCAATTTGCCAAAGCGGTAAGCAGACAAGAAGACACCTTCTTGGCAACCCTGAAATATGATGAGCCAAGGGAGAAGGAGACCGAGTCACCCTTGGAGGTGTTAAAGGTGCTGAAGACCTTTAGTGATGTGATGCGCGTAAAGCTGCCTAGCAAACTACCACCTAAGAGGAAGGTGGACCACAAGATCGAGCTGGTGTCCGAGGCCAAGCCACCAGCTAGAGCCCCTTATCGAATGTCTTTACCAGAGTTGGAGGAGTTGAGGAAGCAGCTCAAAGAGTTAATTGATGCTGGCTTCATCAGGCCATCGAAGGTGCCCTATGGTGCACCAGTTCTATTCCAGTGCAAGCATGATGGGTCGTTGTGGCTGTGCATACACTACCGAGCTTTGAACAAGCTAACCATCAAGAACAAGTACCCCATCCCCACTCATTGCAGACTTGTCGATCAACTTGGGAGTGCAAGGTGGTTCACCAAGCTGGATTTGAGGTCGGGCTACTATCAAGTCAGGATCACGGAGAGAGATGAGCCAAAGATACCATGTGTCACTTGGTATGGTTTGTATGAGTTCTTGGTGATGCCTTTCGGACTCACGAACGCCCCCAGCAACATTCTGCACCCTTATGAACAAGGTACTTCAGTCGTTCTTTGATCGATTTGTTGTGGTTTATTTGGATGACATTGTGATCTACAGCCAGACTTTGGGAGAGCATGTAGACCACTTGAGATAGGTGTTCGAGGTGTTACGGGTGCACAACCTATTTGTCAAGAGGGAGAAGTGCTCATTCACCTAGCAAGAGATCCCGTTCCTAAGCCACATAGTGGGAGGTGGCTGGATACTCATGGATGAAGGCAAGATACATGCCATCCTGGAATGGCAATTGCCAGCCAAGGTCACTGAGTTGAGATCATTCCTTGGGTTGGTTAACTACTACAGGCACTTCATCAAAGGTCACTCAGCAATAGCCATGCCATTGACTGACTTGCTCAAGAAAAGGAGAGCATGGGAGTGGAGCGCAGGGTGCCAGGAAGCCTTTGATAGGTTGAAGTGGGCTATGATCGAGGAGCCAGTCTTGGCCTTGCCAGACCATGCCAAGCCGTATAAGGTACATACAAATGCATTAGACTTTGCCATAGGGGGCGTGTTGATGCAGGAGGGACGTCCAGTCACATTCGAGAGCAAGAAGCTGAACGAGACTGAACGTAAGTACACGATCCAAGAGAAGAAGATGACTGCAGTGGTACACTACTTGTGCACTTGGTGCCATGACCTACTGGGGTCGAGGTTCATGGTGAGGACGGACAATGTGGTGACCAGCTACTTCCAGACGCAGAAGAAGCTGTCCCCCAAGCAGGCAAGATGGTAAGATTTTCTTGCAAAATTTGATTTTTAGATAGAGTACAAGCCAGGATGGGCAAACCTAGTGGCAGATGCCCTGAGCAAAAAGGCTAACCTTGCTACCATTAGCCAACCAGAGGGGTCACTAGTGCCGCGCATTCAAGAAGGGACTTGTGCATGATCCTACAGCTAAGGCTTTGATGGAGTACGCCCAGCAAGGTAAGACTAGGCGATTTTGGTTGCAGGATGGGTTGCTGTACACTAGGGGTAGTAGACTGTTTGTGCCACAGCACGAGAAACTCCACAAGGAAGTTTTGTAAGAATGCCATGATTCAAGATGGGCTGGACACCCCGGAGTGAGCCGTACCCTAGCACTGATCGAGGATCGGTACTACTGGCCGCACATGAGGGACGATGTGGAGGCCTATGTGAAGACTTGTCTTGTGTGCCAATAGGACAAGGTGGAGCTCAAGAAACCAGGGGGTCTCTTAGAGCCATTGCCAGTGCCAGAGAGACCGTGGAGAGTGTTTCTCTAGACTTTATAGTCGGTCTACCCAAAGCAGAAGGGTTTGGAAGCATCATGGTAGTGGTGGACAGGTTTTCCAAGTATGGAATCTTCATTCCAGCAACCAAGGAGTGCCCAACTGAGGAGGCAGGCTCGATGTTCCTAAAGAACATGGTTAAGTATTGG
The DNA here is from genome assembly GCF_002303985.1 of Durio zibethinus. The sequence continues at coordinate 16,516,820 of NW_019167826.1, forward strand.
GGAGTGTCGAGGACCTTGTTAGTGATCAGGACGGGTGTTTCACGGGTAGTTCTGGACTAAGTTGTTCAAGCTATTGGGGTCAGACTTGAACTTTTCCACCAGCATGCATCTACAGACTGATGGCCAGACAGAGCGAGTAAATGGACTATTAGAGATCTACCTCAATCACTATGTGAGTGCCACACAAAGGGACTGGCCAAAGCTGCTAGATATTGCGCAGTTTTCCTACAACTTGCAAAGGAGCGAGGCAACGAACCAGAGCCCATTTGAGGTTATGATAGGGCAACAACCACTAACACCCGGTTCAATTGCTACAGGTTAAACAGGGCCGAATCCAGTAGCATAAAAGTTTGCCAAGGCATGGCAGGAGCAAACTGACTTGGCCAGAGTTTGTCTACACAAGGCGACCAAGAGGTCGAAGAAGTGGGCAGACCAGAATAGGCGGGACGTGCAGTTACAGGTTGGAGACTTGGTGTTGGTGAAGCTGCATCCCATTGTGCGCCATGAGGGGCTGCACAAAGGCCTAGTCTGGAGGTATGAGGGACCTTTTCGAGTAGTCAAGAAGGTAGGCAAGGTTGCCTATAAGCTGGATATTCCACCCAAGCTGAGGGTATACCTGGTGTTCTATGTGAGCATGCTCAAGCCGTTCTATAAGGATGAGGGAGATCCAGGACAAGCAGAGTCAAAGCGTGCACCATTGGGAGCAAGGGCCTCATATGAGAAGGAGGTCCACAGCATCATAGCTGATCGAGAGGTGAGACGAAAGAATTATCAGCCAAGACAAGAGTACTTGGTGCACTGGAAGGGAGTTCCAGACAGTGAGGTGAGCTGGGAACCAGTAGATGACTTAGGGCAGTTCGGGGGACCAGATCTGATAGTACCATGCAGAAGACGTAATGAGGGCATTATGGAATCAGGTGGGGGAGAATGTCATGCCCTGGACGGGTGCGCCAGGCACATCAGGTGCACCAAAGGTGAGCCAAAGGTTAAGGCCCGCAGACCAGGCATGCTGGCGGGTATCTATGCGTAAAGCCTAGCAAACGAGTTTAGAATGCCCGCCCAACTTGCAGGCTAGCCCGTGAGACCAAGGCCTGGCATACAAGCTGCCCGTACCACATCCAGAAGGGCCCAAGGTGCTGGACACACAAGGGAAGCTTCTGGAAGCAGGCAGGATCAGCTGGAGCATCTCGGAAGATTTGGTTGACCTTGAAAATCAAGAGTTAGCATCCTGGTTGATTGTAATCTATATAATCCCATGATTTTAGCCTTTATTCTAGGGATATGCCATTAAGTTGTAGCTAGAGCCTCAACTATAAATAGAGGGCTGCTCCACCCTTATTTGTACACCATCAAACACTTCTATTTCAGTGAATACAAGAGCATTTCCAAAATTGTGTCTTCTTATCCTGTTTCTCTTTAACATGCGTAATCAGCCCTTCCCATTGTTCTAGTGCCTGCACGCTTGTGTTTTAGGCTGACTTAGGCATAAAGAAGGAGATTCCAAGCCTAAGGCCACACGATTTCTGAGTCTAAGGTCGGAGCCCGTGACAGTTGGTATCAGAGCGAGTTTGATTCTGCATGTTTGTGTTGTGCAGGTTAGATCATGATTGAGGAGATGGCATCCCAAAGCAACATTGCTAGCCAACAACCAAAAGCCCAAGAGCATGGGCATGGGAGAGGCAAGAAAGCCAGTTTACGCACATAGGATCAGACTGGACCGAGGGTTACGGTAGCAAGATCGACAACACGTAGGTGGGATCGAGTCGATCCCCAGCTTGGGCATTCTGCCTCTCCGGTCGGTTGAGTGCCCGCATGCCCGTTTCATGCGTTAGCTTAGGCATAGGGAGTTCATTCCATGTCTAAGCTCCAGCTGGACCGAGGGTTGTGGCAGCGGGACCGGAGCACACAGAGGGGGACCGGGCCAATCCCCAACTTGTGCATTCTGCCTCTCCGGCTGGCTAAGCGCCCACACGCTCATTTCGTGGGTTGGCTTAGGCATACGGAGTTCATTCCATGTCTAAGCATACGAAGTTCATTCGCAGTCTAAGAGTTTGAGCCATGGTGTGTGTGCTGGGCTCAGGCATGTGCTGGTGCCGCATTTTTTTCGCCTGGGGCACCATCACCGGAGCATCATCGAAAAGCCTAACTAACGGCATTGGAGGTTCCGGTGATTGGGGGGCCGGGGGGTGTGCACACATGATGTGCGATGGGTGCTGGTACTTGGCCCCTATATTGGCCCCCCATCCCTAATCAAACCTTGAGAACTCACACCCCCTTAAAGAGCATTTGAGATTTTATAGGTTTGCTGCCAGTAGCCATTAAAGTGCCTTGAAATGGGGACACTTTTTTCAAACAGTCACAAAATCTTCTCCGCTTCAAGTTTTAGCTGAATTTTTTATACATGCCAAAAAAATGCAAGGATCACCTCTACCAAATTCTGGGACAAAACTCTTTCGGAAAAATTTTAAAAATCCCAAACCGTAAAAAGTTTTGAAAATCATGAAAAATAGAAAACGGGTCGTCTTGCCACGAAATTGCACATGAAGGCTTAGGGGACCATTGTATGAATTTACAAGCCATAAAAATGGCATTGGCAGGGTAGAAATATGAAGATGTGCTTGAACCCACCTACCACCCATTCGATCCCTGGCTTATGCATCCTGCCTCTTTGGTTGGCTGAGCGTCCGCACGCTCGTTTCGTGGGTTGACGTAGGCATATGGAGTTCATCCCCAATCTAAGCATACAGAGTTCATTCCCAGTCTAAGATTAGACCAGACCGAGGGTTGTGGCAGTAGGATCGGTAGCACGTAGGGGGGACCGGACCTATCCCTGGCTTGCGCATTCTGCCTCTCCGATCGGCTGAGCCCCCGCAAGCCTGTTTCATGGGGTGGCTTAGGCATAAGGAATTCATTCCATGTCTAAGCCCCAACCGGATCGAGGGTTGTGCCAGTGGGACCGACAGGACGCAGAGGGGGACCGGGTCGATCCTCGACTTACGCATTATGCCTCTTCGGCCGGCTCAGTGCCCGAATGCTCGTTTCATGGTTTGACTTAGGCATACGGAGTTCATTCCCAGTCTAAGATTAGATCAGACCAAGGGTTGTGGTAGCAGGATCGACAGCACGTAGAGGGGGACCTGGTCGATCCCCAACTTACGCATTTTGCCACTCCTACCGGCTGAGCGCCTGCACGTTCGTTTCGTAGGTTAGCTTAGGCATACAGAGTGCATTCCATGTCTAAGCATACAAAGTTCATTCCCAGTCTAAGATTGAACTAGACTGAGGGTTACGGTAGTAGGACTAGCAGTAGGATCGACAGCATGCAGGGGGGATCGGGTCGATCCCCGGCTTGCTCATTCTGCCTCTTCGGCCTGCTGAGTGCCCACACGCTCGTTTCGTGGGTTGACTTAGCCATACGGAGTTCATCCCTAGTCTAAGCATACAGAGTTCATTCCTAATCTAAGATCAGACCAGACTGAGGGTTGCGGTAGCAGGATCGACAGCACGTAGGGGGGATCGGGCCGATCCCTGGCTTGCGTATTCTGCCTCTCCAGCCGGCTGAGCGCCCACACGTCTGTTTCATGGGTTGGCTTAGGCATAGGGAGTTCATTCCATGTCTAAGCCCCAACCGAACTGAGGGTTGTGGCAGTGGGACCCACAGCACGCAGAGGGGGATCGGGCCGACCTCCGGCTTGTGCATTCTGCCTCTCTGACCGATTGAGTGCTCGTACGCTCATTTCGTGGGTTGGCTTAGGCATACGGAGTTCATTCCATGTTAAGCATACGGAGTTCATTCGCAGTCTAAGAGTTTGAGCCATGGTGCACATGCTTGGCTTGGGCATGTGCTGGTGCCGCATTTTTTTCACCTGGGGCACCATCACCGGAGCATCGTCGGAGAGCCTAATCGATGGCATTGGGGGTTCTGGTGATTGGGGGGCCGAGGGGTGTGCGCACATGATGTTCGATGGGTGCTGGTACTTGGCCCTTATATTGGCCCCCTATCTCTCATCAAACCTTGAGAACTCACACCCCCTTAAAGAGCATTTGTGATTTTATAGGTTTGCTACCAGTAGCCATTAAAGTGTCTAAAATGGGGACACTTTTTTCAAACGGTCACCAAATATTCTGCACTTTGATTTTTTAGCTGAAGTTTTTTTGTGCATGCCAACAAAAATACAAGGATCACGTCTACCAAATTTGGGGACAAAACTCTTTCTAAAAAAATTTTAAAAAATCCTGAACCACAAAAAGTTTCAAAAATCATGAAAAATAGAAAACGGGTCGTCTTGCCATGAAACTTCACATGAAGGCTTAGGGGACCATTGTATGAATTTACAAGCCATAAAAATGGCATTGGCATGGTAAGAAATTTGAGGATGTGCTTGAACCCACCTACCACCTGTTCGATCCCAGGCTTGCGCATCCTGCCTCTCTGGTCGGCTGAGCGTCTGCACATTCGTTTCATGGGTTAACTTAGGCATACGGAGTTCATCCCCAGTCTAAGTACACGAAGTTCATTCCTAGTCTAAGATCAGACAGGAATGAGGGCTACGGTAGCAGGATCGGTAGCACGTAGGGGGACCGGGGCCGATCCTCGGCTTACGCATTCTGCCTCACTGATCGGATGAGTGCCCGCACGCCCGTTTCATGGGTTGGCTTAGGCATAGGGAGTTCATTCCATGTCTAAACCCCAGTTAGACCGAGGGTTGTGGCAGCGAGACCGACAGCATGCAGAGGGGGACCAGGTCAATCCCCGGCTTTCGAATTATGCCTCTCCGGCCGACTGAGCACCCATAAGCTCTTTTCGTGGGTTGGCTTAGGCATACGGAGTTCATTCCATGTCTAAGCATACAAAGTTCATTCACAGTCTAAGAATTTGAGCCACGGTGCACATGCTGGGCTCAAGCATGTGCTGGTGCTACATTTTTTTTGCTCGGGGCACCATCACCGGAGCATCATCGGAGAGCCTAACCGGCGACATTGGGGGTTCCGATGATTGGGGGGGCCGGGGGGTGTGCACACATGATGTGCAATGGGTGCTGGTACTTGGCCATTATATTGGCCCCCGATCCCTAATCAAACCTCGAGAACTCATGCCCCCTTAAAGAGCATTTGAGATTTTATAGGTTTGCTGCCAATAGCCATTAAAGTGTCTAAAATGGGGACACTTTTTTCAAACGGTCACAAAATCTTCTCCGCTTCGATTCTTTAGTTGAATTTTTTTGTACATGCCAACAAAAATGCAAGGATCACCTCTACCAAATTTGGGGACAAAACTCTTTCTAAAAAAATTTTAAAAACTCCCGAACCACAAAAAGTTTTGAAAATCATGAAAAATAGAAAACGGGTCGTCTTGCCACGAAACTTCACATGAAGTCTTAGGGGACCATTATATGAATTTACACGCCATAAAAATGGCACTAGCATGGCAGAAATATGAAGATGTGCTTGAACCCACCTACCACCCGTTCGATCCCCGGCTTGCACATCCTGCACCTCTGGTCGGCTGAGTGCCCGCACGCTCGTTTCATGGGTTGTCTTAGGCATACGGAGTTCATCCCCAGTCTAAGCATACGGAGTTCATTCCCAATCTAAGATCAAACTAGATCGAGGGTTACGACAGCAAGATCAGTAGAACGTAGGAGGGATCAGGTCGATCCCCAGCTTGCGCATTCTGCCTCTCCGGCCTGCTGAACGCTCGTACACCCGTTCCGTGGGTTGGCTTAGGCATAGGGTGTTCATTCCATGTCTAAGCCCCAGCCGGACCAAGGGTTCTGGCAGCAGGACCGACAGCACTCAGCGCTCGCACACTTTTTTTATGGGTTGACTTAGGCATACGAAGTTCATTCCCAGTCTAAGATCAGACCGGACCGAGGGTTGTGGCAGCAGGATCGATAGCACGTAGGGGGGGACCGGGCTGATCCCCGGCTTACGCGTTCTACCTTTCATGCCGGTTGAGCACCCACACGCCCATTTCATGGGTTGGCTTAGGCATAGGGAGTTCATTCCATGTCTAATCCCTAACCGGACCGAGGTTGTGGCAGCGGGACCGGTAGGATGCAGAGGGGGACCGGGCCGATCTCTGGCTTGCGCATTATGCCTCTTCGGTCGGCTTAGCACCCGCACGCTCATGTCATGGGTTGACTTATGCATACGGAGTTCATTCCCAGTCTAAGATCAGATCGGACTGAGGGTTATGGTAGCAGGATCGATAGCACGCAGTGGGGGACCGGGTTGATCCCCGGCTTGCACATTCTACCTCTCTGGTCGACTGAGCACCCGCACACTCGTTTCGTGGGTTGGCTTAGGCATACGGAGTTCATTCCATGTCTAAGCATACAAAGTTCTTTCCTAGTCTAAGATTTTGAGCCATGGTGCACATGCTAGGCTCGGGCATGTGCTGGTGCCGCATTTTTTTCACCCAGGGCACCATCGTCGGAGCATCGCCGGAGAGCCTAACCGACGGCATTGGGGGTTCCGACGATTGGGGGGTCGGGGGGCTGTGCGCACATGATTTGCAGTGGGTGCTGGTACTTGGCCATTATATTGGCCCCCTATCCCTCATCAAACCTTGAGAATTCACACCCCCTTAAAGAGCATTTGAGATTTTATAGGTTTGCTGCCAGTAGCCATTAAAGTGTCTGAAATGGGGGACACTTTTTTCAAACGATCACAAAATCTTCTCCACTTCGAGTTTTTAGCTGACTTTTTTTGTGCATGCAAAAAAAAATACAAGGATCACCTCTACCAAATTTGGGGACAAAAATCTTTCTAAAACAATTTTAAAAAATCCCGAACCGCAAAAAGTTTCAAAAATCATGAAAAAAAAAAACGGGTTGTCTTGCCACGAAACTTCACATGAAGGCTTAGGGGACTATTGTATGAATTTACAAGCCATAAAAATGGCATTGGCATGGTAGAAATATGAAGATTTGCTTGAACCCACCTACCACCCGTTCGATCCCCGACTTGCGCATCCTGCCTCTCTGGTCGACTGAGCGCCCGCACGCTCATTTCGTGGGTTGACTTAGGCATACGGAGTTCATCCCCAGTCTAAGCATACGGAGTTCATTCCCAGTCTAAGATTGGACCAGACCGAAGGTTGCGACAGCAAGATCGACAGCACGCAGGGGGACCGGGCCGATCCCTGGCATGTGCATTCTGCCTCTCTGGTCGGCTGAGTGCCCGCACACCCATTTCGTGGGTTGGCTTAGGCATAGGGAGTTCAGTCCGTGTCTAAGGCCCAGTTAGACCGAGGGTTGTGGCAGCGAGACCGATAGCACGCAGAGGGGGATCGGGGCGATCCCTGGCTTGTGCATTCTGCCTCTTCGATCGGCTCAGTGCCCGCACACTTGTTTCATGGGTTGACTTACGCATACGGAGTTCATTGCTAGTCTAAGATCAGATCGAACCGAGGGTTGTGGTAGTAGGATAGACAGCACGTAAGGGGGGACTGGGCCGGTCCCTGGCTTGTGCATTTTGCATCTCTGACCGACTGAGCACCCGCACGCACGCTCGTTTTATGGGTTGGCTTAGGCATACGGAGTTAATTCCATTTCTAAGCATACGGAGCTCATTCCTAGTCTAAGATCAGACTAGGTCGAGGTTTGCGACAGTAGGACCGGCAGCAGGATCGACAGCATACAAGGGGGGATCGAGTCGATCCCTGGCTTGCGCATTCTGCCTCTCCGACCGGCTGAAGCGCCCGCACGCTCGTTTCATGGGTTGGCTTTGGCGTACGGAGTTCATTCCATTTCTAAGCACCAGCCAGACCAAGGGTTGTAGGAGCAGGACCGGTAGCGGGATCGACAGCACATAGAACGGGATCAAGCTGATCCCTGACTTGCACATTATGCCTCTCCGGTCGGCCTTTCCGACCGGCTTAGCGACCGCATGCTCGTTTCGTAGGTTGACTTAGGCATACATAGTTCATCCCTAGTCTAAGCATACAGAGTTCATTCCCAGTCTAAGATCAGACCGAACCGAGGGTTACGACAGCAAGATCGACAGTACGCAGGGGGGACCGAGCCCATCCCCGGCTTGCACATTCTGCCTCTTCGGTCGGTTGAACCCCTGCACACCCGTTTCATGGGTTGGCTTAGGCATAGACGTCATTCCATGTCTAAGCCCCAGTCGGGCCGAGGGTTGGGCAGCGAGACCAGCAGCACGCAGAGGGGGACCGAGCCGATCCCCAGCTTGCGCATTATACCTTTCCGATCGACTCAACACCCGCACGCTCATTTCGGGGGTTGACTTATGCATATGAAGTTCATTCCTAGTCTAAGATCAAACCAGACCGAGGGGTTACCGCAGCAGGATTGATAGCACCCAGGGGGGGACTAGGTCGATTCCCGGCTTGTGCATTCTGCCTCTTCGGCCGGCTGAGCACCCGTACGCTCGTTTCATGGGTTGACTTAGGCATACAGAGTTCATTCCCAGTCTAAGATCAGACCGGATCGAGGGTTGCGGTAGCAGGACCGACAGCACGTAAGAGGGATCGGGCCGGTCCCCGACTTGTGCATTCTGCCTCTCCGGTCGGCTGAGCGCCCGTACGCTCATTTTGTGGGTTGGCTTAGGCGTACGGAGTTCATTCCATGTCTAAGCATACGGAGTTCATTACCAGTCTAGCATCGGACCGGACTGAGGGTTGCGACAGCAGGACCAGCAACAGGATCGATAGCACGTAGGGGGGACCGAGCCAATCCCTGGCTTACGCATTTTGCCTCTCCGACTGGCTGAGCGCCCGTACGCTCGTTTCATGGGTTGGTTTAGGCATACGGAGTTCATTCCATGTCTAAGCCCCAGTCAGACCAAGGGTTGTGGTAGTAGGATCGGTAGCGGGATCGATAGTACGCAGAGGGGGACCGAGCTGAACCCCGGCTTACCCATTATGCCTCATCAACGGAGCTCTTCGGGCGGCTGAGCGCCCGCACGCTCGTTTCATGGGTTGACTTAGGCATACGGAGTTCATCCCCAATCTAAGCACACGGAGTTCATTCCCAGTCTAAGATCAGATCGGATCAAGGTTTGTGACAGCAAGATCGACAGCACGTAGGGTTGGCCGAGCCGATCCCTGGCTTATGCATTCTGCCTCTCTGATCGGTTGAGCACCTGCATGCCCGTTTCGTGGTTAGCCTAGGCGTAGGGAGTTCACTCTATGTCTAAGCCCCAACCGGACCGAGGGTTGTGGCAGCGGGACCGACAGCATACAGAGGGGGATCGGGCTGATCCTCGGCTTGCGCATTATGCCTTTTCGGTCGGCTCAGCGCTCGTACGCTCATTTCGTGGGTTGACTTATGCCTATGGAGTTCATTCCCAGTCTAAGATCAAACCGGACCGAGTGTTGCGGTAGCACGATCGACAGCACGTAAGGGGGGATCGGGCCAATCCTCGACTTATCCATTTTACCTCTCTGACCAGCTGAGTGCCCGTACGCTCTTTTCGTGGGTTGGCTTAGGCATACGAAGTTCATTCCACGTCTAAGCATACGCAGTTCATTCCCAGTCTAAGATCAGACAGGATCGAGGGTTGCGATAGCAGGACCAGCAGCAGGATCGATAGCACGTAAGGGGGACCGAGCTGATCCCCGACTTGGGCATTCTGCCTCTCCGGCCGGTTGAGCACTCGCACGCCCATTTTGTGGGTTGGCTTAGGCATAGGGAGTTCATTCCACGTCTAAGCCCCAGTCAGACCGAGGGTTGTGGTCGCGAGACCGGCAGCACATAGAGGGGGTTGATCCCCAGCTTGCGCATTATGCCTCTCCGACCGGCTTCAGTGCCCGAGCGCTCGTTTCATGGGTTGACTTAGCATACGGAGTTCATTCCCAGTCTAAGATTCGGATCAGACCGAGGGTTGCAGCAGTAGGATCGACAGCACGCAGGGGGGATCGGGCTGTCCCCGGTTGGTGCATTCTGCCTCTCCGACCGGTTGAGCGCCCGTACGCTCGTTTCGTGGGTTGGCTTAGGCATACAGAGTTCATTCCATGTCTAAGCATACGGAGTTCATTCCCAGTCTAAGATCGGATTGGACCGAGGGTTGCAGCTGCAGGACTAGCAGCAGGATCGACAGCACGCAGGGGGGACAAAGTCGATCCCTGACTTTCGCATTCTACCTCTCCGGTTGGCCTCTCCGGTCGACTGAGCACCGGCACGCTCGTTTCATGGGTTGACTTAGGCATACGAAGTTCATCCCCAGTCTAAGCATACGGAGTTCATTCCCAATCTAAGATCTAATCGGATCGAGGGTTACGGCAGTAGGATTGACAGCACGCAGGGGGGACCGGGTCGATCCCCAGCTTGCGCATTCTGCCTCTCCGATCGGCTGAGCGCCCGCACGCCCGTTTCGTGGGTCGACTTAGGTATAGGGAGTTCATTCCATGTCTAAGCCCCAGTCGGGGGCGAGGGTTGTGGCAGTGGCACCGGCAGCTCACAGAGAGGGACCAGGCCAATCCTCGGGTCGCTCATTCTGCCTCTCTGACCGGTTGAGCACCCGCACGCTCGTTTCGTGGGCTGGCTTAGGCATACGGAGTTCATTTCATGTCTAAGCATACGGAGTTCATTCCCAATCTAAGAGTTTGAGCCATGGTGCACTTACTAGGCTCGGGCATGTGCTGGTGCTAAATTTTTTTCGCCCAGGGCACCATCGCCTAGGGCACCATCGACGACATTGGGGTTTTGGTGATTGGGGGGGCCAGGGGGGTGTGCGCACGTGATGTGTGATGGGTGCTGGTACTTGGCCCTTATATTGGCCCCCTATCACTCATCAAACCTTGAGAACTCGGACCCCCTTAAAGAGCATTTGAGATTTTATAGGTTTGCTGCCAGTAGCCATTAAAGTGCCTGAAAGAGTGACACTTTTTTCAATTGGTCACAAAATCTTCTCCACTTTGAGTTTTTAGCTAAATTTTTTTATGCATGCCAAAAAAAATACAAGGATCACCTCCACCAAATTTGGGGACAAAACTCTTTCTAAAAAAATTTTAAAAAATCCCGAACCGTAAAAAGTTTCAAAAATTGTGAAAAATAGAAAACAGGTCATCTTGCCATGAAACTTCACGTGAAGGCATAAGGGACCATTGTATGAATTTACAAGCCATAAAAATGGCATTGGCATGGCAAAAATATGAAGATGTGCTTGAACCCACCTACCACCCGTTCGATCCCTGGCTTGCACATCTTGCCTCTCTGGTCGGCTGAGCGTCCGCACGCTCGTTTCGTGGGTTCACTTGGGCATACGGAGTTCATCCCCAGTCGAAGCATATGGAGTTCATTCCTAGTCTAAGATCAGATCGGACCGAGGGTTACGACAGCAGGATCGACAACACGCAAGGTGGACCTGGCCGATCCCCGACTTGCGCATTCTGCCTCTCCGACCGGCTGAGCGCCCGCACGCCCATTTCGTGCGTTGGCTTAGGCATAGGGAGTTCATTCTATGTCTAAGCCCCAGCTGGACCGAGGGTTGTGGCAGCGGGACCGACAGCATGCAGAGGTGGATCGGGTCGATCCCCGACTTGTGCATTATGCCTCTCCGGCTAGCTCAGTGCCTGCACGATCGTTTCATGGGTTGATTGAGGCATACAGAGTTCATTCCCAGTGTAGGATCAGATCGGACCAAGGGTTGCAGCAACAGTACCAGTAGTAGGATCGGTAGCACGCAGGGGGGATCGGATCGATCCTCAACTTACGCATTCTACCTCTCTGGCCGGCTGAACGCCCGGACGCTCATTTCATGAGTTGGCTTAGGCATACGGAGTTCATTCCATGTCTAAGCATACGGAGTTCATTCCCAGTCTAACATTAGATCGTTCTGAAGGTTGCGGCAGTAGGATCGGCAGCACGCAGGGGGGCCCAGGCCTATCCCCAGCTTGCGTATTCTGCCTCTCCAGCCGGCTGAGTGGCCGCACACCCATTTCGTGGGTTGGCTTAGGCATAGTGAGTTCATTCCATGTCTAAGCCCCAACCGGACCGAGGGTTGTGGCAGCGAGACCGATAGCACGTAGAAAGGGATTGGGTCGATCCCCGGCTTACGCATTATGCCTTTTCGGCTAGCTCAACGCCAACAAGCTTGTTTCGTGGGTTGACTTAGGCATACAGAGTTCATTCCTAGTCTAAGATCAGACCAGACCAAGGGTTACGGTAGCAGGATCGACAGCACGCAAGGGAGGATCGGGCCGGTCCCCGGCTTGCGCATTCTGCCTCTCCGACCGGTTGAGCACCCGCACGCTTGTTTCATGGGTTGCCTTAGGCATACGGAGTTCATTCCATGTCTAAGCATACGGAGTTCATTCCCAGTCTAAGATCAGACCGGATCGAGGGTTGCGGCAGCAAGACCATCAGTAGGATCGACAGCACGCAAGGGGGGATCGGGTTGATCCCCGACTTGTGTATTCTGCCTCTCTGACCGGTAGAGTGCCCGTACGCTCGTTTCGTGGGTTGGCTTAGGCATACGGAGTTCATTCCATGTCTAAGCCACAGTCAGACCGAAGGTTGTGGCAGTAGGACTGGCAGCGGGATCGACAACACGCAGAGGGGGACCGGGTTGATCCCCAGCTTGTGCATTATGCCTTTCCAACCGATTGAGCGCTTGCACGCTTGTTTCATGGGTTGACTTAGGCATACGGAGTTCATCCCCAGTCTAAGCATACGAAGTGCATTCCCAGTCTAAGATCGGACCGGATCGAAGGTTGCGGTAGTAGGATCGACAGCATGCATGGGGTGCCAAACCGATCCCTGGCTTGCGCATTCTGCCTTTTCGATCAGCTGAGCACCCGCACGCCCGTTTCATGGGTTGGTTTAGGCATAGGGAGTTCATTCCATGTCTAAGCCCCAGTCGGACAGAGGGTTGTGGCAACGGGACCGGTAACACATAGAGGGGGACCGAGCTGATCCTGGGCTTGTGTATTATGCCTCTCTGGCTGGCTCAATGCCCAAACGCTCGTTTCATGCGTTGACTTAGGCATACGAATTCATTCCCAGTCAAAGATCAGATCGGACCGAGGGTTGCGGCAGTAGGATCGACAGCACGCAGGGGGGATCAGGTCGATCCCCGGCTTATGCATTCTACCTCTCCAGCCGGTTGAGCACCCGTATGCTCGTTTCATGGGTTGGCTTAAACATACGAAGTTCATTCCATGTCTAAGCGTATGGAGTTCATTCCCAGTCTAAGATCGGACCAGACCGAGGCTTGCGACAATAGGACCAGCGGCAGGATCGACAGCACGTATGGGGGATCGATCGATCCCCAGCTTGCGCATTCTACCTCTCCGACCGGCTGAGCACTCGCATGCTCGTTTCATGGGTTAACTTAGGCATACGTAGTTCATCCCCAGTCTAAGATTGGATCGGACCGAGGGGGACCGGGCTGATCCCCGGCACGCAGAGAGGGATCGGGCTGATCCCCAACTTCTGCATTATGCCTTTCCAATCGGCCTCTCCGGTCGGCAGAGTGCCTGCACGCTTGTTTCGTGGGTTGACTTAGGCATACGAAGTTCATCCCCAGTCTAAGCATACGGAGTTCATTCCCAGTCTACGATCGGACCGGATCGAAGGTTGTGGCAGTAGGATCGATAGCATATAGGTAAACTAGACCGATCCTCGGCTTACGCATTCTGCCTCTCCAGCCGGCTGAGCGCCCGTATGCCCGTTTTGTGGGTTGGCTTAGGCATAGGATCAACAGCAAGTAGGGGGACCGGACTAATCCTCGATTTACGCATTCTGCCTCTCCGACCGATTGAGCGCCCGCAAGCTCATTTCATGGGTTGGCTTAGGTATACGAAGTTCATTCCATGTCTAAGTGTATAGAGTTCATTCCCAATATAAGATCAGACCGAACTGAGGGTTGTAGCAGCAGGACTAGTAGCAAGATCGACAGCAAGTTGAGGGAACCGGGCTGATCCCCGGCTTGCGCATTCTACCTCTCCGGTCAGCTGAGTGCCCGCACGCTTGTTTTATGGGTTGGCTTACGTATATAGACTTCCTTCCATGTCTAAGCCCCAATCGGACTGAGGGTTGTGGCAGCAGGATTGGCTGCGGGATCAAGAACACGTAGAGGGGGATCAGGCTGATCCTCGACTTGCGTATTATGCCTCTTCGACCAGCCTTTTCGGCTGGCTGAGTGCCCGCACCCTCGTTTCGTAGGTTGACTTAGGCATACGGAGTTCATCCCCAGTCTAAGCATACAGAGTTTATTACCAGTCTAAGATCAGACTAGATCGAGGGTTACGACAGCAGGATTGACAGCATGTAGGGGAGATCGGGTCGATCCCAAGCTTGTGCATTGTGCCTCTCCGACTGGCTGAGTGCCCCCACGCTCATTTCATGGGATGGCTTGGCATAGGGAGTTCATTCCATGTCTAAGCCCCAGCCGGACTGAGGGTTGTGGCAGCGGGACCGACAGCTCGCAGAGGGGGACCGGGTCGATCCTCGGTTTACGCGTTATGCCTCTCCAGCCGGCTCAACGCCAGAACGTTCATTTTGTGGGTTGACTTAGGCATACGGAGTTCATTCCTAGTCTAAGATCAGACCAGATCGAGGGTTATGGTAGCAAGATCGACAGCACGCAGGGGGGACCAGGCCTATCCCTGACTTGCGCATTCTCTCTCTCCGATCGGCTGAGCACCCGGACGCTTGTTTCGTGGGTTGGCTTAGGCATACGGAGTTCATTCCATGTCTAAGCATATGGAGTTCATTCCCAATCTAAGATTGGACCGGATCGAGGGTAGCGACAGCAGGACCAGCATGCTCATTTCATGGGTTGACTTAGGCATATAGAGTTCAATCCCAGTCTACGATCGGACTGAACCGAGGGTTGCGATAGCAGGATCGACAGCGCGCAGGAGGGACCGAGCCAGGCCACAACTTGTGCATTCTACCTTTTCGGTCGGTCGAGCGCCTGCACGCTCGTTTCGTGGGTTGGCTTAGGCATACGGAGTTCATTCCATGTATAAGCATATGGAGTTCATTCCCAGTCTAAGATCGAACCGGACCGAGGGTTGCAACAGTAGGATCGACAGCACGCAGGGAGGGACCGGGTCGATCCTCGACTTGCGCATTCTGCCTCTCCGACCGGCTGAGCACCCGCACGCTTGTTTCATGGGTTGGCTTAGGCGTACGGAGTTCATTCCATGTCTAATCCCCAGCCAGATCGAGGGTTATGGTAGCAGGACCGGCAGCAGGATCGACAGCAAGTAGAGGGGGATCGAGCTGATCCCTGGCTTGCGTATTATGCCTCTCCGTCTGGCTGCTCCGATCGGCTGAGTGCCCACACGCTCGTTTTGTGGGTTGACTTAGGCATACGGAGTTCATCCCCAGTCTAGGCATACAGAGTTCATTCCCAGTCTAAGATCAGACCGGACTGAAGGGTGCGATAGCTGGATCGGTAGCATGCTGGGGGGACTGGGCCGATCCTCGGCTTGCGCATTCTGCCTCTCCGACTGGCTGAGCGCCCGCACACCCATTTCGTGGGTTAGCTTAGGCATAGGGATTTCATTCCATGTCTAAGCCCCAGCCAGATCAAGGGTTGTGGTAGCAGGACCGACAGCATGCAGAGGGGGACCGGGCCGATCCCCGGCTTGTGCATTATGCCTTTCCAACCGGCTCAACGCCCGAACGCTCGTTTCGTGGGTTGACTTAGGCATACGAAATTCATTCCCAGTCTAAGATCGGACCAGACCGAGGGTTGCGGTAGCAGGATCGATAGCATGCAGGGGGGCCCGAGTCGATCCTCGACTTACGCATTCTGCCTCTCCATCCGACTGAGCGCTCGCACGCTCGTTTCATGGGTTGACTTAGACATACGAAGTTCATCCCCAGTCTAAGCATACAGAGTTCATTCCCTGTCAAAGATCAGACCGGACCGAGGGTTGTGACAGTAGGACCAGTAGCACGCAGGGGGGACTCGATCGATCCCCGCTTGCGCATTCTGCCTCTCCGACCGGCTGAGCACCCGCATGCTCGTTTCATGGGTTGACTTAGGCATACGGAGTTCATCCCCAGTCAAAGCATACAAAGTTCATTCCCAGTCTAATATCGAACCGAGTCGAGGGTTACGGCAGCAACATCGACAGCACGCAGGGGGGATCAAGCTGTTCCCCGGCTTACGCATTCTGTCTCTCCGGTCGGCTGAGCGCTCGCACACTCATTTCGTGGGTTGGCTTAGGCATAGAGAGTTCATTCCATGTTTAAGCCCCAGCTGGACCGAGGGTTGTGGCAGCGGGATCGGTGGCACGCAGAGGGGGACCGGGCCAACCCCGACTTGCGCATTATGCCTCTTCGATCGGCTCAGCGCGTGAATACTCGTTTCGTGGGTTGACTTAGGCATACAGACTTCATTTGTAGTCTAAGATCAGATCGGACTGAGGGTTGCGACAGCAGGATCGACAGCATGTAGGGGGGATCGGGCCGGTCCCCAACTTGTGCATTTTGCCTCTCCGGCCGACTGAGTGCCCGCACGCTCGTTTCGTGGGTTGGCTTAGGCATATGGAGTTCATTCCATGTCTAAGCATACGAAGTTCATTCCTAGTCTAAGATCGGATCGGACCGAGGGTTGAGATAGCAAGACCAGTAGTAGGATCGACAGCATGCTGAGGGGATCAGGCCGATCCCCGACTTGTGCATTCTACCTCTTCGACCAGCTGAGCGCCCGCACGCTCATTTCGTGGGTTGGCTTAGGCATACAGAGTTCATTCCATGTCTAAGCATACGGAGTTCATTCCCAATCTAAGATCGGACCGGATCGAGGGTTGTGACAGCAGGACCAGTAGCAGGATTGGTAGCACGCAGGGGGGATCGGGTTGATCCCCGGCTTTTGTATTCTGCCTCTCTGGCCGACTGAGTGCCCGGACACTCATTTCATGGGTTAGTTTAGGCATACAGAGTTCATTCCATGTCTAAGCATGCGGAGTTCATTCCCAGTCTAAGATCGAACCGGATCGAGGGTTGCGACAGTAGGACCAGCAGTAAGATTGGTAGGACGCAGGGGGGATCGGGTCGATCCTCGGCTTTCGTATTCTGCCTCTCTGGCCGGCTAAGCGTCCGTACACTTGTTTCATGGGTTGGTTTAGGCATATGGAGTTCATTCCATCTCTAAGCCCCAGTCGGACCGAGGGTTGTGGTAGCAGGACCGACAGCGGGATCGGTAGCACATAGAATGGGACCAAGCTGATCCCCGACTTGCGCATTATGCCTCTCCGGCTGGCCTTTTCGGCCGGTTGAACGCCCGCACACTCGTTCCATGGGTTCACTTAGGCATACGGAGTTCATCCCCAGTCTAAACATACGGAGTTCATTCCCAAACTAAGATCGGACCGAACCGAGGGTTGCGATAGCAGGATCGGTAGCACGCAAGGGGGATCGAGCCGATCTGTGACTTGCGCATTCTGCCTCTCTGGTCGGCTGAGTGCCCGTACGCCTGTTTCATGGGTTGGCTTAGGCATAGGGAGTTCATTCCATGTCTAAGCCCCAGCCAGATCGAGGGTTGTGGCAGTGGGATCGGCAGCACGTAGAGGGGGACCAGGCCTATCCCCGACCTGCGCATTATGCCTCTCCGGCCAGCTCAGCACCCAAATGCTCGTTTCATGGGTTAACTTAGGCATATAAAGTTCATTCTCGGTCTAAGATCGAACCGAACCGAGGGTTGCAGCAGTAGGATCGACAGCACGCAGGGGGGACCGGTCCAGTCCCCGGCTTGTGCATTCTGCCTTTTCGATCGGTTGAGCGCCCGCATGCCTGTTTCAAGGGTTGGCTTAGGCATACGAAGTTCATTCAACGTCTAAGCATACAGAATTCATTCCCAATCTAAGATCGGACCGGACTAAGGGTTGTGGTAGCAAGACCAGTAGCAAGATCGGCAGCATGTAGGGGTGATCGGGCTGATCCCTGGCTTGCGCATTCTGCCTCTCCAATCGATTGAGCGCCCGCACATTGGTTTCGTGGGTTGACTTAGGCATACGGAGTTCATCCCCAGTCTAAGCATACAAAGTTCATTCCCAGTCTAAGATCGGATCGGACTGAGGGTTGTGACAGCAGGATCGACAGCATGCAGAGGGATTAGGCCAATCCCTGGCTTGCACATTCTGCCTCTTCGACCGGCTAAGCTCCCGCACGCCCGTTTCGTGGGTTGGCTTAGGCATAGGGAGTTCATTCCATGTCTAAGCCCCAGCCAGACTGAGAGATGTGGCAGCAGGATTGACAGCATGCTGAGGGGGACCGGGCTGATCCCCAGCTTGCGCATTCTACCTCTCCGGTCGACTGAGCACCCGCACGCTCGTTTCGTGGGTTGACTTAGGCGTACCGAGTTCATTCCATGTCTAAGCATACGGAGTTCATTCCCAGTCTAAGAGTTTGAGCCACGGTGCGCATGCTGGGCTCAGGCATGTGCTGGTGCCACATTTTTTTCGCCCGGGCACCATCGCCGAAGCATCACCGGAGCTTCGTCGGAGAGCCTAACCGACGGTATTAGGGGTTCCGACGATTGGGGGGCCCGGGGGGTGTGTGCACATGATGTGCGATGGGTGCTGGTACTTGGTCCTTATATTGGCCCCCTATCCCTCATCAAAACCTCGAGAACTCACACCCTCTTAAAGAGCATTTGAGATTTTATAGGTTTGCTGCCAGTAGCCATTAAAGTGTCTAAAATGGGGACACTTTCTTCAAACAGTCACAAAATCATCTCCACTTTGAGTTTTTAGCTGAAGTTTTTTGTGCATGCCAACAAAAATACAAGGATCACCTCTACCAAAATTGGGGACAAAACTCTTTCTAAAAATATTTTAAAAAATCCCGAACCGTAAAAAGTTTTAAAAATCGTGAAAAATAGAAAACGGATCGTCTTGCCATGAAACTTCACATGAAGGCTTAGGGGACCATTGTATGAATTTACAAGCCATAAAAATGGCATTGGAATGGCAGAAATATGAAGATGTGCTTGAACTCACCTACCACCCGTTCAATCCCCGACTTGTGCATCATGCCTCTCTGGTTGATTGAGCGTCCGCACGCTCGTTTCATGGGTTGACTTACGCATACGGAGTTCATCCCCAGTCTAAGCATACAAAGTTCATTCCCAGTCTAAGATCGGACCGGACTGAGGGTTGTGGTAGCAGGATCGACAGCACGCAGCGGGAACGTGTCGATCCCCAGCTTACGCATTCTACCTCTTCGGTCGGCTGAGTGCCCGCATGCCCATTTTGTGGGTTGGCTTAGGCATACGGAGTTCATTCCCTGTCTAAGATCAGACCAGACTGAGGGTTGTGGCAGTAGGATCGACAGCACATAACGGGGATTGGGTCGGTCCCCAACTTACGCATTCTACCTCTCCGGCCGACTGAGCACCCGCACGCTTGTTTTGTGGGTTGGCTTAAGCATACGAAGTTCATTCCATGCCTAAGCATACGGAGTTCATTCCCAGTCTAAGATCGGATCGAACCGAGGGTTCCAGTAGCAGGATCGACAACACGTAGGGGGGACCGGGTCAATCCCCGGCTTGTGCATTCTACCTCTTCGGTCGGCTGAGCGCCCGCACGCTCGTTTCATGGGTTGGCTTAGGCATACGGAGTTCATTCCATGTCTAAGCCCCAGTCGGATCGAGGGTTATGGCAGTAGGACCAGCAGCGGGATCGACAGCACGTAGAAGGGGATCGGTCTAATCTTCAGCTTGCACATTATGCCTCTCTGATCGGCCTCTCTGGTCGGCTGAGTGCCCACACGCTCATTTTGTAGGTTAGCTTAGGCATCGGAGTTCATCCCAAGTCTAAGCATACGGAGTTCATTCCCAGTCTAAGATCAGACCGGATCGAGGGTTGCGACAGTAAGATCGACAGCACGTAGGGGGATCGGGCTGATCCCTGTCTTTCGCATTCTGCCTCTTCGACCGACTGAGCACCCGTACACTCATTTCATGGGTTGGCTTAGGCATAGGGAGTTCATTCCATGTCTAAGCCCTAGCCGGATCGAGGGTTGTGGCAGCAAGACCGACAGTTCGCAGAGGGGGATCGGGTCGATCCCTGGCTTGCACATTATGCCTTTTCGGCTGGCTCAGCACCTGAACGCTTGTTTCATGGGTTCACTCAGGCATATGGAGCTTATTCCCAGTCTAAGATAGGATTGGATCGAGGGTTATGATAGTAAGATCGACAGCACGCGGAGGGGCCCGGGTTGATCCCCGACTTGCGCATTCTGCCTCTCCGATCGACTGAACACCCACTGGCTCATTTCATGGGTTGGCTTAGGCATACGGAGTTCATTCCATATCTAAGCATACGGAGTTCATTCCCAGTCTAAGATCAGACTGGACCGAGGGCTGTGACAGCAGGACCAGTAATAGGATCGGCAGCACACAGGGGTAGACCAGGCCGATCCCTGATTTGTGCATTCTGCCTCTTCGGTCGCCCTTTCCGATTGGCTGAGCGCCCTTATGCTCGTTTCGTGGGTTGACTTAGGCATACAGAGTTCACCCCAGTCTAAGCTCACGGAGTTCATTCCCAGTCTAAGATCAAACTGGACCGAGGGTTACGGCAGTAGGATCGAGAGCATGCAGGGGGACCGGGTCGATCCTCGGCTTACGCATTCTGCCTCTTCGGTCGGTTGACCGCCACCTGCACACCTGCTTCGTGGGTTGGCTTAGGCCTAGGGAGTTCATTCCATCTCTAAGCCCCAACCAGATCGAGGGTAGTGGCAGCGGGATCAGCACCACGTAAAGGGGGACCGAGCCATCCCCGACTTGCGCATTCTACCTCTTTGGCCAGTTGAGCGCCCGCACGCTCGTTTCGTGGGTTGACTTAGGCAAACGAAGTTCATCCCCAGTCTAAGCATACGGAGTTCATTCCCAGTCTACGATCGAATCAGACCAAGGTTGCGACAGCAGGATTGGCAGCACGCAGGGGGACCGGGCCGATCCCCGACTTGTGCATTCTGCCTCTCCGACTGGCTGAGCGGCCGCATTCCTGTTTCATGGGTTGGCTTAGGCATAAGGAGTTCATTCCATGTCTAAGCCCCAGCCGGATTGAGGGTTGTAGCAACGGGACCTACAGCACACAGAAGGGCATCGGGCCGATCCCCGGCTTGTGCATTATGCCTCTCCAGGTGGCTCAGCGCCCGTACGCTTGTTTCGTGGGTTGACTTAGGCATACGGAGTTCATTCCCAGTCTAAGATCAGACCGGAGTAAGGGTTGCGATAGCAGGATTGACAGAACGTAGAGGGGATCGAACCGGTCCCCGACTTGCGCATTCTGTCTCTCCGACCGGCTAAGGGCCTGTACGCTCATTTCATGGGTTGGCTTAGGCATCCAGAGTTCATTCAATGTCTAAGCATAAGGAGTTCATTCCCAGTCTAAGATCAAACCAGACCAAGGGTTGCGACAGCAGGACCAGCAGCAGGATCGGCAGCACACAGGGGGAGACCGGGCCAATCCCCAGCTTACGCATTCTACCTCTCCGACCGGTTGAGTGCCCGCATGCTCATTTCGTAGGTTGGCTTAGGATACGGAGTTCATTCCATGTCTAAGTCCCAGTCCAACTGAGGGTTATGGCAGCAAGACCGTCAGCGGGATCGGCAGCACTCAGAGGGGGACCAGGCTGATCCCCGACTTGCGCATTATGCCTCTCCGGTTGGACTGAGCGCTCGCATGCTCGTTTCATGGGTTGACATAAGCATACAGAGTTCATCCCCAGTCTAAGCATACAGAGTTCATTCCCAGTCTAAGATCGGTCCAGACCGAGGGTTGCGATAGCAAGATCAACAACACGCAGGGGGGACCGGGCCGATCCCCGTCTTGCGCATTTTGCCTCTTCGACCTGCTGAGCGCCCACACGCCCGTTTCATGGGTTGGCTTAGGCATAGTGAGTTCATTCCATGACTAAGCCCCAGCCAGACTGAGGGTTGTGGCAGCGGGACCGACAGCACGTAGAAGGGGACCGAGTCGATCCTCGGCTTGTGCATTTTGCCTCTCCAACCGACTGAGCGCCTTTGTCACGGACCTAAGGGGGAGTCCTGAATCCCACATCGAACATAATAAGAGTGTCACTGGGGTATAAAAGGGTTCACACCATCTCCGCCTTGTGAGGCACCTTTTGTAGGATAAAACCGTGAGGCTTGGGGGGCTAGAGCGGACAATACCTCAAAGGGTGTGAACCGTGGCGGTTAGGCCAATTTGAGACACCAGAAGGCTGATGCCCGAGTCCCAGAGCCGTGCGGGTTCGGAGCTTGAGTCTCTACCCGTGACACCCGCACGCTCGTTTCGTGGGTTGGCTTAGGCATATGGAGTTCATTACATGTCTAAGCCCCACCCGGACCGAGGGTTATGGCAACAGGACCGGCAGCGGGATCGACAGCACGTAGAGGGAGATCGGGCTGATCCCTCGGCTTGTGTATTTTGCCCCTCTGGCCTGCTGAGCGCCCGCACGCTCATTTTGTGGGCTAGCTTAGGCATACGGAGTTCATCCCCAGTCTAAGCATATGGAGTTCATTCCCAGTCTAAGATCAAATCAAACCAAGGGTTGCGGTAGCAAGATCGACAGCACGTAGGGGGGACCAGGCCGATCCTCGGCTTGCGTATTCTGCCTCTCTGGCCGGCTGAGCGCCCGCACACCCCTTTCGTGGGTTGGCTTTGGCATAGGGAGTTCATTGCATGTCTAAGCCCCAGTCGGACCAAGGGTTGTGGCAGTGGGACCGGCAACACACAGAGGGGGATCGGGTTGATCCCCGGCTTATGCATTCTACCTCTACGGTCGACTGAGCGCCCGTACGCTCGTTTCGTGGGTTGGCTTAGGCATACGGAGTTCATTCCAGTCTAAGCATACGGAGTTCATTCCCAGTCTAAGAGTTTGAGCCACGGTGCACATGCTGGGCTCAGGCATGTGCTGGTGCCGCATTTTTTTCGCTCAGGGCACCATCGTCGGAGCATCGCCAAAGACCTAACCGACGGCATTGGGGGTTCCGGCGATTGGGGGGGTCGGGGGGTGTGCGCACATGATGTGCGATGGGTGCTGGTACTTGGCCCTTATATTGGCCCCCTATCCCTCATCAAACCTCGAGAACTCACAACCTCTTAAAGAGCATTTGAGATTTTATAGGTTTGCTGCCAGTAGCCATTAAAGTGTTTGAAATGGGGACACTTTTTTCAAACGGTCACAAAATGTTCTCCACTTCAAGTTTTTAGCTGAATTGTTTTGTGCATGCCAACAAAAATACAAGGATCACCTCTACCAAATTTGGGGACAAAACTCTTTCTAAAAAAATTTAAAAAAATATCGAACCGTAAAAAGTTTCAAAAATTGTGAAAAATAGAAAACGGGTCGTCTTGCCACGAAACTTCACATGAAGGCATAGGGGACCATTGTTTGAATTTACAAGCCATAAAAATGGCATTGGAATGGCTGAAATATGAAGATGTGGTTGAACCCACTTACCACCTATTCGACCCCCGGCTTGCGCATCCTGCCTCTCTGGTCGGCAGAGCGTCTGTACGCTCGTTTTGTGGGTTGAATTAGGCATACGAAATTCATCCCCAGTCTAAGCATACGGAGTTCATTCCCAATCTAAGATCGGATTGAACCGAGGGTTGCGACAACAGGATCGATAGCACGCAGGGTGGACCGGGTCGATCCTCGGCTTGCACATTCTACCTCTCCGACCGACTGAGCGCCCGTACGCCCATTTCATGGGTTGGCTTAGGCATAGGGAGTTCATTCCATGTCTAAGCCCCAACCTGACCGAGGGTTGTGGCAGCGGGACCGACAGCATACGTAGGTTGATCGGACCGATCCCCGGCTTACGTATTCTCCCTTTTCGATCGGCTGAGCGCCCACACGCTCATTTCGTGGGTTAGCTTAGGCATTCCATGTCTAAGCGTACGGAGTTCATTCCAGTCTAAGATCAGACCGGATCGAGGGTTACAGTAGCAAGACTAGCAGTAGGATCGATAGCATGCAGGGGTGGATCGAGTCGATCCCAAGCTTTCGCATTCTACCTCTCCAGCTGGCCTCTCCGGCCTACTGAGCACCCGCACGCTCGTTTCATGGGTTGACTTAGGCATACGAAGTTCATCCCCAGTCTAAGATCAGACCGGATCAAGGGTTGTAGTAGCAAGACTAGCAGCAGGATCGACAGCATGTAGGGGTAGACTGAGCTGATCCACGACTTTCGCATTCAGCCTCTCTGACCGGCCTCTCCGGCCTACTGAGCGCCCGCACGCTCGTTTTGTGGTGTTGACTTAGGCATACGGAGCTCATCCCCAGTGTAAGATCAGATCGAGCTGAGGGTTACGATAGTAGGATCGACAACACGCAAGAGGGGACCGAGCCGATTCCCGACTTGCACATACTGCCTCTTCGGCCGACTGAGCACCCGCACGCTCGTTTCATGGGTTGACTTAGGCATACAGAGTTCATCCCCATTCTAAGCATACGGAGTTCATTCTTAGTATAAGATAGGACCGGATCAAGGGTTGCGGTAGTAAGATCGGTAGCACACAGGGGGGACCGGGCCGATCATCGGCTTACGCATTCTGCCTCTTCGGTCGGTTGAACGCCTGTACGCCCGTTTCGTGGGTTGGCTTAGGCATAAGGAGATCATTCCTTGTCTAAGCCCCAGTCAGACCGAGGGTTGTGACAGCGGGATCGATAGCACGCAGGGGGGACCGAGCCGATCCTCGGCTTACGTATTCTGCCTCTTCGGTCGGTTGAGTGCCTGCACGCTCGTTTCGTGGGTTGGCTTATGCATACAGAGTTCATTCCATGTCGATATATACAGAGTTCATTCCTAGTCTTAGATTAGACCGGACCGAAGGTTACGGTAGCAGGACCAACAGTAGGATTGGCAGCACGTAGGGGGGATTGGGTTGATCCCCGGCTTGCACATTCTACCTCTCCGACCGACCTCTCTGATCAGCTGAGCGCCCGCACACTCGTTTCATGGGTTGAACTAGGCATACGGAGTTCATCCCCAGTCTAAGCATATGGAGTTCATTCCCAGTCTAAGATCGGATAAGATCGAGGGTTATGGCAGTAGGATCGATAGCACGCAGGGGGACCGGGTCGATCCCCGGCTTGCGCATTCTGCCTCTTCGATCGGCTGAGCGCCCGTACGCCCGTTTCATGGGTTGGCTTAGGCATAGGGAGTTCATTCCATGTCTAAGCCCTAGCCGGATCGAGGGTTGTGGCAGTGAGACTGGCAGCACGCAGAGGGAGATCGGGCTGATCCCCGGCTTGCATATTCTGCCTTTCCGGCTGGCTGAGCACCCACACGCTTGTTTCGTGGGTTGGCTTAGGCATACGAAGTTCATTCCATGTCTAAGATCAGACCAGACTGAGGGTTGTGGCAGCTGGATCGACAGCACGTAGGGGGACCGAGCCGATCCTCGACTTGCACATTCTGCCTCTTCGGCCGGTTGAACGCCCGCACGGATGCTCATTTCATGGGTTGGCTTAAGCATACGGAGTTCATTCTCAGTCTAAGATTGGACCGGACGGAGGGTTACGGCAGCAGGACCAGCAATAGGATTGACAGCACGTAGGGGGACCAAGCTGATCCCCGACTTGCACATTCTACCTCTCTGGCCGTCTGAGTGCCCGCACGCTCATTTCGTGGGTTGGCTTAGGCATACAGAGTTCATTCCATGTCTAAGCCCCAATCGGACTGAGGGTTGTGGCAGCAGGACCGGCAGCGGGATCGACAGCACGCAGATGGGGACCGGGCTGATCCCTGGCTTACGTATTATGCCTCTTCGATCGGCCTCTCCGGTTGACTGAGCACCCGCACGTTCGTTTTATGGGTTGACTTAGGCATACGGAGTTCATCCCTAGTCTAAGCATGCAGAGTTCATTCCCAGTCTAGGATCGGATCGGACCGAGTGTTGCAACAGCATGCAGGGGGATTGGGCCAATCCCTGGCTCGTGCATTCTGCCTCTCCGGCCGGCTGAGCGCCCGCACGCCTGTTTCGCGGGTTGGCTTAGGCATAGGGAGTTCATTCCATGTCTAAGCCCCAGCCTGATCGAGGGTTGTGGCAGCTGGACCAGCAGCACAAAAAGGGCGATCGGGCCGATCCCCGACTTACGCATTATGCATCTCCGGCTTGCTCAGCGCCCGCACGCCCGTTTCGTGGGTTGGCTTAGGCATAGGGAGTTCATTCCATGTCTAAGCCCCAGCCGGACCGACGGTTATGGCAGCGGGATCGACGGCACACAGAGGGGGACCGAGCTGATCCCCGGCTAGTGCATTATACCTCTTCGGTCGGCTCAGAGCCCGAATGCTCGTTTCGTGGGTTGACTTATGCATACGGAGTTCATTCCCAGTCTAAAATCATACCAGACTGAGGGTTGTGGCAGTAGGATCGACAGCACGTAGGGGGACCGGGTCGATCCCCCGCTTACGCATTCTGCCTCTCCGACCGGCTGAGCGCCCGTACACTCGTTTTGTGGGTTGGCTTAGGCATATGGAGTTCATTCTATGTCTAAGCATATGGAGTTCATTCCCAGTCTAAGATTTTGAGCCACGGTGCACATGCTGGGCTCGGGCATGTGCTGCTCCCGCATTTTTTTCGCTCGGGGCACCATCGCTGGAGCATCGTCGGAGAGCCTAACCGGCAGCATTGGGGTTTCGACGATTGGGCCGGGCGGGGGGTGTGCGCACATGATGTGAGATGGGTGCTGGTACTTGGCCCTTATATTGGCCCCCTATCCCTCATCAAACCTTGAGAACTCACTCCCCCTTAAAGAGCATTTGATATTTTAGAGGTTTGCTGCCAGTAGCCATTAAAGTGTCGGAAATGGGGACACTTTTTTCAAACGATCACAAAATCTTCTCCACTTTGTATTTTTAGCTGACTTTTTTTGTGCATGCCAACAAAAACACAGGGATCACCTCTACCAAATTTGGGGACAAAACTCTTTCTAGAAAAATTTTAAAAAATCTCGAACTGTAAAAAGTTTCAAAAATCATGAAAAATAGAAAACTGGTCATCTTGCCACGAAACTTCACATGAAGGCTTAGGGGACCATTGTATGAATTTACAACCTATAAAAATGGCATTGGCATGGTAGAAACATAAAGATATGCTTGAACCCACCTATCACCCATTCTATCCTCGGCTTGCGCATCTTGCCTCCCTGGTCGGCTGAGCGCCCGCATGCTCATTTCGTGGGTTGACTTAGGCATACGGAGTTCATTCCCAGTCTAAGATCAGACCAGATCGAGGGTTACGGCAGCAGGATCGATAGCACGTAGGGGGGATCGGGCTGATCCCCAGCTTGCGCATTTCACCTCTCCGGCCGGCTGAGCGCCCGCACGCCTGTTTCATGGGTTGGCTTAGGCATAGGGAGTTCATTCCATGTCTAAGCCCCATCCGGATCGAGGGTTGTGGCAGCTAGACCAGCAGCACGCAGAGGGGGATCGGGCCGATCTTTGGTTTGTGCATTATGCCTCTTCGGCTTGCTCAGTGCCCGCAAGCCCGTTTCGTGGGTTGGCTTAGGCATAGGGAGTTCATTCCATGTCTAAGCCCCACCCGGATCGAGGGTTGTGGCAGCGGGACTGGCAGCACGCATAGGGGGACCGGGTCAATCCCTGGCTTACGCATTATGCCTCTTCGGCCAGCTCAGCGTCCGTACGCTTGTTTCAGGGGTTGACTTATGCATACAGAGTTCATTCCCAGTCTAAGATCAAACCGGACCGAGGGTTAGGGCAGCAGGATCGACAGCATGCAGGGAGGGACCGGGTCGATCCTCAGCTTGCACATTCTGCCTCTCTGGCCGGTTGAGCACCCGCACGCTCGTTTCGTGGGTTGGCTTAGGCATACGGAGTTCATTCCATGTCTAAGCATATGGAGTTCATTCCCAGTCTAAGATTTTAAGCCACGGTGCACATGCTGGGCTCGGGCATTTGCTGGTGCAACATTTTTTTAGCCCGAGGCACCATCGCCGGAGCATCGTCGGAGAGCCTAACCGGGACATTGGGGGGGCCGGGGGCTGTGCGGACATTATGTGAGATGGGTTCTGGTACTTGACCCTTATATTGGCCCTCTATCCCTCATCAAACCTTGAGAACTCACACCCCTTAAAGAGCATTTGAAATTTTATAGGTTTGCTGCCAGTAGACATTAAAGTGTTTGAAATGGGGACACTTTTTTCAAACGGTCACAAAATCTTCTCCACTTTGAGTTTTTAGCTGAATTGTTTTGTGGATGCCAACAAAAATACAAGTATAACCTCTACCAAATTTGGGGACAAAACTCTATCCAAAAAAATTTTAAAAAATCCCAAACCGTAAAAAGTTACAAAAATTGTGAAAAATAGAAAATGGGTCTTCCTCCCATGAAACTTCACATGAAGGCTTAGGGGACCATTGCATGAATTTACAAGCCATAAAAATGGCATTGGCACGGCAAAAATATGAAGATGTGCTTGAACCCACCTACCACCCGTTCGATCGTCGGTTTGCGCATCTTGCCTCTCTGGTCGGCTGAGCGCCCGCATGCTTGTTTCATGCGTTGACTTAGGCATATGTGTTTCATCTCCAGTCTAAGCATACAGAGTTCATTCCCATTCTAAGATCGGACCGGATCGAGGGTTACGGCAGCAGGATCGATAGCATACAGGGGGGATTGAACCGATCCCCGGCTTGCGCATTCTGCCTCTCTGGTCGGCTGAGCGCTCGCACGACCGTTTCTTGGGTTGGCTTAGGCATAGGGAGTTCATTCCATGTCTAAGCCCCAGCCAGACCGAGTGTTGTGGTAGCAGGATCGGCAGCACACAGAGGGGGATCGGGCTGATTCCCGCTTACGTATTATGCCTCTCCGATCGGCTCAGCGCCCGCATGCTCATTTCATGGGTTGACTTAGGCATACGGAGTTCATTCCCAGTCTAAGATTAGACCGAACTAAGGGTTGTAGCAGCAGGATCGACAGCACGTAGGAGGGACCGGGCTGACCTCGGCTTGCGCATTTTACCTTTTCAACCGGCTAAGGGCCCGTACGCAAGCTCGTTCCATGGGTTGGCTTAGGCATACGGAGTTCATTCCATGTCTAAGCATACGGAGTTCATTCCCAGTCTAAGATTGGGCCGCACCGAGGGTTGGGGTAGCAGGACCAGCAGCAGGATCGACAGTACGTAGGAGGGGACCAGGTCGATCCCCGACTTGTGCATTCTACCTCTTTGGTCGGTTGAGCACCCGCACGCTTACTTCGTGGGTTGGCTTAGGCATACGGAGTTCATTCCATGTCTAAGCCCCAGCCGGATTGAGGGTTGTTGCAGCAGGACCGGTAGCAAGACCGGCAGCTGGATCGACAGCACGCAAAGGGGGATCGGACTGATCCCTGACTTGTGCATTTTGCCTCTCCGGTCGACTGAGCGCCCGAATGCTCGTTTTGTGGGTTGACTTAGGCATACGGAGTTCATCCCCAGTCTAAGATCGGACTGGACCAAGGGTTTCGGTAGTAGGATCGACCGTACGTAAGGGGGATCGGGCTGATCCCCGGCTTGCGCATTCTACCTCTCTGGTCGGCTGAGTGCCTGCATGCCCATTTCGTGGGTTGGCTTAGGCATAGGGAGTTCATTCCATGTCTATGGCCCAGCCGAACCGAGGATTGTGGCAGTGGGACCGGCAGCACGCAGAGGGGGATCGGGCTGATCCCCGGCTTGCGCATTATGCCTCTTCAGTCGGCTCAGCGCCCACATGCTCGTTTCGTGGGTTGACTTATGCATACGGAGTTCATTCCCAATCTAAGATCGGATCAAACCGAAGGTTGCGGTAGCAAAATTGACAGCACGCAGGGGGGACTTGGTCGATCCCCGGCTGGCCCATTCTGCCTCTCCGGCCAGTCGAGTGCCCGCACGCTCGTTTCGTGGGTTGGCTTAGGCATGCGAGTTCATTCCATGTCTAAGCCCCAGTCGGACTGAGGGTTGTGGTAGCAGGACTGACAGCGGGATCAACAGCACACAGAGGTGGATCGAGCTGATCCCCGGCTTGCACATTATGCCTCTCCAACCGGCCTCTCCGGTTGACTGAGTACCCGTATGCTGATTCCGTGGGTTCACTTAGGCATAGGGAGTTCGTTCCATGTCTAAGCCCCAGTCGGACCGAGGGTTGTGGCAGTGGGATCGGTAGCACATAGAGGGGGATCGAATCGATCCTCGGCTTGCGCATTATGCCACTCTGGTTGGCTCAGCACCCGCATGCTCATTTCGTGGGTTGACTTAGGCATACGAGTTCATTCCCAGTCTAAGATCAGATCGGACTGAGGGTTGAGGTAGCAGGATCGACAGCACGCAGAGGGGATCAGGTCAGTCCTCGACTTGCGCATTCTGCCTCTCCTGTCGGCTGAGCGCCTGCCCGCTCATTTCGTGGGTTGGCTTAGGCATACGGACTTCATTCCTTGTCTAAGCCCCAGCCAGACCGAGGGTTATGGTAGCAGGACCGACAGCAGGATTGGCAGCACACAGAGAGGGACCGAGCTGATCCCTGGCTTGCACATTATGCCTCTCCAGTCAACCTCTTCGACCGGCTGAGCGCTCGTAAGCTCGTTTCATGGGTTGACTTAGGCATATGGAGTTCATCCCCAGTCTAAGCATACGAAGTTCATTCTCAGTCTAAGCATACGAGGGTTACGGTAGCACGCAGGGGGGACTGGGTTGATCCTCGGCTTGCGCATTCTGCCTCTCCGGCCGACTCAGTGCCTGTACGCCCGTTTCATGGGTTGGCTTAGGCATAGGGAGTTCATTCCATGTCTAAGCCCCAGCCGGGCCGAGGGTTGTGGTAGTGGGATCGACAGCACATAGAGGGGGATCGGGTCGATCCTCGGCTTGCGTATTATGCCACTCCAGTTGGCTCAGCACCCGCACGCTCGTTTCGTGGGTTGACTTAGGCATACGAGTTTATTCCAAGCCTAAGATCAGACGGGACTGAGGGTTGAGGTAGCAGGATTGACAGCACGTAGGGGGGATCAAGCCGGTCCCCGGCTTGCGCATTCTGCCTCTCCTGCCGGTTGAGCGCCTGCACGTTCGTTTCGTGGGTTGGCTTAGGCATACGGACTTCATTCCTTGTCTAAGCCCCAGTCGGACCGAGGGTTGTGGTAGCAGGACCGACAGCAGGATTGGCAGCACACAGAGGGGGACCGGGCTGATCCCTGGCTTGCACATTATGCCTCTCCGATCGACCTCTTCAACTGGTTGAGCGCCTGTAAGCTCGTTTCGTAGGTTGGCTTAGGCATACGGAGTTCATTCCATGTCTAAGCATACGGAGTTCATTCCCAGTCTAAGATAAGACCAGACCGAGGGTTGCGACAGCAGGACCAGCAACAGGATCGACAGCGTGTAGGAGGGGACAGGGCCGATCCTCGGCTTGTGCATTCTGCCTCTCCGATCGATTGAGCAGCCGCACGCTCATTTCATGGGTTGGCTTAGGCATACAGAGTTCATTCGATGTCTAAGCCCCAATCGGACCGAGGGTTGTGGCAACAGGATCGGAAGCGGGATCGGCGGCACGCAGAGGGGGACCAGGCTGATCCTCGGCTTGCGTATTATGCCTCTTCGACCGGCCTCTCCAGTCGGTCGAGTCCCGTACGCTCGTTCCATGGGTTGACTTAGGCATACGGAGTTTATCCCCAGTCTAAGCATACGGAGTTCATTCCCAGTCTAAGATCGGATCGGACCGAGGGTTGCAACAGCAGGATCGGCAGCACGTAGGGGGACTGGGCCAATGCCCAGCTTGCGCATTCTGCGTCTTCGGCCGGCTGAGTGCCTGCACTCCTATTTCATGGGTTGGCTTAGGCATAGGGAGTTCATTCCATGTCTAAGCCCCAACCGGATCGAGGGTTGTGACAACGGGACCGGTAGCACGCATAGGGGGATTGAGCCGATCCCCGACTTCTGCATTATGCCTCTCTGGCTGGCTCAGCACTCGAACGCTTGTTTCATGGGTTGACTTAGGTATACGGAGTTCATTCCCAGTCTAAGATCGGATCGGACTGAGGGTTGCGGCAGCAGGATCAACAGCACGCATGGGAGGACTGGGTCGATCCTCAGCTTGCACATTACGCCTCTCCGGTCGGCTGAGCACCCGCACGCTCGTTTCATGGGTTAACTTAGGCATATGGAGTTCATCCCCAGTCTAAGCATACGAAGTTCTTTCCCAGTCTAAGATCAAACTAGATCGAGGGTTGCAGCAACAGTATCAACAGTACATAGGGGGGACCGGGCTGATCCCCGACTTGCGCATTCTGCCCCTCTGGCCGGCTGAGCACCCGCACGCCCGTTTCATGGGTTGGCTTAGGCATAGGGAGTTCATTCCATGTATAAGCCCCAGCCTGTCTAAGGGTTGTGGCAGCGAGACCGACAGCACGCAGAGGGGCATCGGGTCGATCCTCGGCTTGCACATTCTGCCTCTCCGATCGGCTGAGTGCCCGCACGCTTGTTTCGTGGGTTGGCTTAGGCATACGGAGTTCATTCCATGTCTAAGCATATGGAGTTCATTCCCAGTATAAGAGTGTGAGCCACGGTGCACATTCTGGGCTCAGGCATGTGCTGGTGCCACATTTTTTTCGCCCGGGGCACCATCATCGGAGCATCGTCGGAGACCCTAACTGACGGCATTGGGGGTTCCGACGATTGGGGGGCCTGGGGGTGTGTGCACATGATGTGCGATGGGTGCTGGTACTTGGCCCTTATATTGGCCCCCTATCCCTCATCAAACCTCGAGAACTCACACCCCCTTAAAGAGCATTTGAGATTTTATAGGTTTGCTGCCAGTAGCCATTAAAGTGTCTGAAATGGGGACACTTTTTTCAAACGGTCACAAAATCTTATCCACTTCGAGTTTTTAGATGAATTTTTTTGTGCATGCCAACAAAAATACAAGGATCATCTCTACCCAATTTAGGTACAAAACTCTTTCTAAAAAAATTTTAAAAAATCCCGAACAGCAAAAAGTTTCAACAATCATGAAAAATTGAAAACAGGTCATCTTGCCACGAAACTTCACATGAAGGTGTAGGGGACCATTGTATGAATTTACAAGCCATAAAAATGGCATTGGCATGGCAGAAATATGAAGATGTGCTTGATCCCCGGCTTGCGCATCCTGCCTCTCTGGTCGGTTGAGTGTCTGCACGCTCGTTTCGTGGGTTGACTTAGGCAAACGGAGTTCATCCCCAGTCTAAGCATACAGAGTTCATTCCCAGTCTAAGATCGGACCAGACCGAGGGTTGCGACAGGAAGACCGACAGCACGTAGGGGGGACCGAGTCGATCCCCGGCTTGCGCATTCTGCCTCTCTAGCCGGCTGAGCGCCCGTACGCCCGTTTCATGGTTTGCTTAGGCATAGGGAGTTTATTCCATGTCTAAGCCCCAGTCGGATCGACGGATGTGGCAGCGGGATCAGCAGCACGCAGTGAGGGACCGGGCCGATCCCTGACTTGTACATTATGCCTTTCAGTCGGCTCAGTGCCTGAACGCTCGTTTCGTGGGTTGACTTACCCATATGAAGTTCATTCCCTGTCTAAGATCAGACCAGATCGAGGGTTGCAACAGTAGGATCGATAGCACGTAGGGGGGACCAGGCCAGTCCCCGGCTTGCGCATTCTGCCTCTCCAGCCAGTTGAGCGCCCGCACGCTCATTTCATGGGTTGGCTTAAGCATACGGAGTTCATTCGATGTCTAAGCATACGGAGTTCATTCCCAATCTAAGATCAGATCGGACCAAGGGTTGCGGTCGTAGGACCAGCAGCAGTATCCACAGCATGCAGGGGGGATGGGGTCGATCCCCAGCTTGCGCATTCTACCTTTTCGGTCGATTGAGCGCACGCATGCCCGTTTCGTGGGTTGTCTTAGGCATAGGGAGTTCATTCCTTGTCTAAGCCCCAGCCAGACTGAAGGTTGTGGCAGCGAAACTGGCAGCACGCAGAGGGGGATCGGGTTGATCCCCGGCTTGTGCATTCTGCCTATCCGATCGGCTGAGCGCCCGCACGCTCATTTCATGGGTTGGCTTAGGCATAAAGATTTCATTCCATGTCTAAGCATATGAAGTTCATTCCCAATCTAAGAGTTTGAGCCATGGTGCACATGCTGGGCTCGGGCATGTGCTGGTGCTGCATTTTTTTCGCCTGAGGCACCATCGCCGGAGAGCTTAACCGATGGCATTGGGGGTTCCGATGATTGGGGGGCCGGGGGTGTACGCACATGATGTGCGATGGGTACTAGTACTTGGCCCTTATATTGGCCCCTTATCCCTCATCAAACCTCAAGAACTCACACCCACTTAAAGAGCATTTGAGATTTTATAGGTTTGCTGCCAGTAGCCATTAAAGTGTCTCAAATGGGGACACTTTTTTCAAACGGTCACAAAATCCTCTCCACTTTGAGTTTTTAGCTAAATGTTTTTGTGCATGCCAACAAAAATACAAGGATCACCTCTACCAAATTTGGCGACAAAACTCTTCCTAAAAAAATTTTAAAAAATCCCGAACCACAAAAAGTTTCAAAAATCATGAAAAATAGAAAACGGGTCATCTTGCCACGAAACTTCACATGAAGGCTTAGGGGCCTATTGTATGAATTTACTAGCCATAAAAATGGCATTGGCATGGCAAAAATATGAAGATGTGCTTGAACCCACCTACCATCCGTTCGATCCTCAGCTTGCGCATCCTGCCTCTCTGGTCCGCTGAGCGCCCGTACGCTCGTTTCATGGATTGACTTAGGGGTACGAAGTTTATTCCATGTCTAAGCCCCAGCCAAACTGAGGGTTGTGGCAGCGGGACCGACAACACGCAGAGGGGGACCGGGCCGATCCCCGGCTTGCGCATTACGCCTCTCTACCCAGCTCAGTGCCGGTACGCTCGTTTCATTGGTTGACTTAGGCATACGAAGTTCATTGCCAATCTAAGATCTGACCAGACCAAGGGTTGCGACAGTAGGATCGACAGCACGTAAGGGGGGATCGAGTTGATCCCCGGCTTACGCATTCTACCTCTCCGGCCGGCTGAGCACCCGCATGCTCTTTTTGTGTGTTGGCTTAGGCATACGGAGTTCATTCCATGTCTAAGCCCCAGTCGGACTGAGGGTTGTGGTAGTAGGACCGATAGTGGGATCGACAGCATGCAGAGAGGGACCGGGCTGATCCCCGGCTTACGCATTATGCCTTTTCGGCCGGTTGAGCACCCGCACGCTCGTTTCATGGGTTGGCTTAGGCACACGGAGTTCATTCCATGTTTAAGCATACAGAGTTCATTCCTAGTCTAAGATTAGACCAGACCAAGGGTTGCGGCAGTAGGATCGACAGCACGTAGGGGGGACCGGGCCGATCTTCGGCTTGCGCATTCTACCTCTCCGGTCGGCTGAGCGCTCGTACGCCCGTTTCATGGGTTGGCTTAGGCATAGGGAGTTCATTCCATGTCTAAGCCCCAGCTGGACCAAGGGTTGTGGCAGCGGGATTGGCAGCACACAGAGGGGGACCGAACTGATCCCCAGCTTACGTATTATGCCTCTTCGACTGGCTTAGGGCCCGTACGCTCGTTTCGTGGGTTGACTTATGCAAACAGAGTTCATTCCCAGTCTAAGATTAGACCAAACTGAGGGTTGCAGCAGCAGGATCGACAGCATACAGGGGGGAATTGGGCCGATCCCTGACTTGTGCATTCTGCCTCTTCGGTTGGCTGAGCGCCCGTACGCTCGTTTCGTAGGTTGGCTTAGGCATACGGAGTTCATTCCATGTCTAAGCATACGGAGTTCATTCCCAGTCTAAGATTTTGAGCCATGGTACACATGCTGGGCTTGGGCATGTGCTGCTGCCACATTTTTTTTGCCCAGGGCACCATCGCCGCAGCTTCGTTGGAGCATCACCGGAGAGCCTAACCGACAGCATTGGGGGTTCCGACGATTCGGGGCCCGGGGGGTGTACGCACATGATGTGCGATGGGTGCTGGTACTTGGCCCTTTTATTGGCCCCCTATCCCTCATCAAACCTCAAGAACTCACACCCCCTTAAAGAGCATTTGAGATTTTATAGGTTTGCTGCCAGTAGGCATTAAAGTGTCTAAATGGGGACACTTTTTTCAAACGGTCACAAAATCTTCTCCACTTCGAATTTTTAGCTGAATTTTTTTATGCATGCCAAAAAAAATACAAGGATCACCTCTACCAAATTTGGGAACAAAAATATTTCTAAAAACATTTTAAAAAATCTCGAACCGTAAAAAGTTTAGAAAATCATGAAAAATAGAAAACGGGTCGTCTTGCCACGAAACTTCACATGAAGGCTTAAGGGACCATTGTATGAATTTACAACCATAAAAATTTCATTGGCATGGCAGAAATATGAAGATGTGCTTGAACCCACCTACCACCTATTCGATCCCCAGCTTACGCATCCTGCCTCTCTGGTCGACTGAGCGCCTGCACGCTCATTTCGTGGGTTGACTTAGGCATATGGAGATCATCCCCAATCTCAGCATACGAAGATCATTCTCAGTCTAAGATCAAACCGGACTGAGGGTCGTGGCAGCAGGATCGGCAACACGCAGGGGGGACCGGACGATCCCTGGCTTGCGCATTCTGCCTCTTCGACAAGCTGAACGCTTGCATGCCTGTTTCGTGACTTGGCTTAGGCATAGGGAGTTCATTCCATGTCTAAGCCTCAGTCGGACCAACGGTTGCGGTAGCGGGACCGGCAGCACGTAGAGGGGGATCGGGCCAATCCTCGACTTACGCATTATGCCTCTCCGGTTGGCTGAACGCCCACACGCTCATTTCATGGGTTGACTTAGGCATACGGAGTTCATTCCCAGTCTAAGTTCAGACCAAACTGAGGGTTGTGGCAACAGGATTGATAGCACGCAGAGGGGATCGAGTCGATCCCCCGCTTGCGCATTCTGCCTCTCCGGCCGGTTGAGTGCTCGCACGCTCGTTTCATGGGTTGGCTTAGGCATACGGAGTTCATTCCATGTCTAAGCATACGGAGTTCATTCCCAGTCTAAGATCGGACCGGATCAAGGGTTGTGGTAGTAGGACTAGCAGTAGGATCGATAGCACGCAGGGGGACCGGGCTGATCCCCAGCTTGCGCATTCTGCCTCTCCAACTGGCTGAGCGCCCGCACGCTCGTTTCATGGGTTGGCTTAGGCATACGGAGTTCATTCCATGTCTAAGCCCCAGTCGGACTGAGGGTTGTGGCAGCAGGACCGGCAGCGGGATCGACAGCATACAAAGGGGGACCGGGCTGATCCTCGGCTTGTGCATTATGCCTCTTCGGCCTGCCTCTCCAGCCAGTTGAACGCTCGCATGCTCGTTTCATGGGTTGACTTAAGCATACGGAGTTCATTTCCAGTCTAAGATCAGACCGAACCGAGGGTTGCGACAGTAGGATCGATAACACGCAGGGGGGACCGGGTCGATCCCCGGCTTGCTCATTCTACCTCTCTGGCCAGCTGAGCGCCCGTACGCCCGTTTCGTGGGTTGGCTTCGTAAGGAGTTCATTCCATGTCTAATCCTCAGCCAGATCGAAGGTTATGGCAGTGGGACCAGTAGCACGCAGAGGGGGATCGAGCTGATCCCCTGCTTGCACATTATGCCTCTTCGGTCGGCTCAATGCCTGTACGCTCGTTTCATGGGTTGACTTATGCATACGAAGTTCATTCCTAGTCTATGATCGGACCAGACCGAGGGTTACGATAGCAGGATCAACAGCACACAGGAGGGACCGGGCCGATCCCCAGTTTGCGCATTCTCCTCTTCGGTGGGCTGAGTGCCCGCGTGCTCGTTTCATGGGTTGGCTTAGGCATACGGAGTTCATTCCATGTCTACGCATACGGAGTTCATTCCCAGTCTAAGATTTTGAACCACGGTGCACATGCTGGGCTAGGGCATGTGCTGGTGTCATATTTTTTCGCTCAGGGCACCATCGTCGGAACATCGCTGGAGCATCTTCGAAGAGCCTAATCAATGGCATTAGGGATTTCGACGATTGGGGGGGCCGGGGGGTGTCACATGATGTGCGATGGGTGCTGGTACTTATGTCACGGGCTCCAACATTAGACTTAGAAACCGTGCGGCCTTAGGCTTGGAATCTCCTCCTTTATGCCTAAGTCAGCCTAAAACACAAGCGTACGGGCACTAGAACAACGAGAAGGGCTGATTACGCAAGTTAAAGAGAAACATGATAAGAAGGCAGAATTCTGGAAATGCTCTTGTATTCATTGAAACGAAAGTGTTTGATGGTGTACAAATGAGGGAGGAGCAGCCCTCTATTTATAGTTGAGGCTCCAACTTACACTTAATGGCAATATCCCTAGAATAAAGGCTAAAATCATGGGATTATCTAGATTACAATCAATCAGGATGCTAACTCTTGATTTTTAGGGTTAACCAAATCTGCCAGGATGCTACTGCTGATCCTGCCTGCTTCCAGAAGCTTCCCTTGTGTGTCCAACACCTTAGGCCCTTCTGGATGTAGTGTGGGCAGCTTGAATGCTAGGCCTTGCTCTCACGAGTTGGCCTGCAAGTTGGGCAAGCGTTCTGAACTCATTTGCTAGGCTTTATGCGTAGATACGCGCCAGCACGCCTGGTCTGCGGGCCTCAACCTCTGGCTCACCTGTTGGTGCACCTGATGTGCCTAGCGTGCCTGCCTAGGGTGTGACATTCTCCCTCACCTGATTGTGCAATGCTTTCATTGCATTTTCTGCATGGTACTGCCTGATATGGTCCCCAAACTACCATAAGTCATCTGCTAGTTCCCAATTCACCTCACTATCTAGAAGTCCCTTCTAGCGCACCAAGTACTCTTGTCTTGGTTGATAGTTCTTCCATCTCACCTCTCGATCAGCTATGATGCTGTGGACCTCCTTCTCAAATGAGGCCCTTGCTCCCAATGGTGCATGCTTTGACTCTGCCCATCCTGGATCTCCCTCATCCTCATGGAACGACTTGAGCATGCTCACATGGAACACCGGGTATACCCTCAGCTTGGGTGGCATATCCAGGTTGTAGGCAACCTTGCCTACCCTCTTGACTACTCGGAAAGGTCCCTTATACCTCTGGGTTAGGCCTTTGTGCAGCCCTCTATGGCACACAATGGGATGCAGCTTCACCAACACCAAGTCTCCAACCTGGAACTACAAGTCCCGCCTATTCTGGTCTGCCCACTTCTTCGACCTCTTGGCCGTCTTGTGTAGATAAACTCTGGCCAAGTCAGTTTGCTCCTGCCATGCCTTGGCAAACTTGTATGCTACTGGATTCGGCCCTGTATAACCTGCAGCAATTGAACCGGGTGTTAGTGGTTGTTACCCTGTCATAACCTCAAATGGGCTCTTGTTCGTTGCCTCGCTTCTTTGCAAGTTGTAGGAAAACTATGCAATATCTAGCAGCTTTGGCCAGTCCCTTTGTGTGGCACTCACATAGTGCCTGAGGTAGACCTCCAATAGTCCATTCACTCATTCTGTCTGCCCATCGGTCTGTGGATGCATGCTGGTGGAAAAGTTCAAGTCTGACCCCAACAGCTTGAACAACTCAATCTAGAACCTACTCGTGAAATGCCCGTCCCGATCACTAACAATGGTCCTTGGCACTCCCCAGTACTTAACCATGTTCTTCAGGAACAATCGAGCTACCTCCTTGACTGGGCACTTCTTGGTTGCTAGAATGAAGATTCCATACTTGGAAAACCTGTCCACCACTACCATGATGCTTCCAAACCCTTCTGCTTTGGGTAGACCGACTATAAAGTCTAGAGAAACACTCTCCTATGGTCGCTCTGGCACTGGCAATTGCTCTAAGAGACCACCTGGTTTCTTGAGCTCCACCTTGTCCTGTTGGCACACAAGACAAGTCTTCACATAGGCCTCCACATCGTCCCTCATGTATGGCCAGTAGTACCGGTCCTCGATCAGCGCCAAGGTACGGCTCACTCCGGGGTGTCCAGCCCACCTTGAATCATGGCATTCTTGCAAAACTTCCTTGCAGAGCTTCCCGTACTGCGACACAAACAGTCTACTGCCCCTGGTGTACAGCAAGGCATCTTGCAACCAAAATCGCCTAGTCTTACCTTGCTGGGTGTACTCCATCAAAGCCTTGGCTGTAGGATCAAGCGCAAGTCCCTCCTTGATGCACGGCACCAATGACCCCTCTGGTTGGCTAATGGTAGCAAGGTTAGCCTTCCTACTCAGGGTGTCTGCCACTAGGTTCACCCGCCTCGACTTGTACTCCATCTGGAAATCAAATTTTGCAAGAAAATCTTGCCATCTTGCCTGCTTGGGGGATAGCTTCTTCTGCGTCTGGAAGTAGCTGGTCACCACATTATCCATCCTAACCACGAATCTCGACCTCAACAAGTAATGGCACCAAGTGCGCAAGTAGTGCACCACTGCAATCATCTCCTTTCTTGGACCATGTACTTGTGCTCAGTCTCGTTCAGCTTCCTGCTCTCGAATGTAACTGGACGTCCCTCCTGCATCAACACACCCCCTATGGCAAAGTCTGATGCATCCGTATGCACCTCATATGGCTTGGCATGGTCTGGTAAGGCCAAGACTGGCTCCTCGATCACAGCCCACTTCAACCTCTCAAAGGCTTCCTGGCACCCTGCGCTCCACTCCCATGCTTTCCCTTTCTTGAGCAAGTCAGTCAATGGCGTGGCTATTGCTGAGTGACCTTTGATGAAGCATCTATAGTAGTTGACTAGCCCAAGGAACGATCTCAACTCAGTGACCTTGGTTGGTGGTTGCCACTCCAAGATGGTGTGTATCTTGCCTTCATCCATGCGTATCTTGCCACCTCCCACTATATGGCCAAGGAACGGGATCTCCTTTTGGGCAAATGAGCACTTCTCCCTCTTGACAAACAGCTTGTGCACCCGCGACACCTCAAACACCTATCTCAAGTGGTCTACATGCTCTTCCAAAGTCTGGCTGTAGATCACAATGTCATCCAAATAACCACAACAAACCAATCAAGGAATGACTGAAATACCTTGTTCATAAGGGTGCAGAATGTTGCTGGGGCATTCGTGGGTCCGAAAGGCATCACTAAGAACCCATACGAACCATACCAAGTGACACATGCTGTCTTTGGCTCATCTCTCTCCGTGATCTTGACTTGATAGTAGCCTGACCTCAAATCCAGCTTGGTGAACCACCTTGCACTCCCAACTTGATCGAACAAGTCCGCAATGAATGGGATGGGGTACTTGTTCTTGATGGTCAGCATGTTCAAAGCCCGGTAGTCTATGCACAGTCGCAATGACCCATCATGCTTGCACTGAAATAGAACCAGTGCACCATAGGGTGCCTTCGATGGCCTGATGAAGCCAGCATCAACTAACTCTTTAAGCTGCGTCCTCATCTCCTCCAACTCTGGTGGAGACATTCGGTAAAGGGCTCTAGCTAGTGGCTTGGCCTCGGACACTAGCTCAATCTAGTGGTCCACCTTCCTCTTAGTTGGTAGCTTGCTAGGTAGCTTTGCGAGCATCATATCACTAAAGGTCTTCAGCACCTTTAGCACCTCCAAGGGTGACTCGGTCTCCTTCTCCCTTCGCTCATCATATTTCAAGGCTGCTAAGAAGGTGTCTTCTTGTCTGTTTAAAACCTTGGTAAATTGGATGGCTGACACCACCCGCGACCCAACTCCAGACCCTCTCCTCAATGGCACTAGGCATTGGCACCGTGCATCCAAGATGGAAACACAATCGACAAAAGGCACAAGGAGGGTGTTAATCCGAACAAGAAATCCAACCCAATCACAAACTCATAGTCGTCAAGGGGTATTACCTCAATGGTCTCCTTGCCTTTCCAGTCTCCAAGCTGCAACTCCACTCCCCGCGCTACTCCAATGGCTGAAACTTCCTTGGAGTTCACTATTTTGATGGTACCAGTCCCTTTTTACACCTTTAGTCTGAGCTTCCGGGCTCTATCACCTGAAATAAAAAGATGTGAGGCACCTGTGTCCACCAGTGCGCTCACCTTCTGACTCGCAACCATTAGATCCACAAACATCAAGCCCTTTGGCTTATGGCTCCCCTTACTCTAAACAGTATTGAGCACCAACGACCCAAGCTTTGCTACCCCTGACTCTAGCTCCTCATCAGACTCCTTGTCTACAGCAGCTAGCTTGCCCTTCTGTGGGTAATTACATGCTATGTGGCTCCTTCCACATAGGTAGCATGCTAGTGGCTCTTAGTCCCCCTTTGCTTTCCACTTGCTTGCTGGTGCCATCCTTGGTTGAACGGTCTCGGTCTCCATCCTTGGACTCCCGGTCACGGTCCTTCCCTTTGGACTACTTTTTTCGATCCCTATCGTCCCTGCCTTTACCCTTAGGCTTGGTAGACTCGAACTTGTTCAGAGGCTTGAACTTTATCCAGGCCTCGGCAGTAGTCATGGCTTTAGCCAAGTCATGAACTCCTCTCCTTTGTAGCTCATGCTTCACCCACGACTTCAGCCCATCCATGAAAGCAAATAAGGTGTCCTTCTCACCTAGATCCGAGATCTGTAGCATCAGTTCAGAGAATTTTTAGACATACTCCCTTATGTCCCCTTGCTGGCTCAACCTATGGAACTTTGCCCGCGCCTCATCATCGGCATACTCTGGGTAAAATTGTTCTCTGAACTCTTTTTGCAACTCTGCCCAGGTTCCAATCTTGGCGTTCCCATGCCTGACATCATCACACCTGCACCTTTACCCCAATAAGGCTACATCAGTGAGATATATAGCAGCGGTGCTTACCTTTATCGCCTCGTCTTGCATGCCCATGGTCTGAAAGTACTGTTCCATACCCCAAACGTAGTTATCTACTTCCTTGGCCGCCCTAGTCCCCTTGAACTCCTTAGGCTTGGGGACATCCAATCTGGACTTGGACACTCCAGCAAACATGCCATTCCCAATGACAGTCTTGCAAGCAACGAGCTTACTGGTAAGCTCCTCCATCCGCTGGCGCATGGCCTCCATGCCATCATGCAAGGTCAGCACTTCAGCCTCCAAGGTCTGATTCTTTTAGGTGAACATGTCCAAGCCTTTGTTGAGAGTAGCTTGCAGCTCACTTTGGATCTCCTCCCCCATGGAGTCTAGCAATGCAATATGAGTCTCTACCCCCTCAAGCTTCTCCCCATGTTGCCCATGGTCACCTCCACCTTGGCCAGCCTACCTTCCATGGTAGACCAGATATCTCTAGAACGGGCTTTCCTCCCTCTTCCATGCCCATGCTCCTAGGCCTCTGGTTGTTGGTTAGCAGCGTCACTTTGGGATGCCATCTCTTCTAACCTGCACAGCACAAACACGCAGAATCAAACTTGCTCTGATACCAACTGTCACAGGCTCTGACCTTAGACTCAGAAATCGTGCGGCCTTTGGCTTGGAATCTCCTCCTTTAAGCCTAAGTCAGCCTAAAGCACAAGTGTACGGGCACTAGAACAACAGGAAGGGCTGATTATGCAAGTTAAAGAGAAACAGGATAAGAAGGCAAAATTCTGGAAATGCTCTTGTATTCACTGAAACAGAAGTGTTTGATGGTGTACAAATGAGGGAGGAGCAGCCCCTCTATTTATAGTTGAGGCTCCAGCTACACTAATGGCAATATCCCTAAATAAAGGGCTAAAATAGTGGGATTATACAGATTACAATCAATCAGGATGCTAACTCCTGATTTTCAGGGTCAACCAAATCTGCCAGGGATGCTACTGCTGATCCTGCCTGCTTCTAGAAGCTTCCCTTGCATGTCCAGCAGCCTTGGCCCTCTAGATGTGGTGCGGCCAGCTGTATACCAGGCCTTGTCTCACGGGCTGGCCTGCAAGTTGGGGAGGCGTTCTAACTCAGTTTGTTAGGCTTTGTCGCAGATACCCGCCAGTACGCCTGGTTTTGCAGGCTCAACCTCTGGCTTGCCTGCTTGGTGCGTCCAA
The DNA here is from genome assembly GCF_002303985.1 of Durio zibethinus. The sequence continues at coordinate 16,560,672 of NW_019167826.1, forward strand.
TGTGCCTGGTGCACCCGCCCAAGGGGTGACACTTGACCCTCATATTGGCCCCCTATCCCTCATCGAACCTCGAGAACTCACACCCCCTTAAAGAGCATTTGAGATTTTATAGGTTTGCTGCCAGTAGCGATTAAAGTGTCTGAAATGGGGACACTTTTTTCAAATGGTCACAAAATCTTCTCCACTTCAAGTTTTTAGCTGAATGTTTTTATGCATGCCAACAAAAATAGAAGGATCACCTCTACCAAATTTGGGGACAAAACGCTTTCTAAAAAAATTTTAAAAAATCCCGAAACCGTAAAATGTTTTGAAAATCATGAAAAATAGAAAATGGGTTGTCTTGCCATGAAACTTCACATGAAGGCTTAGGGGACCATTTTATGAATTTACAAGCCATAAAAATGGCATTGGCATGGCAGAAATATGAAGATGTACTTGAACCCACCTACCACCCGTTCGATCCCCGGCTTGCGCATCCTGCCTCTCTGGTCGGTGAGCGCCCGTACGTTCATTTCGTGGGTTAACTTAGGCATACAGAGTTCATTCCCAATCTAAGATTAGACCAGACTGAGGGTTGCGGCAACAAGATCGACAGCACGTAGGGGGGATCGGGCCAATCCCTGGCTGGCGCATTCTGCCTCTCCGGTCGGCTGAGCGCCCGCGCACCCATTTCATGAGTTGGCTTAGGCATAGGGAGTTCATTCCATGTCTAAGCCCCAGCCGGATCGAGGGTTGTGGCAGCGGGACCGGTAGCACGCAGAGGTGGACCGAGCTGATCCTCGGCTTGCGCATTATGCCTCTCCGGCCTGCTCAGCGCCTGCACGCTCGTTTCATGGGTTGACTTAGGCATACGGAGTTCATTCCTAGTCTAAGATCGGACCGGACTGAGGGTTGTGGTAGCAAGATCGACAGCACGCAGGGCGGGATTGGGCCAATACCTGGCTTGTGCATTCTGCCTCTCCGGCAGCTGAGCACCCTTACGCTTGTTTCGTGGGTTGGCTTAGGCATACGGAGTTCATTCCATGTCTAACCATACGGAGTTCATTCGTAGTCTAAGATTGGACCGGACCGAGGGTTACGATAGCAGGACCAGCAGCAGGATCGATAGCACGTGAGGGGGACAGGGCCGAACCCCGGCTTACGCATTCTGTCTCTCCGGCCGACTGAGTGCCCGCACACTTGTTTCATGGGTTGGCTTAGGCATACGGAGTTCAGTCCATGTCTAAGCCCCAGCCGGACTGAGGGTTGTGGCAGCAAGACCGATAGCGGGATCGACAGCACATAGAGGGAGACCGAGCTGATCCCCGGCTTACGCATTATGCCTCTCCGACCGGCTGAGCACCCGCACGCTCGTTTCGTGGGTTGACTTAGGCATACGAAGTTCATCCCCAATCTAAGCATATGGAGTTCATTCCCAGTCCAAGATTGGACTGGATCGAGGGTTGCGGTAGTAGGATCGGCAGCACGCAGGGGGGACCAGGCCGATCCCCGACTTGCGCATTCTGCCTCTCCGACCGGCTGAGCGCCCGCACGCCCGTTTCGTGGGTTGGCTTAGGCATAGGGAGTTCATTCCATGTCTAAGCCCCAGCTGGATCGAGGGTTGTGGTAGCGGGATCGACAGCACGCAGGGGGGATCGGGCCGATCCCCAGCTTACGCATTCTACCTTTTCCGACCGGATGAGTGCCCGCACGCCCATTTCGTGGGTTGGCTTAGGCATAGGGAGTTCATTCCATGTCTAAACCCCAGCCGGACCGAGGGTTGTGGCAGCCGGACCAGCAGCACGCAGAGGGGGACCAGGTCGATCCTCGGCTTGCGCATTATACCTCTTCGGCGGGCTCAACGCTCGGACGCTCATTTCGTGGGTTAACTTATGCATACGGAGTTCATTCCTAGTCTAAGATTGGACCGGACCGAGCTTACACTTAATGGCAATATCCCTAGAATAAAGGCTAAAATAGTGGGATTATACAGATTACAATCAATCAGGATGCTAACTCCTGATTTTCAGGGTCAACAAAATCTGCCAGGATGCTGCTGCTAATCCTGCCTGCTTCCAGAAGCTTCCCTTGCATGTCTAGCACCTTGGGCCCTTCTGGATGTGGTGCGGGCAGCTTGTATACCAGGCCTTGGTCTCACGGGCTGGCCTACAAGTTGGACGGGCGTTCTGAACTCGTTTGCTAGGCTTTGTGCATAGATACCCGCCAGCACGCCTGGTCTGCGGGCCTTAACCTCTGGCCTGCCTGCTGGTGCGTCCAATGTGCCTGGCGCACCCGCTGAAGGGGTGACACTTGGCCCTTATATTGGCCCCCTATCCCTCATCAAACCTCGAGAACTCACACCCCCTTAAAGAGCATTTGAAATTTTATAGTTTTGTTTGCCAGTAGCCATTAAAGTGTTTGAAATGGGGACACTTTTTTCAAACGGTCACAAAATCTGCTCCACTTCGAGTTTTTAGCTGAATTTTTTTTGTGGATGCCAACAAAAATACAAGGATCACCTCTACCAAATTTGGGGACAAAACTATTTCTAAAAAAATTTTAAAAAATCCCAAACCGTAAAAAGTTTCAAAAATAATGAAAAATAGAAAACGGGTCATCGTGCCACGAAACTTCACATGAAGGCTTAGGGGACCATTGTATGAATTTACAAGCCATAAAAATGGCATTGGCATGGAAAAAATATGAAGATGTGCTTGAACCCACCTACCATCCGTTCGATCCTCGGCTTGCGCATCCTGCCTCTCTAGTCGGCTGACCACCCGCATGCTCATTTCATTGGTTGACTTAGGCATACGGAGTTCATCCCTAGTCTAAGCATACGGAGTTCATTCCCAGTCTAAGATCAGATCAGACCGAGGGTTGATGTAGCAGGATCGGCAGCATGTAGGGGGGACCAAGCCGATCCCCGGCTTACGCATTCTGCCTCTCGGGTAGGCTTAGCGCCCGTACACCCATTTCGTGGGTTGGCTTAGGCATAGGGAGTTCATTCCATGTCTAAGCCCCTACTAGACCGAGGGTTGTGGCAGTGAGATCGGCAGCACACAGAGGGGGACTGCGCTGATCCCCAACTTACGCATTATGCCTGTCCGTTCGGCTTAGCACCCGCACGCTCATTTCATGGGTTGACTTAGTCATACGGAGTTCATTCCCAGTCTAAGATCGGACCGAACTGAGGGTTGTAGCTGCAGGATCGACAGCATGTAGGGGGGATTGGGCCGATCCCCGCCTTACGCATTCTACCTTTTCGACCGGCTTAGCACCCGCACGCACGCTCGTTTCGTGGGTTGGCTTAGGCATACAGAGTTCATTCCATGTCTAAGCATACAGAGTTCATTCCCAGTCTAAGATCGGATCGGACCGAGGGTTGCGATAGTAGGACCAGCAGCAGGATCAACAGCATGCGGGCAGAGACTGGGCCTTTATATTGGCCCCCTATCCCTCATCAAACCTCGAGAACTCACACCCCCTTAAAGAGCATTTGAGATTTTATAGGTTTGCTGCCAGTAGCCATTAAAGTGTCTGAAATGGGGACACTTTTTTCAAACGGTCACAAAATCTTCTCCACTTCGAGTTTTTAGTTGAATTTTTTTGTGCATGCCAACAAAAATAAAAGGATCACCTTTACCATATTTGGGGACAAAACTCTTTCTAAAAAATTTTTAAAAAATCCCAAACCGCAAAAGGTTTCAAAAATCGTGAAAAATAGAAAACGGGTCGTCCTGCCACGAAACTTCACATGAAGGCTTAAGGGACCACTGTACGAATTTACAAGACATAAAAATGGCATTAGCACGGTAGAAATATGAAGATGTGCTTGAACCCACCTACCATCCGTTCGATCCTCGGCTTACGCATCCTACCTCTCTGGTCGACTGAGTGCCCGCATGCTCGTTTCGTGGGTTGACTTAGGCATATGGAGTTCATTGCCAGTCTAAGCATACGGAGTTTATTCCCAGTCTAAGATCGGATCGAATCAAGGGTTGCGACAGCAAGATCAGTAGCATGCAGGGGGGACCGAACCGATCCCCGGCTTACGCATTCTGCCTCTCCGACCGGCTGAGTGCCCGCACACCCATTTTGTGGGTTGGCTTAGGCATAGGGAGTTCATTCCATGTCTAAGCCGCAGCCGGACCGAGGGTTGTGGTAGCAGGACCGAGCTGATCCTCGGCTTACGCATTATGCATCTTCGGTTGGCTCAGCGCCCGCACGCTCCTTTCATAGGTTGACTTAGGTATACGAAGTTCATTCCCAGTCTAAGATCGGACCGCATTGAGGGTTGCAGCAATAGGATCGACAGCACGTAGGGGGAACTGGGGTGATCCTCATCTTACGGTTTCTACCTTTTCGTTCGGTTAAGCGCCCGCACGTACGCTCATTTCGTGGGTTGGCTTAGGCATACAGATTTCATTCCATGTCTAAGCATACAGAGTTCATTCCCAATCTAAGATCAGATCAGACCGAGGGTTGCGGTAGCAGGACCAGCAGCAGGATCGACATCATACAGGGGCAGACTGAGTCAATCCTCGGCTTACGCATTCTACCTCTCCGGCCGACTGACTCGCCCACACACTCGTTTTATGGGTTGGCTTAGGCATACGGAGTTCATTCCATGTCCAAACCCCAAACGACTAAGGGTTGTGGCAGCAGGACCGGCAGCAGGATCGACAGCATGCAGAGGGGGACCGGGCTGATCCCTGACATGCGCATTATGCCACTCCGGCCGACTGAGCGCCCGTACGCTCGTTTCGTGGGTTGACTGAGGCATACGGAGTTCATCCCCTGTTTAAGCATACGGAGTTCATTCCCAGTCTAAAATCGGATCGGATCGAGGGTTGTGGTAGCTGGATTAGCAGCATGCAGGGGGGATCGGGTCGATCCCCGGCTTGCACATTCTGCCTCTCCGGCTGACTGAGCGCCTGCACGCCCGTTTCATGGGTTAGCTTAGGCATAGGGAGTTCATTCCATGTCTAAGCCCCAACCGGACCGAGAGTTATGGTAGCTGGACCGATAGTAGGTAGAGGGGGATCAGGCTGATCCTCGGCTTGCGCATTATGCCTCTCTGGCAGGCTCAATGCCCGCACACTCGTTTCGTGGGTTAACTTAGGCATACGGAGTTCATTCCCAGTCTAAGATCAGACTGGACCGAGGGTTGCGGCAGTAGGATCGACAGCACGCTGGAAGGGACCGGATCGATCCCCGGCTTATGCATTCTGCCTCTCCGGACGCTCGTTTCATGGGTTGGCTTAGGCGTAGGGAGTTCATTCCATGTCTAAGCCCTAGCCAGATCGAGGGTTATGGTAGTGGGATCGGCAGCACGCAGAGGGGGATCGGGCCGATACCTGGCTTACGCATTATGCCTTTTCGATCGGCTCAGCGCCCGCACGCTCGTTTCGTGGGTTGACTTACGCATACGGAGTTCAATTCCAGTCTAAGATCGAACCGGACCTAGGGTTGCGGTAGCAGGATCGACGGCACGTAAGAGGGGACCAGGCCGATCCCCAGCTTACGCATTCTGCCTCTCCAACCGGCTAAGCGCCCGCACGCTCGTTTCGTGGTTTGGCTTAGGCATACGGAGTTCATTTCATGTCTAAGCATACAAAATTCATTCCCAGTCTAAGATCGGTCTGGACCGAGGGTTGCTGCAGCAGGACCAACAGCAGGATCTACAGCACGCAGGGGAGGATCAGCCAATCCTCGGCTTGCACATTCTACCTCTTCGATGGGCTGAGCGCCCGCATGCTCATTTCATGGGTTGGCTTAGGCATAGGGAGTTCATTCCATGTCTAAGCCCTAGCCAGACTGAGGGTTGTGGCAGCGAGACCGACAACACGCAGCGGGGACTGAGCTGATCCTCGACTTGCGCATTATGCCTCTCAGGCCGGCTCAGCACCCGCACACTCGTTTCATGGGTTGACTTAGGCATACGGAGTTCATTCCTAGTCTAAGATCGGACCGGACGAGGGTTGTGGTAGCAGGATCGACATCATGCAGGGAGGACCGAGCCAATCCCTGGCTTGCGCATTCTGCCTCTCCAGCAGTTGAGCACCCGCACGTTTGTTTCGTGGGTTGGCTTAGGCATACGGAGTTCATTCCATGTCTAAGCATACGGAGTTCATTCCAAGTCTAAGATTGGACCGGACCAAGGGTTACGGTAGCAAGACCAGTAGCAAGATCGGTAGCACGCAGGGGGGACCGGGCTGATCCCCGGCTTGCGTATTTTGTCTCTCCGGCCGGTTGAGCACCCGCACACTTGTTTCATGGGTTAGCTTAGGCATATAGAGTTCATTCCATGTCGAAGCCCCAGCCGGACCGAGGGTTATGGCAGCAAGACCGGTAACGGGATCGACAGCACGCATAGGGAGATCAGGCTGATCCCCGGCTTGCGCATTATGCCTCTCCGACCGGTTGAGCGCCCGCACGCTCGTTTCGTGGGTTGACTTAGGCATACGAAGTTCATCCCCAATCTAAGCATACGGAGTTCATTTCCAGTCTAAGATCGGACCGGATCGAGGGTTGCGATAATAGGATCAGCAGCACGCGAGGGGACCGGGCCCATCCCCGACTTGCGCATTCTGCCTCTCCGGCTAGCTGAGCGCCCGCACGCCCGTTTCATGGGTTGGCTTAGGCATAGGGAGTTCATTCCATGTCTAAGCCCCAGCTGGATCGAGGGTTGTGGTAGCGGGATCGGCAGCACGCAGGGGGGACCGGGCCGATCCCCAGCTTACGCATTCTACCTCTCCGACCGGATGAGCGCCCGCACGCCCGTTTCATGGGTTGGCTTAGGCATAGGGAGTTCATTCCATGTCTAAACCCCAGCCGGACCGAGGGTTGTGGCAGCTGGACCAGCAGCACGCAGAGGGGGACCAGGTCGATCCTCGGCTTGCGTATTATACCTCTTCGGCAGGCTCAACGCTCGGACGCTCGTTTCGTGGGTTAACTTATACATACGGAGTTCATTCTAGTCCAAAATTGGATCGGACCGAGCTTACACTTAATGGGCAATATCCCTAGAATAAAGGCTAAAATAGTGGGGTTATACAGATTACAATCAATCAGGATGCTAACTCCTGATTTTAGGGTCCAACCAAATCTGCGAGGATGTTGCTGCTAATCCTGCCTGCTTCCAGAAGCTTCCCTTGCATGTCCAGCACCTTGGGCCCTTCTGGATGTGGTGCGGGCAGCTTGTATAATAGGCCTTGGTCTCATGGGATGGCCTGCAAGTTGGGCGGGCGTTCTGAACTCGTTTGTTAGGCTTTGCGCGCAGATACCCACCAGCACGCCTGGTCTGCGGGCCTTAACCTCTGGCCCGCCTGTTGGTTCGTCCAATGTGCCTGGCGCACCCGCTGAAGGGGTGACACTTGGCCCTTATATTGGCCCCCTATCCCTCATCAAACCTCGAGAACTCACACCCCCTTAAAGAGCATTTGAAATTTTATAGTTTTGCTGCCAGTAGCCATTAAAGTGTCTGAAATGGGGACACTTTTTTCAAACGGTCACAAAATCTGCTCCACTTCAAGTTTTTAGTTGAATTTTTTTTGTGGATGCCAACAAAAATACAAGGATCACCTCTACCAAATTTGGGGACAAAACTATTTCTAAAAAAATTTTAAAAAATCCCAAACCGTAAAAAGTTTCAAAAATAATGAAAAATAGAAATCGGGTCGTCGTGCCACGAAACTTCACATGAAGGCTTAGGGGACCATTGTATGAATTTACAAGCCATAAAAAATGGCATTGGCATGGAAAAAATATGAAGATGTGCTTGAACCCACCTACCATCCATTCGATCCTCGGCTTGCGCATCCTGCCTCTCTGGTCGGCTGAGCGCCCGCATGCTCATTTCATGGGTTGACTTAAGCATACGGAGTTCATCCCCAGTCTAAGCATACGGAGTTCATTCCTAGTCTAAGATCAGATTGGATCGAGGGTTGCGACAGCAGGATCGACAGCATGCAGGGGGGACCGAGTCGATCCCCGGCTTGCGCATTCTACCTCTCGGGCAGGCTGAGCACCCGCACACCCGTTTCGTGGGTTGGCTTAGGGATAGGGAGTTCATTCTATGTCTAAGCCCCAACCTAACTGAGGGTTGTGGCAGCGGGATCAATGGCACACAGAGGGGGACTGTGCTGATCCCCGGCTTGCACATTATGCCTGTTCGTTTGGCTCAGCACCCGCACCCTCATTTCGGGGGTTGACTTAGGCATACGGAGTTCATTCCCAGTCTAAGATCGGATCGGACTGAGGGTTGTGGCAGCAGGATCGACAGCACGTAGGGGGGATCGGGCCGATACCTTTTCGATCGGCTTAACACCTGCACGCACGTTCATTTCGTGGGTTGGCTTAGGCATACAGAGTTCATTCCATGTCTAAGCATACGGAGTTCATTCCCAGTCTAAGATCGGATCGGATCGAGGGTTGTGACAGTAGGACCAGCAGCAGGATCGACAGCATGCGGGCAGAGATTGGGCCCCTATATTGGCCCCCTATCCCTCATCAAACCTTGAGAACTCACACCCCCTTAAAGAGCATTTGAGATTTTATAGGTTTGCTGCCAGTAGCCATTAAAGTGTCTGAAATGGGGACACTTTTTTCAAAGGGTCACAAAATCTTCTCCACTTCGAGTTTTTAGCTGAATTTTTTTGTGCATGCCAACAAAAATAAAAGGATCACCTTTACCATATTTGGGGACAAAACTCTTTCTAAAATTTTTTTAAAAAATCCCAAACCGCAAAAAGTTTCAAAAATCGTGAAAAATAGAAAACGGGTCGTCCTGCCACAAAACTTCACATGAAGGCTTAGGGGACCATTGTACGAATTTACAAGACATAAAAATGGCATTGGCACGGTAGAAATATGAAGATGTGCTTGAACCCACCTACCATCCGTTCGATCCTCGGCTTACGCATCCTGCCTCTCTGGTCGACTGAGTGCCTACATGCTTGTTTCATGGGTTGACTTAGGCATACGAAGTTCATCGCCAGTCTAAGCATACGGAGTTCATTCCTAGTGTAAGATCGAATCGAATCGAGGGTTATGGCAGTAGGATCGGCAACATGCAGGAGGGACCGAGCCACTCCCCGACTTACGCATTCTGCCTCTCCAGCCTACTGAGTGCCCGTACACCCGTTTCGTGGGTTTGCTTAGGCATAGGGAGTTCATTCCATGTCTAAGCCACAGCCGGACTGAGGGTTGTGGCAGTGGGACCGGGTCGATCCCCAGCTTACGCATTATGCCTCCTCGGTTGGCTCAGCGCCCGCACACTCCTTTCATGGGTTGACTTAGATATACGAAGTTCATTCTCAGTCTAAGATCGGACCGCACTGAGGGTTGCAGCAGTAGGATCGACAGCACGTAGGGGGAACCAGGCTGATCCTCATCTTACGGATTCTACCTTTCTGTCCGGTTAAGCGCCCGCACGTACGCTCGTTTCGTGGGTTGGCTTAGGCATACGGATTTCATTCCATGTCTAAGCATACAGAGTTCATTCCCAGTTTAAGATCAAACCGGACCGAGGGTTGCGGTAGCAGGACCAGCAGCAGGATCGGCATCATACAGGGGTGGACTGAGTTGATCCTCGTCTTACGCATTCTACCTCTCCGACCGGCTGAACGCCCACACGTTCGTTTTGTGGGTTGGCTTAGGCATACGGAGTTCATTCCATCTCCAAGCCCCAGCCGACTAAGGGTTGTGGCAGCAGGACCGGCAGCGGGATCGGCAGTATGCAGAGGGGGACCGGGTTGATCCCTGGTATGCGCAGTATGCCTCTCCAGTTGGCTGAGCGCCCGCACGCTCGTTTCGTGGGTTGATTGAGGCATACGGAGTTCATCCCCCATTTAAGCATACGGAGTTCATTCCCAGTCTAAGATTGGACCGGATCAAGGGTTGTGGTAGCTGGATTGGTAGCATGCAGGGGGGATCGGGTCGATCCTCAGCTTGCACATTCTACCTCTCCGACTGACTGAACGCCTGCACGCTCATTTCGTGGGTTGGCTTAGGCATAGGGAGTTCATTCCATGTCTAAGCCCCAGCCGGACCGAGGGTTGTGCCCGCGAGACCGACAGTAGGTAGAGAGGGATCAGGCTGATTCTCGGCTTGCACATTATGCCTCTCTGGCTGGCTCAATGCCCGCACACTCGTTTTGTGGGTTGACTTAGGCATACGGAGTTCATTCCCAGTCTAAGATCGGACTGAACCGAGGGTTGCGGCAGCAGGATCGACAGCACGCTGGGAGGGATCGGGTCGATCCCCGGCTTATGCATTCTGCCTCTCCAGACGCCCGTTTCATGGGTTGGCTTAGGCATAGGGAGTTCATTCCATGTTTAAGCCCTAGTCGGATCGAGGGTTATGGTAGCGGGATCGGCAGCACGCAGAGGGGGACCGAGTCGATCCCTGGCTTGCGCATTATGCCTTTTCGGTCGGTTCAACACCCGCACGCTCGTTTCGTGGGTTGACTTACACATACGGAGTTCAATTCCAGTCTAAGATCGAATCGAACCTAGGGTTGTGACAGCAGGATCAATGGCACGCAAGGGGGGACCGGACCGATCCCCAGCTTACGCATTCTACCTCTCCAGCCAGCTAAGCGCCCGCACGCTCATTTCATGGGTTGGCTTAGGCAAACAGAGTTCATTTCATGTCTAAGCATACAAAATTCATTCCCAGTCTAAGATTGGTTTGGATCGAGGGTTACGGCAGTAGGACCAGCTGCAGGATCTACAGCACGCAGGGGAGGACTGAGCCAATCCTCGGCTTGCACATTCTACCTCTTCGGTGGGCTGAATGCCCGCACACTCATTTCATGGGTTGGCTTAGGCATAGGGAGTTCGTTCCATGTCTAAGCCCTAGCCGGACTGAGGGTTGTGGTAGCGGGACTGACAGCACGCAGCGGGGGACTGAGCTGATCCCCGGCTTGCGCATTATGCCTCTCAGGCTGGCGGAACGCCCGTACGCTCGTTTTGTGGGTTGACTTAGGCATACGGAGTTCATCCCCAGTCTAAGCATACGGAGTTCATTCCCAGTCTAGGATCGGATCGGACCGAGGGTTGCGGCAACAGGATCGATAGCACGCAGGGGGGATCGAGTCGATCCCTGGCTTACACATTCTGCCTCTCCGACCGGTTGAGCGCCCGCACGCCCGTTTCATGGGTTGGCTTAGGCATAGGGAGTTCATTCCATGTCTAAGCCCCAGTCGGACAGAGTGTTGTGGCAATGGGACCGGCAGCCCACAGAGAGGGACCGGGTCGATCCCCGACTTGCGTATTATGCCTCTTCGGCTGACTCAGCACCCGTACGCTCGTTTCATGGGTTGACTTATGCATACGGAGTTTATTCCCAGTTTAAGATCAGACCAGACCGAGGGTTGCGACAACAGGATCGACACCACGCAGGGGGGGATCGGGTCGATCCCCGGCTTGAGCATTCTGCCTCTCCGGCTGGATGAGCACCCGTAAGGTCATTTCGTGGGTTGGCTTAGGCATAGGGAGTTCATTCCATGTCTAAGCCCCAGCCAGACCGAGGGTTGTGGCAGCGGGACCACCCGTAGGTAAAGGGGGACTGGGCCAATCCTCGGCTTGCGCATTATGCCTCTCTGGCCGGCTCAACACCTGCACACTTGTTTCGTGGGTTGACTTAGGCATACGGAGTGCATTCCCAGTCTAAGCATACGGAGTGCATTCCCAGTCTAAGATCCGACCGAACTGAGGGTTACGACAACAGGATCGACAGCATGCAGGAGGGACTGGGCTGATCCTCGGCTTGCGCATTCTGCCTCTCCGACCGGCTGAGTGCTCGCACGCCCATTTCGTGGGTTGGCTTAGGCATAGGGAGTTAATTCCATGTCTAAGCCCCAGACGAATCGACGGTTGTGGCAGCGGGACTGGTAGCAGGTAGAGAGGGACCAGGCCGATCCCCGGCTTGCGCATTATGCCTCTCTGGCAGGCTCAATGCCCGTACACTCATTTTGTGGGTTGACTTAGGCATACAGAGTTCATTCCCAATCTAAGATCAGACCAGATCGAGGGTTGCTGTAGCAGGATCGAAAACACGCAGGGGTGACTGGGTCGATCCCCAGCTTACGCATTCTGCCTATCCGATCGACTGAGCGCCCGCACGCTTGTTTCATGGGTTGGCTTAGGCATACAGAGTTCATTCCATGTCTAAGCATACGTAATTCATTCCCAATCTAAGATCGGACCGAATCGAAGGTTACGGCAACAGGACCAGCAGCAAGATCGACAGCACACAGGGCTGGACCGAGCCAATCCTCGGCTTGTGCATTCTACCTCTCCGACTAACTGAGCGCCCGCACGCTCGTTTCGTGGGTTGGCTTAGGCATACGGAGTTCATTCCATGTCTAAGCGCCAGCCGAACCAAAGGTTGTGGCAGTACGATCGACAGCGAGATTGACAGCAAGCAGAGGGGGACTGGGCCGATCCCCGGGTGGCACATTATGCCTCTCTGGCCGGTTGAGCGCCCGCACGCTTGTTTCATGGGTTGAATTAGGCATACGGAGTTTATCCCTAGTCTAAGCATACGGAGTTCATTCCCAGTCTAAGATCAGACCAGACCGAGGGCACAGTAGCAGGATCGGTAGCACGCAGGGGGGATCGAGCCGATCCCCGGCTTACGCATTCTGCCTCTCCGGTCGGTTGAGCACCCGTATGCCCGTTTCGTGGGTTGGCTTAGGGATAGGGAGTTCATTCCATGTCTATGCCGCAATCGGACCGAGGGTTATGGCAACGGGACCGGTAGCATGCAAAGGGGGACCGGGCCGATCCCCAGCTTACGCATTATGCCTTTCCAGCCGACTCAGCGCCCGTACGCTCGTTCCATGGGTTTGCTTAGGCATACGGAGTTCATTCCATGTCTAAGCATACGAAGTTCATTCCCAGTCTAAGATTGGATCGGACTGAGGGTTGCGACGGTAGGACCAGCAGTAGGATCGACAGCATGCAGGGCAGACCGGGTCGATCCCCAGCTTGCGCATTCTACCTCTCCGACCGGTTGAGCACCCACACGCTTGTTTCATGGGTTGGCTTAGACATACGGAGTTCATTCCATGTCTAAGCCCCAGCCAGACCGAGGGTTGTGGCAATAGGATCGGAAGCGGGATCGGCAGCATGCAGAGAGGGACCGAGCTGATCCCTGGCTTGCGCATTATGCCTCTCTAACCGGCATCTCTGACCGACTTAGCGCACGCATGCTCGTTTTATGGGCAGACTTAGGCATACAGAGTTCATCCCCAGTCTAAGCATACTGAGTTCATTCCCAGTCTAAGATTAGAACGGATCGAAGATTGCGGCAGTAGGATCGACAGCACATAGGGGACCAGGTCGATCCCTGGTTTGCGCATTCTGCCTCTCCTGTTGGCTAAGCACCTGCACGCCCGTTTCATGGGTTGGCTTAGGCATACAGCGTTCATTCCATGTCTAAGCCCCAACCGGACCCAGGGTTGTGGCAGCGGGATCGATAGCATACAGAGGGGGACCGGGTCGATCCCCGGCTTGAGCATTATGCCTCTTCAGTCGGCTCAGCACCCACACACTCATTTTATGGGTTGACTTCTGCATACAGAGTTCATTCCCAGTCTGAGATCGGATCAGACTGAGGGTTGCGGCACCAGGATCGACAGCACACAAGGGGGATCGAGTCGATCCCCGGCTTGCGGATTCTGCCTCTTTGGCCTGCTGAGCGCCTGCACACTCGTTTCATGGGTTGCCTTAGGCATACAGAGTTCATTCCTAGTCTAAGATTTTGAGCCACAGTGCACATGCTGGGCTTGGGCATGTGCTGGTGCCATATTTTTTTCCCTCGGGGCACCATCACCGGAGCATCATCGAAAAGTGTAATCGGTAGCATTGGGGTTCTGGCGATTGGGGAGGCCGGGGGGTATGCGCACATGATGTGTGATGGGTGCTGGTACTTGACCCTTATATTGGCCCCCTATCCCTCATCAAACCTCGAGAACTCACACCCCCTTAAAGAGCATTTGAGATTTTATAGATTGCTGCCAGTAGCCATTAAAGTGTCTGAAATGGGGACACTTTTTTCAAACAGTCACAAAATCTTCTCCACTTCGAGTTTTTAGCTGAATTTTTTTGTGCATGCCAAAAAAAATACAGAGTTCATTCCCAGTCTAGGATCAGACCAGACCGAGTGTTACGGTAGTAGGATCGACAGCACGCAGGAGGGATCGGGCCGATCCCCGACTTGCGCATTCTGCCTCTCCGGTCGGCTGAGCACCCGTACGCCCGTTTCATGGGTTGGCTTAGGCATAGGGAGTTCATTCCATGTCTAAGCCCCAGCTGGACCGAGGGTTGTGGCAGTGGGATCGGTAGCACGTAGATGGGGATCGGGCCGATCCCTGACTTGCGAATTATGCCTCTCTGACCGGCTCAACGCCCGCACGCTTGTTTCATGGGTTGACTTAGGCATACGGAGTTCATTCCAAGTCTAAGATCGGATCAGACCAAGGGTTGCGGCAGCAAGATCGATAGCACGCAGGGGGGACCGGGTCGATCCTCGGCTTGTGCATTCTGCCTCTCCGGCCAGCTGAGCGCCGGTACGCTCATTTCGTGGGTTGGCTTAGGCATACGGAGTTCATTCCATGTCTATGCGTACGGAGTTCATTCCAGTCTAAGATCGAATCGGATCGAGGGTTGCCATAGCTAGACCAGCAATAGGATCGATAGCACGCAGGGGGGACAGGGTCGATCCCTAGCTTTCGTAATATGCCTCTCTGATCGACTGAGTGCCCGCATGCTCATTTCGTGGGTTGGCTTAGGCATACGAAGTTCATTCCATGTTTAAGCCCCAGCCAGACCGAGGGTTGTGGGCAGCAGGATCGACAACAGGATCGGTAGCACGTAGAGGGGGATCGGGCTGATCCTTGGCTTACGCATTAGGCCTCTCTGATCGGCCTCTCCGGTCGGCTGAGCGCCCGCACGCTCATTTGGTGGGTTGACTTAGGCATTCAGAGTTCATCCCTAGTCTAAGCATACGGAGTTCATTCCCAGTCTAAGATCGGACGGGATCGAGGGTTGCGACAGCAGGATCGACAGCATGCAGGGGGGACTGAGCCGATCCCCGGCTTGCGCATTCTGCCTCTCTGGCCGACTGAGCACCCGCACGCCCGTTTCATGGGTTGGCTTAGGCATAGGGAGTTCATTCTATGTCTAAGCTCTAGCCGAACAGAGGGTTGTGGTAGCGGGACTGGCAGCACGTAGAGAGGGATCGGGCCGATCCCCAGCTTACGCATTATGCCTCTTCTGTCAGCTCAGCACCCGCACGCTCATTTCGTGCATTGACTTATGCATACGAAGTTCATTCCCAGTCTAAGATCAGATCGGACTGAGGGTTGCGGTACCAGGATCGACAGTACACTAGGGGGGATCGTGTCGATCCCCAGCTTGCGTATTCTGCCTCTCCGGCCGGTTGAGCGCCCGCATGCCCGTTTCGTGGGTTGGCTTAGGCATAGGGCATTGATTCCATGTCTAAGCCCTAGCCAGACCAAGGGTTGTGCCAGCAGGACTGGCAGCACGTCGAAGGGGACTGGGCTGATCCCCGGCTTGCGTATTATGCCTCTTCGGCCTGCTCAGTGCCCGTACGCTCATTTCATGGGTTGACTTATGCATACGGAGTTCATTCCCAGTCTAAGATCAGACTGGACCAAGGGTTGTAGCAGTAGGATTGACAGCACGTAGAAGGGGAACCGGCTTATCCCCGGCTTGCTTATTCTACCTCTTCGATCGGTTAAGCACCCGGATGCTCGGTTCGTGGGTTGGCTTAGGCATACGGAGTTCATTCCATGTCTAAGCATACGGAGTTCATTCCCAGTCTAAAATTTTGAGCCACTTTGCACATGCCGGGCTCGGGCATGTGCTGGTGCTGCATTTTTTTTGCCGGGGGCACCATCGTCGGAGCATCATCGGAGAGCCTAACCGGCAGCATTGGTGGTTCCGACGATTGGTGAGGCCGGGGGGCTGTGAACACATGATGTGCGATGGGTGCTGGTACTTGGCCCATATATTGGCCCCCTATTCCTCATCAAACCTCGAGAGCTCACACCCCCTTAAAGTGCATTTGAGATTTTATAGGTTTGCTGCCAGTAGCTATTAAAGTATCTGAAATGGGGATACTTTTTTCAAACGGTCACAAAATCTTCTCCACTTTGAGTTTTTAGCTGAAGTTTTTTGTGCATGCCAACAAAAATACATGGATCACCTCTACCAAATTTGGGGACAAAACTCTATCTAAAAAAATTTAAAAAAATCCCGAATCACAAAAGGTTTCGAAAATCGTGAAAAATAGAAAATGAGTTGTCTTGCCACGAAACTTCAGATGAAGGCTGAGGGGACCATTTTATGAATTTACAAGCCATAAAAATGGCATTGGCATGGCAGAAATATGAAGATGTGCTTGAACCCACCAACCACCCGTTCGATCCCCGGCTTACGCATCCTGCCTCTTTGGTCGACTGAGTGTCCGCACACTCGTTTTGTGGGTTGACTTAGGCATACAGAGTTCATCCCCAGTCTAAGCATACGGAGTTCATTTCGAGTCTAAGATTAGACTAGATCGGGAGTTACGACAGCAGGATCGACAACACGTAAGGGGGTACCAGGTCGATCCTCGGCTTGCGCATTCTGCCTCTCCGATCGACTGAGCGCCTGCACGCTCGTTTTGTGCTTTGGCTTAGGCATACGGAGTTCATTCCATGTCTAAGCGTACGGAGTTCATTCCCATTCTAAGATCAGAACGGAACAAGGGTTGCGGTAGTAGGACTAGCAGCAGGATCGGTAGCACATAGAGGGGGATTGGATCGATCCTCGACCTGCGCATTCTACCTTTTCGATTGGCTGAGCGTCTAGACGCTCATTTTGTATGTTGGCTTAGGCATACGGAGTTCATTCCATGTCTAAGCCCCAGTCAGATCGAGGGTTGTGGCAGCAGGACCGACAGCGGGATCGACAACACGCAGAGAGGGATCGGGCTGATCCTCAGCTTGTAATTATGCCTCTCCGGCCGACCTCTCCAGTCGGCTGAGCACCTGCACGCTCGTTTTGTGGGTTGACATAGGCATACGGAGTTCATCCCCAGTCTAAGCATATGGAGTTCATTTCGAGTCTAATATCAGACCAAACTGAGGGTTACGATGGCAGGATCGACAGCATGCAAGGGGGGATCGGGTCGGTCCCCGGCTTGCACATTCTGCCTCTCCGATCGGTTGAGCGCCCGTACGCTCGTTTCGTGGGTTGGCTTAGGCATACGGAGTTCATTGCATGTCTAAGCATATGGAGTTCATTCCCAGTCTAAGAGTTTGAGCCACGGTGCACATGCTGGGCTCGGGCATGTGCTGGTGCTACATTTTTTTCGCCCGGGGAACCATCGTCGGAGCATCGCCAGAGAGCCTAACCGGCGGCATTGGGGGTTCCGACGATTGGGGGGCCGAAGGGTGTGCGCACACAATGTGCGATGGGTGCTGGTACTTGGCCCTTATATTGGCCCCCTATCCCTCATCAAACCTCAAGAACTCACACCCCCTTAAAGAGCATTTGAGATTTTATAGGTTTGCTGCCAGTAGCCATTAAAGTGTCTAAAATGGGGACACTTTTTTCAAACGGTCACAAAATCTTCTCCACTTCGAGTTTTTAGCTAAATTTTTTTGTGCATGCCAATAAAATACAAGGATCACCTCTACCAAATTTGGGGACAAAACTCTATCTAAAAAAATTTTAAAAAATCTCGAACCATAAAAAGTTTTGAAAATCATGAAAAATAGAAAACGGGTCGTCTTGGCACGAAAAATCACATGAAGGCGTAGTGGACCATTGTATGAATTTACAAGCCATAAAAATGGCATTGGCATGGCAGAAGTATGAAGATGTGCTTGAACCCACCTACCACCCGTTCGATCCCCGGCTTACGCATCCTGCCTCTCTGGTCGACTGAGTGTCCGCACACTCGTTTTGTGGGTTGACTTAGGCATACGGAGTTCATCCCCAGTCTAAGCATACGGAGTTCATTTTGAGTCTAAGATCAAACCGGATCGAGGGTTACGACAGCAGGATCAATAGCACGCAGGGGGGACCGGGTCGGTCCTCGACTTGCACATTCTGCCTCTCCGGTCGACTGAGCGCCTGCACGCTCATTTTGTGCGTTGGCTTAGGCATACAGAGTTCATTCCATGTCTAAGCGTACGGAGTTCATTCCCAGTCTAAGATCAGACCGAATCGAGGGTTGCGGTAGCAGGACCAGCAGCAGGATCAGTAGCACACAAGGGGGGATTGGATCAATCCTCGACTTGCTCATTTTACCTTTCTGATCGGTTGAGCGCCTGGACGCTCATTTTGTATATTGGCTTAGGCATATGGAGTTTATTCCATGTCTACGCCCCAGTCAGATCGAGGGTTGTGGCAGCAGGATCGGTAGCGAGATCGACAGCACGCAGAGAGGGCTCGGGCTGATCCCCGGCTTGTCATTATGCCTCTCTGACCGACCTCTCCAATCGGCTGAGCATCTGCACGCTCGTTTCGTGGGTTGACTTAGGCATACATAGTTCATCCCCAGTCTAAGCATACGGAGTTCATTCCTAGTCTAAGATCGGATCGGACCGAGGGTTGCGACAGCAGGATCGGTAGCATGCAGAGGGGACCGAGCCGATCCCCAGCTTGTGCATTCTGCCTCTCCGACCAGCTGGGCTCCCGCATGCCCGATTCAATGGTTGGCTTAGGCATAGGGAGTTCATTCCATGTCTAAGCCCCAACTGGATCGAGGGTTATGGCAGCGGGACTGGCAGCACGCAGAGGGGGATCGAGCCAATCCTCGGCTTACGCATTATGCCTCTCCGGTCGGTTGAGCACTCGCACGCTCATTTTGTGGGTTGGCTTAGGCATACGGAGTTCATTCCATGTTTAAGCATACAGAGTTCATTCCCAGTCTAAGATCGAACCGGACTGAGGGTTGCTGTAGCAGGACCAGGAGCAGGATCGACAGCACGTAGGGGGGATCGGGCTGATTGAACGCCCGCACACATTTTTTTGCATGGGTTGGCTTAGGCATACAGAGTTCATTCCATGTATAAGCATATGGAGTTCATTCCCAGTCTAAGATCAGACCACACCGAAGCTTGCGGTAGTAGGATTGGCAGCATGCAGGGGGGATCGAGCTGATCCCCGGCATGTGCATTCTGCTTCTTCGACCGACTGAGGCACCCGTTTCGTGGGTTGGCTTAGACATAGGGAGTTCATTCCATGTCTAAGCCCCAGTCAGACCGAGGGTTGTGGCAATGGGACTGACAGCACACAGAGGGGGATCAGGCTGATCCTCGGCTTGCGCATTATGCCTCTCCGGTCGGCTCAGTGCCCGAACACTCGTTTCATGGGTTGACTTAGGCATACGGAGTTCATTCCCAGTCTAAGATCGGACTGGGCCAAGGGTTGCATCAACAGGATCGACAGCATCCAGGGGGGTCAGGCCGGTCCCCATCTTACGCATTCTACCCCTCTGGCCGGCTAAGCACCCGCACGCTCGTTTCATGGGTTGGCTTAGGCATACGGAGTTCATTCCCTGTCTAAGCATATGGAGTTCATTCCTAGTCTAAGAGTTTGAGCCACGATGCACAAGCTGGGCTCGGGCATGTGCTGGTGCCACATTTTTTTCACCCGGGAGACTAACCGACAGCATTGGGGGTTTCGGGTATTGGGGGGGCCGGGGGGTGTGCGCACATGATGTGCGATGGTGCTAGTACTTGTGTCTTGGGCTCCGACCTTAGACTCAGAAACCATGCGACCTTGGGCTTGAAATCTCCTCTTTTATGCCAAAGTCAGCCTAAAACACAAGCGTACGGGCACTAGAACAACGTGGAAGGGCTGATTACGCAAGTTAAAGAGAAACAGGATAAGAAGGCAGAATTCTGGAAATGCTTTTGTATTCATTGAAACGGAAGCGTTTGATGGTGTACAAATGAGGGAGGAGCAGCCGTCTATTTATAGTTAAGGCTCAAGCTTACACTTAATGGCAATATCCCTAGAATAAAGGTTAAAATCATGGGATTATACAGATTACAATCAATCAGGATGCTAACTCCTGATTTTCAGGGTCAACCAAATCTGCCAAGATGCTGCTGCTGAT
The DNA here is from genome assembly GCF_002303985.1 of Durio zibethinus. The sequence goes on from NW_019167826.1 coordinate 16,580,802, forward strand.
CCTGCCTGCTTCCAGAAGCTTCCCTTGCATGTCCAGCACCTTGGGCCCTTCTGGATGTGGTACGGGCAGCTTGTATGCCAGGCCTTGGTCTCACGGGTTACCTGCAAGTTGGGCGGGCATTCTGAACTCGTTTGGTAGGCTTTGTGCGCAGAAACCCGCCAGCACGCCTAGTCTATGGGCCTCAACCTCTGGCTCGCCTGTTGGTGCGCCTGATATGCCTGGCGTGCCCGCCGAGGGCATGACATTCTCCCCCACCTGATTGTGCAATGCCCTCATTGCATCTTCTACATGGTACTGCCTGATCTAGTCCCCGAACTGCCATAAGTCATCTGCTGGTCCCCAGCTCACCTCACTATCTGAAAGTCCCTTCCAGTGCACCAAGTACTCTTATCTTGGTTGATAGTTCTTCCGTCTCACCTCTCGATCAGCTATGATGCTGTGGACCTCCTCATATGAGGCCCTTGCTCCCAATGGTGCACGCTTTGACTCTGCCCGTCCTGGATCTCCCTTATCCTAATGAAATGGCTTGAGCATGCTCACATGGAACACCAGGTGTACCCTCGACTTGGGTGGCATATCCAGCTTGTAGGCAACCTTGCCTACCCTCTTGACTACTCGAAAAGGTCCCTCATACCTCTGGACTAGGCCTTTGTGCAACCCCCTATGGCACACAATATGATGTAGCTTCACCAACACCAAGTCTCCAACCTGGAACTGCACGTCCCACCTATTCTGGTTTACCCACTTTTTCTACCTCTTGGCCGCCTTATGTAGACAAACTCTAGCCAAGTCAGTTTGCTCTTGCCTTGCCTTAGCAAACTTGTATGCTGCTTGATTCGGCCCTGTATAACCTGCAACAATTGAACCGGGTGTTAGTGGTTGTTACCCTATCATAACCTCAAATGGGCTCTGGTTCGTTGCCTCGCTCCTTTGCAAGTTGTAGGAAAACTGCGTAATATCTAGCAACTTTGGCTAGTCCCTTTATGTGGCACTCACATAGTGCCTGAGGTAGACTTCCAATAGTCCATTCACTCGTTCTGTCTGCCCATCGATCGCGGATGCATGCTAGTGGAAAAGTTCAAGTCTGACCCCAACAGCTTGAACAACTCAGTCCAGAACTTGCCCGTGAAACGCCCATCCCGATCACTAACAATGGTCCTCGGCACTCCCCAGTACTTAACCATGTTCTTCAGGAACAATCGAGCTGCCTCCTTGACTGGGCACTCCTTGGTTGCTAGAATGAAGATTCCATACTTAGAAAACCTATCCACCACTACCATGATGCTTCCAAACCCTTCTGTTTTGGGTAGACCGACTATAAAGTCCAGAGAAACACTCTCCCATGGTCGCTCTGGCACTGGTAATTACTCCAAGAGACTACCTAGTTTCTTGAGCTCTACCTTGTCCTGTTGGCACACAAGATAAGTCTTCACATAGGCCTCCACATAGGCCTCCACATCATCCCTCATATGCGCTAGTAGTATCGGTCCTCGATCAGCACCAAGGTACGGCTCACTCTGGGGTGTCCAACCCAAATCATGGCATTCTTGCAAAACTTCCTTGCGGAGCTTCCCGTGCTACAGCACAAACAGTCTACTGCCCCTAGTGTACAACAAGCCATCCTGCAACCAAAATCACCTAGTCTTACCTTGCTGGGCATACTCCATCAAAGCCTTGGCTATAGGATCATGCGCAAGTCCCTCCTTAATGCGTGGCACTAGTGACCCCTCTGGTTGGCTAATGGTAGCAAGGTTAGCCTTTTTGCTCAGGGCGTCTGCCACTAGGTTCGCCCGCCCCGACTTCTACTCCATCTGGAAATCAAATTCCGTAAGAAAACCTTACCATCTTGCCTGCTTGGGGGACAGCTTCTTCTATGTCTGGAAGTAGCTGGTTGCCACATTGTCCGTCCTAACGACGAACCTCCACCCCAATAGGTAATGGCACCAAGTGCACAAGCAGTGCACCACTACAGTCATCTCCTTCTCTTGGATTGTGTACTTGCGCTCAATCTCGTTCAACTTCCTACTCTCGAACGCGACTGGACGTCCTTCCTGCATCAACACGCCCCCTATGGCAAAGTTTGATGCATCCGTATGCACATCATACGGCTTGGCATGCTCTGGCAAGGCCAAGACTAGCTCCTCGATCACAACTCGATTCAACCTATCAAAGGCTTCCTGGCACCCTGCGCTCCATTCCCATGCTTTCCCTTTCTTGGGCAAGTCAGTCAATGGCATGGATATTGCTGAGTGACCTTTGATGAAGCGCCTGTAGTAGTTGACCAGCCCAAGGAACGATCTCAACTCAGTGACTTTGGCTGGTGGTTGCCACTTCAGGATGGCGTGTATCTTGCCTTCATCCATGCGTATCCTGCCACCTCCCACTATATGGCCAAGGAACGGGATCTCCTGTTGGGTGAATGAGCACTTCTCCCTCTTGACAAAAAGCTTGTGCGCCCACAACACCTCGAACACCTGTCTCAAGTGGTCTACATGCTCTCCCAAAGTCTGGCTGTAGATCACAATGTCATCCAAATAAACCATAACAAACCGATCAAGGAATGACTGAAGTACCTTGTTCATAAGGGTACAGAATGTTGCTGGGGCATTCGTGAGTCCAAAAGGCATCACCAAGAACTCATATGAACCATACCGAGTGACACATGCTGTCTTTAGCTCATCTCCCTCCGTGATCCTAACTTGATAGTAGCCTGACCTCAAATCTAGCTTGGTGAACCACCTTGCGCTCCCAAGTTGATCGAACAAGTCCATAATGAGTAGGATGGGGTACTTGTTCTTGATGGTCAGCTTGTTCAAAGCCCGGTAGTCTATGCACAGCTGCAACGACCCATCATGCTTGCACTGAAATAGAATCGATGCACCATAGGGTACCTTCAATGGTCGGATGAAGCCAGCATCAACTAACTCTTTGAGCTGCTTCCTCATCTCTTCCAACTCTGGTGGAGACATTCGGTAAGGGGCTCTAGCTGGTGGCTTGGCCTCAGACACTAGCTCGATCTTGTGGTCCACCTCCCTCTTAGGTGGTAGCTTGCTAGGTAGCTTTGCGGGCATCACATCACTAAAGTTCTTCAGCACCTTTAGCACCTCCAAGGGTGACTCGGTCTCCTTCTCCCTTGGCTTATCATATTTTAGGGCTGCCAAAAAGGTGTCTTCTTGTCTGCTTACCACCTTGGCAAATTGGATGGCTGACACCACCCATGACCCAACTCCAGACCCTCTCCTTAATGGCACTAGGCATTGGCACTGTGCATCCAAGATGCAAACACAATCGACAAAAGGCACAAGGAGGGTGTTAATCCGAACAAGGAAATCCAACCCAATCACAAACTCATAGTCGTCAAGGGGTATTACCTCAATGGTCTTCTTGCCTTTCCAGTCTCCAAGCTGTAACTCCACTCCCCGCACTACTCCAATGGCTAGAACTTTCTTGGAGTTCATCGTTTTGATGGTACCAATCCCTTTCTGCACCTTTAGTCCGAGCTTCCGGGCTCTATCACCTGAAATAAAAAGATGTGAGGCACCTGTGTCCACCAGTGCACTCACCTTCTGACCCGCAACCAACAGATCCGTAAACATCAAGCCCTTTGGCTTACGATTCCCCTTACTCTGGACAGCATTGAGCACTAACGACCCAAGCTTTACTGCCCCTGACTCTGGCTCCTTGTTAGACTCCTTGTCTATAGCAGCCAACTTGCCCTTCTGCGGGTAATTGCGTGCTATGTGGCTCCCTCCACATAGGTAGCATGCTAGTGGCTCTCAGTCCCCTTTTGCTTTCCACTTGCCTGCTGGTGGCTTCCTCTCGCCATCCTTGGTTGAACGGTCTCGATCTCCATCCTTGGACTCCCAGGTCATGGTCCTTCCCCTTGGACTACTTCTTTAGGTCCCTATCGTCCCTACCCTTACCCTTAGGCTTGGTAGACTTGAACTTGTTTAGAGGCTTGAACTCTATCAAGGCCTCGGTAGTAGTCATGGCTTTAGCCAAGTCATGAACTCCTTTCCTTTGTAGCTCATGCTTCACCCACGGCTTCAGCCCATCCATGAAAGCAAATAAGGCATCCTTCTCGCCTAGATCTGAGATCTGTAGCATCAGTTCAGAGAATTTCTGGACATACTCCCTTATGTCCCCTTGCTGGCTCAACCTGCGTAACTTTGCCTGTGCCTCATCATCGACATACTTCGGGTAAAATTGTTCTTTGAACTCCTTTTGGAACTCTACCCAGGTTCCAATCTTGGCGCTCCCACGCCTAACATCATCACACCTGCGCCTCTACCACAATAAGGCTATATCAGTGAGATACATAGCAGCGGTGCTTACCTTTATCGCCTCGTCTTGCATGCCCATGGCCTGGAAGTACTGCTCCATACCCCAAAGGTAGTTATCTACTTCCTTGGCCGCCCTAGTCCCCTTGAACTCCTTAGGCTTGGGGACATCCAATCTGGACTTGGACACTCTAGCAAACATGCCATTCCCAATGGCAGTCTTGCAAGCAACGAGCTCACTGGTAAGCTCCTCCATCCGCTGGCGCATGGCCTCCATGCCATCGCGCAAGGTCAGCACTTCAGCCTCTAAGGTCTGATTCTTTTAGGTGAACACATCCAAGCCTTTGGTAAGAGCAGCTTGCAGCTCACTTTGGATCTCCTCCCCCATGGAGTCTAGCGATGCAATGTGAGTCTCTACCCCCTCAAGCTTCTCCTCCATGTCGCCCATGGTCACCTCCACCTTGGCCAGCCTACCGTCCATGGTAGACCAGATATCTCTAGAACTGGCTTTCCTCCTCTTCCACGCCCATGCTCCTGGGCCTCTGGTTGTTGGTTAGCAGCGTCATTTTGGGATGCCATCTCCTCTAACCTGCACAACATAAACACGCAGAAGTGAACTTACTCTGATACCAACTGTCACGGGCTCCAACCTTAGACTCAGAAACCGTGCGGCCTTAGGCTTGGAATCTCTTCCTTTCATGCCCAAGTCAGCCTAAAACACAAGTGTACGGGCACTAGAACAACGGGAAGGGCTGATTATGCAAGTTAAAGAGAAACAGGATAAGAAGGCAGAATTCTGGAAATGCTCTTGTATTCACTAAAACAGAAGTGTTTGATGGTGTACAAATGAGGGAGGAGCAGCCGTCTATTTATAGTTGAGGCTCCAGCTTACACTTAATGGCAATATCCCTAGAATAAAGGCTAAAATCATGGGATTATACAGATTACAATCAATCAGGATGCTAACTCCTGATTTTCAGGGTCAACCAAATCTGCCAGAATGTTGCTGCTGATCCTGCCTGCTTCCAGAAGCTTCCCTTGCGTGTCCAGCACCTTGGGCCCTTCTAGATGTGGTGCAGGTAGCTTGTATGCCAGGCCTTGGTCTCACGGGCTGGCCTGCAAGTTGGGCGGGCATTCTGAACTCGTTTGCTAGGCTTTGCACATAGATACCCGCCAGCACATCTGGTCTGCGGGCCTCAACCTCTGGCCTGCCTGCTGGTGCGCCCGCCCAAGGCGTGACACTTGGCCCTTATATTGGCCCCCTATCCCTCATCAAACCTCGAGAACTCACACCCCCTTAAAGAGCATTTGAGATTTTATAGGTTTGCTGCCAGTAGCCATTAAAGTGTCTGACATAGGGACACTTTTTTCAAACGGTCACAAAATCTTCTCCACTTCGAGTTTTTAACTGAATTTTTTTGTGCATGCCAAAAAAATATACAAGGATCACCTCTACCAAGTTTGGGTACAAAAATCTTTCTAAAAAAATTTTAAAAAATCCTGAATCGCAAAATATTTTGAAAATTATGAAAAATAGAAAACGGGTTGTCTTGCCATGAAACTTCACACGAAGGCTTAGGGGACCATTGTATGAATTTACAAGCCATAAAAATGGCATTGGCATGGCAGAAATATGAAGATGTGCTTGAACCCACCTACCACCCGTTCGATCCCCGGCTTGCGCATCCTGCCTCTCTAGTCGGCTGAGTGCCCGCACGCTCGTTTTGTGTGTTGACTTAGGCATACGAAGTTCATCCCCAGTCTAAGCATACGGAGTTCATTCCCATTCTAAGATCAGACTGGATCGAGGGTTGCGGCAGTAGGATCGGCAGCACGCAGGGGGACCGGGCCAATCCCCGGCTTGCGGATTCTACCTCTCCAGTCGGTTGAGCACCCGCACGCCCGTTTCATGGGTTGGCTTAGGCATAGGGAGTTCATTTCTTGTCTAAGCCCCATCCAGACCGAGGGTTGTGGCAGTGGGACCAGTAGCACGTAAAGGGGGACCGAGCCGATCCTTGGCTTACGCATTATGCCTCTCCGACCGGTTCAGTGCCAGCACGCTCGTTTCGTGGGTTGACTTAGGCATATGGAGTTCATTCCCAGTCTAAGATCAGATTGGACTGAGGGTTGCATTAGCAGGATCGACAGCATGCAGGGGGGACTGGGTCGATCCCCGGCTTATGCATTCTGCCTCTTCGGTCGGCTGAGCGCCCGTACGCTCGTTTCATGGGTTGGGTTAGGCATACAGAGTCCATTCCATGTCTAAGCATATGGAGTTCATTCCCATTCTAAGATCAGACCAAGCTGAGGGTTGTGGCAGCAGGACCAGCAGCAGGTTCGACATCACGCAGGGTGGGACCGGGCCAATCCCCGGCTTGCGCATTCTACCTCTCCGACCGGCTGAGCACCCGCACGCTCATTTCGTGGGTTGGCTTAGGCATACGAAGTTCATTCCATGTCTAAGCCCCAGCCGGACTAAGGGTTGTGGCAGCAGGACCGGTAACGTGATCGATAGCACGTAGAGGGGGACCAGACTGTTCCCCGGCTTGCGCATTATGCCTCTTCGATCGACCTCTTCGGCCGACTGAGCGCCCACACGCTCGTTTCATGGGTTGACTTAGGCATACGAAGTTCATCCCCAATCTAAGCATACAGAGTTCATTCCCAGTCTAAGATCAGATCGGACCGAGGGTTGTGACAGCAGGATCGACAGCATGCAAGGGGGACCGGGCCGATTCCCGACTTGCGCATTCTGCCTCTCCGGCTAGCTGAGGGCCCACACGCCCGTTCCATGGGTTGGCTTAGGCATAGGGAGTCCATTCCATGTCTAAGCCCTAGTCGGACTGAGGGTTGTGGCAGCGGGATCTGCAGCACGCAGGGGGAGCCGGGCCGATCCCCGACTTGTGCATTCTGCCTCTCCGGCCGAATGAGCACCCACACGCCCGTTTCATGGGTTGGCTTAGGTATACGGAGTTCATTCCATGTGTAAGCTCTAGTCGGACTGAAGGTTGTGGTAGTGGGACCGACAGCATGTAGAGGGGGATCGGGCCGATCCCCGGCTTGCGTATTATGCCTCTTCGGCCAGCTTAGCGCCCGCATGCTCGTTTCATGGGTTGACTTAGGCATACGGAGTTCATTCCCAGTGTAAGATCGAATCGGACCGAGGGTTGCAGTAGGAGGATCGACAGCACGCAGGGTAGGACCGGGTCAATCCCCGACTTACGTATTCTGCCTCTCCGGCCGACTGAGCGCCCGTACGCTCGTTTCGTGGGTTGGCTTAGGCATACGGAGTTCATTCCATGTCTAAGCATATGGAGTTCATTCCCAGTCTAAGATCGTGCCGGATCGAGGGTTGCGACAGCAGGACCAGTAGCAGGATCGGCAGCACGCAGGGGGGACCAGGCTGATCCCTGGCTTGTGCATTCTACCTCTCGGCTGGCTGAGTGCCCGCATGCTTGTTTCGTGGGTTAGCTTAGGCATACGGAGTTCATTCCATGTCTAAGCCCCAGTCAGACCGGGGGTTGTGGCAAATGGAGTTCATCCGCAGTCTAAGCATACGGAGCTCATTCCCAGTCTAAGATTTTGAGCCATGGTGCACATATTGGGCTTGGGCATATGCTGGTGCCGTATTTTTTTTGCTCGGGGCACCATCGTCGGAGCATTGTAGGAGAGCCTAACCGACAGCATTGGGGGTTTCGACGATTGGGGGGCCGGGGGGTGTGCACACATGATGTTCGATGGGTGCTGGTACTTGCCCTTATATTGGCCCCCTATCCCTCATCAAACCTCCAGAACTCACACCCCCTTAAAGAGCATTTAAGATTTTATCGGTTTGCTGCCAGTAGCCATTAAAGTGTTTGAAACGGGCACACTTTTGTCAAACGATCACAAAATCTTCTCCACTTCGAGTTTTTGCTGAATTGTTTTGTGCATCACAACAAAAATACAAGGATCACCTTTTTGGGGCCAAAACTCTTTCTAAAACAATTTTAAAAAAATCTCGAACCGCAAAATGTTTCCAAAATCATGAAAAATAGAAAATGGGTCGTCTTGCCACGAAACTTCACATGAAGGCTTAGGGGACCTACCGTTTGATCCCCGGCTTGCGCATTCTGCCTTTCTAGTTGGCTGAGCACCTGCACACCCATTTCGTGGGTTGGCTTAGGCATAGGGAGTTCATTCATAGTCTAAGATTGGATCAGACCGAGGGTTGTGGTGACAAGATTGACAGCACGTAGGGGGGACCTGGCCGATCCCTGGCTTGCGCATTCTACCTCTCTGACTGGCTAAGTGCCCTAACGCTCGTTTCATGGGTTGGCTTAGGCATACGGAGTTCATTCCATGTCTAAGCATACAGAGTTCATTCCCAATCTAAGATTTTGAGCCACACTGCACATGCTGGGCTCGGGCATGTGCTGGTGCCAAATTTTTTTCGCTCGGGGCACCATCGTTGGAGCATCGCCGGAGAGCATAACCGACGGTATTAGGGGTTCCGGTGATTAGGGGGTCGGGGGGGTGTGCGCACATGATGTGAGATGGGTGCTGGTACTTGGCCCTTATATTGGCCCCCTATCCCTCCTCAAACCTCGAGAACTCACACCCCCTTAAAGAGCATTTGAGATTTTATAGGTTTGCTGCCAGTAGCCATTAAAGTGTCTGAAATGGGGACACTTTTTTCAAACGGTCACAAAATCTTCTCCACTTCGACTTTTTAGCTGAATTTTTTTGTGCATGCCAAGAAAAATACAAGGATCACCTCTACCAAATATGAGGACAAAAATCTTTCTGAAAAAATTTAAAAAAATCTTGAACCGTAAAAAGTTTCAAAAATCCTGAAAAATAGAAAACGGGTTGTCTTGCCACGAAACTTCACATGAAGGCTTAGGGGACCATTGTATGAATTGACAAGCCATAAAAATTGCATTGGCACAGCAAAAATTGCTTGAACCCAACTACCACCCGTTCGATCCTCGACTTGTGCATTTTGCCTTTCTGGTCAGCTGAGCACCCGCACGCTCGTTTCGTGGGTTGACAAATGCATACGGAGTTCATCCCCAGTCTAAGCATACAAAGTTCATTCCCAGTCTAAGATCGAATCGGACCGAGGGTTACGACAGCAGGATCGACAGCACGCAGGGGGGATCGGGCTGGTCCCCGGCTTACGCATTTACCTCTCCGGCCGGTTGAGCGACCGCATGCCCGTTTCATGGGTTGGCTTAGGCATAGGGAGTTCATTCCATGTCTAAGCCCCAGCCAGACCAAGTGTTGTGGCAGTGGAACCGGCAGCACGCAGAGGGGACCGGGTCGATCCCCAGCTTGCACATTATGCCTCTCTGGTCGGCTCAATGCCCACACGTTCGTTTCGTGGGTTGACATAGGCATACGGAGTTCATTCCCAGTCTAAGATCGAACCAAACCAAGGGTTGTGGTAGCAGGATTGATAGCACGTAGGGGGGAGCGGGTCGATCCCCGGCTTGCACATTCTGCCTCTCCGGTAGGCTGAGCACCCACACGCTCGTTTCGTGGGTTGACTTAGGCATACGGAGTTCATACCATGCCTAAGCATACGGAGTTCATTCCCAGTCTAAGATCAGACTGGATCGAGGGTTGTAGCAACAGAACCAGCAGCAGGATCGGTAGCATGCAGGGGGGGATCGGGTCGATCCCCAGCTTACGCATTTTACCTCTCCGACTGGCTGAGCGCCCACACGCTTGTTTCGTGGGTTGGCTTAGGCTTACGGAGTTCATTCCATGTGTAAGCCCCAGCCAGACTGAGGGTTGCGGCAGCAAGATCACCAGCAGGATCGACAGCACGCAGAGGGGGACCGGGCTGATCCCCGACTTACACATTATGCCTTTCTGACCGGCTGAGCGCCCGTACGCTCGTTTTGTGGGTTGACTTAGGCATACGGAGTTCATCCCTAGTTTAAGCATACGAAGTTCATTCCTAGTCTAAGATTGAACCAGACCGAGTGTTGCGACAGCAGGATCGGTAGCGTAGGGGAGATCGGGTCGATCCCTGGCTTACGCATTCTGCCTCTCCGGCCGACTGAGCGCCCGCACGCCCATTTCGTGGGTTGGCTTAGGCATAGGAGTTCATTCCATGTCTAAGCCCCAGCCAGACCGAGGGTTGTGGAAGTGGGACCGACAGCACGTAGAGGGGGATCGAGCTGATCCCTAGCTTGCCCATTTGCCACTTCGGTCGACTCAGTGCCCGCGCGCTCGTTTCGTGGGTTGACTTATGCATACAAAGTTAATTCTCTATCTAAGATCAAACTGGACTGAGGGTTGTAGCAGCAAGATCGACAACACGCTGGGGGGACCGGGTCAATCCCCGGCTTGCGCATTCTGCCTTTTCGACCGGTTAAGCGCCCGTACGCTCATTTCGTGGGTTGGCTTTGGCATACGGAGTTCATTCCACGTCTAAGCGTGTGGAGTTCATTCCCAGTCTAAGATTTTGAGCCATGGTACACATGCTAGGCTCGGGCATGCGCTGGTGCCGTATTTTTTTCGCCCGGGGCACCATCACCGGAGAGCCTAATCGACGGCATTGGGGGTTTCGACGATTGGGCGGGCCGGGGGGTGTGCGCACATGATGTGCGATGGGTGCTAGTAGTTGGAACTTATATTGGCCCCTATCCCTCATCAAACCTCAAGAACTCACACCCCCTTATAGAGTATTTGAGATTTATAGGTTGGCTGCCAGTAGCCATTAAAGTGTATGAAATGGGGACACTTTTTTCAAACGGTCACAAAATCTTCTCCACTTCGACTTTTTTAGCTAAATTTTTTTGTGCATGCCAACAAAAATACAAGGATCACTTCTACCAAGTTTGGGTACAAAACACTTTCTAAAAAAGTTTCAAAATTCATGAAAAATAGAAAATGGGTCGTCTTGCCATGAAACTTCACATGAAGGCTTAGGGGACCATTGTATGAATTTACAAGCCATAATAAAGGCATTGGCATGGTAGAAATATGAAGATGTGCTTGAACCCACCTAGCACCCGTTCGATCCCCGGCTTGCTCTTGCCTCTCTGGTCGATTGAGCGCCCGCACGCTCATTTTATGGGTTGACTTAGGCATACGGAGTTCATCCCCAGCCTAAGCGTAAGGAGTTCATTCCCAGTCTAAGATCGAACTGGACCGAGGGTTACGGCAGCAGGATCGACAGCACGCATGGTGGATCGGGTCGATCCCCGGCTTGCGCATTTTGCCTCTTCGGCCGGCTGAGCACCCTACACCCGTTTCGTGGGTTGGCTTAGGCATAGGGAGTTCATTCCATGTCTAAGCCCTAGCCAGACCGAGGGTTGTGGTAGTGGGACCGACAGCATGCAGAAGGGGACCGGGTCGATCCTCGGCTTACGCATTATGCCTCTTCGACCGGCTCAGCGCCCGCACGCTCATTTCGTGGGTTGACTTATGCGTACGGAGTTAATTCCCAGTCTAAGATCAGACCAGACCGAAGGTTGTGGCAGCAGAATCGACAGCACACAGTGAGGGACCGAGCCGATCCTCGGCTTGAGCATTCTGTCTCTCTGGTCGACTGAGCGCCCGCACGCTCGTTTCATGGGTTAACTTAGGCATACAGAGTTCATCCCCAGTCTAAGCATACGGAGTTCATTCCCAGTCTAAGATCAGACCGGACTGAGGGTTACGGCAGTAGGATCAGCAGCACATGGAGGGGACTGGGCCGATCCTCGGATTACGCATTCTACCTCTCCGGTCAGCTGAACGGCCACACAGCCGTTTCGTGGGATGGCTTAGGCATAGGGAGTTCATTCCAAGTCTAAGCCCCAGTCGAACCGAGGGTTGTGGCAGCAGGGCCTGCAGCATGCAGAGGGGGACCAGGTCGATCCCGGCTTGCACATTATGCCTCTCCGATCGGCTCAACGCCCGCACGCTCGTCTCATGGGTTGACTTAGGCATACGAAGTTCATTCCCTGTCTAAGATCGACCAAACCGAGGGTTGCGCAGCAGGATCGACAACACGTAGGGGACCGGGCCGATCCTCGACTCGCACATTCTTCCTCTCCGACCGGCTGAGCGCCTGCACACTCATTTCGTGGGTTGGCTTAGGCATATGAAGTTCATTCCATGTCTAAGCCCCCGCCAGACCGAGGGTTGTGGCAGCAGGACCAGCAGCAGGATCAGCAGCATGCATAGGGGGATTGGGCTAATCCCCGGCTTGCGCATCATGCCTTTCCGACCATCTGAGCGACCGTACGCTAGTTTCATGGGTTGACTTAGGCATACGAAGTTCATCCCCAGTCTAAGCATACGGAGTTCATTCCCAGTCTAAGATCAGACTGGACCGAGGCTTACGACAGTAGCATCGGCACACGCAGGGGGGACCGGGCCGATCCCTTGCTTGCGCATTCTGTCTCTCCAGCCGGTTGAGCTCTCGCATGGTCGTTTCGTGGGTTGGCTTAGGCATAGGGAGTTCATTCCTTGTCTAAGCCCCAGCCGGACCGAGGGTTGTGGTAGCGGGATTGGCAGCAGCAGAGGGGGATCGGGCCGATCCCCGACTGGTGCATTATGCCTCTCCGATCGGCTCAGTGCCCGCACGCTTCTTTCGTGTGTTGACTTAGGCATGCGGAGTTCATTCCCTATCTAAGATTAGACCAGACTAAGGGTTGCAACAGCAGGATCAACAGCATGCAGTGGGACAGGACCGATCCCCGGCTTGCGCATTCTGCCTCTCTGACCAGCTGAGCACCCGCACGCCCATTTCGTGGGTTGGCTTAGGCATAAGGAGTTCATTCCATGTCTAAGCCCCAGCCAGACTGAGGGTTGTGGCTGCGAGGACCGACAGCACGCAGAGGGGGACTGGGTCGATCCCCGGCTTGCGCATTATGCCTCTCCAGCCAGCTCAGCGCCAGCACGCTCGTTTCGTGGGTTGACTTAGGCATACGGAGTTCATTCCTAGTCTAAGATCGGATCGGACTGAGGGTTGCAGTAGCAGGATCGACAGCACACAGGGGGGACCAGGTTGATCTCCAGCTTGCGCATTCCGCCTCTCCGAGCGACTGAGCGCCCGTACGCTCATTTCGTGGGTTGGCTTAGGCATACAGAGTTTATTCCATGCCTAAGCATACGGAGTTCATTCCTAGTCTAAGATCAGACCAGACCGAAGGTTGCGACAGCAGGACCAGTATCAGGATCGACTACACGTAGGGGGGACCAGGTCGATCCCGCTTACGCATTCTGCCTCTCCTGCCTGCTGAGCGCCCGTACGCTCGTTTCGTGGGTTGGCTTAGGCATACGAAGTTCATTCCATGTTTAAACCCCAGTCAGACCAAGGGTTGTGGCAATAGGACCGACAGTCGGATCGGCAACACGCAGAGGGGGACCGGGCTGATCCCTGGCTTACGCGTTATGCCTCTCCGACCGACCTCTCCGTCGGCTGAGCGCCCGTACGCTCGTTTCATGGGTTGACTTAGGCATATGGAGTTCATCCCCAGTCTAAGCATACGGAGCTCATTCCCAGTCTAAGATCAAACCGATCGAGGGTTGCGGCAGCAGGATCAGCAGCACGCAGGGGGGACCAACCCAATCCTCGGCTTGCGCATTTTGCCTCTCCAGTCGGCTGAGCACCCGCACGTCCGTTTCGTGGGTTGGCTTAGGCATAGGGAGTTCATTCCATGTCTAAGCCCCAGTCAGACTGAGGGTTGTGGTGGCGGGACCTGCATCACGCAGAAGGGGACCGAGCCGATCCCCGGTTTGTGCATTATGCCTCTTCGATCGGCTCAACGCCCGTACGCTCGTTTTGTGGGTTGACTTATACGTACGGAGTTCATTCCCAGTCTAAGATCAGACCGGATTGAGGGTTGCGGCAGTAGGATCAACAGCACGTAGGGGGGATCGGGCCAATCCCCGGCTTGCACATTCTACCTCTCCGACCGACTGAGCGCCTGCGCGCTCGTTTCGTGGGTTGGCTTAGGCATACGGAGTTCATTCCACGTCTAAACATACGGAGTTCATTCCCAGTCTAAAATTTTTTGCATGCCAACAAAAATACATGGATCACCTCTACCAAATTTGGGGACAAAACTCTTTCTAAAAAAATTTTAAAAAATCTCGAACCGCAAAAAGTTTCAAAAATCATGAAAAATAGAAAACGGATCGTCTTGCCACGAAACTTCACAAGAAGGCTTAGGGGACCATTGTATGAATATACAAGCCATAAAAATGGCATTGGCATGGCAGAAATATGAAGATGTGTTTGAACCCACCTACCACCCGTTCGATCCCCAGCTTGCGCATCCTGCCTCTCCAGTCAGCTAAGCACATGCACGCTCGTTTCGTGAGTTGACTTAGCCATACGGAGTTCATCCCTAGTCTAAGCATACGGAGTTCATTCCCAGTGTAAGATTGGATCAGACCGAGGGTTGCGACAGCAGGATCGGTAGCACGCAGGGGGGACCAGGCCGATCTTCGGCTTGCGCATTCTGCCTTTCTGACCGGCTGAGCACCCGCACGCCCGTTTCGTGGGTTGGCTTAGGCATAGGGAGTTCATTCCATGTCTAAGCCCCAGTCGGACCGAGGGTTTTGGCAACGGGACCGGTAGCACGCAGAGGGGGACTGGGCCGATCCCTGGCTTGCGCATTACGCCTCTCCGGCCAGCTCAGCGCCCGCACGCTCGTTTCGTGGGTTGACTTAGGAATATAGAGTTCATTCCCAATCTAAGATCAACTGGATCGAGGGTTACGGTAGTAGGATCGACAGCACGTAAGGGGACCGGGCCGATCCCCAGCTTGCGCATTCTGCCTCTCTGACCGGCTGAGCGCCCGCACGCTCGTTTCGTGGGTTGGCTTAGGCATACGGAGTTCATTCCATGTCTAAGCCCCAGTTCGACCGAGGGTTGTAGCAGCAGGACCGGCAACTGGATCGACAGCACGCGGAAGGGGACCGGGCTGATCCCCGGCTTGCGCATTATGCCTCTCTGGCCGACTGAGCGCCCGCACGCTCATTTCGTGGGTTGACTTAGGCATACGGAGTTCATCACCAATCTAAGCATACGGAGTTCATTCCCATTCTTAGATCAAAAGGAACGAGTGTTGCGGCAGCAGGATCGGCAGCACGCAGGGGGGACCGGGCCGATCCCCTGCTTGCGCATTCTGCCTCTCCAGCCGGCTGAGCACCCGCATGGTCGTTTCGTGGGTTGGCTTAGGCATAGGGAGTTCATTCCATGTCTAAGCCCCAGCCAGACCGAGGGTTGTAGTAGCAGGATCGGCAGCACGTGGAGGGGGACCGGGCTGATCCCCGACTTGCGCATTATGCCTCTCCGGCCATCTGAGCGACCATACGCTCATTTCGTGGGTTGACTTAGGCATACGGAGTTCATCCCCAGTCTAAGCATACGGAGTTCATTCCCAGTCTAAGATCAGACTGGACCGAGGCTTACGGTAGTAGGATCGGCACACGCAGGGGGGACCGGGCCGATCCCCTGCTTGCGCATTCTGCCTCTCCAATCGGTTGAGCGCCCGCATGGTCGTTTCGTGGGTTGGCTTAGGCATAGGGAGTTCATTCCATGTCTAAGCCCCAGCCGGACCGAGGGTTGTGGTAGCGGGATCGGCAGCACGTAGAGGGGGATCGTGCCAATCCCCGGCTAGCGCATTATGCCTCTCCGATCGGCTCAATGCCCGCACGCTCGTTTCGTGGGTTAACTTAGGCATACGGAGTTCATTCCCAGTCTAAGATTAGATCGGACTGAGGGTTGCAGCAGCAAGATCGACAGCATGCAGGGTGACAGGGCTGATCCCTGGCTTGCGCGTTCTGCCTCTCTGACCAGCTGAGCACCCGCACGCCCATTTCGTGGGTTGGCTTAGGCATAGGGAGTTCATTCCATGTCTAAGCCCCAGACGGATCGAGGGTTGTGGCTGCGGGACCGACAGCACGCAGAGGGGGACCGGGTCGGTCCTTGGCTTGCGTATTATGCCTCTCCAGCCAGCTCAGTGCCAGCACGTTCGTTTCATGGGTTGACTTAGGCATACGGAGTTCATTCCTAGTCTAAGATTGGATCGGACTGAGGGTTGCAGTAGCAGGATCGACAGCACACAGGGGGATCGGGTCGATCTCTGGCTTGCACATTCTGCCTCTCCGACCGACTGAGCGCCCGCACGCTCATTTCGTGGGTTGGCTTAGGCATACGGAGTTCATCACCAGTCTAAGCATACGGAGTTCATTCCCATTCTAAGATCAAAAGGAACTGAGGGTTGCGGCAGCAGGATCGGTAGCACGCAGGGGGGACCGGGCCAATCCCCGACTTGCACATTCTGCCTCTCCGGCCGACTGAGCACCCGCATGCCCATTTTGAGGGTTGGCTTAGGCATAGGGAGTTCATTCCATGTCTAAGCCCCAGCCAAACCGAGGATTGTGGCAGCAGGACCGGCAGCGTGATCGATAGCACGTTAAGGGGGACCGGGCTGTTCCCTAGCTTACGCATTATGCCTCTCCGATCGACCTCTTCGGTCGATTGAGTGCCCGCACACTCATTTCATGGATTGACTTAGGCATACGAAGTTCATCCCCAATCTAAGTATACAGAGTTCATTCCCAGTCTAAGATCAGATCGGATCGAGGGTTGTGACAGCAAGATCGACAGCATGCAGGGGGGACCGGGCCGATTCTCGACTTGCGCATTCTGCCTCTCCGATCGGTTGAGGGCCCGCACGCCTGTTTCTTGTGTTGGCTTAGGCATAGGGAGTTCATTCCATGTCTAAGCCCCAGTTGGACCGAGGGTTGTGGCAGCACGCAGAAGGGGATCGGGCTGATCCCCTGCTTGCGCATTATGCCTCTTCGACCGACTCAGTGCCCGCACGCTCGTTTCGTGGGTTGACTTATGCAGACAGAGTTCATTCTCAGTCTAAGATCAGACCAGACCCAGGGTTACGACAGCAGGATTGACAAAACGCAGGGGGGATCGGGCCGATCCCCGGCTTGTGCATTCTGCCTCTCCGGCCGACTGACCGCCAGTACGCTCGTTTCGTGGGTTGGCTTAGGCATACGGAGTTTATTCCATGTCTAAGCATATGGAGTTCATTCCTAGTCTAAGATTTTGAGCCATGATGCACATGCTGGGCTCAGGCATGTGCTGGTGCCACATTTTTTTCGTCAGGGGCACCATCGCCGAAGCATCGTCGGAGAGCCTAACCGGCGGCATTGGGGGTTTCGACGATTGGGGGGGCCGAGGGGTGTGTGCACATGATGTGCGATGGGTGCTCGTACTTGGCCCTTATATTGGCCCCCTATCCCTCATCAAACCTCGAGAAATCACACCCCCTTAAAGAGCATTTGAGATTTTATAGGTTTGCTACCGGTAGCCAATAAAGTGTCTGAAATATGGACACTTTTTTCAAGCGGTCACAAAATCTTCTCCACTTCGAGTTTTTAGCTGAATGTTTTTGTGCATGCCAAAAAAAATACAAGGATCACCTCTACCAAATTTGGGGACAAAACTCTTGCTAAAAAAATTTAAAAAAATCCCGAACCTTAAAAAGTTTCAAAAATCATGAAAAATAGAAAACGGGTCGTCTTGCCATGAAACTTCACATGAAGGCTTAGGGGACCCTTGTATGATTTTACAAGGCTGAAAAAATGGCATTGGCATGGCAGAAATATGAATATGTGCTTGAACCCACCTACCACCCGTCCGATCCCCGGCTTGCGCATCCTGACTCTCTGGTCGGCTGAGCGCCCGCACGCTCGTTTCATGGGTTGACTTGGGCATACGGAGTTCATCCCCAGTCTAAGCATACGGAGTTCATTCCCGGTCTAAGATCGGACCGGATCGAGGGTTGCGGCAGCAGGATCGACAGCACGCAGGGGGGACCGGGCCGATCCTCAGATTGCGCATTCTGCCTCTCCGACCGGCTAAGTGCCCGCACGCCCGTTTCGTTGGTTGGATTAGGCATAGGGAGTTCATTCCATGTCTATGCCCCAACCGGATCGAGGGTTGTGGCAGCGGGACCGACAGCACGAAGAGGGGAATCGGGCCGATCCCCGGCTTGCTCATTATGCCTCTCCAGCCGGCTCAATGCCCGCACGCTCATTTCGTGGGTTGACTTAGGCATACATAGTTCATTCCCAGTCTAAGATTGGATCGAACCGAGGGTTGTGGTAGCAGGATCGATGCACGCAGGGGGGACCGGGCCGATCCTTGGCTTGCACATTCTACCTCTCCGGTCGGCTGAGCACCCGCACGCTCGTTTCGTGGCTTGGCTTAGGCATACGGAATTCATTCCATGTCTAAGCATACGTTAATTCCCAGTCTAAGATAGGATCAAACCGAGGGTTGCGATAGTAGGACTAGCAGCAGGATCGACATCACGCAAAAGGGATCGAGATGATCCTTGGCTTACGCATTCTGCCTCTCCGACTGGCTGAGCACTCGCACGCTCATTTCATGGGTTGGCTTAGGCATACAGAATTCATTCCATGTCTAAGCCCTAGCCAGACTGAGGGTTGTGGTAGCAAGACCAACAGCGGGATTGGCAGCACACAGAGGGGGACCGGGCTGATCCTCTGCTTGTGCATTATGCCTCTCCGATCGGCCTCTCTGATCGGTTGAGCGCTCGTACGCTCGTTTTATGGGTAGACTTAGGCATACAGAGTTCATCCCCAGTCTAAGCATACAGAGTTCATTCCCAATCTAAAATCGGACCGAACCGAGGGTTGCGACAGTAGGATCGACAGCACGTAGGGGGACCGGGTTGATCCTCAACTTGCGCATTCTACCTCTCCGGTCGGCTGAGCACCCGCACGCTCGTTTCGTGGGTTGGCTTAGGCATAAAGAGTTCATTCCAAGTCTAAGCTCGAGCCGGACCGAGGGTTGTGGCAGCAGGACTGGCAGCACGCAGAAGGGGACTGGTCGATCCCCGGCTTGCGCATTATGCCTCTTCGGCCGTCTCAGCGCCCGCACGCTCATTTCGTGGGTTGAGTTATGCATACGGAGTTCATTCCCAGTCTAAGATCAGACCAAATCGAGGGTTGTGGCAGCAGGATCGACAGCACACAGGGTGGATCGGGTCGATCCCCGACTTGCGCATTCTGCCTCTTTGGCCTGCTGAGCGCCTGCACGCTCGTTTCGTGGGTTGCTTTAGGCATACGGAGTCCATTCCATGTCTAAGCATACGGAGTTCATTCCCAGTCTAAGATTTTGAGCCACGGTGCACATCCTGGGCTCGGGCATGTGCTGGTGTAGCATTTTTTTCCCTAGGGAACTATCGTCGGAGAATCGCTGAAGAGCCTAACCGGTGGCATTGGGGGTTCCGGCGATTGGGGGGGCCAGGGGGTATGCATACATGATGTGCGATGGATGCTGGTACTTGGCCCTTATATTGGCCCCCTATCCCTCATCAAACCTCAAGAACTCACACCCCCTTAAAGAACATTTCAAATTTTATAGGTTTGCTGCCAGTAACCATTAAAGTGTCTGAAATGGGGACACTTTTTTCAAACGGTCACAAAATCTTCTCCACTTCGAGTTTTTAGCTGAATTTTTTTTGCATGCCAAAAAAAATACAAGGATCACCTCTACCAAATTTGGGACAAAACTCTTTCTAAAAAAATTTAAAAAAATCTCGAACCGCAAAAAGTTTAAAAAATCATGAAAAATAGAAAACGGGTCGTCTTGCCACGAAACTTCACATGAAGGCTTAGGGGACCATTGTATGAATTTACATGCCATAAAAATGGCATTGGCATGGCAGAAATATAAGATGTGCTTGAACCCACCTACCACCCGTTCGATCCTCGGCTTGCGCATCATGCCTCTCTGGTCGGCTGAGCGCCCGCACGTTGGTTTCTGGGTTGACTTAGGCATACGGAGTTCATCCCTAGTCTAAGCATGCAGAGTTCATTCCCAGTCTAGGATCAGACCAGACCGAAGGTTGCGGCAGCAGGATCGGTAGCACGCAGGGGGGACCGGGCCGGTCCCCGGCTTACGTATTTTGCCTCTCCGATCGGCTGAGTGCCCGAATGCCCGTTTCATAGGTTCGCTTAGGCATAAGGAGTTCATTCCATGTCTAAGCCCCAGCCGGACTGAGGGTTGTGGCAGCGGGATCGGTAGCACGCAGAGGGGACCGGGCTGATCCCCGACTTGCGCATTATGCCTCTTCCGGTCGATGCAGTATCCGCACGCTTGTTTCGTGGGTTGACTTAGGCATACAGAGTTCATTCCCAGTCTAAGATCGGATCGGACCGAGGGTTACGATAGTAGGATTGACAGCACGCAGGGGGGACCAGGCTGATCCCCTAGCTTGCAAATTCTGCCTCTCCGATCGGCTGAGCGCCCGCACGCTCGTTTCCTGGGTTGGCTTAGGCATACGGAGTTCGTTCCATGTCTAAGCATAAGGAGTTCATTCCCAGTCTAAGATCAGACCAGACCGAAGGTTGCGGCAGCAGGACCAGAAGCAGGATCGACACCACGTAGGGGGGATCAGGTCGATACTTAGGTTACGCATTCTGCCTCTCCGGCCAGTTGATCAGCCCGCACACTCATTTCATGGGTTGGCTTAGGCATACGAAGTTCATTCCATGTCTAAGCCCTAGTCGGACCGAGGGTTGTGGTAGCAAGACTGGCAGCGGGATCGACAGCATGTAGAGGGGGATCGGGCTGATCCTCGGCTTGCGCATTATGCCTCTCCGGTCGGCTCAACATCTGCACGCTCGTTTCGTGAGTTGACTTAGGCATACAGAGTTCATTCCCAGTCTAAGATTGAATCAGACCAAGGGTTGCGGCAGCAAGATCGACAGTACACAGGGGGGACCAGGTCGATCCCCAACTTGCGCATTCTGCCTCTCCGGTCGGCTGAGCACCCGCACGCTCGTTTCATGGTTGGCTTAGGCATACGGAGTTCATTCCATGTCTAAGCATAAGGAGTTCATTCCCAGTCTAAGATCATACTAGATTGAGGGTTACGGTAGCAGGACCAGAAGCAGGATCGATAATAAGCAGGGGGGACCAGGTCGATCCCCGGCTTGCGCATTCTGCCTCTCTGGCTGGCTGAGCGCCTGCACGCTCGTTTCGTGGGTTGACTTAGGCATACGGAGTTCATCCCCAGTCTAAGCATACGGAGTTCATTCCCAGTCTAAGATCAAACCGGACCAAGGGTTGCAGCAGTAGGATCGGCAGCACGCAGGGGGGATCGGGCCGATCCTCGGCTTACGCATTGTGCCTCTCCGGTTGGCTCAGCGCCCGCACGCTCGTTTCGTGGGTTGACTTATGCGTACGGAGTTCATTCCCAGTCCAAGATCAGACCAGACCGAGGGTTGTGGTAGCAAGATCGATAGCACGTAGGGGTGATCGGGCCGATCCCTGGCTAGTGCATTCTGCCTCTCCGACCGACTGAGCGCCCTCACGTTCATTTCATGGGTTGGCTTAGGCATACGGAGTTCATTCCATGTCTAAGCATACGGAGTTCATTCCCAGTCTAAGATTTTGAGCTACGGTGCACATGCTGGGCTCGAGCATGTGCTGGTGTCACTTTTTTTTCACCCAGGGCACCATCGTCGGAGCATCATCGAAGAGTCTAACCAGCGGCATTGGGGGTTCCGACGATTGGGGGGCCGGGGGGTGTGCGCACATTATTTGCGATGGGTGCTGGTATTTGGCCCTTATATTGGCCCCCTATCCCTCATCAAACCTTGAGAACTCACACCCCCTTAAAGAGCGTTTGAGATTTTATAGGTTTGCTGCCAGTACCCATTAAAGTGTTTGAAATAGGGACTCTTTTTTCAAATGGTCACCAAATCTTCTCCACTTCGAGTTTTTAGCTAAAATTTTTTTTGCATGCCAAAAAAAATACAAGGATCAGCTCTACCAAATTTAGGGACAAAAAACTTTCTAAAAAAATTTTAAAAAATCTCGAACCAAAAAAAGTTTTGAAAATCGTGAAAAATAAAAAATGGGTCGTCTTGCCACGAAACTTCATATGAAGGCTTAGGGGACCATTATATGAATTTACAAGCCATAAAAATGGCATTGGCATGGCATAAATATGAAGATGTGCTTGAACCCACCTACCACCCGTTCGATCCCCGACTTGCGCATCCTGCCTCTCTGGTCGATTGAGCTTCCGCACGCTCGTTTCGTGGGTTGACTTAGGCATTCGGAGTTCATCCCCAGTCTAAGAATACGGAGTTCATTCCCAGTCTAAGATCAGACTGGACCGAGCCTTACGACAGTAGGATCGACACACGCAGGGGGGACCGAGCCGATCCCCTGCTTGCACATTCTGCCTCTTCAGCCGGCTGAGCGCCCGTATGGTCGTTTCATGGGTTGGCTTAGGCATAGGGAGTTCATTCCATGTTTAAGCCCCAGCTGGATCGAGGGTTGTGGTAGCGGGATCGGTAGCACGCAGAGAAGGATCGGGCCGATCCCCGGCTAGCACATTATGCCTTTCCGATCGGCTAAGTGCCCGCACGCTCATTTCATGGGTTGACTTAGGCATACGGAGTTCATTCCCAGTCTAAGATCGGACCAGACCGAGGGTTTCGACAGTAGGATCTACAACACACAGGGGGGACTAGGCCGATCCCTGGCTTGCGCATTTTGCCTCTCCGACCAGCTGAACGCCTGCACGCTCATTTCGTGGGTTGGCTTAGGTATACGGAGTTCATTCCATGTCTAAGCATACGGACCGAGGGACCAGCAGCAGGATCGATAGCTCACAGGGGGGACCGAGCCGATCCTCGACTTACGCATTCTCCTCTCTGACCGACTGAGCGCCCGCACGCTCGTTTCGTGGGTTAGTTTAGGCATACGGAGTTCATTCTATATTTAAGCCCCAGCCAGACCAAGGGTTATGGTAGCAGGATCGGCAGCGGGATCGGTAGCACGTAGAGAGGGACCGAGCTGATCCCCGACTTGTGCATTATGCCTCTCCGGTCAGCCTTTCCAGCCGGTTGAGTGCCCACACGCTCGTTTCGTGGGTTGACTTAGGTATATGAAGTTCATCCCCAGTCTAAGCATACGGAGTTCATTCCCAGTCTAAAAGGCACGCAGAGGGGAACTGGGCCGATCCTCGTCTTGAACATTATGCCTCTCCGATCGGCTCAGTGCCCGAACACTTGTTTCGTGGGTTGACTTAGGCATATGGAGTTCATTCCCAACCTAAGATCGGATCGGATCGAGGGTTACGGTAGTAGGATCGACAGCACGTAGGGGTGATCGGGTCGATCCCTGACCTGTTCATTCTGCCTCTCCGATCGGCTGAAGACCCGCACGCTCATTTCGTGGGTTGGCTTAGGCATATGAAGTTCATTCCATGTCTAAGCATATGGAGTTCATTCCCAGTCTAAGATCGGATTGGACCAAGGGTTAAGGTAGCAAGAGCAGCAGTAGGATCGACAGCACGCAGGGAGGACCGGGTCGATCCCCAGCTTGTGCATTCTGCTCCTTCGGCTAGCCTCTCCGGCTGGCTGAGTGCCCGCACGCTCGTTTCGTGGGTTGACTTAGGCATACAGAGTTCATCCCGAGTCTAAGCATACGAAGTTCATTCCCAGTCTAAGATCAGATTGGACCGAGGGTTACGGCAGTAGGATCGAACCGGTCCCCAGCTTGCGCATTCTGCCCCTCTGGTCGGCTGAGTGCCCACACGCTCGTTTCCTGGGTTGGCTTAGGGATACGGAGTTCATTCCCTATCTAAGCATACGAAGTTCACTCCCAGTCTAAGAGTTTAAGCCACGGTGCACATGCTGGGCTTAGGCATTTTCTGGTGCCACATTTTTTTTGCCCGGGGCACCATCACCGAAGCATCACCGGAGAGCCTAACCGACGGCATTGGGGGTTTCGATGATTGGGGGGTCGGGGGGTGTGCACACATGATGTGCGATGGGTGCTGGTACTTGGCCCTTATATTGGCCCCCTATCCCTCATCAAACCTCGAGACCCCACACCCCCTTAAAGAGCATTTGAGATTTTATAGGTTTGCTGCCAGTAGCCATTAAAGTGTCTGAAATGGGGACACTTTTTTCAAACGATCACAAAATCTTCTCCACTTCAAGTTTTTAGCTGAATTGTTTTGTGCATGCCAACAAAAGTACAAGGATTACCTCTACCAAATTTGGACACAAAAAGCTTTCTAAAAAAATTTTAAAAAATCTCGAACCGTAAAATGTTTTGAAAATCGTGAAAAATAGAAAACGAGTCGTCTTGCCATGAAACTTCACATGAAGGCTTAGGGGACCATTGCATGAATTTACAAGCCTTAAAAATGGCATTGGCAAGGCAAAAATATGAAGATGTGCTTGAACCAACCTACCACCTGTTCGATCCCCAGCTTGCGCATCCTGCCTCTTTGGTTGGCTGAACTGGACCGATGGTTGTGGCAGCAGGATCGGTAGCATGTAGAGGGGGACTGGGCCGATCCCTGGCTTGCGTATTATGCCTCTCCGGCTAGCTCAGTGCCCGCACGCTCGTTTTGTGGGTTGACTTAGGCATACGGAGTTCATTCCCAATCTAAGATCGGATCGAACTGAGGCTTGCGGCAATGGGATCGACAACACGCAGAGGGGACTGGGCCAATCCCCGGCTTGCACATTCTACCTCTTTGGTCGGCCGAGTGCCCGCATGCCCATTTCGTGGGTTGACTTAGGCATAGGGAGTTCATTCCATGTCTAGGCCCCAGCCGGATCGAGGGTTGTGGCAGCTGGACCGGGGAGCACGTGGAGGGGGATCGAGCAGATCGTCGGCTTACGCATTATGCCTCTCCGACTGGCTCAGTGCCCGCACGCTCCTTTCATGGGTTGACTTAGGCATACAGAGTTCATTCCCAGTGTAAGATCGGATCAAACCGAGGGTTGCGGCAGCAGGATCGACAGCACGCAGGGGTGATCGGGCCGGTCCCGACTTGTGCATTTTTCCTCTTCGGTCGACTGAGCACCCGCAAGCTCATTTCGTGGGTTGGCTTAGGCATACGGAGTTCATTCCATGTCTAAGCATACGAAGTTCATTCCCAGCCTAAGATCAGACTGGACTGAGGGTTGTGGTAGTAGGACCAGCAACAGGATCGACAGCACGTAGGGGGACCGGGCCGATCCCCGACTTGCGTATTCTTCCTGTCCGACCGACTGAGCGCCCGCACGCTCGTTTCGTGGGTTGACTTAGGCATACAGAGTTCATCCCCAGTCTAAGCATACAGAGTTCATTCCAGTCTAAGATCAGATCAGACTGAGGGTTACGGCAGCAGGATCGATAGCATGCAGGTGGGATCGGGTCGGTCCCCGGCTTGCGCATTCTGCCTCCCCGACCGGCTGAGGGCCCGCACGCCCGTTTCGTGGGTTGGCTTAGGCATAGGGAGTTCATTCCACGTATAAGCCCCAGCCAGACTGAGGGTTGTGCCAGTGGGATCGGCAGCACATAGAAGGGGATCGGGTCGATCCCCGACTTGCGCATTCTGCCTCTCCGGTCGGCTGAGCGCCCGCACGCTCGTTTCGTGGGTTGGCTTAGGCATACGGAGTTCATTCCATGTCTAAACATACGGAGTTCATTCCCAGTGTAAGAGTTTGAGCCACGGTACACATGCTAGGCTCGGGCATGTGCTGGTGCCACATTTTTTTTGCCCGAGGCACCATCGTCGGAGCATCCCCGGAGAGCCTAACTGGCGGCATTGGGGGTTCCGACGATTGGGAGGGCCGGGGGGGTGTGCGCACAAGATGTGCGATGGGTGCTGGTACTTGGCCCTTATATTGGTCCCCTATCCCTCATCAAACCTCAAGAACTCACACCCCTTTAAAGAGCATTTGAGATTTTATAGGTTTGCTGCCAGTAGCCATTAAAGTGTCTGAAATGGGGACACTTTTTTCAAACGGTCACAAAATCTTCTCCACTTCGAGTTTTTAGCTGAATTTTTTTGGCATGCCAAAAAAAGTACAAGGATTACCTCTACCAAATTTGGACACAAAATTCTTTCTAAAAAAAATTTAAAAAATCCTGAAACGTAAAAAGTTTCAAAAATCATGAAAAATAAAAAACGGGTCGTCTTGCCGCGAAACTTCACATGAAGGCTTAGGGGACCATTGTATGAATTTACAAGCCATAAAAATGGCATTGGCATGGTAGAAATATGAAGATGTACTTGAACCCACCTACCATCCGTTCGATCCCTGGCTTGCGCATCCTACCTCTCTGGTCGGCTGAGCGTCCGCACACTCGTTTCATGGGTTGACTTAGGCATACAGAGTTCATCCCCAGTCTAAGCATATGGAGTTCATTCTCAGTCTAAGATCAGACCGAATTGAGGGTTGCGGCAGCAGGATCGACAGCATGTAGGGGACCAGGCCGATCCCTAGCTTGCACATTCTGCCTCTCCGATCGGCTGAACGCCCGCACACCCTTTTCATGGGTTGGCTTAGGCATACGGAGTTCATTCCATGTCTAAGCCCTAGCCGAATTGAGGGTTGTGGCAGCAGGACCTGCAGCACGTAGAGGGGGATTGGGTTGATCCCCAACTTGTGCATTATGCCTCTCTGATTGGCTCAACGCCCGTACGCTCATTTTATGGGTTGACTTAGGCATACGGAGTTCATTCCCAGTCTATGATTGGACCGGACTGAAGGTTGTGGCAGTAGGTTCGACAGCACGCAGGGGGAGCAGGTCGGCCCCCGACTTACGTATTCTACCTCTCCAGCCAGTTGAGCACCTGTACACTCGATTCGTGGGTTGGCTTAGGCATACGGAGTTCATTCCATGTCTAAGCATAAGGAGTTCATTCCCAGTCTAAGATCGGATCAGACCAAGGGTTGCGATAGCAGGATTGGCAGCACACAAGAGGGAACCGGGCTGATCCCCGACTTGCACATTCTACCTCTCCGGCCGGCTGAGCGCCTGCATGCTCGTTTCGTGGGTTGGCTTAGGCATACGGAGTTCATTCCATGTCTAAGCCCCAGCTGGACTGAGGGTTGTAGCAGTAGGACCGATAGCGGGATCGGTAGCATGCAGAAGGGGACCGGGTTGATTCTCGGCTTGCACATTATGTCTCTCCGACCGACCTCTCGACCGGTTGAGCGGCCGCACTTTCGTTTCGTGGGTTGACTTAGGCATATGGAGTTCATCCCCAGTCTAAGCATACAGAGTTCATTCCCAGTCTAAGATCGAATCGGACCAAGGGTTGCGACAGCAGGATCGACAGCACGTAGGGGGGATCGAGCCGGTCCCCAGCTTGCGCATTCTACCTCTCTGGTTGGCTGAACGCCCACACACCCGTTTCATGGGTTGGTTTAAGCATAGGGAGTTCATTCCATGTCTAAGCCCCAGCCGGATTGAGGGTTGTGGTAGCGGGATCGGTAGCATGCAGAGAGGGACCGACCCGATCCTCGAGTTACGCATTATGCCTTCCGGTCGACTCAGTGCCCGAACGCTTGTTTCGTGGGTTGACTTAGGCATACAGAGTTCATTCCCAATCTAAGATCAGACTGAACGAGGGTTGTGGTAGTAGGATCAACAGCACGCAGTGGGGGATCGGGATGGTCCCCGGCTTGTGCATTCTACCTCTTCGACCAGCTGAGTGCCCCCACACTCCTTTCAAGGGTTGGCTTAAGCATATAGAGTTCATTCCATGTCTAAGCATTCAGAGTTCATTCCCAGTCTAAGATTGGATCAGACTGATGGTTGCGGTAGCAGAACCAGCAGTAGGATCGGTAGCACGTAGGGGGACCGAGCTGATCCTCGACTTGCGCATTATGCCTTTCTGACCGGTTCAGCACCCGTGCACTCATTTCGTGGGTTGACTTAAGCATACGGAGTTCATTCCCAGTCTAAGATCAGACCAAATCGAGGGTTGCGATAGCAGGATCGACAGCACATAGGGGGGACCAGGTCGATCCTCGACTTGCACATTCTGCCTCTCCGGTCGACTGAGTGCCCGCATGCTCATTTCGTGGGTTAGCTTAGGCATACGGAGTTCATTCCATGTCTAAGCATACGAAGTTCATTCCCAGTCTAAGATCAGACCGGACCAAGGGTTACGATAGTAGGACCAACAGTAGGATCGACAGTATGCAGGGGGGACCAGGCCGATCCCCGGCTTGCACATTCTGCCTCTCCGACCGACTGAGCACCCGCACGCTTATTTCGTGGGTTGGCTTAGGCATACAGAGTTCATTCCATGTCTAAGCCCTAACCGAACTGAGGGTTATGATAGCAGGACCGATAGCAGGATCGACAACAAGTAGAGGGGGATCGGGTTGATCCCTGGCTTGTGCATTATGCCTCTCCGATCGGCCTCTCCGATCGGCTAAATGCTCGTATGCTCATTTCGTGGTTGACTTAGGCATACGGAGTTCATCCCTGGTCTGAGCATACGGAGTTCATTCCCAGTCTAAGATCCGATCGGATCGAGGTTTGCGACAGCAGGATCGGTAGCATGTAGGGGGACTAGGTTGATCCCTGGCTTGTGCATTCTGCCTCTCCGACCGGCTGAGCACCTGCATACCCGTTTCGTGGGTTGGCTTAGGCATAGGGAGTTCATTCCATGTCTAAGCCCCAGTCGGACTGAGGGTTGTGGCAGCAGGACCGATAGGATGCAGAGGGGAATTGAGCTGATCCCCGGCTTGTGCATTATGCCTCTCTGACTGACTGAGCACCCGCACGCTTGTTTCATGGGTTGGCTTAGGCATACGGAGTTCATTCCATTTCTAAGCATATAGAGTTCATTCCCAGTCTAAGATTTTGAGCCACGGTGCACATGCTGGGCTCGGGCATGTGCTGGTGCCGCATTTTTTTCACTCGGGGCACCATCACCGGAGAGCCTAACCGGTGGTAGTGGGGGTTCTGACGATTGGGGGGCTGGGGGTGTGCGCACATGATGTGCGATGGGTGCTAGTACTTGTGTCACGGGCTCTAACCTTAGACTCAGAAACCGTACGGCCTGAGGCTTGGAATCGCCTTTTTTATGCCTAAGTCAGCCTAAAACACAAGCGAACAGGCACTAGAACAATGAGAAGGGCTGATTACGTAAGTTAAAGAGAAACAGGATAAAAAGGTAGAATTCTAGAAATGCTCTTGTATTCACTGAAACGGAAGTGTTTGATGGTGTATAAATGAGGGAAGAGCAACCCTCTATTTATGGTTGAGGCTCCAGCTTACACTTAATGGCAATATCCCTAAAATAAAGGCTAAAATCATGGGATTATACAGATTACAATCAATCAGGATGCTAACTCCTGATATTCAGGGTCAACCAAATCTGCCAAGATGCTACTGCTGATCCTGCCTGCTTCCAGAAGCTTCCCTTGCATGTCCAGCACCTTGGGCCCTTCTGGATGTGGTGCAGGTAGCTTGTATGCCAGGCCTTGGTCTCACGGGCTAGCCTGCAAGTTGGGCGGGCGTTTTGAACTCGTTTGCTAGGCTTTGCACGTAGATACCCGCCAGCACGCCTAGTCTGCGGGCCTCAACCTCTGGCTCGCCTGTTGGTGCACCTGATGTGCTTGGCGCGCCCACCCAGGGTGTGACATTCTCCCCCACCTGATTGTGCAATGCCCTCGTTGCATCTTCGGCATGGTACTGCCTGATTTGGTCCTCGAACTGCCATAAGTCATCTGCTGGTTCCCAGCTCACCTCACTGTCTGGAAGTCCCTTCCAGCGTACCAAGTACTCTTGTCTTGGCTGATAGTTCTTCCGTCTCACCTCTCGGTTAGCTATGATGCTATGGACCTCCTTCTCATATGAGGCCCTTGCTCCCAATGGCGCACGCTTTGACTCTGCCCGTCCTGGATCTCTCTCATCCTCATGGAATGGCTTGAGCATGCTCACATGGAACACCAGGTGTACCTTTGGCTTGGGTGGCATATCTAGCTTGTAGGCAACCTTGCCTACCCTCTTGACTACTCGGAAAGGTCCCTCATACCTTCGGACTAGGCCTTTGTGCAGCCCCCTATGGCACACAATGGGATGCAGCTTCACCAACACCAAGTCTCCAACCTGGAACTGCACGTCCCGCCTATTCTGGTCTGCCCACTTCTTTGACCTCTTGGTCGCCTTGTGTAGACAAACTCTGGCCAAGTCAGTTTGCTCCTGCCATGCCTTGGCAAACTTGTATGCTGCTGGATTCAGCCTTATATAACCTGCAGCAATCGAACCGGGTGTTAGTGGTTGTTGCCCTATCACAACCTCAAATGGGCTCTGGTTCGTTGCCTCGTTCCTTTGTAAGTTGCAGGAAAACTATGCAATATCTATCAGCTTTGGCCAGTCCCTTTGTGTGGCACTCACATAGTGCCTGAGGTAGACCTCTAATAGTCCATTCACTTGTTCTATCTGCCCATCGGTCTGTGGATGCATACTGGTGGAAAAGTTCAAGTCTGACCCCAACAGCTTGAACAACTCAGTCTAGAACCTGCCCGTGAAATGCCCGTCCCGATCACTAACAATGGTCCTCGACACTCCCCAGTACACTCTCCGTCCCGATCTCCTGCTAGGTGAATGAGCACTTCTCCCTCTTGACAAATAGCTTGTGTACCCACAACACCTCAAACACCTATCTCAAGTGGTCTACATGCTCTCCCAAAGTCTGGCTGTAGATCACAATGTCATCCAAATAAACCACAACAAATCGATCAAAGAA
The DNA here is from genome assembly GCF_002303985.1 of Durio zibethinus. The sequence goes on from NW_019167826.1 coordinate 16,611,646, forward strand.
TGACTGAAGTACCTTGTTCATAAGGGTGCAAAATGTTGCTGGGGCATTCAGGAGTCTGAAAGGCATCACCAAGAACTCATACGAACCATATCGAGTGACACATGCTGTCTTTGGCTCATCTCCCTCCGTGATCCTGACTTGATAGTAGCCTGACCTCAAATCCAGCTTGGTGAACCACCTTGCGCTCCCAAGTTGATCGAACAAGTCCGCAATGAGTGGGATGGGGTACTTGTTCTTGATGGTCAGCTTGTTCAAAGCCCAGTAGTCTATGCACAGCCGCAACGACCCATCATGCTTGCGCTAAAATAGAACCGGTGCACCATAGGGTGCCTTCGATGGCCTGATGAAGCCAGCATCAACTAACTCTTTGAGCTACTTCCTTAACTTCTCCAACTTTGGTGGAGACATTCGATAAGGGGCTCTAGCTAGTGGCTTGGCCTCAGACACCAGCTCGATTTTGTGGTCCACCTCTCTCTTAGGTGGTAGCTTGCTAGGTAGCTTTGCAGGCATCACATCACTAAAGGTCTTCAGCACCTTTAGCACCTCCAAGGGTGACTCGGTCTCCTTCTCTTTTGGCTCATAATATTTCAGGGCTGCCAAGAAGGTGTCTTCTTGTCTGCTTACCGTCTTGGCAAATTGGATGGCTGACACCACCCGCGACCCAATTCCAGACCCTCTCTTCAATGGCACTAGGCATTGGCACCGTGCATCCAAGATGCAAACACAATCGACAAAAGGCACAAGGAGGGCGTTAATCCGAACAAGGAAATCTAACCCAATCACAAACTCATAGTCATCAAGGGGTATTACCTCAATGGTCTCCTTGCCTTTCCAGTCTCCAAGCTGCAACTCCACTCCCCGCGTTACTCCAATGGCTGGAACTTCATTGCAGTTCACCATTTTGATGGTACCAGTCCCTTTCTGCACTTTAGTCTGAGCTTCAGGCTCTATCACCTGAAATAAAAAGATGTGAGGCACCTGTGTCCACCAGTGCACTCACCTTCTAACCCGCAACCATCAGATTTGCAAACATCAAGCCCTTTGGCTTATGGCTCCCCTTACTCTAGACAGTATTGAGCACTAATGACCCAAGCTTTGCTGCCCCTGACTCTGGCTCCTCGTCAGACTCTTCGTCTACAGCAGCCAGCTTGCCCTTCTGCGGGCAATTATGCACTATGTGGCTCCCTCCACATAGGTAGCATGCTAGTGGCTTTCAGTCCCCTTTTGCTTTCCACTTGCCTGCTAGTGGCTTCCTCTTGCCATCCTTGGTTGAACGGTCTTGGTCTCTATCCTTGGACTCTCGATCACGATCCTTCCCCTTGGACTGCTTCTTTCAGTCCCTATCGTCCCTGCCCTTACCCTTGGGCTTGGTAGACTTGAACTTGTTTAGAGGCTTGAACCTATCAAGGCCTCGACAGTAGTCATGGCTTTAGCCAAGTCATGAACTCCTCTCCTTTGTAGCTCATGCTTCACCCACGGCTTCAGCCCATCCATGAAGGTAAATAAGGCATCCTTCTTGCCTAGATCTGAGATCTATAGCATCAGTTCAGAGAATTTCTGGACATACTCCCTTATGTCCCCTTGCTAGCTCAGCCTGCGCAACTTTACCCGCACCTCATCATTAGCATACTCCAGGTAAAATTGTTCTCAAAACTCCTTTTGGAACTCTGCCCAGGTTCCAATCTTGGCGCTCTCACGCCTGACATCATCACACCTGTGCCTCTACCACAATAAGGCTACATCAGTGAGATACATAGCAGCAGTGCTTACCTTTATCACCTCATCTTGCATGCCCAAGGCCTGAAAGTACTGCTCCATACCCCAAAGGTAGTTATCTACTTCCTTGGTCGCCCTAGTCCCCTTGAACTCCTTAGGCTTGGGGACATCCAATCTGGATTTGGACACTCCAGCAAACATGCCATTCCCAATGGCAATCTTGCAAGCAACAAGCTCACTGGTAAGCTCCTCCATCCACTGGCGCATGGCCTCCATGCCATCACGCAAGGTCAGCACTTCAGCCTCTAAGGTCTGATTCTTTTGGGTGAAAAAGTCCAAGCCTTTGTTGAGAGCAGCTTGCAGCTCACTTTGGATCTCCTCCTTCATGGAGTCTAGCGATGCAATGTGAGTCTCTACCCCCTCAAGCTTCTCCCCCATGTCGCCCATGGTCACCTCCACCTTGGCCAGCCTACCATCCATGGTAGACCAGATATCTCTAGAACTGGCTTTCCTCCCTCTTCCACACCCATGCTCTTAGGCCTCTGGTTGTTGGTTAGCAGCATCACATTGGGATGCCATCTCAACAGCACGCAGGGGGGATCAGGCCGATCCACGACTTTCGCATTCTGCCTCTCTGACCGGCTGAGCGCCCGCACGCCCATTTCGTGGGTTCGCTTAGGCATAGGGAGTTCATTCCATGTCTAAGCCCCAGCCAAACTGAGGGTTGTGGTAGTGGGACCGGCAGCACACAGAGGGGGATCAAGTCGATCCTTGGCTTACACATTATGTCTCTCCGGTCGGCTTCAGCGCCCGAACGCTCATTTCGTGGGTCGACTTAGGCATATGGAGTTCATTCCCAATCTAAGATCGGACCAGACTGAGGGTTGCAGCAGCAAGATCGACAGCACGCAGGGGGGATCGGGTCGGTCCCCGGCTTGCTCATTCTACCTCTCCGACCGGTTGAGCACCCTCACGCTCATTTCGCAGGTTGGCTTAGGCATATAGAGTTCATTCCATGTCTAAGCATACGGAGTTCATTCCCAATCTAAGATCGGATCGGATCAAGGGTTGCGGTAGCAGGACCAGCAGCAGGATCGACAGCACGTAGGGGGGACCGAGCCGATCCTCGGCTTACGTATTCTGCCTCTCCGACCGGTTGAGCACCCGCACGCCCGTTTCGTGGGTTGGCTTAGGCACACAGAGTTCATTCCATGTCTAAGCATACAGAGTTCATTCCCAGTCTAAGAGTTTGAGCCACGGTGCACATGCTGGGCTCGGGCATGTGCTGGTGCCGCATTTTTTTTGCCCGGGGCACCATCGCCGGAGAGCCTAACCGATGGCATTGGAAATTCATCCCCAATCTAAGCATACAGAGTTCACTCCCAGTCTAAGATCAGATCATACCGAGGGTTGTGGTAGCAGGATCGGCAGCACGTAAGGGGGATCGGGCCGATCCTCGACTTATGCATTCTTCCTCTTTGACCGACTGAGCGCCCACACGCCCGTTTCATGGGTTGGCTTAGGCATAGGGAGTTCATTCCATGTCTAATCCCCAGCCGAACTGAGGGTTGTGGCAGTGGGACCGATAGCATGCAGAGGGGGACTGGGTCGATCCTCGGCTTGTGCATTCTGCCTCTGTAGCCGGTTGAGCGCCCGTACGCTCGTTTCATGGGTTAGCTTAGGCATACGGAGTTCATTCCATGTCTAAGCATACGGAGTTCATTCCCAGTCTAAGAGTTTGAGCCATGATGCACATGTTGGGCTCGGGCATGTGCTGGTGCCGTATTTTTTTCGCCCGGGGCACCATCGTCGAAGCATCGTGGAGCATCGTCGGAGAGCCTAACCGGTGGCATTGGAGGTTCCGACGATTGAGGGGCCGGGGGGTGTGCGCACATGATGTGCGATGGGTGCTGGTACTTGGCCCTTATATTGGCCCCCTATCCCTCATCAAACCTCAAGAACTCACACCCGCTTAAAGAGCATTTGAGATTTTATAGGTTTGCTGCCAGTAGCCATTAAAGTGTCTGAAATGGGGACACTTTTTTCAAACGGTCACAAAATCTTCTCCACTTCGAGTTTTTAGCTCAATTTTTTGGTGCATGCCAAAAAAAATACAAGGATCACCTCTACCAAATTTGGGGACAAAACTCTCTCTAAAAAAATTTTTAAAAAATCCCAAACTGTAAAAAGTTTCGAAAATCATGAAAAATAGAAAACGGGTCGTCTTGCAACGAAACTTGACATGAAGGCTTAGGGGACCATTGTATGAATTTACAAGCCATAAAAATGGCATTGGCATGGCACAAATATGAAGATGTGCTTGAACCCACCTACCACCCGTTTGATCCCTGGCTTGCGCACCCTGCCTCTCTGGTTGACTGAGCGTCCGCACGCTCGTTTCGTGGGTTGACTTATGCATATGGAGTTCATCCCCAGTCTAGGCATGCGAAGTTCATTCTCGATCTAAGATTGGATCAGACCGAGGGTAGCGGCAGCAGGATCGGCAGCACGTAGGGGGGATCGGGCTGATCCCCGGTTTGCGCATTCTGCCTCTCCGACCGATTGAGCGCCCGCATGCCCATTTCGTGGGTTGGCTAAGGCATAGGGAGTTCATTCCATGTCTAAGCCCCAGCCGAACTGAGGGTTGTGGCAGCGAGATCGGTAGGACGCAGAGGGGGACCTGGCCGATCCCCAGCTTGCGCATTATGCCTCTCCGATCGGCTCAGTGCCCGCACGCTCATTTAATGGGTTGACTTAGGCATACGAAGTTCATTCCTAGTCTAAGATCGGATCGGACCGATGGTTGCGGCAGCAGGATCGAAGCACGCAAAGGGGGACCGGGTCGGTCCCCGGCTTGCGCATTCTACCTCTCCAGCCGACTGAGTGCCCGCACGCTCGTTTCATGGGTTGGCTTAGCCATACGGAGTTCATTCCATGTCTAAGGATACGGAGTTCCATTCCCAGTCTAAGATCGAACCGGACCGAGGGTTGCCGTAGTAGGACCAGCAGCAGGATCGAAAGCTCATAGGGGAGACCAGGCCGATCCCTGACTTGCACATTCTGCCTTTCCGGTCGGCTGAGTGCCCGCACGCTCGTTTCGTTAGTTGGCTTAGGCATACGGAGTTCATTCCATGTCTAAGCTCCAACCGGATCGAGGGTTGTGGTAGCATGACCAACAGCGGATCAACAGCACGTAGAGGGGGACCAGGCTAATCCCCGGCTTACGCATTATGCCTCTCTAGCTGGCTGAGCGCCCGTACACTCTTTTCGTGGGTTGACTTAGGCATACTTAGTTCATCCCCAGTCTAAGCATATGGAGTTCATTCGTAGTCTAAGATCGACCGGACCGAGGGTTGTGACAGTAGGATCGACATCACGCATGGGGGATCGAGCCGATCCCCAGCTTGCGCATTCTGCCTCTCCGGTCGGCTAAGCTCCTGCACGCTCGTTTTCGCGGGTTGGCTTAGGCATAGGGAGTTCGTTTCATGTTTAAGCCCCAGCTAGACCGAGGGTTGTGGCAGTGGGACCGGCAGCACGCAGAGGGGGACCAGGCCGATCCCCGGCTTACGCATTATGCCTCTCCGGCTGGCTCAGGGCCCAAACGCTCGTTTCGTTGGTCGACTTAGGCATACGGAGTTCATTCCCAATCTAAGATGGGATCGGACCGAGGGTTGCGATAGCAAGATCGACAGCACGCAAGGGGGGATCGGGCCGGTCCCCAGCTTGCACATTCCGCCTCTCCGGTCGGTTGAGCACCCTCACGCTCATTTCGTGGGTTGGCTTAGGCATACAGAGTTCATTCCATGTCTAAGTATACGGAGTTCATTCCCAATATAAGATCGAACCAGACCAAGGGTTGTGGCAGCAGGACCAGCAGCAGGATCGACAGCACACAGGGGGGACCGGGCCGATCCCCGGCTTACGCATTCTGCCTTTCTAGCCGACTGAGTGCCCGCACGCTCATTTCGTGGGTTGGCTTAGGTATACGAAGTTCATTCCATGTCTAAGCATACGGAGTTCATCCCCAGTCTATGAGTTTGAGCCACGGTGCACATGCTGGGCTTGGGCATGTGCTGGTGCCACATTTTTTTCCCCAGGGCACCATCGCTGGAGCATCGCCGGAGAGCCTAAACGGTGGCATTGGAAATTCATCCCCAATGTAAGCATACGCAGTTCATTCCTAGTCTAACATCAGATCGGATCGAGGGTTGCGATAGCAGGATTGGCAGCACGCAAGGGGGACCGGGCCGATCCCCGACTTGTGCATTTTTCCTCTCCGATCGGCTGAGCCCCCGCATGCCTGTTTCGTGGGTTGGCTTAGGCATAGGGAGTACATTCCATGTCTAATCCCCAGCCGGATCGAGGGTTGTGGCAGCGGGACCGACAGCACGCAGAGGGGGATTGGGTTGATCCCCAGCTTACGCATTCTGCCTCTCTGGCCGACTGAGCACCCGCACGCACGTTCCGTGGTTTGGCTTAGGCATATGGAGTTAATTCCATGTCTAAGCATACGGAGTTCATTCCCAGTCAAAGAGTTTGAGCCATGATGCACATGCTGGGCTCGGGCATGTGCTGGTGCCACATTTTTTTCGCCCAGGGCACCATCGCCGGAGCATCGTCGGAGAGCCTAACCGGTGGCATTGGGGGTTTCGACGATTGGGGGGCTGGAGGGGTGTGGGCACATGATGTGCGATGGGTGCTGGTACTTGGCCCTTATATTGGCCCCTTATCCCTCATCAAACCTCAAGAACTCACACCCGCTTAAAGAGCATTTGAGATTTTATAGGTTTGCAGCCAGTAGCCATTAAAGTGTCTGAAATGGGGACACTTTTTTCAAATGGTCACAAAATCTTCTCCACTTCGAGTTTTTAGCTCAATTTTTTGGTGCATGCCAAAAAAAATACAAGGATCACCTCTACCAAATTTGTGGATAAAACTCTTTCTAAAAAAATTTTAAAATATCCCAAACCGTAAAAAGTTTCGAAAATCGTGAAAAATAGAAAACGGGTCGTCTTGCCACGAAACTTGACATGAAGGCTTAGGGGACCATTGTATGAATTTACAAGCCATAAAAATGGCATTGGCATGGCAGAAATATGAAGATGTGCTTGAACCCACCTACCATCCGTTCGATCCCTGGCTTGGGCACCCTGCCTCTCTGGTCGGCTGAGCGTCCGCACGCTCGTTTCGTGGGTTGACTTAGGCATACGGAGTTCATCCCCAGTCTAAGCATGCGGAGTTCATTCCCAGTCTAAGATCGGACCGGACCGAGGGTTGCGACAGTAGGATCGGCAGCACGCAGGGGGGATCGTACCGATCCCCGGTTTACGCATTCTACCTCTCCGACCGGCTGAGCGCCCGCACGCCCGTTTCATGGGTTGGCTAAGGCATAAAGAGTTCATTCCATGTCTAAGCCCCAGCCAGACTGAGGGTTGTGGCAGCGGGATCGGCAGGACGCAGAGGGGGACTGGGTCGATCCCTAGCTTGCGCATTTTACCTCTCCGGCTGGCTGAGCGCCCGCACGCTCGTTTCATGGGTTGGCTTAGGCATACGGAGTTCATTCCATGTCTAAGCATATGGAGTTCATTCCTAGTCTAAGATCAGACCAGACCGAGGGTTGCGGTAGCAGGACCAGTAGCAGGATCGACAGCATGCGGGGGGACCTGGTCGATCCCCAACTTGCGCATTCTGCCTCTCCGATCGACTGAGCGCCCGCACGCTCATTTCATGGGTTGGCTTTGGCATACGGAGTTCATTCCATGCCTAAGCCCCAGCCGGACCGAGGGTTGTGGTAGCAGGACCGGCAACGAGATTGGTAGCACGCAGAAGGGGATCGGGCTGATCCCTGGCTTGCATATTATGCCTCTCCGGTCGACTGAGCACCCACACGCTCATTTCGTGGGTTGGCTTAGGCATACGGATTTCATTCCATGTCTAAGCATACGGAGTTCATTCCCAATCTAAGTTCGACCAAACCGAGGGTTGCGATAGCAGGACCAGTAGCAGGATCGACAGCATGCAGGAGGGACCTGGCCGATCCCTGGCTTATGCATTCTGCCTTTCCGATCAGCTGAGCGCCCGCACGCTCATTTCGTGGGTTGGCTTTGGCATACGGAGTTCATTCCATGTCTAAGCCCCAGCCGGACCGAGGGTTGTCGTAGCAGGACTGACAGCGAGATCAGCAGCAAACAGAGGGGGATCGGGCTGATCCCCGGCTTGCGCATTATGCCTCTTCGACCGGTTGAGCACCCGCACGCTCATTTCGTGGGTTGGCTTAGGCATACAGAGTTCATTCCATGTCTAAGCATACGGAGTTCATTCCCAGTCTAAGATTTTGAGCCATGGTGCACATGCTGGGCTCTGGCATGTGCTGGTGCCACATTTTTTTCGCTCGAGGCACCATCACCGGAGAATCGCCGAAGAGCCTAACCGGTGGCATTGGGGGTTCCGACGATTGGGGGGCCAGGGGGGTATGCGCACATGATGTCCGATGGGTGCTGGTTCTTGGCCCTTATATTGGCCCCCTATCCCTCATCAAACCTCGAGAACTCACACCCCCTTAAAGAGCATTTGAGAAATGGGGACAATTTTTTCAAACGGTCACAAAATCTTCTCCATTTCGAGTTTTTGGCTGTATTTTTTTATGCATGCCAACAAAAATACAAGGATTACCTCTACCAAATTTGGGGACAAAAATCTTTCTAAAAACATTTTAAAAAATCCCCAGCTTGCGCATTCTGCCTCTCCGGTCGGCTGAGCGCCCTTACGCCCATTTCATGGGTTGGCTTAGGCATAGGGAGTTCAGTCCATCTCTAAGCCCCATCCGGACCGAGGGTTGTGGTAGCAGGACCCGCAACACATAGAGGGGGACTGAGTCGATCCCTGGTTTGCGTATTATGCCTCTCCGACCGGCTGAGCGCCCGCACGCTCGTTTCGTGGGTTGACTTATGCATACGGAGTTCATTCCAAGTCTAAGATCGGATCGGACCGAGGGTTGCAGTAGCAGGATCGACAGCACACAGGGGGGATCGAGTCGATCCCCGGCTTGCGCATTCTGCCTCTCCGGCCGGCTGAGCGCCCGCACGCTCGTTTCGTGGGTTGGCTTAGGCAGACGGAGTTCATTCCATGTCTAGGCATACGGAGTTCATTCCCAGTCTAAGATTGGATTGAACCGAAGGTTGTGGTAGCAGGACTAGCAGTAGGATCGGTAGCATGCAGGGGGGACTGGGTTGATCCTCGACTTGCGCATTCTGCCTCTCCAGCTGACTGAGCGCCTGCACAATCATTTCGTGGGTTGGCTTAGGCATACGGATTTCATTCCATGTCTAAGCCCCAGCCAGACCGAGGGTTGTGGCAGTAGGACCGACAGTGGGATCAACAACATGTAGAGGGGGACCGGGCTAATCTTCGGCTTGTGCATTTACCTCTCAGGCCGGCCTCTCCGGTCGGTTGAACAGCCGCACGCTCGTTTCGTGGGTTGACTTAGGCATATGAAGTTCATCCCCAATCTAAGCATACGAGTTCATTCCCAGTCTAAGATCAGACCGGACTGAGTGTTGCGGTAGCAGGATCGACAGCACGCAGGGGGGATCGGGCCGATCCTCAGCTTGTGCATTCTGCCTCTCCGGTCGGCTGAGCGCCCGCACATCCGTTTCGTGGGTTGGCTTAGGCATAGGGAGTTTATTCCATGTCTAAGCCCCTAGTTAGACCGAGGGTTGTGGCAGCAGGGATCGACAGCACGTAGAGGGGGATCGGGCCGATCCCCGTCTTGCGCATTATGCCTCTCCGACCGACTGAGCGTCCCCACACTCATTTCGTAGATTGGCTTAGGCATACAGAGTTCATTTCACATCTAAGCATGCGGAGTTCATTCCCAGTCTAAGATTTTGAGCCACAGTGCACATGCTGGGCTTGGGCATGTGCTGGTACCACATTTTTTTCGCCTGGGGCACCATCGCCGGAGCATCACCGGAGAGCTTAACCGACGGCATTGAGGGTTCCGGCGATTAGGGGGCCAGGGGGTGTGCTTACATGATGTGCAATGGGTGCTGGTACGTGGCCCTTATATTGGCCCCCTATCTCTCATCAAACCTCGAGAACTCACACCCCCTTAAAGAGCATTTGAGATTTTATAGGTTTGCTGCCAGTAGCCATTAAAGTGTCTGAAATGGGGACACCTTTTTCAAATGGTCACAAAATCTTCTCCACTTCAAGTTTTTAGCTGCATTTTTTTTGTGCATGCCAACAAAAATACAAGGATCACCTCTACTAAATTTGGGGAGAAAACTCTTTCTAAAAAAATTTTAAAAAATCTCGAACCGTAAAAAGTTTTGAAAATCTTGAAAAATAGAAAATGGGTCGTCTTGCCACGAAACTTCACATGAAGGCTTAGGGGACCATTGTATGAATTTACAAGCCATAAAAATGGCATAGGCATGGTAGAAATATGAAGATGTGCTTGAACCCACCTACCACCCATTCGATCCCCGGCTTGCACAACCTGCCTCTCTGGTCGACTGAGCACCCGAACGCTCATTTCGTGGGTTGACTTAGGCATACGGAGTTCATCCCCAGTCTAAGATCAAACCAGATTGAGGGTTGTGGCAGCAGGATCGATAGCACACAGGGGAGACCGGGCCGATCCCCGACTTATGCATTCTACCTCTCTGGTCGGCTGAGTGCCCGTACGCCCGTTTCGTGGGTTGGCTTAGGCATAGGGAGTTCATTAAATGTCTAAGCCCCAGTCAGACCGAGGGTTGTGGCAGCGGCACCTGTAGCATGCAAAGGGGGACCGGGTCGATCCCCGGCTTGCGCATTATGCCTCTCCGGTCGGCTCATCACCCGCACTCTCGTTTGATTGGTTGAATTAGGCATACAGAGTTCATTCCCAGTCTAAGATCAGATCGGACCGAGGGTTGTGGCAGCAGGATCGACAGCACGCAGGGGGGACCCGACCGATCTTCGACTTGCGCATTCTGCCTCTCCGGCCGGTTGAGGGCCCGCACGCTCGATTTGTGGGTTGGCTTAGGCATACGGAGTTCATTCCATGTCTAAGCATATAGAGTTCATTCCCAGTCCAAGATCGGACTGAACCAAGGGTTACGATAGCAGGACCAGCAGTAGGATCGACAACAAGCAGGGGGGATCGAGCCGATCCCCGGCTTGCACATTCTACCTCTCCGATCATGGGTTGGCTTAGGCATACGGAGTTCATTCCATGTCTTAGCCCTAGCAGGACCGAGGGTTGTGGCAGCAGGATCGATAGTGGGATTGGCAGCACACAGAGGGCGATCGGGCTGATCCCCGACTTACGCATTATGGCTTTTCGACCGGTCTCTCCGGCTGGTTGAGCGCCTGCACGCTCGTTTCATGGGTTAACTTAGGCATATGGAGTTCATCCCTAGCCTAAGCATATGGAGTTCATTCCCAGTCTAAGATCGAACCAGACCGAGGGTTACGGAGCAGGATCGACAGCACGCAAGGGGGATCGGGCTAATCCTCGGCTTGCGCATTCTGCCTCTCCGATCGGCTTAGCGCCCGCACGCCCGTTTTGTGGGTTGGCTTAGGCATTGGGAGTTCGTTCCAAGTCTAAGCCCCAGCCAAACCAAGGGTTGTGGTAGCGGGACCGGTAGCACGCAGAGGGGGACCGGGTCGATCCCCGGCTTGCGCATTATGCCTCTTCGGTCGGCTCATCGCCCTCACTCTCATTTCGCGGGTTGACTTAGGCATAGAGAGTTCATTCCCAGTCTAAGATCGAACCAGACCGAGGGTTACGACAGCAAGATCGATAGCATGCAGGGGGGACCGGGCTGATCCCTGGCTTGCACATTCTGCCTCTTCGGTCGATTGAGCGCCCGCACGCTTGTTTCATGGGTTGGCTTAGGCATACGAAGTTCATTCCATGTCTAAGAATATGGAGTTCATTCCATGTCTAAGAATACGGAGTTCATTCCCAGTCTAAGATCAGATCGGACCGAGGGTTGTGGTAGCAGGACTAGCAGCAGGATTGGCAGCACGTAGGGGGGATCGGGCTGGTCCCCGACTTGTGCATTCTACCACTCCGGCCGGCTGGGCACCCGCACTTTCATTTCACGGGTTGGCTCAGGCATACGGAGTTCATTCCATGTGTATGCCCCAGCCGGACCGAGGGTTGTGGCAGCAGGACCGGCAGCACGATCAGTAGCACGCAGAAGGGGACCTGGCTGATCCTCGGCTTACGCATAATGCCTCTCTGACCGACCTCTCCGTCTGACTGAGCGCTCGTACGCTCATTTTTTAGGTTGACTTAGGCATACGGAGATCATCCCCAGTCTAAGCATACAGAGTTCATTCCCAGTCTAAGATCGAATAGGACCGAAGGTTGTGGTGGTAGGATCGGCAACACGTAGGGGGGACCGGGCCGGTCCCCAGCTTGCGCATTTTGCCTCTCCGACCAGCTGAGTGCCCGCACATCCGTTTCGTGGGTTGGCTTAGGCATAGGAAGTTCATTCCATGTCTAAGCCCCAGCCAGACCGAGGGTTGTGGCAGTGGGACCGATAGCATGTAGAGGGGGACTGGGCTGATCCCCGGCTTGGGCATTTAGCCTCTTCGGTCAGCTCAGCGCTCACATGCTCGTTTCATGGGTTGGCTTAGGCATACGCAGTTCATCCCAAGTCTAAGCATACAGTCTTCATTCCCAGTGTAAGATCAGACCAGACCGAGAGTTACGACAGCAGGATCGACAGCACACAGTGGGGGATCGGGCCGATCCTCGGCTTGCGCATTTTGCCACTTCAGCAGGCTGAGCGCCCGCACGTTCATTTCGTGGGCTGGCTTAGGCATACAAAGTTCATTCCATGTCCAAGCATATGGAGTTCATTCCCAGTCTAAGATTTTGAGCCACGGTGCACATGTTGGGCTCGGGCACGTGCTGGTCCCGCATTTTTTTTGCCCTGGGGGTGTGGCACATGATGTGTGATGGGTGCTGGTACTTGGCCCTTATATTGGCCCCCTATCCCTCATCAAACCTCGAGAACTCACACCCCCTTAAAGAGCATTTGAGATTTTATAGGTTTGCTACCAGTAGCCATTAAAGTGTCTGAAATGGGGACACTTTTTTCAAACGGTCACAAAATCTTCTCCACTTCGTGTTTTTAGCTGAATTTTATTATGCATGCCAAAAAAAATACAAGGATCACCTCTACCAAATTTGGGGACAATACTCTTTCTAAAAAAATTTTAAAAAATCCCGAACTGTAAAAAGTTTCAAAAATCGTGAAAAATAGAAAACGGGTGTCTTGCCACGAAACTTCACATGAAGGCTTAGGGGACCATTGTATGAATTTACAAGCCATAAATATGGAATTGGCACGGCAGAAATATGAAGATGTGCTTGAACCCACCTACCACCCGTTCGATCCCCTGGCTTGTGCATCCTGTCTCACTGGTCGGTTGAGCGCCCGCACGCTCGTTTCGTGGGTTGACTTAGGCATAGGGAGTTCATCCCCAGTCTAAGCATATGGAGTTCATTCCCAGTCTAAGATCAGATCAGACCGAGGGTTGCAGCAGCAGGATCGGTAGCTCGCAAGGGGGATCGGGCCGATCCACGGCTTGAGCATTCTGCCTCTCCGGCAGGTTGAGCGCCCGCATGCCCATTTCGTGGGTTGGCTTAGCCATAGGGAGTTCATTCCATGTCTAAGCCCCAGTTCGATCGATGATTGTGGTAGCGGGACCGGCAGCACATAAAGGGGGATCGGGTCGATCCCCGGCTTGCGCATTATGCCTCTCCGACCGGCTCAGTGCCCGTACGCTCTTTTCATGTGTTGACTTAGGGATACGGAGTTCATTCCCAGTCTAAGATCAGATCGAACCAAGGGTTGCGGCAGCAGGAAAGATTGCATGCAGGGGGGACCGAGCCGATCCCCAGTTTTCGCATTCTGCCTTTCTGACCGGCTGAGCGCCCGCACACTCATTTCATGGGTTGGCTTAGGCATATTGAGTTCATTCCATGTCTAAGCATACGGAGTTCATTCCCAGTCTAAGATTTTGAGCCACGGTGCACATGCTGGGCTCGGGCATGTGCTGGTGCCGCATTTTTTTCACCCAGGGCACCATCGCTGGAGCATCGCCGAAGCATCGTCGGAGAGCCTAACCGGCGACATTGGGGGTTTCGGTAATTGGGGGGCCGGGGGTGTGTGCACACATGATGTGCGATGGGTGCTGGTACTTGGCCCTTATATTGGCCCCCTATCCCTCATCAAACCTCGAGAACTCACACCCCCTTAAAGAGCATTTGAGATTTTATAGGTTTGCTGCCAGTAGCCATTAAAGTGTCTGAAATGGGGACACTTTTTTCAAACGGTCACAAAATCATCTCCGCCATGAGTTTTTAGCTGAATTGTTTTGTCCATGCCAACAAAAATACAAGGATCACATCTACCAAATTTGGGGACAAAAATCTTTCTAAAAAAATTTTAAAAAATCTCGAACCGTAAAAAGTTTCAAAAATCATGAAAAATAGGAAACGGGTCGTCTTGCCATGAAACTTCACATGAAGGCTTAGGGGACCATTGTATGAATTTACAAGCCATAAAAATGGCATTGGCACGACAAAAATCTGAAGATGTTCTTGAACCCACCTGTTCGATCCCCGGCTTGCACATCTTGCCTCTCTGGTCGACTGAGCGCCAGCACGCTTGTTTCATGGGTTGACTTAGGCATATGGAGTTCATCCCCAGTCTAAGCATACGGAGTTCATTTCCAATCTAAGATTGGACAGGACTGAGGGTTGCGACAGCAGGATCGACAACACGCAGGGGGGATCGGGTCGATCCCCAGCTTACGCATTCTGCCTCTCCGGCTGGTTGAGCACCTGCACGCCCATTTCATGGGTTGGCTTAGGCAGAGGGAGTTCATTCAATGTCTAAGCTCCAGTCGGACCGAGGGTTGTTGCAGCGGGACCGACAACACGTAGATGGGAACCAGGCCGAACCCCGACTTGCGCATTATGCCTTTTCGGCTGGCTCAGTGCCCGCACGCTCGTTTCGTGGGCTCAATTATGCATCCGGAGTTCATTCCTAGTCTAAGATCAGACCAGACTGAGGGTTGTGGCAACAGGATCGACAGCACGCAGTGGGGACTGGGTTGATCCCCAGCTTGCGCATTCTGCCTCTCTGGCCGGCTGAGTGCCCGCACGCTCATTCTGTGGGTTGGCTTAGGCATAGGGAGTTCATTCCATGTCTAAGCATACGGAGTTCATTCCCAGTCTAAGATCAAACCAGACCGAGGGTTATGATAGTAGGACCAGCAGCAGGATCGGCAGCACGCAGGGGGATCGGGCCGATCTTCGACTTGTGCATTCTGCCTCTCCGTTCGGCTGAGCGCCCGCATGTTCGTTTCGTGGGTTGGCTTAGGCATACGAAGTTCATTCCATGTCTAAGCCCAGCCGGACCGAGGGTTGTGGCAGCGGGCCGGCAGCGGGATCGGCAGCACGCATAGGGGGACCGAGCTGATCCCCGACTTGCATATTATGCCTCTCAGATCGGCCTCTCCGACCGACTGAGTGCCCGCACGCTCGTTTCGTGGGTTGACTTAGGCATACGGAGTTCATCCCCAGTCTAAGCATATGGAGTTCATTCCCAGTCTAAGATTAGACCGGATCGAGGGTTTCGATAGTAGGATCGACAGCACGCAGGGGGGACTGGGCCGATCCTTGGCTTGCACATTCTACCTCTTCGATCGGCTGAGTGCCCACACGCCTATTTCATGGGTTGGCTTAGGCATAGGGAGTTCATTCCATGTCTAAGCCCCAGCCAGACCGAGGGTTGTTGTAGCGGGACCGACAGCACGCAGAGGAGGACCGGGCCGATCCCTGGCTTGCGTATTATGCCTCTTCGGCCGGCTCAATGCCCGCACACTCATTTCGTGGGTTGACTTATGCATACGGAGTTCATTCCCAGTCTAATATCGGATCGGACTGAGGGTTGTGGCAGCAGGATCGACAGCACGCAGGGGGGACCGATCCAATCCCTGGCTTACGCATTCTACCTCTCTGTTCGACTGAGCGCCCGCACGCTCGTTTCGTGGGTTGGCTTAGGTATACGGAGTTCATTCCATGTCTAAGCATACGGTGTTCATTCTCAGTCTAAGATCAGACCAGACCGAGGTTTACGATAGCAGGACCAGCAGCAGGATCGACAGCACGTAGGGGGGATCGGGCCAATCCTCGGCTTGCACATTCTGCCTCTCCGGCCGGCTGAGCGCTGGCACGCTCGTTTCGTGGGTTGACTTAGGCATACGGAGTTCATCCCCAGTCTAAGCGTACGGAGTTCATTCCCAGTGTAAGACCGGATCAGACCGAGGGTGGCTGCATTTTTTTCGTTCGAGGCACCATCGTCGGAGCATCGCCGGAGAGCCTACCCGACGATAATGGGGGTTCCAGCGATTGGGGGGGCCGGAGGGTGTGTGCACTTGATGTGTGATGGGTGCTTGTACATGGTCCTTAAAAGGCCCCCTATCCCTCATCAAACCTCGAGAACTCACACCCCCTTAAAGAGCATTTGAGATTTTATAGGTTTGCTGTCAGTAGCCATCAAAGTGTCTGAAATGGGGACACTTTTTTCAAACGGTCTCAAAATCTTCTCCACTTCGAGTTTTTAGCTGAATTTTTTTGTGAATGCCAACAAAAATACAAGGATTACCTCTATGAAGTTTGGGGACAAAACTCTTTCTAAAAAAATTTTAAAAAATCTCGAACAGCAAAAAGTTTTGAAAATCGTGAAAAATAGAAAACGGGTCGTCTTGCCCCGAAACTTCACATGAAGGCTTAGGGGACCATTGTATGAATTTAGAAGCCATAAATTTGGCATTGGCATGGCAGAAATATGAAGATGTGCTTGAACCCACCTACCACTCGTTCGATCCCCGGCTTCCGTATCTTGCCTCTCTGCTCGGCTGAATGCCCGCACGCTCGTTTCGTGGGTTGACTTAGGCATACGGAGTTTATCCCCAGTCTAAGCATACAGAGTTCATTCCCAGTCTAAGATCAAACTGGATTGAGGGTTGTGGCAGCAGGATCGGCAGCACGCAGGGGGGGCCGGACCGATCCCCGGCTTGCGCATTTTGCCTCTCCGACCGGCCGAGCGCCCGCACGTCCCTTTCGTGGCTTGGCTTAGGCATAGGGAGTTCATTCCATGTCTAAGCCCCAACCAGACCGATGGTTGTGGCTGCGGGAGTGGCAGCACGTAGAGGGGAACTGGGCCGATCCTCGGCTTACGTATTATGCCTCTCCGGCCGGCTCAACGCCCGCACGCTCATTTCATGTGTTGACTTAGGTATACGGAGTTCATTCTCAGTCTAAGATCGGATCGGATCGAGGGTTGCGGTAGCAGGATCGACAGCACGCAGGGGGGACCGAGCCGATCCCCAGCTTACGCATTCTGCCTCTCCGGCTGGCTAAGCGCCCGTATGCTCGTTTCATGGGTTGGCTTAGGCATACGGAGTTCATTCCATGTCTAAGCATACGAAGTTCATTCCCAGTCTAAGATAAGATCGGATCGAGGATTGCGGCAGCAAGACCAGTAGTTGGATCGACAGCACGTATGGGGGACTGAGCCAATCCCCAGCTTGCGGATTCTACCTCTCCGGCCGGCTGAGCGCCCGCACGCTCATTTCGTTGGTTGGCTTAGGCATACGGAGTTCATTCCAAGTCTAAACCCCCACCGGACCGAGGGCTGTGGCAGCAGGACCGGCAGCGGGATCGACAGCACGCAGAGGGGGATCAGGCTGATCCTCGGCTTACGCATTATGCCTCTCTAGTCGGCCTCTCTGGCCGGTTGAGCGCCCGTATGCTCGTTTTGTGGGTTGACTTAGGCATACGGAGTTCATCCCAGTCTAAGCATACGGAGTTCATTCCCAGTCTAAGATCAGACCAGACCGAGGGTTACGGTAGCAGATCGACAGCACGCAAGGGGGACCGGGTCGATCCCCGGCTTGCGCATTCTGCCTCTCTGACCGGCTGAGTGCCCGCACGCCCGTTTTGTGGGTTGGCTTAGGAATAGGGAGTTCATTCCATGTCTAAGACCCAGCCGAATCGAGGGTTGTGGCTGTGGGACCGGCAGCATGCAGAGGGGGACCGGGCCGATCCCAGGCTTGCGCATTATGCCTCTCCGGTCGGTTGAGCACCCGTACGCTCGTTTCGTGGGTTGGCTTAGGCATACGGAGTTCATTC
Source organism: Durio zibethinus (assembly GCF_002303985.1). The sequence goes on from NW_019167826.1 coordinate 16,629,569, forward strand.
CATGTCTAAGCATACAGAGTTCATTCCCAATCTAAGATCAGACAGCAGGACCAACAGCAGGATCGACCGCATGTAGGGTGGACCGGGCCGATCCTGAGCTTATGCATTCCGCCTCTCCGCCCGGTCGAGCGCCCGCACGCCCGTTTCGTGGGTTGGCTTAGGTGTAGGGAGTTCATTCCATGTCTAAGCCCCAGTCGAACCAAAGGTTGTGGCAGCGGGACCGACAGCACGCAGAGGGGGACCGGGCTGATCCCCGGCTTATGCATTATGCCTCTTCGGTCGGTTCAGTGCCCGCATGCTCATTTCGTGGGTTGACTTAGGCACACGGAGTTCATTCCCAATCTAAGATCAGACCGAACCGAGGGTTACAGCAGCAAGATCGACAGTACGCAGGGGGGACCGGGGCGATCCCTGGCTTGCACATTCTACCTTTTCGGTCGACTGAGCGCCCGCATGCTCGTTTTCTGGTTGGCTTAGGCGTATGGAGTTCATTCCTAGTCTAAGATTGGACCGGACCGAGGGTTGCGACAGCAAGACCAGTAGCAGGATTGACAGCACGAAGGGGGGGACTGGGTCGATCCTCGGTTTGCACATTCTGCCTTTCCGATCGACTGAGGGCCTGCATGTTCATTTCGTGGGTTGGCTTAGGCATACAGAGTTCATTCCATGTCTAAGCATACAGAGTTCATTCCCAGTCTAATATTTTAAGCCAGGGTGCCCATGCTGGGCTCGGGCATATGCTGGTGCCACATTTTTTTTGCCCGGGGCACCATCGTTGGAGCATCGCCGGAGAGCCTAACCGGCGGCATTGGGGGTTCCGATGGTTGGGGGGCCAGGGGGTGTGCGCACATGATGTGTGATGGGTGCTGGTACTTGGCCCTTATATTGGCCCCCTATCCCTCATCAAACCTCAAGAACTCACACCCCCTTAAAGAGCATTTGAGATTTTATAGGTTTGCTGCCAGTAGCCATTAAAGTGTCTGAAATGGGGACACTTTTTTCAAACGTTCACAAAATCTTCTCCACTTCGAGTTTTTAGCTAAATTGTTTTATGCATGCCAACAAAAATACAAGGATCACCTCTACCAAATTTGGGGACCATTGTATGAATTTACAAGCCATAAAAATGGCATTGGCATGGTAGAAATATGAAGATGTACATGAACCCACCTACCACCCATTCGATCCCCAGCTTGCGCATCCTGCCTCTCTGGTCGGTTGAGCGACCGAACGCTCATTTTATGGGTTGACTTAGGCATACGAAGTTCATCCCCAGTCTAAGCATACGGAGTTTATTCCTAGCCAAGATCGGACCGGATCGAGGATTACCGCAGCAGGATCGGCAGCATGTAGGGGGGACCGAGCCGATCCCCAGCTTGCGCATTCGACCTCTCCGATTGGCTGAGCACCCGCACACCCGTTTTGTGGGTTGGCTTAGGCATAGGGAGTTCATTTCCATGTCTAAGCCCTAGTTCCAGACCGAGGTTGGGTGCAGGAGCGGCCAGCGGGATTCGACAGGCACGTAGAGGGGACCGGGCTGATGCTCGGCTTGCGCATTATTGCCTCTCTTGGATCGGTCTAAACGCTCGCACGCTCATTCGTGCGTGACTTACATACAGTCGTTCATTCCTAGTCTAAAATGTAGATCGGACCGAGGGTTGCAGCAGCAGGATCGACAGCACACAGGGGGGCACCGGGCCAATCTCCGGCTTGCGCATTTTGCCTCTCCTACCGATTGAGCGCCCGCACACCCATTTCGTGGGTTGGCTTAGGCATAGGGAGTTCATTCCATGTCTAAGCCCTAGCCGGACCTAGGGTTGTTGCAGCGGGACCGATAGCATGCTGAGGGGGACCGAGTCGATCCTCGACTTACGCATTATGCGTTTTCGGTCTGCTCAGCGCCCGCACGCTCGTTTCATGGGTTGACGTAGGCATACGGAGTTCATTCCCAGTCTAAGATCAGATCGAACTGATGGTTGCGGTAGTTGGATTGATAGCACACAGGGGGGATCGGGCTGATCCCCGGCTTACGCATTCTGCCTCTCCGATCGGGTGAGCGCCCGCATGCTCATTTTATGGGTTGGCTTAGGCATACGGAGTTCATTCTATGTCTAAGCATACGGGGTTCATTTCCAGTCTAAAATCAGACCAGACCGAGGGTTATGACAGCAGGACCAGCAGCAGGATCGGCAGCACGTAGGGGGAACCGGGTCGATCCTCGGCTTGCGTATTCTTCCTCTCAGGCTGACTGAGCACCTGCACGCTTGTTTCATGGGTTGGCTTAGGCATACAGAGTTCAGTCCATGTCTAATCCCCAGTCCGACCGAGGGTTGTCGTAGCAGGACCGACAACAGGATCGGTAGCACGCAGAGGGGGACCAGGCTGATCCCTGACTTGCACATTAGGCCTCTCCGACCGGTTGAGTGCTCGAACGCTCGTTTTATGGGTTAACTTAGGCATACGGAGTTCATCCCCAGTCTAAGCATAAGGAGTTCATTCCCTGTCTAAGATCAGACCAGACCGAGGGTTTTGGCAGCAAGATCGGTAACAGGCAGGGGGGACCGAGTCGACCTCGGCTTTTACATTCTGCCTCTCCGGTCGGTTGAGCACCCGGATGCTCATTTCGTGGGTTGGCTTAAGCATAGGGAGTTCATTCCATGTCTAAGCCCCAGCCGGATCGAGGGTTGTGCAGCGGGACCGACAGCACAAAGAGAGGGATCGGGCCGATCCCCGTCTTGCGCATTATGCCCCTCCGGCCGGCTCAGTGCCCGTACGCTCATTTTGTGGGTTGACTTAGGCATACGGAGTTCATCCCCAGTCTAAGTATACGGAGTTCATTCCCAGTCTGAGATCGGACTGGACCGAGGGTGGCGGTAGTAGGTTTGACAGCACGCAGGGGGGACCGGGCCGATCCCCAGCTTGAGCATTTTGCCTCTCCGACCGGTTCGACACCCGCACGCCCGTTTCATGGGTTAGCTTAGGCATAGGGAGTTCATTCCATTTCTAAGCCCCAGTCGGATCGACGATTGTGGCAGCGGGACCGCCAGCACACAGAGAGGGACTGGGCCGATCCCCGGCTTTCGTATTATGCCTCTTCGATCGGTTCAGTGCCCGTACGCTTGTTTCGTGGGTTGACTTAGGCATACAGAGTTCATTTCCAGTCTAAGATCAGATCGAACTGAGGGTTGCTGCAGCAGGATCGATAGCACGTAGGGGGGACTGGGCCAATCCCCGACTTGCGCATTTTACCTCTCCGACCGACTGAGTGCCCGCACGCTCGTTTCGTGGGTGGGCTTAGGCATACGTAGTTCATTCCATGTCTAAGCCCCAGCCGGACCGAGGGTTGTGGTAGCAGAACCGGCAATGGGATCGGTAACACGCAGAGGGGGATCGGGTTGATCTCCGGCTTGCACATTATACCTCTCCGACCGGCCTCTCCGACCAGCTGAACGCACGCATGCTCATTTCGTGGGTTGACTTAGGCATACGGAGTTCATCCCCAGTCTAAGCATATGGAGTTCATTCCCAGTCTAAGATCGGATCGGACCGAGGGTTGCGACAGCAGGATCGATAGCACGCAGGGGGGATCGGGCCACTCTCCAGCTTACGCATTTTGCCTCTTCAACCGGATGAGCGCCCGCACATCCGTTTTATGGGTTGGGTTAGGCATAGGGAGTTCATTCCATGTCTAAGCCCCAGCCAGACCGAGGGTTGTAGCAGCGGGACCGACAGCACGCAGAGGGGGACCGGGTCGATCCCTGGCTTGCGCATTATGCCTCTCCGACTGGCTCAGCTGCCGAACGCTCGTTTCGTGGGTTGACTTAGGCGTATGGAGTTCATTCCCAGTCTAAGATCAGACCGAACCGAGGGTTGCGATAGCAGGATCGACAGCACGTAGGGGGGACAGGGTCGATTCCCGGCTTGTGCATTCTACCTCTTCGACCGGCTGAGCGCCCGCACGCTCGTTTCATGGGTTGGCTTAGGCATACGGAGTTCATTCCATGTCTAAGCATACAGAGTTCATTCCAAGTATAAGATTGGACCGAACCAAGGGTGCGGTAGCAGGACCAGCAGTAGGATCGGCAGCACACAGGGGGGATCGAGCTGATCCCTGGCTTGTGCATTCTGCTTCTACGGCTGGCTGAGCGCCCGCACGCTTGTTTCGTGGGTTGGCTTAGGCATACGGAGTTCATTGCATGTCTAAGCCCTAGTTGGATCGAGGGTTATGGCAGGAGGACCGACAGCGAGATCGGTAGTACGCAAAGGGGGACCGGGCTGATCCTAAGCTTGCGCGTTATGCCTCTTCGGCCGGCCTCTCCAGCCAGCTGAATGCCTGCATGCTCATTTCGTGGGTTGACTTAGGCATATGAAGTTCATCCCCAGTCTAAGCATACAAAGTTCATTCCCAGTTTAAGATCGAACTAGATCGAGGGTGGCGACAATATGATTGGCAGCACGCAGGGGGGATCAGGTCGATCCCCGGCTTGCGCATTCTACCTCTCCGGTCGGCTGAGCGCCCGTACACCCATTTCGTGGGTTGGCTTAGGCATACGGAGTTCTTTCCATGTCTAAGCCCCAGCCGGACTGAGGGTTGTGGCATCGGGATCAACAGCACGGAGAGGGGGACCAGGCCGATCCCCGGCTTGCACATTATGCCTCTTCGGTCGACTCAGCGCCCGCACGCTCGTTTCGTGGGTTGACTTATGCATACGGAGTTTATTCCCAATCTAAATTGGACCGGACTGAGGGTTATGGCAACAGGATCGACAGCATGCAAGGGGGACTGGGCCGATCCCCGGCTTACGCATTTTGTCCCTCCAACCGGCTGAATGCCCGCATGCTCGTTTTGTGGCTTGGCTTAGGCATACGGAGTTCATTCCATGTCTAAGCATACGGAGTTCATTCCCAACTAAGATCAGACCGAACCGAGGGTTATGGTAGTAGGACCAGCAGTAGGATCGGCAACACGTAGGGGGAACTGGGTCGATCCTCAGCTTGCTCATTCTGCCTCTCCGACCGGCTGAGTGCCCGCATGCTCATGTCCTGTCTAAACTTAGGCATACAGAGTTCATTCCATGTCTAAGCCCCAGTTGGACCGAGGGCTGTGGTGGCAGGACAGGCAGCGGGATCGACAGCACGTAGAAGGGGACTGGGATGATCCCTGACTTGCGTATTATGCCTTTCCGACTAGTTGAGCGCCCGTACGCTCGTTTCGTGGGTTGACTTAGGCATACAGAGTTCATCCCCGGTCTAAGCATACGAAGTTCATTCCCAGTCTAAGATTTGACCGCATCGAGGGTTGCGGCAGCAAGATCAACAGCACGCAAGGGGGACTGGGCGATCCCCGGCTTGTGCATTCTACCTCTCTGGCCGGCTGAGCGCCCGCAAGCTCGTTTCGTGGGTTGGCTTAGGCATACGAAGTTCATTCCATGTCTAAGCCCCAATCGGATCGAGGGTTGTGGCAGTAGGACCGGTAACAGGATCAGCAGCACGTAGAAGGGGATCGGGCTGATCCTCGGCTTGTGCATTATGCCTCTCTGGCCGGCCTCTCCGGTTGGCTGAACGCCCGTACGCTCGTTTCGTGGGTTACTTAGGCATACGGAGTTCATCCCCAGTCTAAGCGTACGGAGTTCATTCCCAGTCTAAGATCAGACCGAATCGAGGGTTACGGCAGCAGGATCGACAGCACATTGGGGGGACCGAGCCAATCCCCGGCTTGTGCATTCTGCCTCTCTGATCGACTGAGCACCTGCACACCCGTTTCATTGGTTGGCTTAGGCATAGGGAGTTTATTCCATGTCTAAGCCCCAGTCGGATCGAGGGTTACGGTAGTGGGACCTACAGCACGCAGAGGTGGATCGGGCCGATCCTCGGCTTGCGCATTATGCCTTTTCGGCCAGTTCAGCACCCGCACGCTCGTTTCATGGGTTGACTTAGGCATACGGAGTTCATTCCCAGTCTAAGATCGGATCGAACCAAGGGTTGAGGTAAGAGGATCGACAACACGTAGGAGGGGACCGGGCTGATCCCCGGCTTGCGTGTTCTGCCTCTCCGATCGACTGGGCACCCGCACGCTCATTTCATGGGTTGGCTTAGGCAAACGAAGTTCATTTCATGTCTAAGCCCCAGTCAGACTGAGGGTTGTGGTGGTAGGACCTGCAATGGGATTGACAGCACGCTTAGGGGGACCGGGCTGATCCTCAGCGTACAGATTATGCCTCTCTGACCGGCCTCTCTGGTCAGCTGAACGTCCGTACGCTCGTTTCGTGGGTTGACTTAGGCATACGGAGTTCATTCCCAGTCTAAGATCGGACCGGACTGAGGGTCGTGACAGTAGGATCGACAGCACGCAGGGGGGACTGGGTCGGTCCCCGGCTTGCGCATTCTGCCTCTCTGGCCGACTGAGCACCCGCACGCCCGTTTCGTGGGTTGGCTTAGGCATAGGGATTTCATTCCTTGTCTAAGCCCCAGCTGGATCGAGGGTTGTGGCTGTGGGACCGGCAGCACGCAGAGGGGGGCCGGGTCGATCCCCGACTTACGCATTATCCCTCTCCGGCCAGCTCAGCGTCCGTACACTCGTTTCGTGGGTTGACTTATGCATACAGAGTTCATTCCCAGCCTAAGATCGGACCGGACTGAGGGTTGCAGTGGCAAGACCGACAGCACGCAGGGGTGGATCGGGTCGATCCCCGGCTTGCACATTCTGCCTCTCAGGCGGACTGAGCGCCCGCATGCTCGTTTAGTGGGTTGGCTTAGGCATACGGAGTTCATTCCACATCTAAGCATACGGAGTTCATTTCCAGTCTAAGATTTTGAGCCACGGTGCACATGCTAGGCTCAGGCATGTGCTGGTGCTGCATTTTTTTTGCCCGGGGCACCATCGCCGGAGCACCCCCAGAGAGCCTAACCGACGGCTTTGAGGGTTCCGGCGATTGGGGGGCCAGGGGGTGTGCGCACATGATGTGCGATGGGGGCTGGTACTTGGCCCTTATATTGGCCCCCTATCCCTCATCAAACCTCGAGAACTAACACACCCTTAAAGAGCATTTGAGATTTTATAGGTTTGCTGCCAGTGGCCATTAAAGTGTTTGAAATGGGGACACTTTTTTCAAACGGTCACAAAATCTTCTCCACTTCGAGTTTTTAGCTGATTTTTTTTGTGCATGCCAACAAAAATACAAGGATCATCTTTACCAAATTTGGGGACAAAACTCTTTCTAAAAAATTTTTAAAAAATCCTGAACCGTAAAAAGTTTCAAAAATCGTGAAAAATAGAAAACGGGTCGTCTTACCACGAAACTTCACATGAAGGCTTAGGGGACCATTGTATGAATTTACAAGCCATAAAAATGGCATTGGCATGGCAGAAATATGAAGATGTGCTTGAACCCAGCTACCACCCGTTCGATCCCCGGCTTGCGCATCTTGCCTCTCTGGTCGGCTGAGCGCCCGCATGCTCGTTTCGTGGGTTGACTTAGGCATACAGAGTTCATCCCTAGTCTAAGCATATGGAGTTCATTCCTAGTCTATTATCGGACCGGACCGAGGGTTGCGATAGCAAGATCGACAGCACGCAGGGGGAACCGGGCCGATCCCCTCCGGGCCGATCCCCTGCTTACACATTCTGCCTCTCCGACTGGCTGAGAGCCCGCATGCTCGTTTCATGGGTCGGCTTAGGAATAAGGAGTTCATTCCATGTCTAAGCCCCAGTCGAACCGAGGGTTGTGGCAGCGGGACCGACAGCACACAAAGGGGGACCGGGCTGATCCCTGGCTTGCACATTATGCCTCTTCGGCCGGCTTAGCGCCCGCATGCTCTATTCGGGGGTTGACTTATGCATACAGAGTTCATTCCTAGTCTAAGATTGGATCGGGCCATCCCTGGCTTGCGCATTCTACCTCTCCAATCGGCTGAGCACCTGCACGCTCGTTTCGTGGGTTGGCTTAGGCATACGGAGTTCATTCCATGTCTAAGCATATGGAGTTCATTCCCAGTCTAAGATTTTGAGCCACAGTGCACATGCTGGGCTCGGGCATGTGCTGGTACCGTATTTTTTTCACCAGGGGCACCATCGTCGGAGCACCCCAGAGAGCCTAACTGGCGGCTTTGGGGGTTCCAGCGATTGGGGGGCCGGGGTGTGCGCACATGATGTGCGATGGGGGCTGGTACTTGGCCCTTATATTGGCCCCCTATCCCTCATCGAACCTTGAGAACTCACACCCCCTTAAAGAGCATTTGAGATTTTTTAGGTTTGCTACCAGTAGCCATTAAAGTGTCTGAAATGGGGACACTTTTTTCAAATGGTCACAGAATCTTCTCCGCTTCTAGTTTTTAGTTGAATTTTTCATGCATGCCAACAAAAATACAAGGATCATCTCTACCAAATTTGGGGACAAATCTCTTTCTAAAAAATCCTGAACCGCAAAAAGTTTCAAAAATCATGAAAAATAGAAAACGGGTCATCTTGCCACGAAACTTCACAAGAAGGCTTAGTGGACCATTGTATGAATTTACAAGCCATAAAAATGGCATTGGCATGGCAGAAATATGAAGATGTGCCTGAGCCCACCTACCACCCATTCGATCCTCGGCTTGCACATCCTGCCTCTCTGGTCGGCTAAGCGCCCGCACGCTCGTTTCGTGGGTTGACTTAGGCATATGGAGTTCATCCCCAGTATAAGCATACAGAGTTCATTCCCAGTCTAAGATCAGACCGAAATGAGGGTTCGACAACAGGAGCACACAGGAGGGATTGGGCCGATCCCCGGCTTACGCATTTTGCCTCTCCGGCCGATTGAGCGCCCGCACACTCTTTTCATGGGTTGGCTTAGGCATACGGAGTTCATTCCATGTCTAAGCATACGGAGTTCATTTCCCAGTCTAAGATTTTGAGCAACGGGTACATGCTGGGCTCAAGGACATGATGCAGGTGCCGCAGCTCGGGGACCATCGTGAAGACCCGCCGGGAGCTACCGACGGCTTTGGGGTCCGACGATGGGAGGCCGGGGGGGTAGTGCACACATGATGTGTGAATGGGTATGCTGGTACTTGGCCGCATATATGTGGCCCCTATCCGTCATCAAACTTGAGAACTCACACCCAAAAGAGCATTTGAGATTTTATAGGTTTGCTACCAGTAGCCATTAAGTGTGAAATGGTCACCTTTTTCAAAATACAAAATCTTCTCCGCTTCGAGTTTTTAGCTGAATTTTTTGTGCATGCAACAAAAAAACAAGATCATCTCTACAAGTGGCGGACAAAAGCTTTCTAAAAATTTTTTAAAAAATCCGAACCGCAAAAAAGTTTCTCAATCATAAAAGATAGAAAAGGGTCACTTGCCACGAAACTTCACAAAAAGGCTTAGGGGACCAATTGTATGAATTTACAAGCCATAAAAAATGGTATTGGCATGGCAGAAATATGAAGATGTGCTTGAACCCACCTACCACCCGTTCGATCCTCGGCTTACGCATCCTGCCTCTCTGGTCGACTGAGCGCCCGCACGCTCATTTCGTGGTTGACTTAGGCATACGGAGTTCATCCCCAATCTAAGCATATGGAGTTCATTCCCAGTGTAAATTGAACCGGACCCGAGGGTTGTGACAACAGAGCACGCAGAGGGACCACAAATCCCCGGCTGGTGCATATCTGGCTCTCTGGCCCATCGAACGCCGCACGCCCATTCATGCGGTTGCTTAGGCAAGGCAGTTCATTCCAGTCTAAGCCCAGCCAACCTGAGGTAGTGTAATAGACCACAGCATGCCAGAGCGAACACCCGGGTCGATCCCCGGTTCCATTATGCCTTTTCGCCGGCTCACGCCCGCACGCTCATTCGTGGTTGACCTAGGCATACGAAGTTCATTCCCAGTCTAAGATCAGATCGGATCAAGGGTTGCAGCAAGTTAGGATTGACAGCAACTCAGGAGGATGCCTGTCCTTGGCTTGTGCATTCTACCTCTCCGACCGGCTGAATGCCCGCACGCTCGTTTCGGGGGTTGGCTTAGGCATACAGAGTTCATTCCATGTCTAAGCATATGGAGTTCATTCCCATTCTAAGATCAGACCAGACTGAGGGTTACGACAGCAGGACCGATAGCAGGATCGACAGCACACAAGGGGGGATCGGGTCGATCCTCGACTTGTGCATTCTACCTTTTCGGCCGGCTGAGCGCCCGCACGCTCATTTCATGGGTTGGCTTAGGCATACGGAGTTCATTCCATGTCTAAGCCCTAGTCGGATCGAGGTTGTGGTAGCAGGACCGGCAGCGAGATCAATAGCACATAGAGAGGGATCGGGCTATTCTTCGGCTTGCACATTATGCCTCTTCGATCGGCCTCTTCGATCGGTTGAGCCCCCGCACGCTCGTTTCGTGGGTTGACTTAGGCATACAAAGATCATCTCCAGTCTAAGCATACAGAGTTCATTCCCAATCTAAGAGTTTGAGCCACGGTGCACATGCTGGGCTTGAGCATGTGCTGGTGCCGCATTTTTTTTGCCCAGGGGACCATCGTCGGAGCATTGCCGGAGCATCATCGGAGAGCCTAACGAGACATTGGGTCTACATTGGGAGGCCGGGGTGTCGGTACAATGTGTGATGCGTGCGGACTGGACTTATATTTGCTCCCTACCCTCATCAAAACCTCGAGAACTCACACCCCCTTAAAGAGCATTTGAATTAATTAGTTCCATACTTTAAAGTTGTCTAAAATGGGGACACTTTTTCAAAACGATCACAAAAATCGTCTCCACTTCGATTTTTAGCTGAATGTTTTTGTTCATGCCAACAAAAATACAAGGACACCTCTACCAAATTTGGACAAAACCCTTTTAAAAAAATTTAAAAATCCGAACCGTAAAAAAGTTTCAAAAAATCTATGAAAAATAAAAAACGGTCGTCTTGCCATGAAACTTCACATGAAGTCTGAGCGCCAGCACGCCCGTTCCGTGGGTTGGCTTAGGCATAGGGAGTCCATTCCATGTCTAAGCCCCAGCCGGACCGAGGGTTGTGGCAGCGGGACCGACAGCACGTTGAGGGGGACCGGGCCGATACCCGGCTTATGCCTTATGCCTCTTCGGTCGGCTCAGTGCCCGCACGCTCGTTTCGTGGGTTGACTTATGCACACAGAGTTCATTCCCAATCTAAGATCAGATGAGATCGAGGGTTGCAGCAGCAAGATTGATAGCACGCGGGGGGGGATCGGGTCGATCCCAGACTTGCGCATTCTGCCTCTCCGACCGGTTGAGCGCCCGCACGCTTGTTTCATGGGTTAGCTTAGGCATACGGAGTTCATTCCATGTCCAAGCATACAGAGTTCATTTCCAGTGTAAGAGTTTGAGCCACGGTGCACATGCTGGTCTCGGGCATGTGTTGGTGCCGCATTTTTTTTGCCTGAGGCACCATCGCTTGAGCATCGCTGGAGAGCCTAACCGACGGCATTGGGGGTTCGACGATTGGGGGGGTTGGGGGTGTGCGCACATCATGTGCGATGAGTGCTGGTACTTGACCCTTATATTGGCCCCCTATCCCTCATCAAACCTTGAGAACTCACACGCCCTTAAAGAGCATTTGAGATTTTATAGGTTTGCTGCCAGTAGCCATTAAAATGTCTGAAATGGGGACACTTTTTTTAAACGGTCACAAAATATTCTCCACTTCAAGTTTTTAGCTGAATTTTTTTGTGCATGCTAACAAAAATACAAGGATCATCTCTACCAAATTTGGGGATAAAAAACTTTCTAAAAATATTTTAAAAAATCCCGAACCGTAAAAAGTTTCAAAAATCATGAAAAATAGAAAACGGTCGTCTTGCCACAAAACTTCACATGATGGCTTAGGGGACCATTGTATGAATTTACAAGCCATACAAATGGTATTGGCATTGTCAAAATATGAGGATGTGCTTGAACCCACCTACCACCCGTTTGATCTCCGACTTGCGCATCCTGCCTCTCTGGTCGGCTAAGGGCTCACACGCTCGTTTCGTGGGTTGACTTAGTCATATGGAGTTCATCTCCAGTTTAAGCATACGGAGTTCATTCCCAGACTAAGATCGGACTAGACTGAGGGTTACGGTAGCAGGATTGACAGCATGCAGAGGGACCGGGCCGATCCTCGACTTGCACATTATGCCTCTCTGGCCGGCTGAGCGCCCGCACGCCCGTTTCATGGGATGGCTTAGCCATAGGGAGTTCATTCCATGTCTAAGCCCAGCCAAATCGAGGGTTATGGCAGTAGGACCGGTAGCACGCAGTAGGGGATCGGGCCAATCCTCGACTTACGCATTATGCCTCTTCGATCGGCTCAGCACTCGCACACTCGTTTCGTGGATTGACTTAGGCATACGGAGTTCATTCCTAGTCTAAGATCAGACATGGCCAAGGGTTACGATAGTAGGATCGATAGCATGCAGGGGGGATTGGGTAGATCCCCGGCTTGCGCATTCTGCCTCTCCAACTGGCTGAGTGCCCTGCACGCTCGTTCCATGGGTTGGTTTAGGCATACGGAGTTCATTCCATGTCTAAGCATACGAAGTTCATTCCTAGTCTAAGATCAGACTGGACTGAAGGTTGTGGCAGTAGGACCAGCAACAGGATCGATAGCACGTAGAGGGGATCAGGCCGATCCCCGACTTGCGCATTCTGCCTCTCCGATCGGCTAAGCACCCGCACGCTCATTTCGTGGGTTGGCTTAGGCATACGGAGTTCATTCCATGTCTAAGCCCCAGCCAGACTGAGGGTTGTGGCAGCAGGACCGGCAGTGGGATCGACAGCATGTAGAAGGGACCAAGCTGATCCCTGGATTATGCATTATGCCTCTCTGGCTGGCCTTTCTGATCGACTGAGTGTTCGCACGCTCGTTTTGTGGGTTGACTTAGGCATACGGAGTTTATCCCCAGTCTAAGCATACAGAGTTCATTCCCAGTCTAAGATCGTTCCAGACCGAGGGTTGCGATGATCGGATTGGCAACACATAGAGGGGATCGAGCCGATCCCCAGCTTGCGCATTCTGCCTCTTTGATAGGCTGAGCACCCACACGCCCGTTTCATGGGTTGACTTAGGCATAGGGAGTTCATTCCATGTCTAAGCCCCAGCCAGACCGAGGATTGTGGCAGCGAGACCGGTAGCATATAGAGGGGGACCAGGCCGATCCCCGGCTTGCACATTATGTCTCTTCGATCAGCTCAGCGCTTGCACACTCATTTCGTGGGTTGACTTAAGCATGCGGAGTTCATTCCCAGTCTAAGATCAGATCGAACCGAGGGTTACGGTAGCAGGATCGATAGCTCGTAGAGGGGATCGAGCTGATCCCTGACTTGCACATTCTACCTCTCTGACCGGCTGAGCACCCGGACGCTCGTTTCGTGGGTTGCGTTAGGCATACAGAGTTCATTCCATGTCTAAGCATATGGAGTTCATTCTCAGCCTAAGATTTTGAGCCACGGTGCACATGCTAGGCTCGGGCATGTGCTGGTGCCGTATTTTTTTACCTGAGGCACCATCGTCAAAGCATCACCGGAGCATCCCGGAGAGCCTAACCAGCAGCATTGGGGGTTCCGACGATTGGGGGGGTTCGGGGGTGTGCGCACATGATGTGCGATGGGTGCTGGTACTTGTGTCACGGGCTCTGACCTTATACTCAGAAACCGTGCGACCTTTGGCTTGGAATCTCCTCTTTTATGCCTAAGTCAGCCTAAAACACAAGCGTACAGGCACAAGAACAACGGGAAGGGCTGATTACGCAAGTTAAAGAGAAACAGGATAAGAAGGCAGAATTCTGGAAATGCTCTTGTATTCACTGAAATAGAAGTGTTTGATGGTGTACAAATAAGGGAAGAGCAGCCCTCTATTTATAGTTGAGGCTCTAGCATACACTTAATGGCAATATCCCTAGAATAAAGGCTAAAATCATGGGATTACACAGATTACAATCAATCAGGATGCTAACTCCTAATTTTCAGGGTCAACCAAATCTGCCAGGATGCTGCTGCTGATCCTGCCTGCTTCCAGAAGCTTCCCTTATGTGTCTAGCTCCTTGGGCCCTTCTGGATGTGGTGCGGGCAGCTTGTATGCCAGGCCTTGGTTCACGGGCTAGCCTACAAGTTGGGCGAGCGTTCTGAACTCGTTTGCTAGGCTTTGCGCTGTAGATACCCACCAGCACGCCTGGTATGCGGGCCTCAATCTTTGGCTCTCCTGCTGGTGTGCCTGATGTGCCTGGCACGCCTGGCCAGGGTGTGACATTTCCCCTACCTGATTGTGCAACACCCTCGTTGCATCTTTTGCATGGTACTACCTGATCTGGTCCCTGAACTGCCATAAGTCATCTGCTAGTTCCCAGCTCGCCTCACTGTTTGGAAGTCCCTTCCAGCACACCAAGTACTCTTGTCTTAGCTGATAGTTTTTTTGTCTCACCTCTCGATCAGCTATGATGCTGTGGACCACCTTCTCATATGAGGCCCTTGCTCCCAATGGTGCATGCTTTGACTCTGCCCGTCCTGTATCTCCCTCATCCTCATGGAACGGCTTGAGCATGCTCACATGGAACATCGGGTGTACCCTTAGCTTGGGTGGCATATCTAACTTGTAGGCAACCTTGCCTACCCTTTTGACTACTCAAAAATGTCCCTCATACCTCCGGACTAAGCCTTTGTGCAGCCCCTTATGGTGTACAATGGGATGCAGCTTCACCAACACCAAGTCTCTAACCTGGAACTGCATGTACCGCCTATACTGGTCTACCCACTTCTTTGACCTCTTGGCCGCCTTGTGTAGACAAACTCTGCCCAAGTCAGTTTGCTCCTGCCATGCCTTGGCAAACTTGTATACTGCTGGATTCGACCCTGTATAACCTGCAACAATCAAATGAGGTGTTAGTGGTTGTTGCCCTGTCACAACCTCAAATAGGCTCTGGTTCGTTACCTCGTTCCTTTCCAAGTTGTAGGAAAATTATGCAATATCTAGTAGCTTTGGCCGGCCCCTTTGTGTGGCACTCACATAGTGCCTGAGGTAGACCTCTAATAGTCCATTCACTCATTCTGTCTGCCCATCGATCTACGGATGCATGCTGGTGGAAAAGTTCAAGTCTGACCCTAATAGCTTGAACAACTCAATCCAGAACCTACCCGTGAAACGCCCATCCCGATCACTAACAATGGTCCTCGACACTCCCCAGTACTTAACCATGTTCTTCAGGAACAATCAAGCTGCCTCCTCGGCTGGGCACTCCTTGGTTGCTGGAATGAAGATTCCATACTTGGAAAACCTGTCCACCACTACCATGATGCTTCCAAACCCTTCTGCTTTGGGTAGACCGACTATAAAGTCCAGAGAAACACTCTTCCATGGTATTTCTAGCACTGGCAATGGCTCTAAGAGACTACCTAGTTTCTTGAGTTCCACCTTGTCCTGTTGGCACACAAGACTAGTCTTCACATAGGCTTCCACATCATCCCTTATGTGCGGCCAGTAGTATCGGTCCTCGATCAGCACCAAGGTACGGCTCATTCTGAGGTGTCCAGCACACCTTGAATCATGGCATTCTTGTAAAACTTTCTTACGAGCTTCCCGTGCTACGGCACAAACAATCTACTGCCCCTGGTGTACAGCAAGCCATCCTACAACCAAAATCGCTTAGTCTTACCTTGCTGGGCGTACTTCATCAAAGCCTTGGCTGTAGGATCATGCGCAAGTCCCTCCTTGACGCACGACACCAGTGACCCCTCTAGTTGGCTAATGGCAGCAAGGTTAGCCTTCCTGCTCAGGGCGTCTACCACTAGGTTCGCCTACCCCGGCTTGTACTCCATTTGGAAATCAAATTTCGTAAGAAAATCTTGCCATCTCACCTGCTTGAGGGACAGCTTCTTCTGCGTCTGGAAGTAGCTGGTCGCCACATTGTCTGTCCTAACCATGAACCTCGACCCCAACAGGTAATGGCACCAAGTGCGCAAGCAGTGCACCATTGCAGTCATCTCCTTCTCTTGGACCGTGTATTTGCCCTCAGTCTCATTCAGCTTCCTGCTCTCGAATGGGACTGGACGTCCCTCCTGCATCAACACGCCCCCTATGGCAAAGTCTGATGCATCTGTATGCACCTCATATGGCTTGGTATGGTCTGGCAAGGCCAAGACTGGCTCCTCGGTCACAGCCCGCTTCAACCTGTCAAAGGCTTCCTGGCACCCTGCGCTCCACTCCCATGCTTTCCCTTTCTTGAGCAAGTCAGTCAATGGCGTGGCTATTGCTGAGTGACCTTTGATGAAGTGCCTGTAGTAGTTGACCAGCCCAAGGAACGATCTCAACTCAGTGACCTTGGCTGGCGGTTGCCACTCTAGGATGGCGTGTATCTTGCCTTCATCCATGCATATCCTACCACCTTCCACTATGTGGCCAAGGAACGGGATCTCCTGCTGGGCGAATGAGCACTTCTCCCTCTTCACAAACAGCTTGTGCACCCGCAACACCTCAAACACCTGTCTGAAGTGGTCTACATGCTCTCCTAAAGTCTGGCTGTAGATCACAATGTCATCCAAATAAACCACAACAAATCG
The DNA here is from genome assembly GCF_002303985.1 of Durio zibethinus. The sequence continues at coordinate 16,646,112 of NW_019167826.1, forward strand.
ATCAAGGAATGACTGAAGTACCTTGTTCATAAGGGTGCAGAATGTTGCTAGGGCATTCGTGAGTCCGAAAGGCATCACCAAGAATTCATACGAACCATACCGAGTGACACATGCTATCTTTGGCTCATCTCCCTCTGTGATCCTGACTTGATAGTAGCTTGACTTCAAATCCAGCTTGGTGAACCACCTTGCGCTCCCAAGTTGATCGAACAAGTCCGTAATGAGTGGGATGGGGTACTTGTTCTTGATGGTCAGCTTGTTCAAAGCCTGGTAGTCTATGCACAGCAGCAACAACCCATCATGCTTACGCTGAAATAGAACCGGTGCACCGTAGGGTGCCTTCGATGGCCTGATGAAGCTAGCATCAACTAACTCTTTGAGCTACTTCCTCAACTCCTCCAACTCTGGTGGAGACATTCAATAAGGGGCTCTAGCTGGTGGCTTGGCCTCAGACACCAGCTCGATCTTGTGGTCCACCTCTCTCTTAGGTGGTAGCTTGCTAGGTAACTTTGTGAGCATCACATCACTAAGGTCTTCAGCACCTTTAGCACCTCCAAGGGTGACTCAGTCTCCTTCTCCTTGGCTCATCAGATTTTAGGGCTACCAAGAAGGTGTCTTCTTGTCTGCTTACCACCTTGGCAAATTGGATGGCTGACACCACCTGCGACCCAACTCCAAACCCTCTTCTCAATGGCACTAGGCATTGGCATCGTGCATCCAACATGCAAACACAATCGGCAAAAGGCACAAGGAGGGCGTTAATCCGAACAAGGAAATCCAACCCAATCACAAACTCATAGTCGTCAAGGGTATTACCTCAATGGTCTCCTTGCCTTTCTAGTCTCCAAGCTGTAACTCCACTCCCCGCGCTACTCCAATGGTTGGAACTTCCTTGGAGTTCACTGTTTTGATGGTACCAGTCCCTTTTTGCACCTTTAGTCTGAGCTTTCGTGCTCCATCACCCGAAATAAAAAGATGTGAGGCACCTGTGTCCATCAGTGCGCTTACCTTCTGACCCGTAACCATCAGATCCACAAACATCAAGCCCTTTGGCTTGCGACTCCCCTTACTCTGGACAGCATTGAGCACCAATGACCCAAGCTTTGCTGCCCCTGACTCTGGCTCCTCGTCATACTCTTTGTTTACAGCAGCCAGCTTGCCCTTTTACGAGTAATTGCGTGCTATGTGGCTCCCTCCACATAGGTAGCATGCTAGTGGCTCTCGATCCCCCTTTGCTTTCCACTTGCCTGTTGGTGGCTTCCTCTTGCCATCCTTGGTTGAACGGTCTCGGTCTCCATCCTTAGACTCTGGGTCACAGTCTTTCCCCTTAGACTGCTTTTTTCGATCCCTATCGTCCCTACCCTTACCCTTGGGCTTGGTAGACTCGAACTTATTCAGAGGCTTGAACTCTATCAAGGCCTTGGCAGTAGTCATGGCTTTAGCCAAGTCATGAACTCCTCTCCTTTGTAGCTCATGCTTCACCCATGGCTTCAGCCCATCCATGAAAGCAAATAAGGCGTCCTTCTCACCTAGATCCGAGATCTATAGCATCAGTTCAGAGAATTTTTGGACATACTCCCTTATGTCCCCTTGCTGGCTCAGCCTGCGTAACTTTGCCCGCGTCTCATCATCGGCATACTCCGAGTAAAATTGTTCTCTGAACTCTTTTTGGAACTTTGCCAAGGTTCAAATCTTGGCACTCCCATGCCTGATATCATCACACCTGCACCTCCACCACAATAAGGCTACATCAGTGAGATACATAGCAGCGGTGCTTACCTTTATCACCTCGTCTTGCATGCCCATGGCCTGGAAGTACTATTCCATACCCCAAAGGTAGTTATCTACTTCCTTGGCCGCCCTAGTCCCCTTGAACTCCTTAGGCTTGGGGACATCCAATCTGGACTTGGACACTCCAGCAAACATGCCATTCCTAATGGCAGTCTTGCAAGCAACGAGCTCATTGGTACGCTCCTCCATCCACTAGCGCATGGCCTCCATCCATCGCGCAAGGTCAGCACTTCAGCCTCCAAGGTCTGATTCTTTTGGGTGAACTCATCCAAGCCTTTGTTGAGAGTAGCTTGCAGCTCATTTTGGATCTCCTCCCCTATGGAGTCTAGCGATGCAATGTGAGTCTCTACCCCCTCAAGCTTCTTCCCCATGTCGCCCATGGTCACCTCCACTTTGGGCAGCCTATCGTCCATGGTAGACCAGATATCTCTAGAACTGGCTTTCCTCCCTCTTCCACATCCATGCTCCTGGGCCTCTGGTTGTTGGTTAGCAGCATCACTTTGGGATGCCATCTCCTCTAACCTGCACAATACAAACACGCAGATTCAAACTTGCTCTGATACCAATTGTCACAAGCTCCGACCTTAGACTCAAAAATCGTGTGGCCTTAGGCTTGGAATCTCCTCCTTTATGCCTAAGTCAGCCTAAAACACAAGCGTACGGGCACTAGAACAATGAGAAGGGCTGATTATGCAAGTTAAAGAGAAACAGGATAAGAAGGCAGAATTCTAGAAATGCTCTTGTATTCACTGAAACAGAAGTGTTTGATGGTGTACAAATGAGGGAGGAGCAGCCTTCTATTTATAGTTGAGGCTCCAACTTACACTTAATGGCAATATCCCTAGAATAAAGGCTAAAATCATGGGATTATACAGATTACAATCCATCAGGATGCTAACTCCTGATTTTCAGGGTCAACCAAATCTGCCAGGATACTACTGCCGATCCTGCCTGCTTCTAGAAGCTTCCCTTGCGTGTCCAGCACCTTGGTCCCTTCTGGATGTGGTGGGGCAGCTTGTATGCTAGGCCTTGGTCTCACGGTCTGGCCTGCAAGTTGGGCGGGCATTCTGAATTCTTTTGCTAGGCTTTGCGCGCAGATACTCGCCAGCACGCCTGGACTGCGGGCCTCAACCTCTAGCTTGCCTGTTGGTGCACCTGATGCGCCTGGCGCACCCCCACAAGGCATGACACTTGGCCCTTATATTGGCCCCCTATCCCTCATCAAACCTTGAGAACTCACACCCCCTTAAAGAGCATTTGAGATTTTATAGGTTTGCTGCCAGTAGCCATTAAAGTGTCTGAAATGGGGACACTTTTTTCGAACGATCACAAAATCTTCTCCACTTCGAGTTTTTAGCTGAATTTTTTTGTGCATGCCAACAAAAATACAAGGATCATCTCTACCAAATTTGGGGACGAAACTCTTTCTAAAAAGAGTTTAAAAAATCTTGAACTGCAAAATGTTTTGAAAATCATGAAAAATAGAAAACGGGTCGTCTTGCCACGAAACTTCAAATGAAGTCTTAGGGGACCATTGTATGAATTTACAAGCCATAAAAATGGCATTGGCATGGCAGAAATATGAAGATGTGCTTGAACCTACCTACCATGCGTTCGATCCTCGGCTTGCGCATCCCGCCTCTCTGATCGACTGAGTGCCAGCACCCTCGTTTCGTGGATTGACTTAGGCATACGAACTTCATCCCCAATCCAAGCATACAGATTTCATTCATAGTCTAAGATCGGACCAGACCGAGGGTTGAAACAACAGGATCGGTAGCACGCAGGGGGGATCGAGCCGATCCCTGGCTTACACACTCTGCCTCTCCAGCCGGTTGAGAGCCCGCACGCCTATTTCGTGGGTTGGCTTTGGCATACGGAGTTCATTCCCTGTCTAAGATTGAACTAGACTGAGGGTTGTGACAGCAGGATCGACAGCACACAGGGGAGACCGGACCGTCCCCGGCTTGCGCATTCTACCTCTCCGGCCAGCTGAGCACCCACACGCTCGTTTCGTGGGTTGGTTTAGGCATACGGAGTTCATTCCCAGTCTAAGATTGGACCAGATCGAGGGTTGCGGTAGTAGGACCAGCAGCAGGATCGACAGCACGCAGGGGGGACCGGGTCGATCCCCGACTTGTGCATTTTGCCTCTCCGGCCAACTGAGCACCCGTACGCTCGTTTCGTGGGTTGGCTTCAGCATACGGAGTTCGTTCCATGTCTAAGCCCCAGTCGGACTGAGGGTTGTGGCAGCAGGACCAGCAGCGGGATCGACAGCACGTAAGGAGGACCGGGTTGATCCCTGGCTTGCGCATTATGCCTCTCCGGTCGACCTCTCCGACCGGTTGAGTGCCCACACGCTCGTTTCATGGGTTGACTTAGGCATACAGAGTTCATACCCAGTCTAAGCATATGGAGTTCATTCCTAGTCTAAGATCAGACCGGACCGAGGGTTGCGACAGCTAGATCGATAGCACGCAGGGGGGACCGGGTCGATCCTCGGCTTGCGCATTCTGCTCTTCGATCGATTGGGTATCCGTACGACCGTTTCGTGGGTTGGCTTAGGCATAGGGAGTTCATTCCATGTCTAAGCCCCATCCGGATCGAGGGTTGTGGCAGCAGGACCAGTAGCACGCAGGGGGGATCGGGCCGATCCCTGGCTTGTGCATTATGCCTCTTCGGTCGGCTCAGTACCTGTATGCTCGTTTTGTGGGTTGACTTATGCATACGAAGTTGATTCTCAGTCTAAGATCAGATCGGACCGAGGGTTACGGTAGCAGGATCAACAGCACGCAGGGGGGATCGGGCCGATCCCTGACTTGCGCATTCTGCCTCTCCAATCGACTGAGCGCCCGCACGCCCGTTTCGTGGGTTGGCTTAGGCATAGGGAGTTCATTCCATGTCTAAGCCCCAGTCTGATTGAGGGTTGTGGCAGCGGGACTGGTAGCACGCAGAAGGGGATCGGGCCGATCCCCGGCTTGCGCATTATGCCTCTCGGCTAGCTCAGCGCCCGTACGCTCGTTTCGTGGGTTGACTTATGCATACAGAATTCATTTCCAGTCTAAGATCAGACTGGACTGAGGGTTGTGGCAGCAGGATCGGCAGCACGCAAGGGGGATCGGGCAGATCCCTGGCTTACGCATTCTACCTCTTTGGTCGGCTGAGTGCCTGCACGCCCATTTCGTTGGTTGGCTTAGGCATAGGGAGTTCATTCCATGTCTAAGCCCCAGTCGGATCGAGGGTTGTGGCAGCGAGACCGGAAGCACGCAGAGGGGGACCGGGCCGATCCCCAGCTTGTGCATTATGCCTCTTCGGTCGGCTTAGCACCTGCATGCTCGTTTCGTGGGTTGACTTAGGCATACGGAGTTCATTCCCAGTCTAAGATCGGACCAGACCAAGGGTTGTGGCAGCAGGATCGACAGCATGCAGGGGGACCGGGTCAATCCTCGGCTTGCGCATTCTGCCTCTCCGACCGGCTGAGCGCCCGCACGCCCGTTTCTTGGGTTGGCTTAGGCATAGGGAGTTCATTCCATGTCTAAGCCCTAGCTGGATCGATGGTTGTGGCAGCAGGATTGGCAGCATGCAGAGGCAGATCGGGCCGATCCCTGGCTTGCGCATTTTGCCTCTTCGGCCGTCTCAGTGCCCGCACGCTCGTTTCGTAGGTTGACTTATGCATACGGAGTTCATTCCTAGTCTAAGATCAGACCAAACCGAGGGTTGTGGTAGCAGGATCGGCAGCACGCAGGGGGGATGGGGCCGATCCCCGGCTTGCGCATTCTACCTCTCCGGTCGACTGAGTGCCCGCACGCTCGTTTCACGGGTTGGCTTAGGCATACGGAGTTCATTCCATGTCTAAGCATACGGAGTTCATTCCCAGTCTAAGATTTTGAGCCAAGGTGCACATGCTGAGCTCAGCCATGTGCTGGTGCCGTATTTTTTTCACCCCGGGCACCATCGTCGGAGCATCGTCGAAGAGCCTAACCGGTGGCATTGGGGGTTTCGACATTGGGGGGGCCGAGGGGTGTGCGCGCATGATGTGCGATGGGTGCTGAAGCTTGGGCCTTATATTGGCCCCCTATCCCTCATCAAACCTCGAGAACTCACACCCCCTTAAAGAGCATTTGAGATTTTATAGGTTTGCTGCCAGTAGCCATTAAAGTGTCTGAAATGGGAACACATTTTTCAAACGGTCACAAAATCTTCTCCACTTCAATTTTTTAGCTGAATGTTTTTGTGCATGCCAATAAAAATACAAGGATCAGCTCTACTAAATTTGGGGACAAAACTCTTTCTAAAAAAATTTTAAAAAATCCCGAACTGTAAAACGTTTCAAAAATCATGAAAAATAGAAAATGGGTCGTCTTGCCACGAAACTTCACATGAAGGCTTAGCGGACCATTGTATGAATTTACAAGCCATAAAAATGGCATTGGCATGGCAGAAATATGAAAATGTGCTTGAACCCACCTACCACCCGTTCGATCCCCGGCTTGCCCATCCTGCCTCTCTGGTCGGCGCCTGCGCTGAGCGCCTGCACCCTCGTTTCGTGGGTTGACTTAGGTATACGAAGTTCATCCCTAGTCTAAGCATACGGAGTTCATTCCCAGTCTAAGATCGGATCGGATCGAGGGTTGTGGTAATAAGATCGACAGCACATAAGGGAGACCGGTCGATCCCCGACTTACGTATTCTGCCTCTCCAACTGGTTGAGCACCCGCACGCCGTTTTGTGGGTTGGCTTAGGCATAGGGAGTTCATTACATGTCTGAGTCCCAGTCAGGCCGAAGGTTGTGGCAGCGGGACCGGCAGCATGCAGAAGAGGATTGAGCTGATCCTCAGCTTGTGCATTATGCCTCTCATGCCGGCTCAGTGCCCGCATGCTCATTTCATGGGTTGACTTAGGCATATGGAGTTCATTCCCAGTCTAAGATCAGACCAGACCAAGGGTTGCGGCAGTAGGATCGACAGCACATAGGGGGGATCAGGATGATCCTCGGCTTGCGCATTCTACCTCTCCAACTGACTGAGAACCCATACACTCGTTTCATGGGTTGGCTTAGGCGTACAGAGTTCATTCCATGTCTAAGCATACAGAGTTCATTCCTAGTCTAAGATCGGATCAGACTGAGGGTTACGGTAGCAGGATCGGCAGCACGCAGGGGGGATCGAGCCAATCCCCGACTCACGCATTCTGCCTCTCTGACCTGCTGAGCGCCCGCACGCTCGTTCCGTGGGTTGGCTTAGGCATACAGAGTTCATTCCATGTCTAAGCCCCAACTGGACCGAGGGTTGTGGCAGCAGGGCCGATAGCAGGATCGGCAGCACGTAGAGGGGGACCGGGCTGATCCCCGGCTTGCACATTATGCCTCTCCAATTGGCCTTTTCGGCCAGCTGAGTGCCCGCACGCTTGTTTCGTGGGTTGACATAGGCATACATAGTTTATCCCCAATCTAAGCATACGAAGTTCATTCCCAGTCTAAGATTAGACCAGATCGAGGGTTGTGGGAGCAAGATGGGCAGCACGCAGGGGGGGACTAGGTCGATCCCCGACTTGCACATTCTGCCTCCCCGGTCGGTTGAGCACCCGCACGCCCATTTTGTGGGTTGGCTTAGGCATAGGGAGTTCATTCCACATCTAAGCCCAGCCAGATCGAGGGTTGTGGTAGCGGGATCGGTAGCACACAGAGGGGGATCGGGCTGATCCCCGGCTTGCGCATTATGCCTCTTCGATCGGCTCAGTGCCCGCATCCTCGTTTCATGGGTTGACTTATGCATACAGAGTTCATTCCCAGTCTAAGATCAAACTGAACTGAGGGTTGCAGTTGCAAGATCGACAGCATGCAGGGGGGATCAGATCCATCCTCGGCTTGCGCATTCTACCTCTCCGACCGACTGAGCGCCCGCAAGCTCGTTTCGTGGGTTGGCTTAGGCACACGGAGTTCATTCCAAGTCTAAGCATATGGAGTTCATTCCCAGTCTAAGATTTTGAGCCACGGTGCACATGCTGGGCTCGGTCATGTGCTGGTTCCACATTTTTTTCGCCCGGGGCACCACGCCGGAGCATCGTCGGAGAGCCTAACCGACGGCATTGGGGGTTCCGACGATTGGGGGGGCCGGGGGGTGTGCGCACATGATCTGTGATGAGTGCTGGTACTTGGCCCTTATATTGGCCCCCTATCCCTCATCAAACCTCGAGAACTCACACCCCCTTAAACTGCTTTTGAGATTTTATAGGTTTGCTGCCAGTAGCTATTAAAGTGTCTGAAATGGTGACACTTTTTTCAAACGGTCACAAAATCTTCTCCACTTCGATTTTTTAGCTGAATTTTTTTGTACATGCCAACAAAAATTCAAGGATCACCTCTAACAAATTTGGGGGCAAAAATCTTTCTAAAAAAATTTTAAAAAATCCCGCACCATAAAAGGTTTCAAAAATTGTGAAAAATAGAAAACGGGTCGTCTTGCCACGAAACTTCACATGAAGGCTTAGTGGACCATTGTATGAATTTACAAGCCATAAAAATGGCATTGGAATGGCAGAAATATGAAGATGTGCTTGAACCCACCTACCACCCGTTCGATCCCCGGCTTGCCCATCCTGCCTTTCTGGTCGGCTGGGCGCCCGCACGCTCGTTTCATCGGTTGACTTAGGCATACGGAGTTCAACCCCAGTCTAAGCATAAGGAGTTCATTCCCAGTCTAAGATCAAATTGGATCAAGGATTGCGGTGCAGGATCAGCTGCACGCAGGGGGGACCGGGCCGATCCTCGGCTTACGCATTCTGCCTCTCCGACTGGCTTAGCACCCGCATGCCTATTTCGTAGGTTGGCTTAGGCATAGGGAGTTCATTCCATGTCTAAGCCCCAGCCAGACCGAGGGTTACGATAGTGGGACTGACAGCTGAGGGTTCTGCCTCTCCGCCTGGCTTAGTGCCTGCACGCTTATTTCATAGGTCGGCTGAGCGTCCGCACGCCTATTTCGTAGGTCGATTGAGTATCCGCATGCTTGTTTCATGGGTTGACTTAGGCATACGGAGTTCATCCCTAGTCTAAGCATACGTACTTCATTCCCAGTCTAAGATCAGACTGGATCGAGGGTTGTCGCAGTACGATCGACAGCACGCAGGGGGATCGGGCCGATCCCCGGCTTGCGCATTCTACCTTTCGACCGACTGAGCGCCCGTATGCTCGTTTCGTGGGTTGACTTCAGCATACGGAGTTCATTCCCAGTCTAATATTGGATCGAACTGAGGGTTACGACAGTAAGATCGATAGCACGCAGGGGGGATCGGGTCGATCCCCGGCTTACGCATTCTGCCTCTTTGGTCGGTTGAGCACCTCGGACGCTCGTTTCGTGGGTCGGCATAGGCCTACGGAGTTCAATCCATGACCAAGCATACGGAGTTTATTCCTAGTCTAAGATCAGACTGGACCGAGGGTTGCGGCAGCAGGACCAGCAGTAGGATCGGTATCACGCAGGGAGGATCGGGCCGATCCCCGACTTGTGCATTCTATCTCTCCAGCCGGTTGAGTGCCCGCACACTCGTTTCGTGGGTTGGCTTAGGCATATGTAGTTTATTCCATGTCTAAGCCCTAGCCGGACCGAGGGTTGTGGTAGCAGGACCGGTAGCGGGATTGATAGCACGTAGATGGGGACCGGGCTGATCCTCGACTTGTGCATTATGCCTCCCCGACCGACCTCTCTGGTCGGTTGAGCGCCCGCACGCTCGTTTCGTGGGTTGACTTAGGCATACGAAGTTCATCTCTAGTCTAAGCAAACGGAGTTCATTCCCAGTCTAAGATCTAACCGGATCAAGGGTTGCGGCAGCAGGATCGGCAGCACGTAGGGGGGATCGGGCCGATCCCTGTCTTGCACATTCTTCCTCTCCGACTGGCTGAGCACCCGCACGTCCGTTTCATGGGTTGGCTTAGGCATAGGGAGTTCATTCCATGTCTAAGCCCCAACCGGACCGAGGGTTGTGGCAGCAAGATCGGCGGCACGCAGAGGGGGATCGGGCCGATCCCCGACTTGCTCATTATGCCTCTCTGGTCGGGTCAGTGCCCGCACGCTCGTTTCGTGGGTTGACTTAGGCATACGGAGTTCATTTCCTATCTAAGATCAGATCGGATCGAGGGTTGCGGTAGCAGGATCGATAGCACGTAGGGTGGGACTGGGCTGGTCCTTAGCTTGCACATTCCGCCTCTCCGACCGACTGAGTACTCGCACGCTCGTTTCGTTCCATTCTAAGCATACGAAGTTCATTCCCAGTCTAAGATCGGATCAGACTGAAGGTTGCGGCAGCAGGATTGATAGCATACAGGAGGGGATCGGGACAATCCCTGGCTTACGCATTCTACCTCTCCGACTGGCTAAGTGCTCGCACACTCGTTTCGTGGGTTGGCTTAGGCATACGGAGTTCATTCCATGTCTAAGCCTCAGTCGGACCGAGGGTTGTGGCAGCAGGACTGATAGCGGGATTGGCGAGACGTAGATTGGGATCGGGTTGATCCCTGGCTTGTGCATTACGCCTCTCCGACCGGCCTCTCTAGCCGGTTGAGCACCCATACGCTCGTTTCGTGGGTTGACTTAGGCATACGGAGTTCATCCCCAGTCTAAGCATACGAAGTTCATTCCCAGTCTAAGATCAGACCAGACCGAGGGTTGCGATAACAGGATCGGTAGCACACAGAGGGACCGGGTGATCCCCGACTTACGCACTCTACCTCTCCGGATGGCTGAGCACCCTCACGCCCGTTTTGTGGGTTGGCTTAGGCATAGGGAGTTCATTCCATGTCTAAGCCCCAACCGGACTGAGGGTTGTGGCAGCGGGACCGATAGCACGCAGAGGGGGATCGGTCGAATCCTCAGCTTGTGCATTCTACCTCTCTGGCCGGCCTCTCCGGCTGGCTAAGCGCCCGCACGCTCATTTCGTGGGTTAACTTAGGCATACAGAGTTCATACCCTGTCTAAGCATATGGAGTTCATTCCCAGTCTAAGATCGAACTGGATTGAGGGTTGCGACAGCAGGATCGACAGCACCCAGGGGGGACCGGGCCGATCCCCAGCTTACGCATTCTACCTCTCTGACTGGTTGAGCACCTGCACGCCCGTTTCATGGGTTGGCTTAGGCATAGGGGGTTCATTCCATGTCTAAGCCCCAGCCGGACCGAGGGTTGTGGTAGCGGGACCGACAGCACGTTGAGGGGGATCGAGCCGATCCTTAGCTTGTGCATTCTGCCTCTTCGACCGGCTAATCACCCGTACGTTCATTTCGTGGGTTGGCTTAGGTATACAGAGTTCATTCCATGTCTAAGGATACGCCGGAGCATCATTGGAGAGCCTAACCGAAGGCATTGGAGGTTCTGACGATTGGGGGGCCGGGGGGTGTGCGCACATGATGTGCGATGGGTGCTGGTACTTGGCCCTTATATTGGCTCCCTATCCCTCATCAAACATCAAGAACTCACACCCCCTTAAAGAGCATTTGAGATTTTATAGGTTTGCTTGTAGTAGCCATTAAAGTGTCTGAAATGGGGACACTTTTGTCAAACGGTCACAAATCTTCTCCACTTTGAGTTTTTAGCTAAATTTTTTTTTGCATGCCAACAAAAATACAAGCATCACCTCTACCAAATTTGAGGACAAAACTCTTTCTAAAAAAATTTTAAAAAATCCCAAACCTCAAAAAGTTTCAAAAATCATGAAAAATAGAAAATGGGTCGTCTTGCCAGGAAACTTCACGTGAAGGCTTAGGGGACCATTGTATGAATTTACAAGCCATAAAAATGGCATTGGAATGGCAAAAATATGAAGATGTGCTTGAACCCACCTACCACCCGTTCGATCCCCGGCTTATACATCCGACCTCTCTGGTCGACTGAGCGTTCGGACTCTCATTTCATGGGTGGACTTAGGCATACGGAGCTCATCCCTAGTCTAAGCATACGAAGTTCATTCCCAGTCTAAGAACAGACTGGACTGAGGGTTACGGTAGCAGGATCAGTAGCACGCAGGGGGACCGGGCCGATCCTTGGCTTACGCATTCTACCTCTCCGAGTGGCTGAGCACCCGTATGCTCATTTCGTGGGTTGACTTAGGCATACAGAGTTCATTCCCAGTCTAAGATCAGACCGGACCGAGGGTTACGGCAGCAAGATCGACAGCACGCAGGAGGGACCGAGTTGATCCCCAGCTTAGGCATTATGCCTCTCCGACCGGCTGAGTACCCGCACGCTCATTTTATGGGTTGGCTTAGGCATACGGAGTTCATTTCATGTCTAAGCATAGGAAGTTCATTCCTAGTCTAAGATCGGATCAGACCGAGGGTTACAGTAGCAGGACCAGTAGCAGGACCAGCAGCACGCAGGGGGGATCGAGCCGATCCTTGGCTTGTGCATTTTGCCTCTCCACCGGCCTCTTCGGCCGACTGAGCGCCCGTACGCTCGTTTCATGGGTTGACTTAGGCATACGGAGTTCATCCCTAGTCTAAGCTTACAGAGTTCATTCCCAGTCTAATATCAGACCGGACCAAGGGTTGTGACAGTAGGATTGATAGCACGCAGGGGAAGACCGGGCTGATCCCCAGCTTGCGCATTCTACCTCTTCAATCGGCTGAGCACCCGTACGCTCAATTTGTGGGTTGGCTTAGGCATACGTAGTTCATTCCATGTCTAAGCCCCAGTCAGACCGAGGGTTGCGGTAGCAGGACCGACAGCGGGATTGACAGCATGTAGAAGAGGATCGGGCTGGTCCTCGACTTATGGATTATGCCTCTCCGGCCAGCTGAGTGCCCGCACGCTCGTTTCATAGGTTGACTTAGGCATACGGAGTTCATCCCCAGTCTAAGCATACAGAGTTCATTCCCAGTCTAAGATCAGACTGGACCGAGGGTTGTGGCAGCAGGATCGGTAGCATGCAGGGGGGACCGGGCTGATCCCGGCTTGTGTATTCTACCTCTCCGATCGGCTGAGCGGTAGCACGTCCGTTTTGTGGGTGGCTTAGGCATAGGGAGTTCATTCTATGTCTAAGCCCCAGCCGAACTGAGGGTTGTGGCAGTGGGACCGGTAGCACCCAGAGGGGGACCGACCCGGTCCTCGGCTTGCGCATTATGCCTCTCCAACCGGCTCAACGCCTGAACGCTCATTTCATGGGTTGACTTAGGCATATGGAGTTCATTCCCAGTCTAAGATCAGACCAGACTGAGGGTTGTGGCAGCAGTATCGATAGCATGTAGAGGGGACCAGGCTGATCCTCAATTTACGCATTCTGCCTCTCCGATCGACTGAGTGCCCGCATGCTCGTTTCATGGCTTGGCTTAGGCATACGGAGTTCATTCCATGTCTAAGCATACGGAGTTCATTCCCAGTCTAAAATCTGACTGGATCAAGGGTTGCAGCAGCAGGACCAGCAGCAGGATCGGCAGCACGCAGTGAGGGATCAAGCCGATCCCCAGCTTGCGCATTCTACCTCTCCGATCGGCTGAGCATCTGCACGCTTGTTTCATGGGTTGGCTTAGGCATACGGAGTTCATTCCATGTCTAAGCCCTAGTCGGATCGAGGGTTGTGGTAGCAGAACCGATAGTGGGATTGGCAGGATGTAGAGGGGGATCGAGCCGATCCCCGGCTTGCACATTATGCCTCTTCGACCGGCCTCTCCAGTCGGCTGAGTGCCCATACGCTTATTTCATGGGTTGACTTAGGCATACGGAGTTCATCCCCAGTCTAAGCATACGGAGTTCATTCTAAGTCTAAGATCCGACCGAATCGAGGGTTGCGGTAGTAGGATCAACAGCACGTAGGGGGAATCGAGCTGATCCCTGGCTTGCACATTTTGCCTCTCCGATCGGTTGAGCGCCCGGACGACCATTTCATGGGTTGGCTTAGGCATAGGGAGTTCATTCCATGTCTAAGCCCCAGTCAGACCAAGTGTTGTGGCAGCAAGATCGGTAGCACACAGAGGAGGATCGGGTCGATCCTCGGCTTGTGCATTTTGCCTCTCCGGCTGGCTCAACATCTGAACGCTCGTTTCATGGGTTGACTTAGGCATACGGAGTTCATTCTCAGTCTAAGATTGGATCGGACTGAGGGTTACGGCAGTAGGACCAGCAACAGGATCGGCAGCATGTAGGGGGCATCGGGTCGATCCCTGACTTATGCATTCTGCCTCTCCGATCAACCTTTCTGACCGACTGAGCAGCTGCACGCTCGTTTCGTAGGTTGACTTAGGCATACGGAGTTCATCCCCAGTCTAAGCATACGGCGTTCATTCCTAATCTAAGATCGGACCGGACCGAAGGTTGCAGCAAGAAGACCAGCAGCAGGATCGACAGCATGCATGGAGGACTGGGTCGATCCTCGACTTACGCATTCTACATCTCCGGTCGGTTGAGTGCCTGTATGCTCGTTTCGTGGGTTGGCTTAGGTATACGGAGTTCATTCCATGTTTAAGCATACGGAGTTCATTCTCAGTCTAAGATTTTGAGCCATGGTGCACATGCTGAGCTTGGGCAAGTGCTGGTGCCTCTTTGTTTTCACCCGGGGCACCATCGCTGGAGCATCACCGGAGAGCCTAACCGATGGCATTGGGGGTTTCGGTGATTGGGGGGGCGGGGGGCTGTGCGCACATGATGTGCGATGGGTGTTGGTACTTGTGTCACGGGCTCTGACCTTAGACTTAGAAACCGTGCGACCTTAGGCTTGGAATCTCCTCCTTTATGCCTAAGTCAACCTAAAACACAAGCGTACGGGCACTAGAATAACAGGAAGGGCTAATTTTGCAAGTAAAAGAAAAACAGGATAAGAAGGTAGAATTTTGGAAATGCTCTTGTATTCACTGAAACGAAAGTGTTTGATGGTGTACAAATGAAAGAGAAGCAACCCTCTATTTATAGTTGAGGCTCCAGCTTACACTTAATGGTAATATCCCTAGAATAAAGGCTAAAATCATGGGATTATACAGATTGCAATCAATCAGGACCTCCTTCTCATATGAGTCCCTTGCTCCCAATGGCGTACGCTTTGACTCTGCCCGTCCTGGATCTCCCTCATCCTCATGGAACGGCTTGAGCATGCTCACATGGAACATCGGGTGTACCCTCAGCTTGGGTGGCATATCCAGCTTGTAGGCAACCTTGCCTACCCTCTTCACTACTCGGAAAGGTCCCTCATAGCTCTGGACTAGGCCTTTGTGCAGCCCCCTATGGCGCATAATGGGATGCAGCTTCACCAACACCAAGTCTCCAACCTGGAACTGCACGTCCCACCAATTCTGGTCTGCCCACTTCTTTGACCTTTTGGCCGCCTTGTGTAGACAAACTCTGGTCAAGTCAGTTTGCTCTTGCCATGCCTTGGCAAACTTGTATGCTACTGGATTCGGCCCTGTATAACCTGCAGTAATCGAACCGGGTGTTAGTGGTTGTTGCCCTATCACAACCTCAAATGGGCTCTGGTTCGTTGCCTCGTTCCTTTGCAAGTTATAGGAAAACTGTGCAATATCTAGCAGCTTTGGCCAGTCCCTTTGTGTGGTACTCACATAGTGCCTGAGGTAGACCTCTAATAGTCCATTCACTCATTCTGTCTACCCATCAGTCTGTGGATGCATGCTGGTGGAAAAGTTCAAGTCTGACCCCAATAGCTTGAACCCATAAGGACCCCGTGAATCTCGGATCTTGATCGTTGACAATGTTTTGAGGGAGGCCCCAGTATTTGACCACATGTTTGAACAATAGTCGAGCTGTGTCTTTCGCTGTGCAATACTTGTGAGTGGGAATGAATGTGGTGTACTTAGAGAACCAGTCAATCACCACCAAAATAGCTCCAAGGTCAACAACCTTGGGTAGGCTTGAAATTAAATCGAGGGAGATGCTTTCCCATGGTTTGGCAGGTACTGGTAGTGGTTCAAGCATGCCTACAGGTTTCCTCCTTTCAATCTTGTCTTGTTGGCAAATGAGGTAAGTCTTCGTATAGTCCATCACATCTTGTAGAATGTGAGGCCAATAGTATCCCTGTTTCAATAACACCAAAGTGTGTTGCTAGCCCAGGTGTCTCGCCTATGGTGTGTCATGACATTCCTCATCAGTATCTGTTTTAGACCTTCTACTTTTGGCATAAACACTCGAGGCCCCTTGGTCCATAAGATCCCATTTTCTTGCCATAAGTACTTGGACTTCCCTTCTTCCACTAGCTTCAGGATGGCACAATCTTGCGGGTCTTTCCCTAAGTGATCTCCAATCAACTTGTGAATGTCTGTAATGGCTCTGCTAGCTACCATTGGGGCAATTCTTCTAAGGGCCACTAAATCTGCTCACCTACTCAATGCATCGACCACTTGATTGGTCTTTCTAGTAGTGTGCTCAAAACAAAAGTCAAACTCTGCTAAAAATTCCTGGCACCTAGCTTGTTTTGCCGTAAACCTTGGTTGGGTGAGAAAATTGCTAACGGCCGCATTGTCTGTCTTCACAACAAAGTGTGAACCCAACAAGTAATGTCACCAAGCCCTCAAGCTGTGAACCACCGCCAGGAGTTCTTTTTTTTTGGGCTGTATATTTCCTTTTAGCTTTACTTAGCTTCCTACTTTCAAATGCTACCGGTTGATGTTGTTGCAAAAGCACTCCTCCAATAGCAAAATTAGATGCATCCGTCTGAACTTCAAAAGGCTTTTCAATATCAGGGAGAGCTAAGATGGGATCCTTCATAATAGCATCTTTCAATCCCTCAAAGGCCTCTTGGCACTCACTCATCCAACACCATTTATGCTCTTTCTTCAATAGCTCCGTGAGGGCCGTGGTCTTACGAGAGTACCCTTCCACAAACCTTCTATAATAGTTGGCTAGTCCCAAAAATGAGCGGAGCTCACTAATGTTCTTCGGTGTTGTCCACTCCTTGATGGCCCTAACCTTTTCCATGTCCATTCGAATGTGGCCACGTTCGACAATGTGATCGAGAAAATGGATTTGGATTTGAGCAAATGCACACTTCTCCCTTTTTACGTATAACTGGTGGTCCTGTAATCTTTGAAGTACTTGGCACAGGTGTTCTTGATGTTCTTCCAAGGTGGAGCTATATACCACTATATCGTCTAAATAAATGACTACAAATTTGTCTAGGTAGTCATGGAATACCTGATTCATCAATGTGCAAAATGTGGCAGGAGCATTGGTTAGTCCAAAGGGCATAACAAGAAATTTAAATACACCATACCATGTCACACAAGTGGTCTTTGGCTCATCTCCCTCAACAATTCTGACCTGATGGTAGCCAGATCTCAGGTCCAATTTGGAGAAGTACTTGGCCTGGCTCGATTGATCAAACAAGTCTGCTATAAGAGGGATGGGATATCTGTTTCTTACGGTGACTTTGTTCAGGGCCCTGTAGTCAACACATAATCGTAAACTTCCATCATGCTTCTTCTAAAATAGCACTGGTGCTCCGAAAAGAGCCTTTCATGGTTTGATGAACCCGGCTTGTAGTAGCTCATCTAACTATTTTCTTAGTTTGGCCAACTCTGGCGGGGCCATGCGGTAAGGAGCTCTAGCAGGGGGTTTCACTCCTGGGAGGAGCTCAATTTCATGGTCCACTGTTCGTCGAGGGGGTAGAATCTTAGGCAACATCTCTGGCATCACCTCTTCGAGTTCTTCCAACATTTTTCCCACACAATCAGGTATTGGTTCTACTTTTGACCTTTCTTTGTAGATTGGCACAGCCATAAAGAAGGGTTCCCCTCTCTTTACCCCTTTCTTGAACTGCAAAGCTAAAATCATTTTCTTCCCACTCTTTGGTAAGATGTTGGCTGGCACCACACATGGGTTTTCCCCTAAGAACAACAAGCAGCTAGCAGCAGGGATAGGGATAACCTGAGCCAACATCATGAAGTCCAATCCGAGAACAACATCAAAGTCATTCATGGGGAAAACTGTAAAGTCTACCTTCCCTTCCTATGGCCCCAATCGGGTTGTCACACTCTTGGAGCTTCCACTGATCATAAAGGCTGGCGAGTTGACCGCCTTCATTCGTCCATAGTCTTTACTAATCTGAAGACCACACCTTTTTACTTCTCCTGGTGTGATGAAAGTGTCGGTTGCACCCGTATCCACCATAGCCTTAGTGGCTTTCTCATTGATCGTCAAGTTCACATACATCAAGCCTTTACTCTGGTCTTTCTTTATAGTGTTCAATTGGGTGCAGAGGGCGTTGAGGAAACCTTATTGAACCCATCCTGGCTGGCTCCTCTTTAGCTTCTTCAACGCTCTCTGGTGCTTTTACGAACTCTTGAGACGAGGTCCTTAAGGCATTAAGGGCTCCCCTATACGGGCATTCAGCCACCCGATACGGCCCCTTGCAAAGAAAGCAAGCTAGCGATTGCCTTAGGCTTGAAAATCCCTGCATTGCTTATCTTGGGTTGGGTGCTATCTCGACCAAAAGACCTCCTGTCTGATCCCCCACTGAAGGGTCAGTCCAACCTGGTCATCTTTCCCTCACTCCCAAAGTTGAAGCTACTGCCAGTTGATGGAGGATTTTTCCATTTTGAAAAGCCATCATTGTAATCGTGGAGACATTTAGCTACAGCCATGGCCGTGGCCACGTCTTGCACTTTCTGCCTTTGTAGTTCTATCATCGCCCAAGGCTTGAGGCCCTCAACAAAATAGAACATCTTGTCCTTTTCGGACATGTCTCGAATATCCAACATCAGGGTAGAAAAGCTCCTTACAAACTCTCGCACCGTTCCTGTTTGCACCAATTCTCGAAGTCTCCTTCGAGCCATATACTCCACATTCTCAGGGAAAAATTGGTTTTTCAATTCTCACTTCAGATTCGTCTAAGTCTTAATCGAGCACTCATGATTGACAAACTTGGAGCGCCACCACAGCTTGGCATCCCCTGTGAGGTACATCGACACCATTGCTACCTTGTCTTCCTCTAAATCAGTGTGTACAGCTCGAAAGTACTGCTCCATGTCAAACAAGAAATTTTCAAGTTCCTTAGCATCCCTTGCCCCCTCATAACATCGAGGCTCCGACACCTTGGGCCTTTTTCCTCTTTCCATCGAGCTCGAACCCGATCTTGCCATAACCATTTGTAGGATGCTCACCTGTGCTCTGAGCTCCTCAAACTCCTTTTTGAGAATGTTCAAGGCATCTCTAGCCTCTTCGCTCACGTTGTGGAGAGTATCGGACAACTCCCACTGGGTTGTCTCGATCTTCCTCACTCGGTCTTTAGTCACCATATGAGTTTTCATTGCGACCACCGTGGCCTCAAGTTCCTCAATTCTCTGTTGATGATTGGGTCCACCACTTGTGGCCATCTCATCCATTTTTCTAGCACTTCTCAATCATGCTCTGATACCACGTGTCACGGACTAAGCTTTCTTTCGGCAAGAAATAAACCATGCGGCACTTGAACGAGTGCTCCCAACCAAGTCAGCCTTCAATAGATCGATATCTGAACAAATAACCATAAGCCATGGTTAGTCTCAAGCATTCACAATAAGACAAAATATATAGAGATCGTTCTCAAGCACACACACAAGAAGGCATATTCGCATCGAGAAAAAGAAAAACACATTGAGGCAACAATCGGGACATTCAATCGGGGTGAGTTTTATTATAGTCGAGAATCATACATCGGGACCCCCACCATCACCAGGGCCAGGGGGCAGCCCTTGGTGGGTGGCTTAGGCTCGCATAGCAACCGGTGAGACAGCCCAACACTACGCTACCGGCTCACCCCCCTAAAGAGCCTTAGAGATTTTAGAGCTATGCTACCAGTAACCATTACAATGTTTGAAATGGGGACACTTTTCCTAGCACAAGGGATCTACCCAGCCACGGCCCTATACATGGGTGGCTTATGGCAACCTAAGTCCCGGTCATGGCCCTATACAAGGTTGGCTTATGACACCTGGCTGGCGCATTATGCCTCTCCGGTCAGCTCAGCGCCTGCATGCTCATTTCGTGGGTTGACTTAGGCATATGGAGTTCATTCCTAGTCTAAGATTGGATCAGACCGAGGGTTACGACAGTAGGATCAACAGCATGCAGGGGGGCCCGGGCCGATCCCCACCTTATGCATTCTGCCTCTTCGGCCAGCTGAGTGCCCGCACGCTCGTTTCGTGAGTTGGCTTAGGCATACGGAGTTCATTCCATGTCTAAGCATATGGAGTTCATTCCCAGTCTAAGACTGGACCGGACCGAGGGTTACGGTAACAGGACCAGCAGCAGGATCAGCAGCATGCAGAGGGGGATCGGGTCGATCCTCGGCTTGCGCATTCTGCCTCTTCGGTCGACTGAGCGCCCGCACGCTCGTTTCGTGGGTTGGCTTAGGCATACGGAGTTCATTCCATGTCTAAGCCCCAGTCGAACCGAGGGTTGTGGCAATAGGATAGGCAGCGGGATCGACAGCACGTAGAGGGGGACTAGGTTGATCCTCGGCTTACGCATTATGCCTCTTCGGCCAGCCTCTCTGGCCGGCTGAGCGCTCGCACTCTCGTTTCGTGGGTTGACTTAGGCATACAGAGTTCATCCCCAATCTAAGCATACGAAGTTCATTCCCAGTCTAAGATCAGATCGGATCGAGGGTTGCGACAGCAAGATCGTTAGCACGCAGGGGGGACCAGGCCGATCCCTGACTTCCACATTCTACCTCTCCGGCCGACTGAACGCCCGCACGCCGTTTCGTGGGTTGGCTTAGGCATAGGGAGTTCATTCCATGTCTAAGGCCCAGCCGCATTGAGGGTTATGGCAGCGGGACCAGCAGCACGCAGAGGGGGACTGGGCCGATCCCCGGCTTGCGCATTATGCCTCTTCGATCGGCTCAGCGCCCGCACGCTCATTTCATGGGATGACTTTTGCATACAGAGTTCATTCCCAGTCTAAGATCAGATCAGACTAAGAGTTACGGTAGCAGGATCGATAGCACGTAGGGGGACCGGGCCGATCCCCGGCTTGCGCATTCTACCTCCCCGGCCGGCTGAGCGCCCGCACGCTCGTTTCGTGGGTTGGCTTAGGCATACGGAGTTCATTCCATGTCTAAGCATACGGAGTTCATTCCTAGTCTAAGAGTTTGAGCCACGGTGCACATGCTGGGCTCGGGCATGTGCTGGTGCCACATTTTTTTCACCCGGGGCACCATCGTTGGCGCATCGTCGGAGAGCCTAACAGGCGGCATTGGGGGTTTCGGCGATTGGGGGGGCCGGGGGGTTGTGCGCACATGATGTGCGATGGGTGCTGGTACTTGGCCCTTATATTGGCCCCCTATCCCTCATTAAACCTCGAGAACTCACACCCCTTTAAAGAGCATTTGAGATTTTATAGGTTTGCTGCCAGTAGCCATGAAAGTGTCTGAAATGGGGACACTTTTTTCAAACAATCACAAAATCTTCTCCACTTCAAGTTTTCAGCTGAATTGTTTTGTGCATGCCAACAACAGTACAAGGATCACCTCTACCAAATTTGGGGAGAAAACTCTTTCTAAAAAAATTTTAAAAATTCCCGAATTGTAAAAAGTTTTGAAAATTGTGAAAAATAAAAAATGGGTCGTCTTGCCACGAAACTTCACATGAAGGCTTAGGGGACCATTGTATGAATTTACAAGCCATAAAAATGACATTGGCATGGCAGAAATATGAAGAAGTGCTTGAACCCACCTACCACCCGTTCGATCCCCGGCTTGCGCATCCTACCTCTCTGGTCGGCTGAGCGCCCGCACGCTCGTTTTATGGGTTGACTTAGGCATACGAAGTTCATCCCCAGTCTAAGCATACTGAGTTCATTCCCAGTCTAAGATCGGACCGGAATGAGGGTTGCGACAGTAGGATCGACAGCACACCGGGGGGATCGGGCTGATCGCTAACTTGCGCATTCTGCCTCTCCGACCGGTTGAGCGCCCGCACGCCTGTTTCATGGGTTGGCTTAGGCATAGGGAGTTCATTTCATGTCTAAGCCCCAGCTGGACTGAGGGTTGTGGCAGTGGGACCGGCAGCGCGTAGAGGGGGACTGGGTCGATCCCCGGCTTGCGCATTATGCCTCTTCGGTTGGCTCAGCGTCCGCACGCTCATTTTGTGGGTTGACTTATGCATATGGAGTTCATTCCCAGTCTAATATCAGACGGATCGAGGGTTGCAGCAGCAGGATCGACAGCACGCAGGGGGGACCAGGCCGATCCCCAGCTTGCACATTTTACCTCTCCGACCAGCTGAGCGCCCGTACGCTCGTTTCATGGGTTGGCTTAGGCATACAGAGTTCATTCTATGTCTAAGCATATGGAGTTCATTCCCAGTCTAAGATTTTGAGCCACGGGGCACCATAGTCGGAGCATCATCGGAGCATCGTCGGAGAGCCTAACCGACGGCATTGGGGGTTTCGGCGATTGGGGGGGCCGAGGGGTGTGCGCACATGATGTGCGATGGGTGCTAGTACTTGGCCCTTATATTGGTGCCCTATCCCTCATCAAACCTCGAGAACTCACACCCCCTTAAAGAGCATTTGAGATTTTATAGGTTTGCTGCCAGTAGCCAAGAAAGTGTCTGAAATGGGGACACTTTTTTCAAACGGTCACAAAATCTTCTCCACTTCGAGTTTTTAGCTGAATTTTTTTGTGCATGCTAACAAAAATACAAGGATCACCTCTACCAAAATTTAGGGACAAAACTCTATCTAAAAAAATTTAAAAAAATCCTGAACCGTAAAAAGTTTTGAAAATTGTGAAAAATAGAAAACGGGTCGTCTTGCCACGAAACTTCACATGAAGGCTTAGGGGTCCATTGTATGAATTTACAAGCCATAAAAATTACATTGGCATGGCAAAAATATGAAGATGTTCTTGAACCCACCTACCACCCGTTCGATCCCCGGCTTGCGCATCCTGCCTGTTTGGTCGACTGAGCGCTCGCACGCTCGTTTTGTGGGTTGACTTCGGCATACGAAGTTCATCGCCAGTCTAAGCATACAGAGTTCATTCCCAGTCTAAGATCAGACCGGATTGAAGGTTGCGGTAGTAGGATTGACAGCACGCAGGGGGGACCGGGCCGATCCCTGACTTGCACATTTTGCCTCTCCGATCGGCTGAGCGCCTGTACGCCTATTTCGTGGGTTGGCTTAGGCATAGGGAGTTCATTCCATGTCTAAGCCCCAGCTGGACCTAGGGTTGTGGCAGTGGGACCGACAGCATGTAGAGGGGGATCGGGCCGATCCCCGGCTTGCGCATTATGCCTCTTCGATCGGCTCAGCGTTCGCACGCTCATTTCGTGGGTTGACTTATGCCTATGGAGTTCATTCCCAGTCTAATATCAGATAGGATTGAGGGTTGCAGCAGCAGGATCGATAGCACGCAGGGGACATCGGGCTGATCCTCGGCTTGTGCATTCTGCCTCTCCTGTCGGCTGAGCGCCCGCACGCCCGTTTCGTGGGTTGGCTTAGGCATAGGGAGTTCATTCCATGTCTAAGCCCCAGTCGGACCGAGGGTTGTGGCAGCGGGACCGGCAGCACGCAGAGGGGGATTGGGCCGATCCCCGGCTTGCGCATTATGCCTCTTCGGTTGGCTCAGCGCCTACACGCTCATTTAGTGGGTTGACTTAGGCATACGGAGTTCATTCCCAGTCTAAGATCGGATCAGACCGAGGGTTGTGGCAGTCGAATCGACAGCACGCAGGGGGGACCGGGCCGATCCCCGGCTTGCGCATTCTGCCTCTTCGGTCGGCTGAGCACCCGCACGCTCATTTCGTGGTTGGGTTAGGCATATGGAGTTCATTCCATGTCTAAGCCCCAGTCGGACCGAGGGTTGTGGCAGCGGGACTGGCAGCACGCAGAGGGGGATCGGGTCGATCCCTGGCTTGTGCATTATGCCTCTCTGGTCGGCTTAGCACCTGCACACTCATTTAGTGGGTTGGCTTAGGCATAGGGAGTTCATTCCATGTCTAAGCCCCAGCCGGACCGAGGGTTGTGGCAGCAGGATCGGCAACACGCAAAGGGGGACCGAGTCGATCGTCGGCTTGCGCATTATGCCTCTTTGGTCAGCTCAGCGCCCGCACGCTTGTTTCGTGGGTTGACTTATGCATACAGAGTTCATTCCCAATCTAAGATCAGACCAGACCGAGGGTTGTGGCAGCAGGATCGACAGCACGCAGGGGGGACCGGGACGATCCCTGGCTTGTGCATTCTGCCTCTCCGGCCGACTGAGCACCCGCACGCTCGTTTCGTAGGTTGACTTAGGCATACGAATTTCATTCCACGTCTAAGCATACGGAGTTCATTCCCAGTCTAAGATTTTGAGCCACGATGCACATGCTGGGCTTGGGCATGTGCTGGTGCCGCATTTTTTTTGCCCGGGGCACCATGGTCGGAGCATCATCGGAGAGCCTAACCGACGGCATTGGGGGTTCCGACGATTGGGGGGACAGGGGGTGTGCGCACATGGTGTACGATGGGTGCTGGTACTTGGCCCTTATATTGGCCCCCTATCCCTCATCAAACCTCGAGAACTCACACCCCCTTAAAGAGCATTTGAGATTTTATAGGTTTGCTGCCAGTAGCCATTAAAGTGTCTGAAATGGGGACACTTTTTTCAAACGGTCACAAAATCTTCTCCACTTCGAGTTTTTAGCTGAATTTTTTTATGCATGCCAACAAAAATACAAGGATTACCTCTACCAAATTTAGGGACAAAACTCTTTCTAAAAAAATTTTAAAAAATCCTGAACCGCAAAAAGTTTTGAAAATCATGAAAAATAGAAAACGGTCGTCTTGCCACGAAACTTCACATGAAGGCTTAGGGGACCATTGTATGAATTTACACGCCATAAAAATGGCATTGGCATGGCAGAAATATGAAGATGTGCTTGAACCCACCTACCACCCGTTCGATCCCCGGCTTGTGCATCCTGCCTCTCCGGTCGGCTGAGCATCCGCACGCTCGTTTCATGGGTTGACTTAGGCATACGGAGTTCATCCGTAGTCTAAACATACGAAGTTCATTCCCAGTCTAAGATCAGACCAGACCGAGGGTTGCGACAGTAGGATTGGCAGCACGTAAGGGGAACCGGGCCGATCCCTGGCTTGTGCATTCTACCTCTCCGGCCGACTGAGCACCTACACGCCCATTTTGTGGGTTGGCTTAGGCATAGGGAGTTCATTCCATGTCTAAGCCGCAGTTCGACCGAGGGTTGTGGCAGCGAGATTTACAGCACGCAGAGGGGGATCGGGTCGAACCCCAGCTGGCGCATTATGCCTATCTGGCCGGCTTAGCACCCGCACGCTCATTTCGTGGGTTGACTTAGGCATACAGAGTTCATTCCCAGTCTAAGCTCGAGCCGGATCGAAGGTTGTGGCAGCAGGACCGAGAGTGGGATCGACGGTACGCAGAGGGGGACCAGGTTGATCCTCGGCTTACGTATTATGCCACTTCGATCGGTTGAGCGCCAGCACGCTCGTTTCATGTGTTAACTTAGGCATACGGAGTTCATCCCCAGTCTAAGCATACGGAGTTCATTCCCAATCTAAGATCAGACTGAACCGAGGGTTGCGGCAGCAGGATCGACAGCACGGAGGGGGGATCGAGCTGATCCCCGGGTTGCGCATTCTACCTCTCCGGTCGACTAAGCACCCGCACGCTCGTTTCGTGGGTTGGCTTAGGCATACGGAATTCAATTCATGTCTAAGCCCCAGCCAGACCGAGGGTTGTGGTAGCGAGACCGACAGCACGCAGAGGGTGATTGGGCTGATCCCCAGCTTGCGCATTATGCCTCTCCGATCGACTCAGTGCCCGCACGCTCGTTTCATGGGTTGACTTAGGCATACGAAGTTCATTCCTAGTCTAAGATCAGACTGGATCAAGGGTTGCGGTAGCAGGATTGACAGCACGCAGGGGGGATCGGGCTGATCCTCAGCTTGCACATTCTACCTCTCCGACCGGCTGAGCGCCCACACGCTCGTTTCGTGGGTTGGCTTAGGCATACGGAGTTCATTCTATGTCTAAGCATACGGAGTTCATTCCCAGTCTAAGATCAGACCGGACTGAGGGTTGTGGCAGTAGGACCAGCAGTAGGATCAATAGCACGCAGGGGGGATCTGGCTGATTCCCGGCTTACGCATTCTACCTCTCCGGTCAGCTGAGTGCCCGCATGCTCGTTTCATGGGTTGGCTTAGGCATACGGAGTTAATTCCATGTCTAATCCCCACCCAGACTGAGGGTTGTGGTAGCAGGACCGGCAACGGGATCGACAGCATGGAGAGGGAGAGCTTGCTGATCCCCGGCTTGTGCATTATGCCTCTCTGACCGGCTAAGCGGCCGCATGCTCGTTTCGTGGGTTGACTTAGGCATACGGAGTTCATTCCCAGTCTAAGATCGGACCGGACCGAGGGTTGCGATAGCAAGATCGGTAGCACGTAGGGGGGACTGGGTCGATCCTCGACTTGCGCATTCTACCTCTCTAGCCAGCTGAGTGCCCGCACACCCGTTTCATGGGTTGGCTTAGGCATAAGGAGTGCATTCCATGTCTAAGCCCCAACCGGATCAAGGGTAGTGGCAGCAGGACCGGCAGACACAGAGGGGGACCGGGCCGATCCTTGGCTTGCACATTATGCCTCTTCGGCTGGCTCAGCACCTGCACGCTCATTTTGTGGGTTGACTTATGCATACGGAGTTCATTCCCAGTCTAAGATCGAACCGGACCAAGGGTTGCGGGAGCAGGATCGACAGCACGCAAAGGGGGATTGGGTCGATCCCTGACTTGCGCATTCTGTCTCTTTGGCTAGCTGAGCGCTCACATGCTCATTTCATGGGTTGGCTTAGGCATATGGAGTTCATTCCATGTCAAGCCCCAGTCGGACCGAGGGTTGTGGCAGCAGTACTGGTAGTGGGATCAACAGCACGCAGAGGGTGATCGGGCTGATCCCCGACTTGCGCATTATGCCTATTCGGCCGGCCTCTCCCACAGGTTGAGCGCCTGCATGCTCGTTTTGTGGGTTGACTTCGACATACAGAGTTCATCCCCAGTCTAAGCATACAGAGTTCATTCCTAGTCTAAGATCAGATCGGATCGAGGGTTGCAGCAGCAGGATCGGCAACACGTAGGGGGGACTGGGCCGATCCCCAGCTTGTGCATTCTGCCTCTTCAGCCGACTGAGCGCCCGCACGCCCGTTTCATGGGTTGGCTTAGGTGTAGGGAGTTCATTCCATGTCTAAGCCCCAGGTGGACCAAGGGTTGAGGCAGCGGGATCGACAACATGTAGAGGAGGATCGGGCTAGTCCCCAGCTTGCGCATTATGCCTCTCCAGCTGGCTCAGCGCCCACACGCTCATTTTGTGGGTCGACTTAGGCATACGGAGTTCATTCCTAGTCTAAGATCAGATTGGACCGAGGGTTACGGTAGCAGGATCGACAGCACGCAGGGGGGGATCGGGCCGATCCTCGGCTTGCGCATTCTGCCTCTCCAGCCGTTGAGCGCCCGCACGCTCGTTTCATGGGTTGGCTTAGGCATACAGAGTTAATTCCATGTCTAAGCATATGAAGTTCATTCCCAGTCTAAGATTGAACCGGACTGAGGGTTGCGGTAGCAGACCAGCAGCAGGATCGACAGCACGCAGGGGGCGACCGGGCTGATCCTCGGCTTGCGCATCATGCCTCTTCGGCTGGCTGAGCGCCCGCACACTCGTTTTGTGGGTTAACTTAGGCATACGGAGTTCATCCCCAGTCTATGCATACGAAGTTCATTCCCAATCTATGATCGGACTGAACCGAGGGTTGCGACAGCAGGATTAGTTGACTGCAAGGGGGACCTGGTCGATCCCCGGCTTGCGCATTCTGCCTCTCCGGCCGACTGAGCACCTGCACGCCCGTTTCGTGGGTTGGCTTAGGCATAGGGAGTTCATTCCATGTATAAGCCCCAGCCAGACCGAGGGTTGTGGCAGCAAGACTGGCAGCACGTAGAGGGGGATCGGGCCACTCCCTGGCTTGCGCATTATGCCTCTTCAATCGGGTCAGTGCCCGCACACTTGTTTCGTGGGTTGACTTATGCATACGGAGTTCATTCCTAGTCTAAGATCAGATCGGATCGAGGGTTACGGTAGCAGGATTGACAGCATGTAAGGGGGCATCGGGCCAATCCCTCGGCTTGCTCATTCTGCCTCTCCGATTGGCTGAACGCCCGCAAGCTCGTTTCGTGGGTTGGCTTAGGCATAAGGAGTTCATTCCATGTCTAAGCATACGGAGTTCATTCCCAATCTAAGATTTTGAGCCACGGTGCACATGCTGGGCTCGGCCATGTGCTGGTGCCGCATTTTTTTCACCCGGGGCACCATCATCGGAGCATCACCGGAGCACCGTCGGAGAGCCTAACCGGCAGCATTAGGGGTTCGATGATTGGGGGGCCGGGGGGTGTGCGCACATGATGTGCGATGGGTGCTGGTACTTGGCCCTTATATTGGCCCCCTATCCGTCATCAAACCTCGAGAACTCACGCCCCCTTGAAGAGCATTTGAGATTTTATAGGTTTGCTGTCAGTAGCCATTAAAGCGTCTGAAATGGGGACACTTTTTTCAAATGGTCACAAAATCTTCTCCACTTTGAGTTTTTAGCTGAATTTTTTTATGCATGCCAATAAAATACAAGGATCAAATCTACTAAATTTGGGGAAAAAACTATTTCTAGAAAAATTTTTAAAAATCCCGAACCGTAAAGAGTTTTGAAAATCGTGTAAAATAAAAAACGGGTCGTCTTGCCACAAAACTTCACATGAAGGCTTAGGGGACCATTGTATAAATTTACAAGCCATAAAAATGGCATTGGCATGGCAGAAATATGAAGATGTGCTTGAACCCACCTACCACCCTTTCGATCCCCGGCTTGCGCATCCTACCTCTCTGGTCGACTGAGCGCCCGCACGCTTGTTTCGTGGTTGACTTAGGCATACGAAGTTCATCCCTAGTCTAAGCATACGTAGTTCATTCCCAGTCTAAGATCAGACCGGACCGAGGGTTGTGACAGCAGGATCGGCAGCACGCAGGGGGGATCGGCCCGGTCCCCGGCTTGCTCATTCTGCCTCTCCGACCAGCTGAGCGCCCACACGCTCGTTTCGTGGGTTGGCTTAGGCATACGAAGTTCATTCCATGTCTAAGCCCCAGCCAGACCGACGGTTGTAGCAGCGGGACCGACAGCACGCAGAGGGGGATCGAGCCGATGCCCGGCTTGCGCATTATGCCTCTCCGACCAGCTCAGCACCCGTACACTTGTTTTGTGGGTTGACTTAGGCATGCGGAGTTCATTCCCAGTCTAAGATCAGACCAGACCGAGGGTTGCGATAGCAGGATCAACAGCACGTAGGGGGGATCGGCCCGGTCCCCGGCTTGCGCATTCTGCCTCTCCGACCAGCTGAGCGCCTGCACGCTCATTTCATGGGTTGGCTTAGGCATACGGAGTTCATTCCATGTCTAAGCATATAGAGTTCATTCCCAATCTAAGATTTGAGCCACAGTGCACATGCTGGGCTTGGGCATGTGTTGGTGCCGCATTTTTTTCGCCCGGGGCACCATCACCGGAGCATCGTCGGAGAGCCTAAGCA
Source organism: Durio zibethinus (assembly GCF_002303985.1). The sequence continues at coordinate 16,675,449 of NW_019167826.1, forward strand.
TCCGGAGCCCATGTCTTCGCATACAGAGTTCATTCCCAATCTAAGATCAGACCAAACCAAGGGTTGCAGCTGTAGGACCAGCAACAGGATCGGTAGCACGTAGCGGGGGACCAGGCCGATCCTCGGCTTGCGCATTCTGCCTCTCCGGTCGGCTGAGCGCCCGCACGCTCGTTTGATGGGTTGGCTTAGGCATACGGAGTTCATTCCATGTCTAAGACCCAGTCGGATTGAGGGTTGTGGCAGTGGGACCGACAGCACGCAGAGGGGACTGGGCTGATCCCCGACTTGCGCATTATGCCTCTCCGGCCGGGTCAATGCCCACGCGCTCGTTTTGTGGGTTGAGTTAGGCTTACGGAGTTCATTCCCAGTCTAAGATTAGACCGGACCGAAGGTTGCGGTAGCAAAATCGACAACACGCAGGGGGGACCGGGCCGATCCCCGGCTTGCGCATTCTGCCTCTCCGACCGGTTGAGCACCCACACGCTCGTTTAATGGGTTGGCTTAGGCATACGGAGTTCATTCCATGTCTAAGCATCCAGAGTTCATTCCCAGTCTAAGATCGGATCAGATCGAGGGCTGCGGCAGTAAGACTAGTAGTAGGATCGATAGATGCAGGGGGGACCGGGCTGATCCCAAGCTTGCACATTCTGCCTCTCTGACCGGCTGAGCGCCCGCATGCTCATTTCGTAGGTTGGCTTAGGCATACAGATTTCATTCCACGTCTAAGCCCCAATCGGATTGAGGCTTGTGGTAGCAGGATCGATAGCGAGATCGGCAGCACGCAGAGGGGGATCGGGCTGATCCCTGGCTTACGCATTATGCCTCTTTGGCCGATTGAGCGCCCTGCACTCTCGTTTCGTGGGTTGACTTAGGTGTACGGAGTTCATCCCCAGTCTAAGCATACAGAGTTGATTCCCAGTCTAAGATCGGACCGGACCAAGGGTTGCGGCAGCAGGATCGGCAGCACGCAAGAGGGACCGAGCCGATCCCTGGCTTACGAATTTTGCCTCTCCGACCGACTGAGCGCCCACACGCCCGTTTCGTGGGTTGGCTTAGGCATATGGAGTTCATTCCATGTCTAAGCCCCAGCCAGACCGAGGGTTATGGTAGCGGGACCGACAGCACACAGAAGGGGACCGGGCTGATCCTTAGCTTGCGCATTATGCCTCTTCGGTCGGCTCAGTGCCCGTACTTTCGTTTCATGGGTTAACTTAGGCATATGGAGTTCATTCCCAGTCTAAGATCGGATCAGATCGATAGTACGTAGGGGGGACCGGGCTGATCTTCGGCTTACGCATTCTGCCTCTCTGACTGGCAGAGCACCTGCATGCTCGTTTCGTGGGTTGGCTTAGGCATACGGAGTTCATTCCATGTCTAAGCATACAGAGTTCATTCCCAGTCTAAGATTTTGAGCCGTGGTGCACATGCTGGGCTCAGGCATGTGCTGGTGCCGCATTTTTTTCGCCCGACGCACCATCGTCGGAGCATCGTCGGAGAGCCTAACCGGCGGCATTGAGGGTTCCGACGATTGGGGGGCCGGGGGGTGTGCGCACATGATGTGCGATGGGTGCTGGTACTTGGCCCTTATATTGGCCCCCTATCCCTCATCAAACCTCAAGAACTCACACCCCCTTAAAGAGCATTTGAGATTTTATAGGTTTGCTGCCAGTAGCCATTAAAGTGTTTGAAATGGGGACACTTTTTTCAAACGGGCACAAAATCTTCTCCACTTCGAGTTTTTAGCTGAATTTTTTTTGTGCATGCCAAGAAAAATACAAGGATCACCTCTAACAAATTTGGGGACAAAACTCTTTCTAAAAAAATTTAAAAAAATCCCGAACCGCAAAAAGTTTCAAAAATCGTGAAAAATAGAAAACGGTTCATCTTACCATGAAACTTCACATGAAGGCTTAGGGGACCAAATGTATGAATTTACAAGCCATAAAAATGGCATTGGCATGGCAGAAATATAAAGATGTGCTTGAACCCACCTACCACCCGTTCGATCCCTGGCTTGCGCATGCTGCCTCTCTGGTCGGTTGAGCACCCGCACGCTCGTTTTGTGGGTTGACTTAGGCATACGAAGTTGATCCCCAGCCTAAGCATACGGAGTTCATTCCCAGTCTAAGATCGAACCGAACCGAGTGTTACGGCAGTACGATCGACAGCACGCAGGGGGATCGGGCCGATCCTTCGCTTGCGCATTCTGCCTCTACGCCCGGTTGAGCGCCCGCACGCCCTTTTCGTGGGTTGGCTTAGGCATAGGGAGTTCATTCCATGTCTAAGCCCCAGCTGGACCAAGGGTTGTGGTGCGCCAGGCACATCAGGTGCACCAGCAAGTGAGCCAGAGGTTAAGGCCCGCAGAGCAAGCGTGCTGGCGGGTATCTGTGCGCAAAGCCTAGCAAACGAGTTCAGAACACCCGCCCAACTTGTAGGCCAGCCCGTGAGACCAAGGCCTGGCATACAAGCTGCCCGCACCACATCCAGAAGGGCCCAAGGTGCTGGACACGCAAGGGAAGCTTCTGGAAGCAGGCAGGATCAGTTGGAGCATCCTGGCAGATTTGGTTGACCTTGAAAATCAAGAGTTAGCATCCTGATTGATTGTAATCTGTATAATCCCATGATTTTAGCCTTTATTCTAGGGATATGCCATTAAGTTGTAGCTGGAGCCTCAACTATAAATAGAGGGCTGCTCCACCCTCATTTGTACACCATCAAACACTTCTATTTCAGTGAATACAAGAGCATTTCCAGAATTCTATCTTCTTATCCTATTTCTCTTTAACTTGCGTAATTAGCCCTTCCCATTGTTCTAGTGCCCGCACGCTTGTGTTCTCAGCTGACTTAGGCATAAAGGAGGAGATTCCAAGCCTAAGGTCGCACGGTTTCTGAGTCTAAGGTCGGAGCCCGTGACAGTTGGTATCAGAGCAAGTTCGATTCTGCGTGTTTGTGTTGTGCAGGTTAGATCATGATTGAGGAGATGGCATCCCAAAGCAGCGTTGCTAGCCAACAACCAAAGGCCCCAGAATATGGGCATGGAAGAGGCAAGAAAGCCAGTTCTAGAGATATCTGGTCTACCATAGACAGTAGGCTGGCCAAGGTGGAGGTGATCGTAGGCAACATGGGAGAGAAGCTTGAAGAGGTAGAGACTCACATTGCATCGCTAGAATCCATGGGGGAAGAGATCCAAAGTGAGCTTGAAGCTGCTCTCAAGAAAGGCATGGACGTGTTCACCCAAAAGAATCAAACCTTGGAGGCTGAAGTGCTGACCTTGCGCGATGGCATGGAGGCCATGCGCCAGCGGATGGAAGAGCTTGCCAGTAAGCTCGTTGCTTGCAATACTGCCATTGGGAATGGCATGTTTGTTGGAGTGTCCAAGTCCAGATTGGATGTCCCCAAGCCTAAGGAGTTAAAGGGGACTAGGGTAGCCAAGGAAGTAGACAACTACCTATAGGGTATGGAGCAGTACTTACAGGCCATGGGCATGCAAGACAAGGTGATAAAGGTAAGCACTGCTGCTATGTATCTCACTGATGTAGCCTTATTGTGGTGGAGGTGCAGGTGTGATGATGTCAGGCGTGGGAGCACCAAGATTGGAACCTAGGCAAAGTTCCAAAAGGAGTTCAGAGAACAATTTTAGCCAGAGTATGCCGATGATGAGGTGCGGGCAAAGTTGCGCAGGCTGAGCCAGTAAGGGGACATAAGGGAGTATGTCCAAAAATTCTCTGAACTGATTCTACAAATCTCGGATCTAGGTGAGAAGGATGCCTTACTTGCTTTCATGGATGGGCTGAAGCTATGGGTGAAGCATGAGCTACAAAGGAGAGGAGTTCATGACTTGGCTAAAGCCATGACTACTGCTGAGGCCTTGATAGAGTTCAAGCCTTTGGACAAGTTCGAGTCTACCAAGCCCAAGGGTAAGGGCAGGGACGATAGGGATCGAAAGAAACAGTCCAAAGGGAAGGATCGTGACCAGGAGTCCAAGGATGGAGTCCGAGACCATTCGACCAAGGATGGTGAGAGGAAGCCACCAGGAGGCAAGTGGAAAGCAAAAGGGGACCGAGAGCCACTAGTATGCTACCTATGTGGAGGGAGCCACATAGCATGCAATTGCCCGCAGAAGGGCAAACTGGTTGCTGTAGACAAGGAGTCTGACGAGGAGCCAGAGTCAGGGGCAGCAAAGCTTTGGTCGTTGGTGCTCAATGTTGTCCAAAGTAAGGGGAGCACCAACGCTTGTTTCGTGGGTTGGCTTAGGCATACGGAGTTCATTCCATGTCTAAGCATACAGAGTTCATTCCCAATCTAAAGATTTTGAGCCATGGTGCACATGCTGGGCTCAGGCATGTGCTGGTGCTGCATTTTTTTCGCCCGACGCACCATCGCCGGAGAGCCTAACCGACGGCATTGAGGGTTCCGACGATTGGGGGGCCGGGGGGTGTGCACACATGATGTGCGATGGGTGCTGGTACTTGGCCCTTATATTGGCCCCCTATCCCTCATCAAACCTCGAGAACTCACACCCCCTTAAAGAGCATTTGAGATTTTATAGGTTTGCTGCCAGTAGCCATTAAAGTGTTTGAAATGGGGACACTTTTTTCAAACGGGCACAAAATCTTCTCCACTTCGAGTTTTTAGCTGAATTTTTTTTGCATGCCAAGAAAAATACAAGGATCACCTCTAACAAATTTGGGGACAAAAACTCTTTCTAAAAAAATTTTAAAAAATCCCAAACCGTAAAAAGTTTCAAAAATCATGAAAAATAGAAAACGGTCGTCTTGCCATGAAACTTCACATGAAGGCTTAGGGGACCATTGTATGAATTTACAAGCCATAAAAATGGCATTGGCATGGTAGAAATATGAAGATGTGCTTGAACCCACCTACCACCTGTTCGATCCCCGGCTTGCGCATCCTGCCTCTCTGGTCGGCTGAGCGCCCGCACGCTCGTTTCGTGGGTTGACTTAGGCATACGAAGTTGATCCTGAGCCTAAGCATACGGAGTTCATTCCCAGTCTAAGATCAAACTAGACGAGGGTTGTGGAGTACGATCGAGCACGCAGGGGGATGGGATCCTTGGCTTGCGCATTCTGCCTCTACGCCTGGTTGAGCACCCGCACCCTTTTCGTGGGTTGGCTTAGGCATAGGGAGTTCATTCATGTCTAAGCCCCAGCCAGACGAGGTTGTGGCGCACGGCACATCAGGTGCACCAGCAGGTGAGCCAGAGGTTAAGGCCGCAGACCAGGCGTGCTGGCGGGTATCTGTGCGCAAAGCCTAGCAAACGAGTTCAGAACACCCGCCCAACTTGCAGGCCAGCCCGTGAGACCAAGGCCTGGCATACAAGCTGCCCGCACCACATCCAGAAGGGCCCAAGGTGCTGGACACGCAAGGGAAGCTTCTGGAAGCAGGCAGGATCAGCTGGAGCATCCTGGCAGATTTGGTTGACCCTGAAAATCAAGAGTTAGCATCCTGATTGATTGTAATCTGTATAATCCCATGATTTTAGCCTTTATTCTAGGGATATGCCATTAAGTTGTAGCTGGAGCCTCAACTATAAATAGAGGGCTGCTCCACCCTCATTTGTACACCATCAAACACTTCTATTTCAGTGAATACAAGAGCATTTCTAGAATTCTATCTTCTTATCCTGTTTCTCTTTAACTTGCGTAATCAGCCCTTCCCATTGTTCTAGTGCCCGCACGCTTGTGTTTTAGGCTAACTTAGGCATAAAGGAGTAGATTCCAAGCCTAAGGCCGCACGATTTTTGAGTCTAAGGTCGGAGCCCGTGACAGTTGGTATCAGAGCGAGTTCGATTCTGTGTGTTTGTGTTGTGCAGGTTAGATCGTGATTGAGGAGATGGCATCCCAAAGTGGCGTTGCTAGCCAACAACCAGAGGCCCCAGCATATGGGCATGGAAGAGGCAAGAAAGCCAGTTCTAGAGATATCTGGTCTACCATGGACGGTAGGCTGGCCAAGGTGGAGGTGACCGTAGGCAACATGGGGGAGAAGCTTGAGGAGGTAGAGACTCACATTGCATCGCTAGACTCCATGGGGGAGGAGATCCAAAGTGAGCTGGAAGCTGCTCTCAACAAAGGCATGGACGTGTTCACCCAAAAGAATCAGACCTTGGAGGCTGAAGTGCTGACCTTGCGCGATGGCATGGAGGCCATGCGCCAGCGGATGGAAGAGCTTGCCAGTGAGCTCGTTGCTTGCAAGACTGCCATTGGGAATGGCATGTTTGTTGGAGTGTCCAAGTCCAAATTGGATGTCCCCAAGCCTAAGGAATTCAAGGGGACTAGGGCAGCCAAGGAAGTAGACAACCACCTATAGGGTATGGAGCAGTACTTCCAGGCCATGGGCATGCAAGATGAGGCGATAAAGGTAAGCACCGCTGCTATGTATCTCACTGATTAGCCTTATTGTGGTGGAGGTGCAGGTGTGATGATGTCAGGCGTGGGAGCACCAATATTGGAACCTAGGCAGAGTTCCAAAAGAAGTTCAGAGAACAATTTTAGCCGGAGTATGCCGATGATGAGGCGTAGGGGAAAGTTGCGCAGGCTGAGCTAGCAAGGGGACATAAGGGAGTATGTCCAAAAATTCTCTGAACTGATGCTACAGATCTCGGATCTAGGTAAGAAGGATGCCTTACTTGTTTTCATGGATGGGTTGAAGCCATGGGTGAAGCATGAGCTACAAAGGAGAGGAGTTCATGACTTGGCTAAAGCCATGACTACTGCTGAGGCCTTGATAGAGTTCAAGCCTTTGAACAAGTTCGAGTCTACCAAGCCCAAGGGTAAGGGCAGGGATGATAGGGATCAAAAGAAGCAGTCCAAAGGGAAGGTTCATGACCAAGAGTCCAAGGATGGAGTCCAAGACCATTCGACCAAGGATGGTGAGAGGAAGCCACCAGTAGGCAAGTGGAAAGCAAAAGGGGACCGAGAGCCACTAGCATGCTACCTATGTGGAGGGAGCCACATAGCACACAATTGCCCGCAGAAGGGCAAACTGGCTGCTGTAGACAAGGAGTCTGACGAGGAGCCAGAGTCAGGGGCAGCAAAGCTTGGGTCATTGGTGCTCAATGTTGTCCAGAGTAAGGGGAGCCGCAAGCCAAAGGGCTTGATGTTTACGGATCTAATGGTTGTGGGTCAGAAGGTGAACGCACTGGTGGACACAGGTGCCTCACATCTTTTTATTTTAGGTGATAGAGCCTGGAAGCTCAAACTAAAGGTGTAGAAAGGGATTGGTACCATTAAAATGGTGAACTCCAAAGAGGTTCCAACCATTGGAGTAGCACGGGGAGTGGAGTTGCAACTTGGAGACTGGAAAGGCAAGGAGACCATAGAGGTAATACCCCTTGATGACTATGAGTTTGTGATTGGGTTGGATTTCCTTGTTCGGATTAATGCCCTCCTTATGCCTTTTGTCGATTGTGTTTGCATCTTGGATGCACGGTGCCAATGCCTAGTGCCATTGAGGAGAGGGTCCGGAGTTAGGTCACGGGTGGTGTCAACCATCCAATTTGCCAAGGCGGTAAGTAGACAAGAAGACACCTTTTTGGCAGCCTTGAAATATGATGAGCCAAGGGAGAAAGAGACCGAGTCACCCATAGAGGTGCTAAAGGTGCTGAAGACCTTTAGTGATGTGATGCACGCAAAGCTGCCTAGCAAGCTACCACATAAGAGGGAGGTAGACCACAAGATCGAGTTGGTGTCTAAGGCCAAGCCACCAGCTAGAGCCCCTTACCGAATGTCTCCACCAGAGTTGGAGGAGTTGAGGAAGCAGCTCAAAGAGTTAGTTGATGCTGGCTTCATCAGGCCATTGAAGGTGCCCTATGGTGCACCGGTTCTATTCCAGCACAAGCATGATGGGTCGTTGTGATTGTGCATAGACTACCGAGCTTTGAACAAGCTAACCATCAAGAACAAGTACCCTATCCCACTCATTGCAGACTTGTTCGATCAACTTGGGAGCGCAAGGTGGTTCACTAAGCTGGATTTGAGGTCGGGCTACTATCAAGTCAGGATCGCGGAGGGAGATGAGCCAAAGACAGCATGTGTCACTCGATATAGTTTGTATGAGTTCTTGGTAATGCCTTTCGGACTCACGAACGCCCCAGTAACATTCTGCACCCTTATGAACAAAGTACTTCATTCGTTCCTTGATCGATTTGTTGTGGTTTATTTGGATGACATTGTGATCTACAGCCAGACTTTGGGAGAGCATGTAGACCACTTGAGACAGGTGTTCGAGGTGTTACGGGTGCACAAGCTGTTTGTCAAGAGGGAGAAGTGCTCATTCACCCAGCAAGAGATCCCGTTCCTAGGCCACATAGTGAGAGGTGGTAGGATACTCATAGATGAAGGCAAGATACACGCCATCCTAGAGTGGCAACCGCCAGCCAAGGTCACTGAGTTGAGATCGTTCCTTGGGCTGGTTAACTACTACAGGCGCTTCATCATAGGTCACTCAGCAATAGCCATGCCATTGACTGACTTGCTCAAGAAAGGGAGAGCATGGGAGTGGAGCGCAGGGTGCCAGGAAGCCTTTGATAGGTTGAAGTGGGCTATGACCGAGGAGCCAGTCTTGGCCTTGCCAGACTATGCCAAGTCGTATGAGTTATATACGGATGCATCATACTTTGCCATAGGGGGTGTGTTGATGCAGGAAAGACGTCCAGTCACGTTCGAGAGCAAGAAGCTGAATGAGACTGAACGCAAGTACACGGTCCAAGAGAAGAAGATGACTGTAGTGGTACACTGCTTAAGCACTTGGCACCATTACCTGTTGGGGTTGAGGTTCGTGGTGAGGACGGATAATGTGGTGACCAGCTACTTCCAGACACAGAAGAAGCTGTCCCCCAAGCAGGCGAGATGGTAAGATTTTCTTATAGAATTTGATTTTCAGAGAGAGTACAAGCCAGGACGGGCGAACCTAGTGGTAGATGCCCTGAGCAGAAAGGCTAACCTTGCTGCCATTAGCCAACCAGAGGGGTCATTGGTGCCGCGCATCAAGAAGGGACTTACGCATGATCCTATAGGCAAGGCTTTGATAGAGTACACCCAGCAAGGTAAGACTAGGCAGTTTTGGTTGTAGGATGGGTTGCTGTACACCAGGGGCAGTAGACTATTTGTGTCGTAGCACAGGAAGCTCCACAAGGAAGTTTTACAAGAATGCCATGATTCAAGATGGGTTGGACACCCCGGAGTGAGCCGTACCCTAGCGCTGATCGAGGATCGGTACTACTGGCCGCACATGAGGGACGATGTGGAGACCTATGTGAAGACTTGTCTTGTGTGCCAATAGGACAAGGTGGAGCTCAAGAAACCAGGGGGTCTTTTAGAGCCATTTCCAGTGTCAGAGCGACCAGTGTTTCTCTAGACTTTATAGTCGGTCTACCTAAAGCAGAAGGGTTTGGAAGCATCATGGTAGTGGTGGACAGGTTTTCAAAGTATGGAATCTTCATTCCAGCAACCAAGGAGTGCCCAGCCAAGGAGGCAGCTCGATTGTTCCTGAAGAACATGGTTAAGTACTGGGGAGTGCTGAGAACCATTGTTAGTGATCGAGACGGGCGTTTCACGGGTAGGTTCTAGACTGAGTTGTTCAAGCTGTTAGGGTCAGACTTAAACTTTTCCACCAGCATGCGTCTACAGACTGATGGGCAGACAGAGTGAGTAAATGGACTATTGGAGATTTACCTCAGGCACTATGTGAGTGCCACACAAAGGGACTAGCCAAAGCTGCTAGATATTGCGCAGTTTTCCTACAACTTACAAAGGAGCGAGGCAACGAACCAGAGCCCATTTGAGGTCGTGATAGGGCAACAACCACTAACACCCGATTCGATTGCTGCAGGTTATACAAGGCTGAATCCAGCAGCATACAAGTTTGCCAAGGCATGGTAGGAGCAAACTAACTTGGCCAGAGTTTGTCTAAACAAGGCGGCCAAGAGGTCAAAGAAGTGGGCAGACCAGAATAGGCGGGACGTGCAGTTCCAGGGTGGAGACTTGGTGTTTATGAAGCTGCATCCCATTGTGCGCCATAGGGGGCTGCACAAAGGCCTAGTCCGGAGGTATGAGGGACCTTTCCAAGTAGTCAAGAGGGTAGGCAAGGTTGCCTACAAGCTGGATATGCCACCCAAGCCGAGGGTACACCCGGTGTTCCATGTGAGCATGCTCAAGCCGTTCCATAAGGATGAGGGAGATCCAGGACAAGCAGAGTCAAAGCATGCACCATTGGGAGCAGGGGCCTCATATGAGAAGGAGGTCCATAGCATCATAGCTGATCGGGAGGTGAGACGAAAGAATTATCAGCCAAGACAAGAGTACCTGGTGCACTGGAAAGGACTTCCAGACAGTGAGGCAAGCTGGGAACCAGCAGATGACTTAGGGCAGTTCGAGGACCAGATCAGGCAGCACCATGTAGAAGACACAACGAGGGCGTTGCATAATCAGGTGGGGGAGAATGTCATGCCCTGGATGGGCACGCCAGGCACATCAGGCGCACCAGCAGGCAAGCTAGAGGTTAAGGTCCGTAGACCAGGCGTGCTGGCGAGTATCTGTGCGCAAAGCCTACCAAACGAGTTCAAAACGCCCGCCCAACTTGCAGGCCAGCCCGTGAGACCAAGGCCTGGCATACAAGCTGCCCGTACCACATCTAGAAGGGCCCAAGGTGCTGGACACACAAGGGAAGCTTCTGGAAGCAGGCAGGATCAGTTGGAGCATCCCGACAGATTTGGTTGACCCTGAAAATCAAGAGTTAGCATCCTGGTTGATTGTAATCTGTATAATCCAATGATTTTAGCCTTTATTCTAGGGATATGCCATTAAGTTGTAGCTGGAGCCTCAACTATAAATAGAGGGCTCCTCCACCCTCATTTGTACACCATCAAACACTTCTATTTCAGTGAATACAAGAGCATTTCCAAAATTTTGTCTTCTTATCCTGTTTCTCTTTAACTTGCGTAATCAGCCCTTCCCATTGTTCTAGTGCCCGCACGCTTGTGTTTTAGGCTGACTTAGGCATAAAAGAGGAGATTGAAAGCCTAAGATCGCACGGTTTCTGAGTCTAAGGTTGGAGCCCGTGACAGTTGGTATTAGAGCGAGTTCGATTCTGCGTGTTTGTGTTGTGCAGGTTAGATCGTGATTGAGGAGATGGCATCCCAAAGTGACATTTCTAGCCAACAACCAGAGGCCCAAGAGCATGGGCATGGAAGAGGGAAGAAAGCCAGTTTGTGCACGTAGGATCGGACTGGACCGAGGGTTACGACAGCAGGATCGATAGCACGTAGGTGGGACCGAGCCAATCCCTAGCTTGGGCATTCTACCTCTCCGGCCGACTGAGTGCCCGCACGCCCGTTTTATGCGTTGGCTTAGGCATAGGGAGTTCATTCCATGTCTAAGCCCCAGCTGGACCGAGGGTTGTGGCAGCAGGACCGAAGCACGTAGAGTGGGATCGGGCCAATCCCCAGCTTGCGCATTCTGCCTCTCCGGTCGGTTGAGCGCCCACACGCTCGTTTCGTGGGTTGGCTTAGGCATACGGAATTCATTCTATGTCTAATAGTTTGAGCCACGATGAGCATGCTGGGCTCAAGCATGTGCTGGTGCCGCAATTTTTTCGCTCGGGGCACCATCACCGGAGCATCACCGGAGAGCCTAACCGACGGCATTGGGGGTTACGGCGATTGGGGGGGCCGGGGGGTGTGCGCACATGATGTGTGATGGGTGCTGGTACTTGGCCCTTATATTGGCCCCCTATCCCTAATCAAACCTCGAGAACTCACACCCCCTTAAAGGGTATTTGAGATTTTATAGGTTTGCTGCCAGTAGCCATTAAAGTGTCCGAAATGGGGACACTTTTTTCAAACGGTCACAAAATCTTCTCCGCTTCAAGTTTTTAGCTGAATTTTTTTATGCATGCCAAAAAAAATGGAAGGATCACCTCTACCAAATTTGGGTACAAAAATCTTTCTAAAAAAATTTCAAAAAATCCCAAATCATAAAAAGTTTCAAAAATCATGAAAAAATAGAAAACGGGTCATCTTGCCATGAAACTTCACATGAAGGCTTAGGGTACCATTGTAAGAATTTACAAGCCATAAAAATGGCATTGGCATGGCAGAAATATGAAGATGTGCTTGAACGCACCTACCACCCGTTCGATCCCTGGCTTCGGCATCCTGCCTCTCTGGTCGGCTGAGCGTCCGCATGCTCGTTTCATGGGTTGACTTAGGCATACAGAGTTCATCCCTAGTCTAAGCATACGAAGTTCATTCCCAGTCTAAGATTAGACCAGACCAAGGGTTGCGGTAGCAGGATCGACAGCACGCAGGGGGGATCGGACCGATCCCTGGCTTGTGCATTCTGCCTTTTCGATCGACTGAGCGCCCGCATGCCCGTTTCATGGGTTGGCTTAGGCATAGGGAGTTCATTCCATCTCTAAGCCCCAACTGGATCGAGGGTTGTGCCAGCGGGATCGACAGCACGCAGAGGGGGACCGGGCCGATCCCTGACTTGCGCATTATGCCTCTCCGATCGGCTCAGCACCCGAATGCTCGTTTCATGGTTTGGCGTAGGCATACGGAGTTCATTCCTAGTCTAAGATAGGATCAGACCAAGGATTGCGACAGTAGGATTGACAACACGTAGGGGTGGATCGAGCCGGTCCCCGGCTTACGCATTCTGCCTCTCCGGTCGACTGAGCGCCTGCTCGCTCGTTTCGTAGGTTGGGTTAGGCATACGGAGTTCATTCCTTGTTTAAGCATACGGAGTTCATTCCAAGTGTAAGATCGAACTAGACTGACGGTTACGGCAGTAAGACTAGCAGTAGGCTCGACAGCACGCAGGGGGGATCGAGACGATCCTCGGCTTATTCATTCTGCCTCTCCGGCCTGCTGAGTGCCCACACGCTCGTTTCGTCGGTTGACTTAGGCATACGGAGTTCATCCCCAGTCTAAGCATACGGAGTTCATTCCCAGTTTAAGATCGGACCAGACCGAGGGTTGCGATAGTAGGATCGACAGCACGTAGGGGGGACCGAGTAGATCCCCGGCTTGCGCATTCTGCCTCTCCGGTCGGCTGAGCACCCGCATGCCCATTTCGTGGGTTGGCTTAGGCATACGGAGTTCATTCCATGTTTAAGCATACGGAGTTTATTCATAGTCTAAGAGTTTGAGCCACAGTGCACATGCTGGGCTCAGGCATGTGCTGGTGCCGCATTTTTTTTGCCTGAGACACCATCACCTGAGCATCGTCGGAGAGCCTAACCGACGACATTGAGGGTTTCGGTGATTAAGGGGGCCGGGGGGTGTGCGCACATGATGTGCGATGGGTGCTGGTACTTGGCCCTTATATTGGCCCCCTATCCCTCATCAAACCTTGAGAACTCACACTCCCTTAAAGAGCATTTGTGATTTTATAGGTTTGTTGCCAGTAGCCATTAAAGTGTCTGAAATGGGGACACTTTTTTCAAACGGTCACAAAATATTCTCCACTTCGAGTTTTTAGCTGAATGTTTTTGTGCATGCCAAAAAAAATACAAGGATCACCTCTACCAAATTTGGGAACAAAACTCTTTCTAAAAAAATTTTAAAAAATCCTGAACCACAAAAAGTTTCAAAAATCGTGAAAAATAGAAAACAGGTCGTCTTGCCATGAAACTTCACATGAAGGCTTAGGGGACCATTGTATGAATTTACAAGCCATAAAAATGGCATTGGCATGGCAAAAATTTGAGGAATGTGCTTGAACCCACCTACCACCCGTTCTATCCCCGGCTTGCGCATCCTGCCTCTTTGGTCGGCTGTGCGTCTGTACGATCGTTTCATGGGTTGACTTAGGCATACGGAGTTCATCCCTAGTCTAAGCATACAGAGTTCATTCCCAATCTAAAATCAAATAGGACTGAGGGTTACAGTAGCAGGATCAGTAGCACGCAGGGGGGACCGGGCTGATCCTAGACTTGCGCATTCTGCCTCTCCGGTCGACGGAGCGCCCGCACGCCTGTTTCGTGGGTTGGCTTAGGCATAGGGAGTTCATTCCATGTCTAAGCCCCAGCTGGACGAGGGTTGTGGCAGCGGGACTGACAGCATGTAGAGGGGGACCAAGTCGATCCCCGGCTTGCGAATTATGCCTCTCCGGTCGGCTGAGCGCCCACACGCTCGTTTCGTGGGTTGGCTTAGGCATATGGAGTTCATTCCATGTCTAAACATACGGAGTTCATTCACAGTCTAAGAGTTTGAGCCACGGTGCACATGCTAGGCTTGGGCTTGTGCTGGTGCCACATTTTTTTTGCCCGGGGCACCATCACTGGAGCATCACCGGAGAGCCTAACCGGCGACATTGGGGTTCCGGCGATTGGGGGCCGGGGGGTGTGCGCACATGATGTGCAATAAATGCTGGTACTTGGCCGTTACATTGACCCCCTATCCCTAATCAAACCTCGAGAACTCACACCCGCTTAAAGAGCATTTGAGATTTTATAGGTTTGCTGCCAGTAGCCATTAATGTGTCTAAAATGGGGACACTTTTTTCAAACGGTCACAAAATCTTCTCCGCTTTGATTTTTTAGCTGAATGTTTTTGTGCATGCCCAAAAAAATGCAAGGATCACCTCTACCAAATTTGGAGACAAAACTCTTTCTAAAAAAATTTTAAAAAATCCCAAACCGTAAAAAGTTTTGAAAATCATGAGAAATAGAAAACGGGTCGTCTCGCCGCGAAACTTCACATGAAGGCTTACGGGACCATTGTATGAATTTACACGCCATAAAAATGGCATTGGCATGGCAGAAATATCAAGATGTGCTTGAACCCACCTACCACCCATTCAATCCCGGTTTGCGCATCTTGCCCCTCTGGTCGGCTGAGTGCCCGCACGCTCGTTTCGTAGGTTGACTTAAGCATATGGAGTTCATCCCCAGTCTAAGTATATGGAGTTCATTCCCAGTCTAAGATTGGACTGGACCGAGGGTTGCGACAGCAGGATCGATAGAACGCAGGGGGGATCAGGTCGATCCCCGACTTGCGCATTCTGCCTCTCCGGTCGGCTGAGCGCCCGCATGCCCGTTTCGTGGGTTGGCTTAGGCATAGGGAGTTCATCCAATGTCTAAGCCCCAGTCGGACCGAGGGTTTTGGCAGCAAGATCGGCAGCACGTAGAGGGGGACCGGGTCGATCCCCGACTTGCGCATTATGCCTCTTCGGCTGGCTCAGCACGCGCACGCTCCTTTCGTGGGTTGAATTAGGCATACAAAGTTTATTCCCAGTCTAAGATCAGACCGAACCAAGGGTTACGACAGTAGGATTGACAGCACATAGGGGGGATCAGGCGATCCCCGGCTTGCGCGTTCTACCTCTCCAACCGGCTGAGCACCCGCACGCCCATTTCATGGATTGGCTTAGGCATAGGGAGTTCATTCCATCTCTAAGCCCCAGCCGGACCGAGGGTTGTGGCAGCGGGACCGGTAGCACGTAGAGGGGGACCGGGCCGATCCCTGGCTTGCGCACGACACCTCTTCGATCGGCTTAGCGCCCGTATGCTCATTTTGTGGGTTGATTTATGCATATAGAGTTCATTCCCAATCTAAGATCGAACCGAACTCAGGGTTACGATAGCAAGATCGACAGCACACAATGGGGGACCGGGTCGATCCCCGACTTACACATTCTGCCTCTCCGACCGGCTGAGCACCTGCACGCTCGTTTCGTGGGTTGGCTTAGGCCTACGAAGTTCATTCCATGTCTAAGCATACGGAGTTCATTCCTAGTCTAGGATTTTGAGCCACGGTGCACATGCTGGGCTCGGGCATGTGCTGGTGCCGCATTTTTTTCACCCGAGGCACCATCATCGGAGCATCACCGGAGAGCCTAACCGACGGCATTGGGGGGGCCGGGGTGGTGTGCGCACATGATTTGCGATGGGTGCTGGTACTTGGCCATTATATTGGCCCCCTATCCCTTATCAAACCTCAAGAATTCACACCCCCTTAAAGAGCATTTGAGATTTTATAGGTTTGCTGCCGGTAGCCATTAAAGTGTCTGAAATGGGGACACTTTTTTCAAAAGGTCACAAAATCTCTCCACTTTGAGTTTTTAGCTGAGTTTTTTTTTGCATGCCAACAAAAATACAAGGATTACCTCTACCAAATTTGGGGACAAAAATCTTTCTAAAAAAATTTTAAGAAATCCCGAACCGCAAAAAGTTTCAAAAATCATGAAAAATAAAAAACGGGTCGTCTTGCCATGAAACTTCACATGAAGGCTTAGGGGACCATTGTATGAATTTACCAGCCATAAAAATGGCATTGGCATGGCAGAAATTTGAGGATGTGCTTGAACCCACCTACCACCCGTTCTATCCCCAGCTTGCATCCTGCCTCTCTGGTCGGCTGTGCATCTGCACGATCGTTTCATGGGTTGACTTAGGCATACGGAGTTCATCCCTAGTCTAAGCATACAGAGTTCATTCCCAATCTAAGATCAAACAGGACTGAGGGTTACAGTAGCAGGATCAGTAGCACACAGGGGGATCGGGCTGATCCCCGGCTTGTGCATTTTGCCTCTCGATTGACTGAGTACCCGCACGCCCGTTTCATGGGTTGGCTTAGGCATAGGAAGTTCATTCCATGTCTAAGCCCCAGTCGAACCAAGGGTTGTGCCAGTGGGACCGACAGTACGTAGAGGGGGATCGGGCCGATCCTCGACTTGCACATTCTTCCTCTTTGATCGGCTCAGCACCCACACGCTCGTTTCGTGGGTTGACTTACGCATACGGAGTTCATTCCTAGTCTAAGATCAGACTGGACGGAGGGTTACGGTAGCAGGATCGATAGCATGCAAGGGGGGACTTGGTCGATCCCTGACTTGTGCATTCTGTATCTCCGACCGACTGAGCATCTGCACGCACGGTTGTTTCGTGGGTTGGCTTAGGCATACGGAGTTAATTCCATTTCTAAGCATACGGAGCTCATTGCCAGTCTAAGATTGGATCAGACCGAGGGTTACGATAGCAAGACCAGGAGCAGGATCGACAGCACACAGGGGGGATCGGGCCGATCCCCAGCTTGCGCATTCTACCTCTCCGGCCAGCTGAGCGCCCGCACGCTCGTTTCGTGGGTTGGCTTTGGTATACGGAGTTCATTCTATTTCTAAGCCCCAGTCGGATCGAGGATTGTATTAGCAGGACCGGCAGCGGGATCGGCAGCACGCAGAGCGGGATCAGGCTGATCCCTGGCTTGTGCATTATGCCTCTTCGGCCGGCCACTCCGATCGATTCAGCACCCGTACGCTCGTTTCATGGGTTGACTTAGGCATACGAAGTTCATTCCCAGTCTAAGATTGACCAGATCGAGGGTTACGATAGCAGGATCGACAGCACGTAGGGGGGACCGGGCCGGTCCCTGGCTTGTGCATTTTGCCTCTCCGGTCGGTTGAGCACCCGTAAGCTCGTTTTATGGGTTGGCTTAGGCATATAGAGTTCATTCCATGTCTAAGCATACGGAGTTCATTACCAATCTAGCATTGGACCGGACCCGAGGGTTGTGACAGCAGGACCAGCAACAGGATCGGTAGCATGCAGGGGAGATCGGGCCAATCTTCGGCTTGTGTATTTTCCCTCTCTGACCGGCTGAGCGCCCGCACGCTTGTTTCGTGGGTTGGCTTAGGCATACGGAGTTCATTCCATGTCTAAGCCCCAGTTGGACTGAGGGTTGTGGCAATAGGACCGACAGAGGGATCGGTAGTACGCAAAGGGGGACCAAGCTGAACCTCGGCTTGCCCATTATGCCTCTCCAGCCGGGCTCTCCGGTCGGTTAAACGCCCGCACGCTCGTTTCATGGGTTGACTTAGGCATACGGAGTTCATCCCCAATCTAAGCACACGGAGTTCATTCCCAGTCTAAGATTGGATCAGACCGAGGGTTGTGGCAGTAGGATCGATAGCACGTAGGGGGGGCCGAGCTGATCACCGGCTTGCACATTCTGCCTCTCCGATCGGTTGAGCACCCGCATGCCCGTTTCGTGGTTGGCCTAGGCATAGGTAGTTCATTCCATGTCTAAGCCCCAGCTGGACCGAGGGTTGTGCCAGCGGGATCGGCAGCACGCAGAGGGGGATCGGGCCGATCCCCGGCTTGCGTATTTTGCCTCTTCGGTCGGCTCAGCGCTCGTACACTCGTTTCGTGGGTTGACTTATGCATATGGAGTTCATTCCCAGTCTAAGATTGAACCGGACCGAGTGTTGCGTTAGTAGGATCGACAGCACGCAGGGGGGGATCGGGCCTATCCTTGACATGCGCATTCTGCCTCTTCGGCCTGCTGAGTGCCCGTACGCTCCATTCATGGGTTGGCTTAGGCATACAGAGTTCATTCCATGTCTAAGCATACGGAGTTCATTCCCAGTCTAAGATTTTGAGCCACGATGCACATGCTGGGCTCGGGCATGTGCTGGTGCCGCATTTTTCTGGCCCGGGGCACCGTCGTCGGAGCATCGTCGGAGCATCGCTGGAGAGCCTAATCGGCGGCATTGGGGATTCTGGCGATTGGGGGGGCCGGGGGGTGTGCGCACATGATGTGCGATGGGTGCAGGTACTTGGCCCTTATATTGGCCCCCTATCCCTCATCAAACCTCGAGAACTCACACCCCCTTAAAGAGCATTTGAGATTTTATAGGTTTGCTGCTAGTAGCCATTAAAGTATCTGAAATGGGGACACTTTTTTCAAATGGTCACAAAATCTTCTCCACTTCAATTTTTTAGCTGAATTTTTTTGTGCATGCCAACAAAAATACAAGGATCACCTCTACCAAATTTGGGGACAAAGCTCTTTCTAAAAAAATTTTAAAAAATCCCGAACCACAAAAAGTTTTGAAAATTGTGAAAAATAGAAAACGGGTCGTCTTGCCACGAAACTTCACATGAAGGCTTAGGGGACAATTGCATGAATTTACAAGAAATAAGAATGGCATTGGCATAGTAGAAATATGAAGATGTGCTTGAACCCACCTACCACCCGTTCGATCCCCGGCTTGCGCATCCTGCCTCTCTGGTTGGCTGAGTGCCCGCACGCTCGTTTTGTGGGTTGACTTAGGCATATGGAGTTCATCCCCAGTCTAAGCATACGGAGTTCATTCCTAGTCTAAGATCGAATCGAACCGAGGGTTACGGTAGCAAGATCGATAACACGCTAGGGGGACCGAGCCGGTCCCTGGCTTGCTCATTCTGCCTCTTTGGTCGGCTAAGCGCCCACACGCCCGTTTCATGGGTTGGCTTAGGCATAGGGAGTTCATTCCATGTCTAAGCCCCAGCCAGGCCGAGGGTTGTGGCAGTGGGACAGGCAACACGCAGAGGGGGACCAGGCCGATCCCCGGCTTGCGCATTATGCCTCTCCGACTGGCTCAACGCCCGTATGCTCGTTTCATGGGTTGACTTAGGCGTACGGAGTTGATTCCCAGTCTAAGATAGGACCAGACCGAGGGTTGGGGTAGCAGGATCGATAGCACGCAAGGGGGATCGAGCCAGTCCTCGGCTTGCGCATTCTGCCCCTCCGGTCGGTTGAGCACCCGCACGCTCATTTCATGGGTTGGATTAGGCATACGAAGTTCATTCCATGTCTAAGCATATATAGTTCATTCCCAGTCTAAGATTGGACCAGACTGAGGGTTGCGGCAGTAGGACCAGCAGTAGGAACGATAGTGCACAGGGGGGATCGGGCTGATCCCCGGCTTACGCATTCTGCCTCGTCGGTTGGCTGAACGCCTGCACGCTCATTTCATGGGTTGACTTAGGCATACGGAGTTCATTCCCAGTCTAAGATCGGATCGGATCGAGGGTTGTGGCAGCAGGATAGACAGCACTCAGGGGGGACCGGGTCGGTCCTCGACTTGCGCATTCTGCCTCTTCGACCGACTGAGCACCCGCATGCTCGTTTTGTGGGTTGGCTTAGGCATACGAGTTCATTCCATGTCTAAGCATACGGAGTTCATTCCCAGTCTAAGATCAGACCACACTGAGGGTTGCGGAAACAGGACCAGCAGCAGGGTCGACAACACGTAGGAGGGGATCAGGCCGATCCTCGGCTTGTGCATTCTGCCTCTTCGATAGGCTGAGCACCCGCACGCTCGTTTCGTGGGTGGCTTAGGCATACGGAGTTTTTTCCATGGCCTAAGCTCTAGCCGGATCGAGGATTTTAGTTAGCAGGATTGGTAGCAGGATCGTAGCATGCAGAGGGGGACCGGGCTGATCCCCAGCTTGCGCATTATGCCTCTTCGGTCGGCTGAGCTCCTGCATGCTCATTTTGTGGGTTGGCTTAGGCATACATAGTTCATTCCATGTCTAAGCCCCAGCGGGACCGAGGGTTGTGGCAGCAAGACTAGCAGCAGGATAGGCAGCAGGATAGGCAGCATACAGAGGGGGACTGGGCTGATCCCCGGCTTGTGCATTATGCCACTCCGATCGGCCTCTCCGGCCAGTTGAGCACCCACACACTCATTTCGTGCGTTGACTTAGGCATACAGAGTTCATCCCCAGTCTAAGCATACGGAGTTCATTCCCAGTCTAAGATCGGACCGGATCGAAGGTTACGGGAGCAGGATCGGTAGCATGCAGGGGTCACCGGGCTGATCCCTGGCTTGCGTATTCTACCTCTCCGGCTGGCTAAGTGCCCGCATGCCCATTTCGTGGGTTGGCTTAGGCATAGGGAGTTCATTCCATGTCTAAGCCCCAACCGGACCGAGGGTTGTGGGAGCGGGATTGGCAGCACGCAGAGGGGGACGGATTGATCCCCGACTTGCGCATTATGCCTCTTCGGCCAGCTCAGCGCCTGAACGCTCTTTTCATGGGTTGACTTAGGCATACAGAGTTCATTCCCAGTCTAAGATCGAACCGGACTGAGCAATGCAGTAGCAAGATCGACAGCATGCAGGGGGGCTCGAGTAAGTCCCCGGCTGGTGCATTCTACCTCTTCGACCGGCTAAGCGCCCGTACACTCGTTTCGTGGGTTAGCTTAGGCATACAGTGTTCATTCCATGTCTAAGCATACGGAGTTCATTCCCAGTCTAAGATCCGATCAGACCGAAGGTTGCAGCAGTAGGACTAGTAGCAGGATCGATAGCACGCAGGGGGACCGTGTCGATCCCTAGCTTTCCCATTCTGCCTTTTTGGCTGGCCTCTTCGGCCGACTGAGCGTCGGCACGTTCGTTTCGTGGGTTGACTTAGGCATACAAAGTTCATCCCCTGTCTAAGCATATGGAGTTCATTCCCAGTCTAAGATCTAATCGGGCTGAGGGTTGCGATAGCAGGATCGGCAGCACGCATAGTGGATCGGGTCGATCCCCAGCTTGCGCATTCTGCCTCTACGGTCGACTGAGCGGCCGCACGCCCGTTTCGTGGGTTGGCTTAGGCATAGGGAGTTCATTCCATGTCTAAGCCCTAGCCAGACCGAGGGTTGTGGCAGCGGGACCGGTAGCATGCAGAGGGGGACTGGGCCAATCCCTGGGTTGCTCATTCTGCCTCTCCGACTGACTGAGTGCCCGTACGCTCGTTTCATGGGTTGGCTTAGGCATACGGAGTTCATTCCATGTCTAAGCATATGGAGTTCATTCCCAGTCTAAGAGTTTGAGCCACGGTGCACTTGCTGGGCTCAGCCATGTGCTGGTGCTGCATTTTTTTCACCTAGGGCACCATCACCGGAGCATCGTCGGAGAGCCTAACTGACGACATTGGGGGTTTCGGCGATTGGGGGGCCAGGGGGTGTGAGCACATGATGTGCGATGGGTGCTGGTACTTGGCCCTTATATTGGCCCCCTATCCCTCATCAAACCTCGAGAACTCGCACCCCCTCAAAGAGCATTTGAGATTTTATAGGTTTGCTGTCACTAGCCATTAAAGTGTCCGAAATAGGGACACTTTTTTCAAACGGTCACAAAATCTTCTCCACTTTGAGTTTTTAGCTGAATTGTTTTATGCATGCCAAAAAAAAAATACAAGGATCACCTCCACCAAATTTGGGGACAAAACTCTTTCTAAAAAAATTTAAAAAAATCTTGAACCGAAAAAGGTTTCAAAAATCATGAAAAATAGAAAATGGGTCGTCTTGCCATGAAACTTCACGGGAAGGTGTAGGGGACCATTGTATGAATTTACAAGCCATAAAAAAGCCATTGGCATAGAAGAAATATGAAGATGTGCTTGAACCCACCTACCACTCGTTCAATCCCCGGCTTACGCATCCTGCCTCTCTGGTCGGCTGAGCGTCCGAACGCTCATTTTATGGGTTGACTTAGGCATACGAAGTTCATCCCCAGTCTAAGCATACGGAGTTCATTCCCAGTCTAAGATCAGATCGCATCGAGGGTTGCGGCAGCCAGACCAACAGCAAGATCGACAGCACGCAGGGGGGATCGAGCCGATCCTCGGTTAGTGCATTGTACCTTTCCGATAGACTGAGCGCCCGCACACTCGTTTCATGGGTTGGCTTAGGCATACGAAGTTCATTTCATGTCTAAGCCCTAGCCGGATCGAGGGTTGTGGTAGTAGGACCGGTAGCGGGATCAACAGCATGCAGAAGGGGATCGGGCTAATCCTCGGCTTGCGCATTATGCCTCTCCAGTCGGCCTATCTGATCGGCTGAGTGCCCGCACGCTTGTTTCGTGGGTTGACTTAGGCATACGGAGTTCATCCCCAATCTAAGCATACGAAGTTCATTCCCAGTCTAAGATCAGACCCGACCGAGGGTTGCAACAGTAGGATCGACAGCATGCAGAGAGGACTGAGCCGATCCTCGGCTTACGCATTCTGCCTTTTCGACTGACTGAGTGCCCGCACGCCCGTTTCATGGGTTGGCTTAGGCATAGGGAGTTCATTCCATGTCTAAGCCCCAGCTGGACCGATGGTTGTGGCAACGGGACCGACAGCACGTAGAGGGGGACCGGGTTGATCCCCGGCTTGCGTATTATGCCTTTCCGGCTGGCTCAGCACCCGAACACTCGTTTCATGGGTTGACTTATGCATACGAAGTTCATTCCATGTCTAAGATCGGACCGAAACGAGGGTTGCTGCAGCAAGATTGACAGCACGTAGGGGGGACCGAACCGGTCCCTAGCTTGTGCATTCTACCTCCCCAGTCGGTTGAGCGCCCATACGCTTGTTTCATGGGTTGGCTTAGGCATACGGAGTTCATTCCCAGTCTAAGATCCGACCGGATCGAGGGTTGCGGTAGTAGGACCCGTAGCAGAATCGATAGTATGCAGGGGGGATCAGACCAATCCACGGCTTACGCATTCTGCCTCTCCGGTCGGTTGAGCAGCCCCACGCTCGTATCGTGGGTTGGCTTAGGCATACGGAGTTCATTCCATGTGTAACCCCCAGCCGGACCAAGGGTTGTGGCAGAAGGACCGGCAGCGAGATCGGCAGCACGCAGAGAGGGATCGGGCTGAACCCTGGCTTGCGCATTATGCCTCTCCGACCGGCCTCTCCGATAAGCTGAGCGCCCGCACGCTCGTTTCGTGGGTTAACTTAGGCATAAGGAGTTCATCCCCAGTCTAAGCATGTAGAGTTCATTCCCAGTCTAAGATCAGACCGGACCGAGGGTTGCGGCAATAGGATCGGTAGCATGCAGGAGGGATCGAACCGATCCACAGCTTGTGCATTCTATCTCTGCAGCAGGCTGAGTGCCTGCACGCCCGTTTCATCAGTTGGCTTAGGCATAGGGAGTTAATTCCAATTCTAAGCCCCAGTCGGACCGATGGTTGTGGCAGCGGGATCGAGAGCACGCAGAGAGGGACCGGGTCGATCCCCGGCTTGCACATTATGCCTTTTCGGCCTACTCAGTGCCCAAACGCTAATTTCATGGGTTGACTTAGGCATACGAAATTCATTCCCAGTCTAAGATCAGACCGGACCAAGGGTTGCAGCAGTAGGATCGATAGCACGAAGGAGGGGATCGGGCCAGTCCCTGGCTTATGCATTCTACTCTCCGGCCAGCTAAGCGCCCGCACGCTCATTTCATGGGTTGGCTTAGGCATACGGAGTTTATTCCATGTGTAAGGATATAGAGTTCATTCCCAGTCTAAGATCAGACTGGACCAAGGGTTACAGCAGCAGGACCAGTAGCAGGACTAGCAGTAGGATCGACAGCACGCAAGGGGGATCGGGTCAATCCCTGGCTTATGCATTCTGCCTCTCAGGCCGACTGAGCGCCCGCACGCTCATTTCGTGGGTTGACTTAGGCATACGGAGTTCATCCCCCGTCTAAGCATACAAAGTTCATTCCCAGTCTAAGATCTAACTGGACTGAGGGTTGTGGTAGCAGGATCGACAGTACGCAGGGGGAACGGGCCAATCCTCTACTTACGCATTCTGCCTTTCTGATCGGCTGAGCGCCTGCACGTCCGTTACATGGGTTGGCTTAGGCATACAGAGTTCATTCCATGTCTAAGCATACGGAGTTCATTCCCAGTCTAAGAGTTTGAGCCATGGTGCACATGCTGGGCTTGGGCATGTGCTGGAGCTGCATTTTTTATGCCCGGGGCACCATCGTCAGAACATCACCAAAGCATCGCCGAAGAGCCTAACCGACGGTATTAGGGGTTCCGGTGATTGGGGGCCAGGGGGTGTGCGTACATGATGTGCGATGGGTGCTGGTACTTGGCCCTTATATTGGCCCCCTATCCCTCATCAAACCTCGAGAACTCACCCCCCCTTAAAGAGCATTTGAGATTTTATAGGTTTGCTGCCAGTAGCCATTAAAGTGTCTGAAATGGGGACACTTTTTTCAAACTGTCACAAAATCTTCTCCACTTCGAGTTTTTAGCTGAATTTTTTTGTGCATGCCAACAAAAGTACAAGGATCACCTCTACCAAATTTGGGACAAAACTTTTTCTAAAAAAATTTTAAAAAATCCCGAACCGCAAAAAGTTTGGAAAATCGTGAAAAATAGAAAACGGGTCGTCTTGCCACGAAACTTCACATGAAGGCCTAGGGGACCATTGTATGAATTTACAAGCCATAAAAATGGCATTGGCACGACAGAAATATGAAGATGTGCTTGAACCCACCTACCACCCGTTCGATCCCCGGCTTGCGCATCCTGCCTCTCTGGTCGACTGAGCGCCCACACGCTCATTCTGTGGGTTGACTTAGGCATACGGAGTTCATCCCCAGTCTAAGCATACGGAGTTCATTCCTAGCCTAAGATCAGATCAGACCGAGGGTTGTGGTAGCAGGATCGACAGCATGCAGGGGTGACCAAGCCAATCCCCGACTTGCGCATTCTACCTCTCCGACCGGCTGAACACCCTGCACGCCCGTTTCGTGGGTTGGCTTAGGCATAGGGAGTTCATTCCATGTCTAAGCCCCAGCCAGACCGACGGTTGTAGTAGCGGGACCGACAGCACACAGAGGGGGATCGGGGCAATCCTCGGCTTGCGCATTATGCCTCTCCGGCATGCTCAATGCGCACACATTCATTTCGTGGGTTGACTTAGGCATACGGAGTTCATTCCCAGTCTAAGATAAGACTGGACCGAGGGTTGCGGTAGCAAGATCGATAGCACGTAGGGGTGGATCGGGCCGATCCCCGGCTTGCGCATTCTGCCTCTCCGGTTGGCTGAGCGCCTGCACGCTCGTTTCGTGGGTTGGCTTAGGCATACGGTGTTCATTTCATGTCTAAGCATACGGAGTTCATTCCCAGTCTAAGATCAGACCAGACCGAGGGTTGCGGCAGCAGGATCGGCAGCACGCAGGGGGGACCAGGCCAATCCTCAGCTTGCGCATTCTGCCTCTTCGGCCGGCTGAGCACCCGCACGCTCGTTTCGTGGGTTGGCTTAGGCATACGGAGTTCATTCTATGTCTAAGCCCCAATCGGACTGAAGGTTTTGGTAGCAGGACCGACAGTGGGATCGGCAGCACGCAGATGGGGATCGGGCTGATCCCCGGGTTGCACATTATGCCTCTTCGGCTGGCCTCTCTGGTCGGTTGAGTGCCCACACCCTCGTTTCATGGGTTGACTTAGGCATACAAAGTTCATCCACAATCTAAGCATACGGAGTTCATTCCTAGTCTAAGATCAGATCAGACCGAGGGTTGCGACAGCAGGATCAGCAGCATGCTAGGCTTTGCGCGCAGATACCCGCCAGCACGCCTGGTTTGCGGGCTTCAACCTCTGGCTCGCCTGTTGGTGCGCTTGAGGTGCCTGTGCACCCCTCCCAGGTCGTGACACTTGGCCCTTATATTGGCCCCCTATCCCTCATCAAACCTCGAGAACTCACACCCCCTTAAAGAGCATTTGAGATTTTATAGGTTTGCTGCCAGTAGCCATTAAAGTGTCTGAAATGGGGACACTTTTTTCAAACGGTCACAAAATCTTCTCCACTATGAGCTTTTAGCTGAATTATTTTGTGCATGCCAAAAAAAATACAAGGATCCTCTCTACCAAATTTGAGGACAAAACTCTTCCTAAAAAATTTAAAAAAATCCCGAACCGCAAAAAGTTTTGAAAATCGTGAAAAATAGAAAACGGTCCAACTTGCCACGAAACTTCACATGAAAGCTTAAGGGAACCATTGTATGAATTTACAAGCCATAAAAATGGCATTGTCACAGTAGAAATATGAAGATGTGCTTGAACCCACCTACCACCCGTTCGATTCCCGGCTTGTGCAACTTACCTTTCTGGTCGACTGAGCGTCCGCACGCTCGTTTCATGGGTTGACTTAGGCATATGGAGTTCATCCCCAGTCTAAGGTCGGACCGGACTGAGGATTGAAATAGCAGGATCGACAAGCACGCAGGGGGGACCAGACCGGTCCCCAACTTGCACATTTCGCCTCTCCGATCAGCTGAGCGCCCGTAAGCTCGTTTCGTGGGTTGGCTTAGGCATACGGAGTTCATTCCATGTCTAAGCATATAAAGTTCATTCGTAGTCTAAGATCAGACTGGAAGGAGGGTTACGGTAACAGGACCTATAGCAGGATCGATAGCACGCAGGGGGGACCGAGCCAATCCTCGGCTTACGCATTCTACCCAATCGTCGGAGAGCCTAACCGACGGCATTTGGGGTTCCGACGATTGGGGGGGCTAGGGGGTGTGCGCACGTGATGTACGATGGGTGCTGGTACTTGGCCCTTATATTGGCCCCCTATCCCTCATCAAACCTCGAGAACTCACACCCCGCTTAAAGAGCATTTGAGATTTTATAGGTTTGCTGCCAGTAGCCATTAAAGTGTCTAAAATGGGGACACTTTTTTCAAACAGTCACAAAATCTTCTCCACTTCGAGTTTTTAGCTGAATATTTTTGTGCATGCCAAAAAAAATACAAGGATCACCTCTACCAAATTTGGGGACAAAAATCTTTCTAAAAAAATTTTAAAAAATCCTGAACCGTAAAAAGTTTTGAAAATTGTGAAAAATAGAAAACGGGTCGTCTTGCCACGAAACTTCACATGAAGGCTTAGGGGACCATTGTATGAATTTACAAGCCATAAAAATGGCATTGGCACAGCAAAAATATGAAGATGTGCTTGAACCCACCTACCACCCATTCGATCCCTAGCTTTCCATCCTGCCTCTCTGGTCGGCTGAGCGTCCGCACGCTTGTTTCATGGGTTGACTTAGGCATACAGAGTTCATCCCCAGTCTAAGCATACGGAGTTCATTCCTAGTCAAAGATTGGACCGGACTGAAGATTACGACAGCAGTATCGGTAGCACGCATGAGGGACCGGGTTGATCCCCGACTTGTGCATTCTACCTCTCCGGTCGGTTGAGCGCCCGAACGCCCGTTACGTGGGTTGGCTTAGGCATAGGGATTTCATTCCATGTCTAAGCCCCAGTCGGATCGAGGGTTGTGGTAGCAAGACTGGCAGCACGCAGAGGGGGATCAGGTCGATCCCTGACTTGCGTATTATGCCTCTCCGGCCAACTCAGCGCTCGCACGTTCATTTTGTGGGTTAACTTAGGTGTACAGAGTTCATTCCCAGTCTAAGATCAGATCGGATCGAGGGTTTTGGCAGTAGGATAGACAGCACGTAGGGGGGATCGGGTCGATCCTTGGCTTGCGCATTCTGCCTTTTCGACTGGCTAAGCGCCCGCACGCTCGTTTCATGGGTTGGCTTAGGCATACAGAGTTCATTCCATGTCTAAGCATACGAAGTTCATTCCCAGTCTAAGATCATACTGGATCGAGGGTTGCGACAGCAGGACCAGTAGCAAGATCGACAGCACGCAAGGGGGGATCGGGCTTGTCCTCGACTTGCGCATTCTGCCTCTCTGGCCGACTGAGCGCCCGCATGCTCGTTTCATGGGTTGGCTTAGGCATACGGAGTTCATTCCATGTCTAAGCATACGAAGTTCATTCCCAGTCTAAGATCGAACTGGATCGAGGGTTGCGGTAGCAGGACCAGTAGCATGATCAGCAGCACGTAGGGGGGACCGGGCGATCCCCGACTTGCGCATTTTGCCTCTCTGCCGATTGAGCGCCCGCACGCTCATTTCGTGGGTTGGCTTAGGCATACGGAGTTCATTCCATGTCTATGCCCCAGTCAGACTGAGGGTCGATAGCACGCAGAGGGGGACTGGGCTGATCCCCGACTTGCGTATTATGCCTCTCTGGTCGGCCTCTACGGCCGTTGAGTGCCCGCACAGTCGTTTCATGGGTTGACTTAGGCATACGGAGTTCATCCCCAGTCTAAGCATACCGAGTTCATTCCCAGTCTAAGATCTAACCAGACCGAGGGTTGCGGCAACAGGATCGACAGAATGAAAGGGGGATCGGGCCAATCCCCGGCTTGCCCATTCTGCCTCTCTGGCCGACTAAGCCCCCGCACGCCCGTTTCATGGGTTGGCTTAGGCATAGGGAGTTCATTCCATGTCTAAGCCCCAGTCAGACCGAGGGTTGTGGTAGCGGGACCGACAGCACGCAAAGAGGGATTGGGTCGATCCCCAGCTTGCGTATTATGCTTCTCCGGCCAGCTCAGTGCCCGTACGCTCGTTCATGGGTTGACTTAGGTGTACAGAGTTCAGTTCATTCGCAGTCTAAGATCAGACCGGATCGAGGGTTTTGGTAGTAGGATCGACAGCACGTAGGGGGGATCAGGCTGGTCCTCGACTTGCGCATTCTACCTTTCCGACCGGCTAAGCGCCCGTACGCTCGTTTCATCGGTTGGTTTAGGCATACAGAGTTCATTTCATGTCTAAGCATACGAAGTTCATTCCCAGTCTAAGATCGGACCGGACCGAGGGTTGCGATAGCAGGACCAGTAGCAAGATCGACAGCACGTAGGGGGGATCGGGCTGGTCCCCGGCTTGCACATTCTGCCTCTCCGGCCGATTGAGCACCCGCACGCTCGTTTCGTGGGTTGGCTTAGGCATACGGAGTTCATTCCATGTCTAAGCATACGGAGTTCATTCCCAATCTAAGATCGGATCGGACCGAGGTTGCGGTAGTAGGACCAGTAGCAGGATCGACAGCACGCAGGGGGGACCGGGCCGATCCCCGACTTGCGCATTCTGCCTCTCCATCGGTTGAGTGCCCGCACGCTCGTTTCGTGGGTTGGCTTAGGCATACGGAGTTCATTCCATGTCTAAGCCCCAGTCGGACTGAGGGTCGACAGCACGCAGAGGGGGACTGGGCTGATCCCCGACTTGCGCATTATGCCTCTCTGGCCGACCTCTCCGGTCGGCTGAGCACCTGCACACTCGTTTCATGGGTTGACTTAGGCATACGGAGTTCATCCCCAGTCTAAGCATACAGAGTTCATTCCCAATCTAAGATCAAACCAGACTGAGGGTTGTGGCAACAGGATCGACAGAATGCAGGGGGGATCGGTCCAATCCCCGGCTTGCCCATTCTGCCTCTCCGGTCGGCTGAGCGCCCGCACGCCCGTTTCGTGGGTTGGCTTAGGCATGGGAGTTCGTTCCTCTGGCTCGCCTGTTGGTGCGCTTGAGGTGCCTGTGCACCCCTCCCAGGTCATGACACTTGGCCCTTATATTGGCCCCCTATCCCTCATCAAACCTCGAGAACTCACACCCCCTTAAAGAGCATTTGAGATTTTATAGGTTTGCTGCCAGTAGCCATTAAAGTGTCTGAAATGGGGACACTTTTTTCAAATGGTCACAAAATCTTCTCCACTTTGAGTTTTTAGCTGAATTTTTTTGTGCATGGCAAAAAAAATACAAGGATCACCTCTACCAAATTTGAGGACAAAAATATTTCTAAAAAAATTTTAAAAAATCCCAAACCCCAAAAAGTTTCAAAAATCATGAAAAATAGAAAACGGGTTGTCTTGCCACGAAACTTCATATGAAGGCTTAGGGGACCATTGTATGAATTTACAAGCCATAAAAATGGCATTGGCACAACAGAAATATGAAGATGTGCTTGAACCCACCTACCACCCGTTCAATCTCTAGCTTGCGCATCCTGCCTCTTTGGTCGGTTGAGCTTCCGCACGCTCGTTTCGTGGGTTGACTTAGGCATACGGAGTTCATCCCCAGTCTAAGCATATGAAGTTCATTCCCAGTCTAAGATCAGACCAGACCGAGGGTTGCGATAGCAGGATCGATAGGAAACAGGGGGACCGGGCCGATCCTCGGCTTGCGCATTCTACCTCTCGAACCGGCTGAGCGCCCGCACGCCCGTTTCATGGGTTGGCTTAGGCATAGGGAGTTCATTCCATATCTAAGCCCCAGTCAGACCGAGGATTGTGGCAGCAGGATCGGCAGCACGTAGAGGGGGACCGGTCCGATCCCTGACTTGCGCATTATGCCTTTTCGACCGGCTCAGTGCTTGAACACTCGTTTCGTGGGTTGACTTAGGCATACGGAGTTCATCCCCAGTCTAAGCATACGGAGTTCATTCCCAGTCTAAGATCAGATCAGACCGAGGGTTGCGACAGTAGGATCGACAGCACGCAAGAGGGACCGAGTCGATCCCCGACTTGTGCATTGTGTCTCTCCGACCGGCTGAGCGCCCGCACACCCGTTTCGTGGGTTGGCTTAGGCATAGGGAGTTTTCCATGTCTAAGCCCTAGTGGCACCGAGGGTTGTGGCAGCAGGACTGGCAGCATGCAAAAGGGGATCGGGCCGATCCCTAGCTTGCTCATTATGCCTCTCCGACCAGCTCAGCGCCCGTACGTTCATTTAGTGGGTTGACTGAGGCATACAGAGTTCATTCCCAGTCTTAGATCAGACCAAACCGAGGGTTGCGATAGCAAGATCAACAGCACGCAGGGGGGATCGAGTCGGTCCTCGACTTGTACATTCTGCCTCTTCGGTCGGCTGAGCGCCCGCACGCTCGTTTCGTGGGTTGGCTTAGGCATACGAAGTTCATTCCATGTCTAAGCATACGGAGTTCATTCCCAATCTAAGATCAGACCAGATCGAGGGTTGCGGTAGCAGAAACAGTAGCAGGATCGGCAGCACGTAGGGGGGATCGGGCCGATCTCCAGCTTGCGCATTCTACCTCTCCGACTGCCTGAGCGCCCGTATGCTCATTTCGTGGGTTGGCTTAGGCATACGGAGTTCATTCCATGTCTAAGCCCTAACCGGACCGAGGGTTGTGGCAGTAAGACCGACAGCAGGATCGGCAGCATGCAGAGGGGGACCAGGGTGATCTTCAGCTTATGCATTATGTCTCTCTGGTCGGCCTCTCCGGTTGGTTGAGTGCCTGCACGCTCGTTTCGTGGGTTGACCTAGGCATACGGAGTTCATCCCCAGTTTAAGCATACCGGACCAAGGGTTGCGGTAGCAGGATCGGTAGCACGCAGGGGTACCGGGCCGATCTTCGACTTGTGCATTCTGCCTCTTCGGCCGGCTGAGTGCCCGCACGCCCGTTTCGTGGGTTGGCTTAGGCATAGGGAGTTCATTCCATGTCTCGCCCCAGCCAGACCGAGGGTTGTGGCAGCGGGATCGGATGCACGCAGAGGGGGATCGGGCCGATCACAGACTTGCGCATTACGCCTCTTCGACCGGCTCAGCACCCGCACGCTCGTTTCGTGGGTTGACTTATGCATACGGAGTTCATTCCTAGTCTAAGATCAGACTGGATCGAGGGTTACGATAGTAGGATCGATAGCGCGTAGGGCGGGACCGAGTCGATCCCCGACTTGCGCATTCTACCTCTCCTATCGGCTGAACGTTCGTACGCTCGTTTCGTGGGTTGGCTTAGGCATACGGAGTTCATTCCATGTCTAAGCATACGGAGTTCATTCCTAGTCTAAGATTTTGAGCCACGATGCGCATGCTGGGCTCGGGCATGTGCTGGTGCCACATTTTTTTCGCCCGGGGCACCATCGCCGGAGCATCATCGGAGAGCCTAACCGACGGCATTTGGGGTTCCGACGATTGGGGGGCCGGGGGGTGTGCACACATGATGTGCGATGGGTGCTGGTACTTGGCCCTTATATTGGCCCCCTATCACTCATCAAACCTTGAGAACTCACACCCCCTTAAAGAGCATTTGAGATTTTATAGGTTTGTTGCCAGTAGCCATTAAAGTGTCGGATATGGGGACACTTTTTTCAAACGGTCACAAAATCTTCTCAACTTCGAGTTTTTTGCTGAATTGTTTTGTGCATGCCAACAAAAATACGAGGATCACCTCTACCAAATTTGGGGACAAAACTCTTTCTAAAAAAATTTTAAAAAATCTTGAACCACAAAAAGTTTTGAAAATCGTGAAAAATAGAAAACGGGTCGTGTTGCCACGAAACTTCACATGAAGGCTTAGGGGACCATTCTATGAATTTACAAGCCATAAAAATGGCATTGGCATGGCAGAAATATGAAGATGTGCTTAAACCCACCTACCACTCATTCGATCCCCGGCTTCTGCATCCTGCCTCTCTGGTCGGCTGAGCGTCCGCACGCTCGTGTCATGGGTTGACTTAGGCATACGGAGTTCATCCCCAGTCTAAGCATATGGAGTTCATTCCTACTCTAAGATTAGACCGGGCTGAGGGTTACGACAGTAGGATCGACAGCATGTAGGGGGGATCGAACCGATCCTTGACTTGCGTATTCTGCCTCTCCAGCCGGCTGAGGCCCCGCACACCCGTTTTGTGGGTTGGCTTAGGCATAGGGAGGTCATTCCATGTCTAAGCCCCAGCCAGACCGAGGGTTGTGGCAGCGGGACCGATAGCACGCAGAGGGGGACCAGGCCAATCCCTGACTTGTACATTATGCCTCTCCGGTCTGCTCAGCGCCTGTACGTTCGTTTCATGGGTTGACTTAGGCATACGGAGTTCATTCCCAGTCTCAGATCCGACCGAACAGAGCGTTGCAACAGTAGCATCGACAGCACGTAGGGGGGACCAGGCCGATCCCCGACTTAGGCATTCTGCCTCTCCGATCGGCTCAGAGCCCGCACGCACGCTCGTTTCGTGGGTTGGCTTAGGCATACGGAGTTCATTCCATGTCTAAGCATACGGAGTTCATTCCCAGTCTAAGATTGGATCGGACCGAAGGTTGCAGCAGCAGGATCAGCAGCACACAGGGGGACCGAACGGATCCCCGGCTTGCACATTCTGCATCTCTGGCCGACTGAGCACCCGCGCGCTCATTTTGTGGGTTGGCTTAGGTATACGGAGTTCATTCCATGTCTAAGCCCCAGTCGGACTGAGGGTTGTGGTAGTAGGATCGACAGCATGAAAAGGGGGATTGAGCTGATCCCTGAGTTACGCATTATTCCTCTCCGGTTGACTGAGCGCCTGTACGCTCGTTTCATGGGTTGACTTAGGCATACGGAGTTCATCCCCAGTCTAAGCATATGGAGTTCATTCCCATTCTAGGATTGGACCAGATCGAGGGTTACGACAGTAGGATCGATAGCACGCAGGGGGATCGAGCTAATCCCCGGCTTGAGCATTCTGCCTCTCTGGCAGGCTGAGAGCCCGCACGCCCATTTATTGGGTTGGCTTCGGTATAGGGAGTTCATTCCATGTCTAAGCCCCAGCCAAAATGAGGGTTGTGGCAGCGAGACCGACAGCACGCAGAGGGGGATCGGGCTGATCCCTGGCTTGCGCATTACGCCTCTTTGGCTGGCTCAGTGCCTGCACGCTCATTTCATGGGTTGACTTATGCATACGGAGTTCATTCATAGTCTAAGATCGAATCAGACGGAGGGTTGCGACAGTAAGATCGACAGCATGCAGGGGGGAACCAGGTCGATCCCCGACTTGCACATTCTGCCTCTCTGATCGGTTGACTGCTCGCACGCTCGTTTCATGGGTTGACTTAGGCATACGGAGTTCATCCCCAGTCTAAGCATACGAAGGTCATTCCCAGTCTAAGATTGGATCGGACCGAAGGTTACGACAGCAAGATCGACAGCACAAGAGGGATCGGGTCGATCCTCGACTTGCGTATTCTGCCTCTCTTGTCAGCTGAGCGCCTGCACGCCCGTTTCATGGGTTGGCTTAGGCATAGGGAGTTCATTCCATGCCTAAGCCCCAATCAGACCGAGGGTTGTGGCAGTGGGACCGACAGCACGTAGAGAGCGACTGGGCTGATCCTCGGCTTGCGCATTATGCCTCTTCGGTCGGCTCAACGCCCGCACGCTCGTTTCGTGGGTTGACTTATGCATACGGAGTTCATTCCCAGTCTAAGATTAGACCAGACTGAGGGTTGTGGCAGTAGGATCGATAGCACGTAAGGGGGATTGGGCCGATCCTCAGTTTACGCATTCTACCTCTATGGCTGGCTAAGTGCCCGTACGCTCGTTTCGTGGGTTGGCTTAGGCATACGGAGTTCATTCCATGTCTAAGCATACGTAGTTCATTCCCAGTCTAAGATCAGACTAGACCGAGGGTTATGGTAGCAGGACCAACAGCAGGATTGATAGCACACAGGGGGGACCGAGCCGATCCCCAGCTTGCGCATTCTGCCTCTCCGGTCGGCTGAGCGCCCGTACGCTCCATTCGTGGGTTAGCTTAGGTATACGGAGTTCATTCCATGTCTAAGCCCCAGTCGAACCGAGGGTTGTGGTAGCAGGACCAGCAGCGAGATTGGCAGCATGTAGAGAAGGACCTGGCTAATCCCCAGCTTACGCATTATGCCTCTCCAGTCGACCTTTTCGGTCGGTTGAGCACCCGTACGCTCGTTTCATGGGTTGACTTAAGCATACAGAGTTCAACCCCAGTGTAAGCATACAGAGTTCATTCCCAGTCTAAGACCAAACCAGATCGAGGGTTGCTGCAGTAGGATCAGCAGCAAACAGGGGGGATCAGGCCAATCCCTGGCTTGCGCATTCTGCCTCTTCAGCCAGCTGAGCACCCGTACACTCGTTTCGTGGGATGGCTTCATAGGGAGTTCATTCCATGTCTAAGCCCCAGCCAGACCGAGGTTTGTGGCAGCAGGACCAACGGCATGTAGAGGGTGACCGAACGGATCCTCGACTTGTGCATAATGCCTCTTCGACCAGCTCAGCCTGCACGCTCATTTCATGGGTTGGCTTAGGCATACGGAATTCATTCCATGTCTAGGCATACAGAGTTCATTCCCAGTCTAAGATTTTGAGCCACGATGCACATGCTGGGCTCGAGCATGTGCTGCTACCGTATTTTTTTCACTCAGGGAACCATCGTCGGAGCATCGTCGGAGAGCTTAACTGAAGGCATTGGGGGTTCCGACGATTGAGGGGGTCGGGGGGTATGCGCACATGGTGTGCGATGGGTGCTGGTACTTGTGTCACGGGCTCTGACCTTAGACTCAGAAACCGTGTGACCTTAGGCTTGGAATCTCCTCCTTTATGCCTAAGTCAGCCTAAAACACAAGTGTACGGGCACTAGAACAATGGAAACGACTGATTACGCAAGTTAAAGAGAAACAGGATAAGAAGGCAGAATTTTGGAAATGCTCTTATTTTCGCTAAAACAGAAGTGTTTGATGGTGTACAAATGTGGGAGGAGCAGCCCTCTATTTATAGTTGAGGCTCCAACTTACACTTAATGGCAATATCCCTAGAATAAAGGCTAAAATCATGGGATTATACAGATTACAATCAATCAGGATGCTAACTCCTGATTTTCAGGGTCAACCAAATCTGCCAGGATGCTGCTGATCCTACCTACTT
The DNA here is from genome assembly GCF_002303985.1 of Durio zibethinus. The sequence goes on from NW_019167826.1 coordinate 16,711,499, forward strand.
CCAGAAGCTTCCTTTGCATGTCCAGCACCTTGGGCCCTTTTGGAGGTGGTACGGGCAGCTTGTATGCCAGGCCTTGGTCTCACGGGTTGGCCTATAAGTTGGGTAAGCGTTCTGAACTCATTTGCTAGGCTTTGCACGTAGATACCAGCCAGCATGCTTGGTCTACGGGCCTCAACCTCTGGCTCGCCTGCTGGTGCGCCTAATGTGCCTGGCGCGCTCTCCCAGGGTGTGACATTCTCCCCCACCTAATTGCACAATGCCCTCGTTGCATCTTCTGCATAGTACTGCCTGATTTGGTCCCCGAACTATCGTAAGTCATCTGCTGGTTCCCACCTCGCCTCACTATCTGGAAGTCCCTTCCAGCACATCAAGTACTCTTGTCTTGGCAGATAGTTCTTTCGTCTCACCTCCTGATCCGCTATGATGCTGTGGATCTCCTTCTCATATGAGGCCCTTGCTCTCAATGGCGCACGCTTTAACTCTGCTCGTCCTGGATCTCCCTCATCCTCATGGAACGGCTTGAGCATGCTCACATGGAACATCGGGTGTACCCTTGGCTTGGGTGGTATATCCAGCTTGTAGGCAATTTTGCCTACCCTCTTGACTACTCGAAAAGGTCCCTCATACCTCCAGACTAGGCCTTTGTGTAGCCCCCTATGGCGCACAATGGGATGCAGCTTCACCAACACCAAGTCTCCAACCTGGAACTACACGTCCCGCCTATTTTGGTCTGCCCACTTCTTCGACCTCTTGGCCGCCTTGTGTAGACAAACTCTGGCCAAGTCAGTTTGGTCCTACCATGCCTTGGCAAACTTGTATACTGCTGGATTCGACCTTGTATAACCTGCAGCAATCGAATCGTGTGTTAGTGGTTGTTGCCCTGTCATAACCTTAAATGGGCTCTGGTTCGTTGCCTCGCTCCTTTGCAAGTTGTAGGAAAACTACGTAATATCTAGCAGCTTTGGCCAGTCCCTTTGTGTGGCACTCACATAATGCCTGAGGTAGACCTCCAATAGTCCATTCACTCTTTCTGTCTGCCCATCGATCTGTGAATGCATGCTAGTGGAAAAGCTCAAGTCTGACCCTAATAGCTTGAACAACTCAGTCTAGAACCAACTCGTGAAATGCCCGTCCTGATCACTAACAATGGTCATCGGCACTCTCTAGTACTAAACCATGTTTTTCAGGAACAATCAAGCTACCTCCTCGGCTGGGCACTCTTTGGTTGCTGGAATGAAGATTCCATACTTGGAAAACCTATCCACCACTACCATGATACTTCCAAACCATTCTACTTTGGGTAGATCGACTATAAAGTCCAAAGAAACACTCTTCCATGGTCGCTCTGGCACTGGCAATGGCTCCAAGAGACCACCTAGTTTCTTGAGCTCCACCTTGTCTTATTGGCACACAAGACAAGTCTTCACATAGGCCTCCACATCATCCCTCATGTGCGGCCAGTAGTACCGGTCCTCGATCAGCACTAAGGTACAGCTCACTTCGGGGTGTCCAGCCCACCTTGAATCATGGCATTCTTGCAAAACTTCCTTATGGAGCTTCTCGTGCTCGACACAAACAGTCTACTACCCCTGGTGTACAGCAAGCCATCCTACAACTAAAACCACCTAGTCTTACCTTGCTAGGCGTACTCCATCAAAGCCTTGGTTGTAGGATCATGCGTAAGTCCCTTTTTGATGTACGGTACTAGTGACCCCTCTGGTTGCCTAATGGCAGCAAGGTTAGCCTTCCTGCTCAGGGCGTCTACCACTAGGTTCGCCCGCCCAAGCTTGTACTCCATCTGGAAATCAAATTCTGTAAGAAAATCTTACCATCTCGCTTGCTTGGCGGATAGCTTCTTCTGTGTCTGGAAGTAGCTGGTCGCCACATTGTCCGTCCTGACCATGAACCTCTACCCTAATAGGTAATGGCACCAAATGCACAAGCAGTGCACCACTGCAGTCATCTCCTTCTCTTGGACCGTATACTTGCACTCAATCTCGTTCAGCTTCCTATTCTCGAACGTGACTGGATGTCCCTCTTACATCAACATGCCCCCTATGGCAAGGTCTGATGCATCCATATGCACCTCATACGGCTTGGCATGGTCTGCCAAGGCCAAGACTGGCTCCTCGATCACAGCTGACTTCAACCTATCAAAAGCTTCCTGGCACCCTACGCTCCACTCCCATGCTTTCCCTTTCTTGAGCAAGTCAGTCAATGGCGTAGGTATTGTTGAGTGACCTTTGATGAAGCACCTGTAGTAGTTGACCAACCCAAGGAACGATCTCAACTCAGTGACCTTGGCTGGTGGTTGCCACTCCAGGATGGCATGTATCTTGTCTTCATCCATGCATATCCTGCCACCTCCCACTATATGGCCAAGGAACGGGATCTCCTGTTGGGCGAATAAGCACTTCTTCCTCTTGAGAAATAGCTTGTGCGCCCGTAACACCTCGAACACCTGTCTCAAGTGGTCTACATGCTTTCCCAAAGTCTGGCTGTAGATCACAATGTCATCCAAATAAATCACAACAAACTGATCAAGGAATGACTGAAGTACCTTGTTCATAAGGGTGCAGAATGTTGCTGGGTGTTCATGAGTCCGAAAAGGCATCACCAAGAACTCATACGAACCATACCAAGTGGACACATGCTATCTTTGGCTTCATTTCCCTTCGCGATCCTGACTTGATAGTAGCCTGACCTCAAATCAAGCTTGGTGAACCACCTGCACTCCCAAGTTGATTGAACAAGTCCGTAATGAGTGGGATGGGGTACTTGTTCTTGATGGTTAGCTTGTTCAAAGCCTGGTACTCTATACACAGCTACAACAACCCATCATGCTTACGCTGAAATAGAACTGATGCACCATAGGGTGCCTTCGATGGCCCGATGAAGCCAGCATCAACTAACTCTTTAAGCTACTTCCTCAACTCCTCCAACTCTGGTGGAGACATTCGGTAAGAGGCTCTAGCTGGTGGCTTGGTAGGTAGCTTTGCGGGCATCACATCACTAAAGGTCTTCAGCACCTTTAGCACCTCCAAGGGTGACTCGATCTCCTTCTCCCTTGGCTCATCATATTTCAGGGCTGCAAAGAAAGTGTCTTCTTGTCTGCTTACCACCTTGGCAAATTGGATGGCTGACACCACCCATGACCCAACTCTAGACCCTCTCCTCAATGGCACTAGGCATTGGCACCGTGCATCCAAGATGTAAACACAATCGATAAAAGGCACAAGGAGGGCATTAATCCGAACAAGGAAATCCAACCCAATCACAAACTCATAGTCGTCAAGGGGTATTACTTCAATGGTCTCCTTGCCTTTCCAGTCTCCAAGTTGCAACTCCACTCCCCGCGCTACTCCAATGGCTGAAACTTCCTTGCAGTTCACCGTTTTGATGGTACCAGTCCCTTTTTGCACCTTTAGTCCGAGCTTCTGGGCTCTATCACCTAAAATAAAAAGATGTGAGGCACCTATGTCCACCAGTACGCTCACCTTCTGACCTGTAACCATCAAATCCGTAAATATCAAGCCCTTTGGCTTAAAGCTCCCCTTACTCTGGACATCATTGAGCACCAACGACCAAAGCTTTGCTACCCCTGACTCTGGCTCCTCGTCAGACTCCTTGTCTACAGCAGCCAGCTTGCACTTCTACGGGTAATTGCATGCTATGTGGCTCCTTCCACATAGGTAGCATGCTAGTGGCTCTCGGTCCCCCATTGCTTTCCACTTGCCTACTGGTGGCTCCTCTCGCCATCCTTAGTTGAACGATCTCGATCTCCATCCTTGGACTACCGATCACGGTCCTTCCCATTAGATTGCTTTTTCTGATCCCTATCGTCCCTGCCCTTACCCTTGGGTTTGGTAGACTCGAACTTGTTCAGAGGCTTGAACTCTATCAAGGCCTCGGTAGTAGTCATGGCTTTAGCCAAGTCATGAACTCCTCTCTTTTGTAGCTCATGCTTCGCCCATGGCTTCAGCCCATCCATGAAAGCAAATAAGGCATCCTTCTTGCCTAGATCCGAGATCTGTAGCATCAGTTTAGAGAATTTCTGGACATATTCCCTTATGTCCCCTTACTGGCTCAACCTGTACAACTTTGCTCGTGCCTCATCATCGACATACTCCGGGTAAAATTATTCTCTGAACTCCTTTTGGAACTCTACCTAGGTTCCAATCTTGGCACTCCCATGCCTGACATCATCACACCTGTGCCTCTACCATAATAAGGCTACATCAGTGAGATACATAGCAGCGGTGCTTACCTTTATTGCCTTGTCTTGCATGCCCATAGCCTGGAAGTACTGCTCTATACCCCAAAGGTAGTTATCTACTTCCTTGGCCGCCCTAGTCCCCTTAAACTCCTTAGGCTTAGGGACATCCAATCTGGACTTGGACACTCCAGTAAACATGCCATTCCTAATGGCAGTCTTGCAAGCAACAAGCTCACTGGTAAGCTCTTCCATCCGCTGGTGCATGGCCTCCATGCCATCATGCAAGGTCAGCACTTCAGCCTCCAAGGTCTGATTCTTTTGGGTGAACACATCCAAGCCTTTGTTGAGAGCAGCTTGCAACTCACTTTGGATCTCCTCCCCCATGGAGTCTAGCGATGCAATGTGAGTCTCTACCCCCTCAAGCTTCTCCCCCATGTCGCCCATGGTCACCTCCACCTTGGCCAGCCTACCGTCCATGGTAGACCAGATATCTCTAGAACTGGCTTTCCTCCTCTTCCACGCCCATGCTCTTGGGCCTCTGGTTGTTGGTTAGCAGTGTCACTTTGGGATGCCATCTCCTCTAACCTGCACAACACAAACACACAGAATCAAACTTGCTCTGATACCAACTGTCACGGGCTCCAACCTTAGACTCAGAAACCATGCGACCTTAGGCTTGGAATCTCTCCTTTATGCCTAAGTCAGCCTAAAACACAAGCGTATGGGCACTAGAACAACAGGAAGGGCTGATTACGCAAGTTAAAGGGAAACAGGATAAGAAGGCAGAATTCTGGAAATGCTATTGTATTCACTGAAACAGAAGTGTTTGATGGTGTACAAATGAGGGAGTAGCAGCCCTCTATTTATCGTTGAGGCTCCAGCTTACACTTAATGGCTATATCCCTAGAATAGAGGCTAAAATCATGGGATTATACAGATTACAATCAATCAGGATGCTAATTCTTGATTTTTAGGGTCAACCAAATCTGCCAGGATGTTGCTACTGATCCTGCCTGCTTCTAGAAGCTTCCCTTGAGTGTCTAGCACCTTGGGCCCTTCTGAATGTGGTACGGGCAGCTTGTATGCCAGGCCTTGGTCTCACAAGCTGGCCTGCAAGTTGGGCGGGCGTTCTAAACTCGTTTGCTAGGCTTTGCGTGCAGATACCCGCCAGCACGCCTGGTCTGCGAGCCTCAACCTCTGTCTCACCTGCTGGTGCGCCTGATGTGCCTGGCACACCCACCCAGGGCATGACACTTGGCCCTTATATTGGCCCCCTATCCCTCATCAAACCTCGAGAACTCACACCCCCTTAAAAAGCATTTCAAACGATCACAAAATCTTCTCCACTTTGAGTTTTTAACTGAATTTTTTTGTTCATGCCAACAAAAATACAAGATCACCTCTACCAAATTTGGGGACAAAACTCTTTCTAAAAAAATTTTAAAAAATCCCGAACCATAAAATGTTTCTAAAATCATGAAAAATAGAAAACGGGTCGTCTTGCCATGAAACTTCACATGAAGGCTTAGGGGACCATTGTATGAATTTACAAGCCATCAAAATGGCATTGGCATGGCAGAAATATGAAGATGTGCTTGAACCGACCTACCACCCGTTCGATCCCCGACTTGCGCATCTTGCCTCTCTGGTCAACTGAGTGCCTACACGTTCGTTTCGTGGGTTGACTTAGGCATACGGAGTTTATCCCGAGTCTAAGCATACAAAGTTCATTCCCAATCTAAAATTGGACCGACCGAGGGTTGCAACAACAGGATCGGCAGCACGCAGAGGGGACTGAGCCAATCCCTGGCTTGCGCATTCTGCCTCTCTGGTTGGCTGAGCGCCCGTACGCCCGTTTCGTTGGTTGGCTTAGGTATAGGGAGTTCATTCCATGTCTAAGCCCTAGCCAGACCGAGGGTTGTAGCATTGCGACCGACAGCATGTAGAGGGGGATCGAACCGATCCTCGACTGGTGCATTATGCCTCTCTGGCCAGCTCAGCGCCCGCACGCTCGTTTCGTGGGTTGACTTAGGCATACGTAGTTCATTCCCAATCTAAGATCGGACCAGATCAAGGGTTGTGGCAGTAGGATTGACAGCACGTAAGGGGGGATCGAGCTGGTCCCCGGCTTGCGTATTTTGACTCTCTGGTCGGCTGAGCACTCGCATGCACGCTCGTTTCATGGGTTGGCTTACGTATATGGAGTTCATACCATGTCTAAGCATACGAAGTTCATTCCAAGTCTAAGATCGGATCGGACCAAGGGTTACGATAGCAGGACCAGCAGCAGGATCGGCAGCACATAGGGGGGGACCAGGCTGATCCCTGACTTGCACATTCTACCTCTCTGGCCTGGCTGAGCGCCCGCACGCTCGTTTCGTGGGTTGGCTTAGGCATATTGAGTTCATTCCATGTCTAAGCCCCAACCGGATCGAGGGTTGTGGTAGCAGGACTGGTAGCAAAATTGACAGCACGCAGAGAGGGACCGGGTTGATCCCTGACTTGCATATTATGCCTTTTCGACCGGCTTCTCCGGTCGACTGAGCGCCTGCACGCTCGTTTCCTGGGTTGACTTAGGCATACGGAGTTCATCCCCAGTCTAAGCATATGGAGTTCATTCCCAGTCTCAGATTGGACTGGACTAAGAGTTGCGAGAGTAGGATCGACAGCACGCAGGGGGGACCGGGCTGATCCCTGGCTTGCGCATTTTGCCTCTCCGGCCAGCTGAGCCATTAAAGTGTCTGAAATGAGGACACTTTTTTCAAATGGTCACAAAATCTTCTCCACTTCGAGTTTTTAGCAAAAATTTTTTATGCATGCCAACAAAAATATAAGGATCACCTCTACCAAATTTGGGGACAAAACTCTTCTAAAAAAATTTTAAAAATCTGGAACTGCAAAAAAGTTTTGAAAATCGTGAAAAATAAAAAATGGGTCATCTTGCCATGTAACTTCACATAAAGATGTCGGGGACCATTGTATGAATTTACAAGCCATAAAAATGGCATTGGCACGGCAGAAATATGAAGATGTGCCTGAACCCACCTACCACCCGTTCGATCCCCGGCTTGCGCATCCTACCTCTCTGGTCGGTTGAGGGTCTACACGCTCGTTTCATGGGTTGACTTAGGCATACGGAGTTCATCCCTAGTCTAAGCATATGGAGTTCATTCCTAGTCTAAGATCAGACCAGACCAAGGGTTGCGGCAACAGGATCGACAGCACGCAAAGAAGATCGTGCCGATCCTCGGCTTACGCATTCTGCCTCTCCAGCCGGCAAAGTGCCGCACGCACGTTTCATGGGTTGGCTTAGGCATAGGGAGTTAATTCCATGTATAAGCCTCTACCAGATCGAGGGTTGTGGCAGCGGGACCAGCAGCACGTAGAGGGGGACCGGGTCGATCCCCAGCTTGCGCATTTTGCCTCTCCAGCCGACTGAGCGCCCGCACGCTCATTTCGTGGGTTGGCTTAGGCATACGGAGTTCATTCCACGTCTAAGCATATGGAGTTCATTCCCAGTCTAAGAGTTTGAGCCACGGTGCACATGTTGAGCTCAGGCATGTGCTGGTGCCGCATTTTTTTCGCTCGGGGCACCATCGCCGGAGAGCCTAACTGACGGTATTGGGGGTTCCGGTGATTGGGGGGCCGGGGGGGTGTGCGCACATGATGTGCAATGGGTGCTGGTACTTGGCCCTTATATTGTCCCCCTATCCCTCATCAAACCTTGAGAACTCACACCCCTTAAAGAGCATTTGAGATTTTATAGGTTTGCTGCCAGTAGCCATTAAAGTGTCATAAATGGGGACACTTTTTTCAAACGGTCACAAAATCTTCTCCACTTCGAGTTTTTAGCTGAATTTTTTTGTGCATGCCAAAAAAAATACATGGATCATCGCTAAACTATTTGGGGACAAAACTCTTTCTAAAAAAATTTTAAAAAATCTTGAATCGTAAAAATTTTCAAAAATCGTGAAAAATAGAAAATGGGTCGTCTTGCCACGAAACTTCACATGAAGGTGTAGGGGACCATTGTATGAATTTACAAGCCATAAAAATGGCATTGGCATGGCAGAAATATGAATATGTGCTTGAACCCACCTACCACCCGTTTGATCCTCAGCTTCGCATCCTACCTCTCTAGTCGGCAGAGCGTCCGTACGCTCGTTTCGTGGGTTAACTTAAGCATACGGAGTTCATCCCCAGTCTAAGCATACGGAGTTCATTCCCAGTCTAAGATCGAATCGGATCGAGGGTTACATCAGCAGGATCGGCAGCACGTAGGAGGGACCGATTTCGATCCTCGGCTTGCGCATTCTGCCTCTCCGGCCTGCTGAGCACCCTTACGCCCGTTTCGTGGGTTGGCTTAGGCATAGGGAGTTCATTCCATGTCTAAGGCCCACTAGGATCGAGGGTTGTGGAGCGGGACCAGCAGCACGCACAGGGTTATGCCTCTTCGACTGGCTCAGCGCCCGCACGTTCATTTCGTGGGTTGACTTAGGCATACAGAGTTCATTCCCAGTCTAAGATTGGACCAGACTGAGGGTTGCAGTAGCAAGATCGATAGCACATAGGGGGCATCGGGCCGGTCCCCGACTTGCACATTCTACCTCTTCGGTCGACTGAGCACCCGCATGCTCGTTTCGTGGGTTGGCTTAGGCATACGGAGTTAATTTCGTGTCTAAGCATACGGAGTTCATTCCAAGTCTAAGATCAGACCGGATCGAGGGTTGTAGCAGTAGGACCTACAGTAGGATCGACAGCACGTAGGGGGGGATCGGGTTGATCCTCGACTTGCGCATTCTACCTCACTGGCCGGTTGAGCGCCCATACGCTCATTTCATGGGTTGGCTTAGGCATACGGAGTTCATTCCGTGTCTAAGCCCCAGTCAGACTGAGGGTTATGGTAGCAGGACTGGCAACGAGATCGACAGCATGCAGTGGAGGATCGAGCTGATCCCCGGCTTGCACATTATGCCTCTCTGACCGGCCTCTCCGATCAGCTGAGCGTCGCACGCTCGTTTCGTGGGGTTGACTTAGGCATATGGAGTTCATCCCCAGTCTAAGCATACGGAGTTCATTCCTAGTCTAAGATTGGACCGGATCGAGGGTTGCGGTAGCAGGATCGGTAGCATGCAGGGGGGACCGAGTCGATCCCCGGCTTACGCATTCTGCCTCTCTGGTCGGTTGAGCACCCGCACGCCCATTTCATGGGTTGGCTTAGCCATAGAGAGTTCATTCCATATCTAAGCCACAGCCAGATCGAGGGGTTGTGGCAGTGGGACTGACAGCACGTGGAGAAGGATCAGGTCGATCCCTGGCTTACGCATTATGCCTCTCCGGTCGGCTCAGCACCCACACATTTGTTTTGCGGGTTGACTTAGGCGTACAGAGTTCATTCCCAGTCTAAGATCGGACTGGACCGAGGGTTGCGATAGTAGGATCGACAGAACGTAGGGGGACCGAGTCGGTCCCCGACTTACGCATTCTGCCTCTTCGACCGGTTGAGCGCTCGCACGCTCGTTTCATGGGTTGGCTTAGGCATACGGAGTTCATTCCATGTCTAAGCATACAGAGTTTATTCCCAGTCTAAGATCAGACCAGATTGAAGGTTACGACAGCAGGACCTAGCAGCAGGATCGACAGCACGCAAGGGGTAATCGGGTCGATCCCTGGCTTGCACATTCTACCTCTCCGGCAGATTGAGCCCTTGCACGCTCGTTTCGTGGGTTGGCTTAGGCATGCGGAGTTCATCCCATGTCTAAGCCCCAGTCGGACTGAGGGTTGCGGCAGCAGGACCGGCAACGGGATCGACAGCACGTAGAGAGGGATCAAGTCGATCCCCGGCTTGTGCATTATGCCTCTCCGACTGGCCTTTCCGGCCGACTGAGTGCCCGTACGCTCGTTTCGTGGGTTGACTTAGGCATACGGAGTTCATCCCCAGTCTAAGCATACGGAGTTCATTCCCAGTCTAAGATCAGACTGGACTGAGGGTTGCAACAGCAGGATCGGCAGCACGTAGGGGGGACCGGGCCAATCCTCGGCTTGCCCATTCTGCCTCTCAGGCCGACTGAGCGCCCGCACGTCCATTTCATGGGTTGGCTTAGGCATAGGGAGTTCATTCCATGTTTAAGCCCCATTCAGACCGAGGGTTGTGGCAATGAGACCGACAGCACACAGAAGGGTACCAGGTCGATCCCGGCTTGCGCATTATGCCTCTTCGATCGGCTCAGCACCCGAACGCTCGTTTCATGGTTTGGCTTAGGCATACGGAGTTCATTCCCAATCTAAGATCAGACCAAATCAAGGGTTGCGGATAGCAGGATCGACAGCACGTAAGGGGGGACCGAGCTGGTCTGTGACTTGCACATTCTACTTCTCTGGTCGGTTGGCCGCCCGCACATTCCCAGTCTAAGATCGAACCGGATCAAGGGTTGCACAGCAAGATCGACAGCACGCAGGAGGGGACCAGGTCGATCCTCAACTTGTGCATTCTACCTCTCCGACCGGCTGAGCACCCGTACTCTCGTTTCATGGGTTGGCTTAGGCATACGGAGTTCATTCCATGTCTAAGCATACGAAGTTCATTCCTAGTCTAAGATCGGACTGGACCGACGGTTGTGGCAGCAGGACTAACAGCAGGATCGACAACACGCAGGGGGGATCAGACCGATCCCCAACTTGCGCATTCTGCCTCTCTGACCGGCTTCTCCGGTCGGTTGAGCACCCGCATGCTCGTTTCGTGGGTTGACTTAGGCATATGGAGTTCATCCCCAATCTAAGAATATGGAGTTCATTCCCAGTCTAAGATCAGACCAGACTGAGGGTTGTGGCAGCAGGATCGGCAGCGCGCAGAGGGGACCGAGCCAATCCACGACTTTTGTATTCTGCTTCTTCAGCCGGCTGAGCGCCCGCACGCCTATTTCGTGGGTTGGTTTAGGCATAGGGAGTTCATTCCATGTCTAAGCCCCAGCCGGACCGAGGGTTGTGGGAACGAGATTGGTAGCACGTAGAGGGTGACCGAACCAATACCCGACTTGCGCATTCTGCCTCTCCGGCCTGCTGAGCGCCCACACGCTCATTTCGTGGGTTGGCTTAGGCATACGGAGTTCATTCCATGTCTAAGCATACGAATTTCATTCCCAGTCGAAGAGCTTGAGCCACGGTTCACATGCCGGGCTCGGGCATGTGCTGGTGCCGCATTTTTTCGCCCGGGGCACCATCACCGGAAAGCCTAACCGGCGGCATTGGAGGTTCCGACGATTGGGGGGGCCGGGGGGTGTGCGCACATGATGTGCAAGGGGTGCTGGTACTTGGCCCTTATATTGGCCCCCTATCCCTCATCAAACCTCGAGAACTCACACCCCCTTAAAGAGCATTTGGGATTTTATAGGTTTGCTGCCAGTAGCAATTAAAGTGTCTGAAATGGGGACACTTTTTTCAAATGCTCACAAAATCTTCTCCACTTTGAGTTTTTAGCTGAATTTTTTTGTGCATGCCAAAAAAAATACAAGGATCACCTCTACCAAATTTGGGGACAAACTTTTTTTGAAAAAATTTTAAAAAATCCTGAATCGTAAAAAGTTTCAAAAATCGTGAAAAATAGAAAACGGGTCGTCTTGCCACGAACTTCACAACGGGATCGGCTTACGCATTCTGCCTCTTCGACCGGCCTCTCTGGCCAACTGATCACCCGCATGCTCATTTCGTGGGTTGACTTAGGCATACGGAGTTCATCCCCAGTCTAAGCATACGAAGTTCATTCCAGTGTAAGATTGGATCAGACCGAGGGTTGCGACAGTAAGATCGGCAACACGTAAGGGGGACTGGGCCGATCCCCGGCTTGCGCATTCTACCTCTCCGATCGGCTGAGCGCCCGCACGCCTATTTCATGGGTTGGCTTAGGCATAAAGAGTTCATTCCATGTCTAAGCCCCAGCCGGATCGAGGGTTGTGGCAGCGGGACCGGCAGTACATAGAAGGGGATCGGGCTAATCCGTCTTGCGCATTCTGCCTTTTAGGCCGACTAAACGCCTCACACTTGTTTCATGTGTTGGCTTAGGCATACGGAGTTCATTCCATCTCTAAGCATACGGAGTCATTCCCAGTCTAAGATCAGACTGGACCGAGGGTTACGACAGCAGGATCAGCAGCATGCCGGGTGGATCGGGTCGATCCTCGGCTTGTGCATTCTACCTCTCTGGCCGGTTGAGCACCCACATGCCCGTTTCATGGGTTGGCTTAGGCATAGGGATTTCATTCCATGTCTAAGCCCCAGTCGGATCGAGGGTTTATGGTAGCAGGACCAGCAACACGCAGAGGGGGATTGAGCCGATCCCCGGCTTGTGCATTATGCCTTTCCAGTCGGTTTAGCGCTTGCACGCTCGTTTCGTGGGTTGACTTAGGCAGACGGAGTTCATTCCCAGTCTAAGATTGGACCGGACTGAGGGTTACAGCAGCAGGATCGATAGCACACAAGCGGGGATCGGGTCGGTCCTCAGCTTGCGCATTCTACCTCTCTGACTAGCTGAGCACCCGTATGCTTGTTTCGTGGGTTGGCTTAGGCATACGTAGTTCATTCCCAGTCTAAGGTCAGACCGGATCGAGGGTTGCAGTAGCAGGACCAACAGCAGGATTGGCAGCACGTAAGGGGGACCGGGCCGATCCTCGACTTGCACATTCTGCCTCCCCGGCCGGTTGAGCACCCGCTTGCTCATTTCATCGGTTAGCTTAGGCATACGGAGTTCCTTCCATGTCTAAGCCCTAACCGGACCAGGGCTGTGGCAGCAGGACCGACAGCGGGATCGACTACACGCAGAGAGGGACCGGGCTAATCCCCAGCTTGAGCATTATGCCTCTCCAATCGACTGAGCACCCGCACGCTTGTTTCATGGGTTGACTTAGGCATACGGAGTTCATCCCCAGTCTAAGCATACGGAGTTTAATTCCAATCTAAGATCGGACCGAACTGAGGGTTGTGGCAGTAGGATCGGCTTAGGGAGTTCATTCTCGATCTAGGATCGAACTGGACCGAGGGTTGCGATAACAGGATCGACAGAATGCAAGAGGGCACCGGGCCGATCCTCGACTTACGCATTTTGCCTCTCCGGTGGACTGAGTGCCCATATGCTTGTTTTATGGGTTGGCTTAGGCATATGGAGTTCATTCCATGTCTAAGCATACGGAGTTCATTCCCAGTCTAAGATCAGATCGGATCGAGGGTTACCACAGCAGGATCGACAGCACGCAGGGGTGGACCTAACTGATCCCCGGCTTACAAATTCTGCCTCTTTGATCGGTTGAGTGCCCGCACGCTTGTTTTATGGGTTGGCTTAGGCATACAGAGTTCATTCCATGTCTAAGCATACGGAGTTCATTCCCAGTCTAAGATTGGATCGGACCAAGGGTTACGACAACAGGACTAGCAGCTAGACCGACAAGATGCAGGGGGAGACCGGGTCTATCCCCGGCTTACGCATTATACCTCTCCAGCTAGCTGAGCATCTGCACGCTCGTTTCGTGGGTTGGCTTAGGCATACGGAGTTCATTCCAAGTCTAAGCCCCAGCCGAACCGAGGATGGTGGCAGCAGGACCGACAGCAGGATCGACAGCACGTAGAGGGGGACCGGTTAATCCCCAACTTGCACATTATGCCTTTTCGATCAGCCTCTCCAGCCGGTTGAGTAACCCGCATGCTCATTTCATGGGTTGACTTAGGCATACGGAGTTCATCCCCAGTCTAAGCATACAGAGTTCATTCCCAGTCTAAGATCGAATCAGACCGAGGGTTGTGGTAGTAGGATCGTTAGCACGCAAGGGAGATCGGGCAATCCCCGGCTTACGCATTTCGCCTCTCCGACCGACTGAGCGCCCACACGCCCGTTTCGTGGGTTGGCTTAGGCATAGGGAGTTCATTCCATGTCTAAGCCCTAGTCGGACTGAGGGTTGTGGCAGCGAGACCGACAGCACGCAGAGGGGGACCGAGCTGATCCCCGACTTACGCATTATGCCTCTCTAGTCGGCTCAGTGCCTGAACGCTCGTTTCGTGGGTTGAATTACGCATACGGAGTTCATTCCCAGTCTAAGATCAGATCGGACCAAGGGTTGTGGCAGCAGGACCAGCAGCAGGATCGAAAGGACACAGGGGGGACCAAGCCGATCCCCGACTTGCACATTCTACCTCTTCGTCGGCCTCTCCAGTTGGCTGAGCGCCCGCACGCTCATTTCATGGGTTGACTAAGTTATACTGAGTTCATCCCCAGTCTAAGCATACGAAGTCCATTCTCAGTCTAAGATTGAACCAGACCAAAGGTTGCGGCAGCAGGATCGATAGCATGCAGGGGGGATTGGGTCGATCCACGGCTTGCGCATTCTGCCTTTTCGGTCGGCTGAGCGCCCGCAAGTCCGTTTCATGGGTTGGCTTCGGCATAGGGAGTTCATTCCATGTTTAAGCCCCAGTCAGACTGAAGGTTATGGCAGCGGGATCAGCAGCACATAGAGGGGGACCGAGCCAATCCACAGCTTGTGCATTCAGCCTCTCCGGTCGGCTGAGTGCCCGCACGCTTGTTTCATGGGTTGGTATAGGCATATGGAGTTCATTCCATGTCTAGGCATACGGAGTTCATTCCCAGTTTAAGAGTTTGAGCCACAGTGCACATGCTGGGCTCGGGCATGTGCTGGTGCCACATTTTTTTTGCCCGAGGCACCATTGTCGGAGCATCACCAGGCATCGCTGGAGAGCCTAACCGGCGGCATTGGAGGTTCCGACGATTGGGGGGTCGGGGGGTTGTGCGCGCGTGATGTGCGATGGGTGCTGGTACGTCACATGAAGGCGTAAGGGACCATTGTATGAATTTACAAGCCATAAAAATGGCATTGGCATGACAAAAATATGAAGATGTGCTTGAACCCACCAACCACCCGTTCGATCCTCGGCTTGCGCATCCTGCCTCAGTGGTAGGCTGAGCGTCCGCACGCTCGTTTCTGGGTTGACTTAGGCATACGAAGTTGATCCCCAGTCTAAGCATACGGAGTTCATTCCCAGTCTAAGATCGGATCGGACCGAAGGTTGCGACAGCAAGATCGACAGCACGTCGGGGGGATCGGGTCGATCCCCGGCTTGCGCATTCTACCTCTCCGACTGGTTGAGCGCCCACACGCCCGTTTCATGGGTTGGCTTAGGCATAGGGAGTTCATTCCATGTCTAAGCATACGGAGTTCATTCTCAGTCTAAGATCGCATCAGATCGAGGGTTGTGGTAGCAGGACCAGCAGCAGGATCGGTAGCACGCAGGGGGGGATCGGGCCGATCCCCAACTTGCGCATTCTACCTCTCCGGTCGGCTGAGCGCCCGGACGCTCATTTCATGGGTTGGCTTAGGCATACGGAGTTCATCCATGTCTAGGCATACAGAGTTCATTTCCAGTCTAAGATTGCACCGGATCGAGGGTTGCGGTAGCAGGACCAGCAGCAGGATCGGTAGCACGTAGGGGGGATCGGGTCGATCC
The DNA here is from genome assembly GCF_002303985.1 of Durio zibethinus. The sequence goes on from NW_019167826.1 coordinate 16,727,217, forward strand.
TTGACTTGCGGATTCTGCCTCTCTGGTCGGTTGAGCGCCCGCACGCTCGTTTCGTGGGTTGGCTTAGGTATACAGAGTTCATTCCATGTCTAAGCCCTAGCCGGACCGAGGGTTGTGGCAGCAGGACCGACAACAGGATCGGCAGCACGCAGAGGGGGACCGGGCTAATCCCCGACTTGCGCATTATGCCTTTCTGGCCGGTTGAGTGCCTGTACGCTTGTTTCATGGGTTGACTTAGGCATACGGAGTTCATCCCCAGTCAAGCATACGGAGTTCATTCCCAGTCTAAGATCGGACCGAACCGAGGGTTGTTACAGTAGGATCGACAGCACGCTGGGGGGACCGGGCTGATCCCCGACTTGCGTATTCTGCCTTTCCGACCGACTGAGCACCCACACGCCCGTTTCATGGGTTGGCTTAGGCGTAGGGTGTTCATTCCATATCTGAGCCCTAGCCAGATCGAGAGTTGTGGTAGCGGGACTGGTAGCACGCAGAGGGGGTTCGAGCCGATCTTCGGCTTACGTATTATGCCACTCCGGTCGGCTCAGTGCCCGCACGCTCGTTTCTTGGGTTGACTTAGGCATACGAAGTTAATTCTCGGTCTAAGATCAGACCGGACCGAGGGTTGCGGCAGCAGGATTGACAGCACACAGGGGGGACCGAGCCGATCCCCGACTTACTCATTCTGCCTTCCGACCGGCTGAGCGCCCGCACGCTCGTTTCGTGGGTTGGCTTAGGCATACAGAGTTCATTCCATGTATAAGCATATGGAGTTCATTC
>NW_019167826.1:16728996-16772856 GCF_002303985.1 Durio zibethinus
AGAGGGGGACTGGGCTAATCCTCGGCTTGCGCATTATGCCTCTTCGGCTGACCGCACGCCGACTGGCTGACGCCACTACACTCAGCTTTGATGTTGCGGTAAGTGATGCCGCATTACCCTCCGGCTTGACTAGCTGAAACGGCTCAGACTTAGGCATAATCTCCTATCTTAAGCATACAGAGTTCAATTTGCAGTCTAGATGCGGACGGGAACCGAGGGCTGCGGTAGTAGGATCGGTACGCACGCAGGGGGGACGCGCGGGCCGATGCCCGACTTGGACATTCTGCCTCTCCGTCTGACTGAGCACCCACACCCCGTTTCATGGGTTGGCTTAGGCATAGGGAGTTCATTCCATGTCTAAGCCCCAGCCAGACCGAGGGTTGTGGCAGTGGGACCGACAGCACGCAAAGGGGGACAGAGCCGATCCCCGACCTGCGCATTATGCCTATTCGATCGGCTCAGCGCCCGCACGCTCATTTCGTGGGTTAACTTATGCATACGGAGTTCATTCCTAGTCTAAGATCGGAATGGACCGTGGGTTGCAGTAGCAGGATCGACAGCACATAGGGGGGACCGGGCGATCCTCGGCTTATGCATTCTGCCTCTTTGGTCGGTTGAGCGCCCGCATGTTTGTTTTGTGGGTTGGCTTAGGGATACAGAGTTCATTCCATGTCTAAGCATACGGAGTTCATTCCCAGTCTAAGATTTTGAGCCACGGTGCATATGCTAGGGTCGAGCATGTGCTGGTGCCGTATTTTTTTCGCTCGGGGCACCATCGTCGGAGCATCGTCGGAGAGGCTAACCGACGGCAATGGGGGTTCCGGTGATTGGGGGGGCCGAGGGTTGTGCACACATGATGTGCGATGGGTGCTGGTACTTGAAAATTATATTGGCCCCCTATCCCTCATCAAACCTCGAGAACTCACACCCCCTTAAAGAGCATTTGAGATTTTATAGATTTGCTGCCAGTAGCCATTAAAGTGTCTGAAATGGGGATACTTTTTTCAAATGCGATCACAAAATCTTCTCCAACTTCAAGTTTTTTTATGCAACAAAAATACAAGGATCACCTCTACCAAATTTGGGGACAAACCTCTTTCTAAAAAAATTTTAAAAAATCTCAAACCGTAAAAAGTTTCAAAAATCGTGAAAAATAGAAAATGGGTCGTCTTGCCATGAAACTTCACATGAAGGCTTAGGAGACCATTGTATGAATTTACAAGCCATAAAAATGGCATTGGCATGGCAGAAATATGAAGATGTGCTTGAACCCACCTACCACCCATTCGATCCTCAGCTTGTGCGTCCTGCCTCTCTGGTCGGCTGAGCGCCCGCACGCTCGTTTCGTGGGTTGACTTAGGCATACGGAGTTCATCCCCCATCTAAGCATACGGAGTTCATCCCCAGTCTAAGCATACGAAGTTCATTCCCAGTCTAAGATCAGACCAGACTAAGGGTTGCTAGGCATACGGAGTTCATCCCCCGTCTAAGCATACGGAGTTCATCCCCAGTCTAAGCATACAAAGTTCATTCCCAGTCTAAGATCAGACCAGACTGAGGGTTGCGACAGCAGGATCGGTAGCACACAGGGGGGATCGGGCCGATCCCTGGCTTGCGCATTCTACCTCTCCGGTCGGCTGAGCGCCTGCACGCCCGTTTCGGTGGGTTCGGCTTAGGCCATACAGGGAGATCTCATCCACTGTCCTAAGCCCCAGTCGGATCGGGGTTGTTGGCAGCGGGACCGAAACACGCAAAGGGTGACCAGGGGCTGATCCTCGGACTTGCGCATTATCCTCTCTCAGTTGGCTCAACGCCCGCACGCCATTTCATGGGTTGGACATTAGGCATACGGAGTTCATTCCCAGTCTAAGATCGGACCAAAACTGAGGGTTGCGACAGTAGGATCGACAGCACGCAAGGGGGATCGGGCCGATCCCCGGCTTACGCATTCTTTCTCTGCGGCCGACTGAGCGCCCGCACGCTCGTTTCGTGGGTTGGCTTAGGCTTATGGAGTTCATTCCATTTCTAAGCATATGGAGTTCATTCCCAGTCTAAGATCGGATCAGATCGAGGGTTACGATAGTAAGGACCAACAGCAGGATCGACAGCACGCAGGGGTGGACTAGGCCGATCCCCGATTGTGCATTCCTGCCTCTTTGACCGGCTGAGCACCCGCACACTCGTTTTGTGGGTTGGCTTAGGCATACAGAGTTCATTCCATCTCTAAACCCAGCCGGATCAAAGGTTGTGGTAGCAGGATCGACAGCGGGATCGACAGCACGTAGAGAGGAATCGAGCTGATCCCCAGCTTGCGTATTATGCTCTCCGACCGACCTCTCCGGTCTACTGATCGCCACATGCTTGTTTCATGGGTTGACATAGCATACGGAGTTTCATCCCCAGTCTAAGCATACAAAGTTAATTTCCCAGTCTAAGATCGAATCGGATTAAGGGTTGTGGCAGCAGGATTGGCAGCACGCAAGGGGGACCGGGCCAATCCCCGGCTTGTGCATTCTGCCTCTCCGGTCGGTTGAGCGCCTGTATGCCCGTTTCCTAGTTTGGCTTAGGCATAGGGAGTTCATTCCATGTCTAAGCCCCAGCCGGACCGAGGGTTATGGCAGCGGGACCGACAGCACATAGAGGGAGATCGGGCTGGTCCTCGGCTTGCGTATTATACCTCTTCGGTCGGCTCAGCGCCCATACACTCGTTTCGTGGGTTTACTTATGCATATGGAGTTCATTCCCAGTCTAAGATCAGATCGGACTGAGGATTGCAGTAGTAGGATCAACAGCACATAGGGGGGGATCAGGCTGATCCCTGGCTTGCGCATTCTGTCTCTCCGACCGACTGAGTGCCCGCACGCTCGTTTCGTGGGTTGGCTTAGGCACACGGAGTTCATTCCATGTCTAAGCATACGGAGTTCATTCCCAGTCTAAGATTTTAAGCCATGGTGCACATAATGGGCTCGGGCATGTGCTGGTGCCACATTTTTTTCACCCGAGGCACCATCGCCGGAGCATCGCTTGAGCATCGCCGGAGAGCCTAACCGACGGCATTAGGGGTTCCGACGATTGGGGGGACCGGTGGGTGTGCGCACATGATGTGAGATTGGTGCTGGTACTTGGCCCTTATATTGGCCCCCTATCTCTCATCAAACCTCGAGAACTCATACCCCCTTAAAGAGCATTTGAGATTTTATAGGTTTGCTGCCAGTAGCCATTAAAGTGTCTGAAATGGGGACACTTTTTTCAAACGGTCACAAAATCTTCTCCACTTCGAGTTTTTAGCTGAATTGTTTTGTGCATGCCAAGAAAAATACAAGGATCACCTCTACCAAATTTGGGGACAAAACTCTCTCTAAAAATATTTTAAAAAATCTTGAATCGCAAAAAGTTTCAAAAATCGTGAAAAATAAAAAACGGGTCATCTTGCCACAAAACTTCACATGAAGGCTTAGGGGACCATTGTATGAATTTACAAGCCATAAAAATGGCATTGGCATGGCAGAAATATGAAGATGTGCTTGAACCCACCTACCACCCGTTCGATCCCCGGCTTGCGCATCCTACCTCTCTGGTCGGCTGAGCGCCCGCACGCTCGTTTCGTGGGCTGACTTAGGCATACGGAGTTCATCTCTAGTCTAAGCATACAGAGTTCATTCCCAGTCTAAGATCAGACCGGACCGAGGTTTGTAGCAGCAGGATCGACAGCACACAGGGGGGATCGGGCTGATCCCCGGCTTGCACATTCTGCCTCTCCGACCGACTGAGCACCAGCATGCCTGTTTCATGGGTTGGCTTAGGCATAGGGAGTTCATTCCATGTCTAACCCCCAGTTGAACCGAGGGTTGTGGTAGTGGGATCGACAGCACGCGGAGGGGGACCGAATCGATCCTCGACTTGCGCATTATGCCTATCCGGTCTGCTCAGCGCCCGCACGCTCGTTTCGTGGGTTGACTTAGGCATACGGAGTTCATTCCCAGTCTAAGATTGGATCGGACCGAGAGTTGCGGTAGTAAGATCGACAGCGCGTAGGAGGGGACCAGGTCGGTCCCCAGCTTGCGCATTCTGCCTCTTAGGCCGGCTGAGGGCCCGCACGCTCGTTTCATGGGTTGGCTTAGCATATGGAGTTCCTTCCATCCTAAAGCATACAGAAGTCATTCCAGTCAAGAGTCTGACAGACTGAGGGTTGGCGCAGTAGGACTAGAGCAGGAACACAGCATGCAGGGGGACGGGGCTGATCCGCTTGCGCATTCGTGCTCTCCGATCGGTAGGCGCCCGCATGTTCGTATTCGTGGTTGGCTTAGGCATATGGAGTTCATTCCTGTCTTAAGCCCAGCCCAAGACGAGGGTTGGTGGCAAACCGAACTGGCAGGGGGATCGGTAGCTGCGCAGAGGGGGATCGAGCTGATCACCAGCTTACCATTATGCCTCTATAACCGGCCTTTTTGGTCGACTGAGCGCTCGCTGGCTAGGCATCCGGAGTTCAATCCCAGTCTAAGGGCATGCGGGTTCATTCCAGTCTAATGATCAGATCGGACCGAGGGTTGTGGCAGTAGTATCGACAACACATCGGGGGGACCGGGCTGATCCCTGACTTGCGCATTCTACCTCTACGATCGGGTAAGCACCCATACGCTAGTTTCGTGTGTTAGCTTAGGCATACGGAGTTCATCCCATGTCTAAGCCCCAACCGGATCGAGGGTTGTGGCAGCAGGACGGTAGCGGAATCGGTAGCATATAGAGTGGGATCGGGCTGATCCCTGGCTTGCGCATTATGCCTCTCCGGCCGGCTGAGTGCCCGCACGCTCGTTTCGTGGGTTGACTTAGGCAAACAGAGTTCATCCTCAGTCTAAGCGTACGGAGTTCATTCCTAGTCTAAGATTGGACTGGACTGAGGGTTGCGCAGGAGGATCGATAGCACGCAGGGGGGATCGGGCCTATCCCCGGCTTACGCATTCTACCCCTCTGACCGGTTGAGCACCCGCACGTCCGTTTCGTGGGTTAGCTTAGGCATACAGAGCTCATTCCATGTCTAAGTCCCAGCCAGAACCAGGGTTGTGGCAGCGGGACTGGCAGCACATAGAGGGGGACCAGGCCGATCCTCGGCTTGCGCATTATGCCTCTTCGGCCGGCTCAGTGCTCGCACACTCATTTTGTGGGTTGACTTATGCATACGGATTTCATTCCCAGTCTAAGATCAGATCGGACCGAGGGTTGAGGTAGCAGGATCGACAGCACGCAGTGGGGGACCGGGCTGATCCTCGGCTTGCGCATTCTGCCTCTCCGACCGGCTGAGCACCCGCACGCTCATTTCGTGGGTTGGCTGAGGCATACGGAGTTCATTCCATGTCTAACCATACGGGGTTCATTCCCAGTCTAAGATTTTGAGCCACGGTGCACATACTGGGCTTGGGCATGAGCTGGTGCCGCATTTTTTTCCCCCGGCGCACCATCGTCGGAGAGCCTAACCGATGGTATTGGGGGTTCCGGTGATTGGGGGGCTGGGGGGTGTGCACACCTGATGTGCGATGGGTGCTGGTACTTGGCCCTTATATTGGCCCCTTATCCCTTATCAAACCTCGAGAACTCATACCCCCTTAAAGAGCATTTGAGATTTTATAGGTTTGCTGCCAGTAGCCATTAAATTGTCTGAAATGGGGACACTTTTTTCAAAGGGTCACAAAATCTTCTCCACTTCGAGTTTTTAGCTGAATTTTTTTGTGCATGCGAACAAAAATACAAGGATCACCTCTACCAAATTTGGGGACAAAAATATATCTAAAAAAATTTTAAAAAATCCAAAACCGTAAAAAGCTTTGAAAATCGTGATAAATAGAAAACGGGTCGTCTTGCCACGAAACTTCATATGAAGGCTTAGGGGACCATTGTATGAATTTACAAGCCATAAAAATGGCATTGGCATGGCAAAAATATGAAGCTGTGCTTGAACCCACCTACCACCCGCTCGATCCCCCGGCTTGCGCATTCTGCCTTTCTGGCCGCTGAGCGCCCGCACGCTTGTTTCGTGGGTTGGCTTAGGCATATGGAGTTCATTCCATGTCTAAGCCCCAGCCGGACCGAGGGTTGTTGCAGCAGGACCGACAACGGGATCGACAGCACATAGAGGGGGATCGGGCTGATCCCCGGCTTATGCGTTATGCCTCTCTGGTCGACTGAGCACCCGCACGCTCGTTTTGTGGGTTGACTTAGGCATACGGAGTTCATCCCCAGTCTAAGCATACGGAGTTCATTCCCAGTCTAAGATCAGATCGGACCGAGGGTTACGGTAGTAGGATCGGCGGCACGCAGGGGAGAATGGGTTGATCCCCGGCTTGCGCATTCTACCTCTCCGATCGGCTGAACACCCGCATGCCCATTTCGTGGGTTGGCTTAGGTATAGGGAGTTCATTCCATGTCTAAGCCCCAGCCGGACCGAGGGTTCTGGCAACGGGACTGGCAGCACGCAGAGGGGGACCGACGGCATGCAGAGGGGGACCAGGCCGATCCTCGACTTGCGCATTATGCCTTTTCGACCGGCTCAGTGCCCGCACGTTCATTTTGTGGGTTAACTTATGCATACAGAGTTCTTTCCCATTCTAAGATCAGACCAGACCAAGGGTTGCGGTAGCAAGATCGACAGCACACAGGGGGGATCGAGCTGATCCCCAGCTTGCGCATTCTACCTTTCCAGTCGACTGAGCACCCGCACTCTCGTTTCGTGGGTTTGGCTTAGGCATACGGAGTTCATTCCATGTCTAAGCATGCGAAGTTCATTCCCAGTCTAAGATTTTGAGCCATGGTGCACATGCTGGGCTCGAGCATGTGCTGGTGCCACATTTTTTTCGCCCAGGGCACCATCGTCGGAGCATCGTCGGAGAGCCTAACTGGTGGCATTGGGGGTTCCGGCGATTGGGGGGTCCAGGGGGTGTGCGCACATGATGTGTGATGGATGCTGGTACTTGGCCCTTATATTGGTCCCCTATCTCTTATCAAACCTTGAGAACTCACACCCCCTTAAGGAGCATCTGAGATTTTATAGGTTTGCTGCCAGTAGCTATTAAAGTGTCTGAAATGAGGACACTTTTTTCAAAGGGTCACAAAATCTTCTCCACTTCAAGTTTTTGGCTGAATTGTTTTGTGCATGCCAACAAAAATACAAGGATCACCTCTACCAATTTTGGGGACAAAACTCTTTCCAAAAAAATTTAAAAAAATCTTGAACCGTAAAAAGTTTCAAAAATCGTGAAAATAGAAAACAGGTCGTCTTGCCACGAAACGTCATATGAAGGCTTAGAGGACCATTGTATGAATTTACAAGCCATAAAAATGGCATTGGCATGGCAGAAATATGAAGATGTGCTTGAACCCACCTACCACCCGTTCGATCCCCAGCTTGCGCATTCTACCTCTCCGGTCGGCTGAGCGCCCGCACGCTCGTTTCGTGGGTTGGCTTAGGCATATGGAGTTCATTCCATGTCTAAGCCCCAGCCGGACCAAGGGTTGTGGCAGCAGGACCGACAATGGGATCGACAGCACATAGAGGGGGATCGGGCAGCACATAGAGGGGGATCGGGTTGATCCCCGGCTTGCGCATTATGCCTCTCTAGTCGGTTGAGCACCCGTACGCTTATTTTGTGGGTTGAATTAGGCATACGGAGTTCATCCCCAGTCTAAGCATACGAAGTTCTTTCCCAGTCTAAGATCAGATCGGACCGAGGGTTGTGGTAGTAGGATCGAAGGCACGCAGGGTGGAACGGGCCGATCCCCGGCTTACGCATTCTACCTCTCCGATCGGCTGAACACCCGCACACCCATTTCGTGGGTTGGCTTAGGTATAGGGAGTTCATTCCATGTCTAAGCCCCAGCCGGACCGAGGGTTCTGGCAGCGGGACTGGCAGCACGCAGAGGGGGACCGACAGCATGCGGAGGGGGACCAAGCCGATCCCCAGCTTATGCATTATGCCTTTTCGACTGGCTCAGCGCCCGCACGTTCATTTCGTGGGTTGACTTATGCATACGGAGTTCTTTCCCAGTCTAAGATCGGACCGGACCGAGGGTTGCGGCAGCAAGATCGACAGCAGGCAGGGGGGATCGGGCTGATCCCCGGCTTGCGCATTCTACCTTTCCAGTCGACTGAGCACCCGCACTCTCGTTTCGTGGGTTTGGCTTAGGCATATGAAGATGTGCTTGAACCAACCGACCACCCGTTCGATCCCCGGCTTGCGCATTCTTCCTCTCCGTTCGGCTGAGCACCCGCACGCCCGTTTCGTGGGTTGGCTTAGGCATAGGGAGTTCATTCCATGCCTAACCGTAGCCAAATCGAGAGTTGTGGCAGCGGGATCAGCAGCACGTAGAGGGGGACTGAACCAATCTCCGGCTTGCGCATTATGCCTATCCAATCGGCTCAACGCCCGCACACTCGTTTTGTGGGTTGACTTAGGCATACGGAGTTCATTCCCAATCTAAGATTGAACCGGACCGAGGGTTGTAGTAGCAGGATCGACAGCACACTGGGGGGTATCAGACCGATCCCCGGCTTGCGCATTCTGCCTCTCTGGCCGACTGAGCGCCTGCATGCTCGTTTCGTGGGTTGGCTTAGGCATACAGAGTTCATTCCCAATTTAAGATCGGATCGGACCGAAGGTTGCGGTGGTAGGTCCAGCAGTAGGATCGATAGCACGCAGGGGGGATCGAGCCGATCCTCGACTTACGCATTCTGCCTCTCCGGCCAGCTGAGCACCCATACGCTCGTTTCGTGGTTGGCTTAGGCATACAGAGTTCGTTCCATGTCTAAGCCCCGGTTGGATCGAAGGTTGTGGTAGCAGGACCGGTGGCAGGATTGGCAGCATGCAGAGGGGGACCGACCTGATCCCCGACTTGCACATTATGCCTCTTCAGTCGGTTGAGTGCCTGCATGCTCATTTCGTGGGTTGACTTAGGCATACGGAGTTCATCCCCAGTCTAAGCATACGGAGTTCATTCCCAGTCTAAGATCAAACCGGACCGAGGGTTGCGGTAGCAGGATCGACAGCACGTAGGGGGGACCAGGTCGATCTTCGGCTTGCGTATTCTGCCTCTCCGGCCGGCTGAGCATCCGCACGCCCATTTCATGGGTTGGCTTAGGCATAGGGAGTTCATTCCATGTCTAAGCCCCAGCCGGACCGAGGGTTGTGGTAGCGGGACCGATAGCACACAGAGGGGGACCGGATCGATCCTCGGCTTGTGCATTACGCCTTTTCGGCCAGCTCAGTGCTCGCACGCACATTTCGTGGGTTGACTTATACATACAGAGTTCATTCCTAGCCTAAGATCAGACCAGACCGAGGGTTGCGATAGTAGGATCGACAGTACGATGGGGGGGACTGGGTCGATCCCCAGCTTGAGCATTCTGCCTCTCCGATCGGCTGAGCGCCCGCACACTCGTTTTTTGGGTTAGCTTAGGCATACGGAGTTCATTCCATGTCTAAGCATATGGAGTTCCTTCCCAGTCTAAGATTTTGCAGCCACGGTGCACATGCTGGGCTCGGGCATGTACTGGTGCCACATTTTTTTCACCCGGGGTAGCACGCAGGGGGGATCAGGCTTATCCTCGGCTTGCGCATTCTGCCTCTCAAGCCAGCTGAGCACCCGTACGCTCGTTTTGTGGGTTGGCTTAGGCATACGGAGTTCATTCCATGTCTAAGCCCTAGCTGGCCCGAGGGTTGTGGCAGCAGGACCGGTAGCGGGATCGACAACACGTAGAGGGGGACCAGGCTGATCCCCGGCTTACGCATTATGCCTCTCCGATCGACCTCTTCGGCCGGTTGAGCACCCGCACACTCATTTTATGGGTTGACTTAGGCATACGGAGTTCATCCCCAGTCTAAGATCAGACCAGATCGAGGGTTGCGACAGCAGGATTGGCGGCACGCAGGGGGGACCGATCCAATCCCCGGCTTGCGCATTCTATCTCTCCGGCCGGCTGAGCGCCCTCACACCTGTTTCATGGGTTGGCTTAGGCATAGGGAGTTCATTCCATGTCTAGGCCCCAGCCAGACTGATGGTTGCGGTAGCGGGATCGGTAGCACGCAGAAGGGGACCAGGCCGGTCCCCGGTGTCATGGACTAAGCTTTCTCTCAGCAAGCAATAGACCGTGCGGCACTTGAATGGGCGCTCCCAACCAAGTCAGCCTTCAATAGATCGATATCTGAACAAATAACCATAAGCCATGGTTAGTCCCAAGCATTCACAATAAGACACAATATATCGAGATCGATCTCAAGCACACACACAAGAAGGCATATTCGCATCGAGAAAAAGAAAAACACATCGAGGCAACAATCGAGACATTCAATCGGGGTGAGTTTTACTATAGTCAAGAATCAGACATCGGGACCTCCCACCGTCACCAGGGCCAGGGGGCAGCCCTTAGTGGGTGGCCTAGGCTCGCATAGCAACCGGTGAGATAGCCCAACACTACGCTGTCGGCTCACCCCCCTAAAGAGCCTTAGAGAATTTAGAGCTATGCTACCAGTAACCATTACAATGTTTGAAATGGGGACACTTTTCCTAGCACAAGGGATCTACCCGACCATGGCCCTATACATGGGTGGCTTATGGCAACCTAAGTCCCAGTTATGGCCCTATACAAGGTTGGCTCATGACATCCTCCCCCACCTATTCTATCAACGTCCTCGTCGACTTGCTAGCTTGAAATTCTTTGATCTTCCTTTGAAATCTCTGGAGGTCATGTTCTCTCTCCCAGCTGGTTTTTTCTAGTCCTAATCCCTCCCACTTCACTAAGTACTCCCAAACTAGTCTTCGAGATATCTTGGTTTCCTTGTCAGCTAAGATCTCTTAGACTCGATGCTCTGAGGGTGGCTTCATGGTGATGGTGACTCTGGTTGGCTCCCTTTGGCTAGCATCTATAAGATCTACATGGAAAGGTTTTAGGTTGCTCACAGGAAATACTGGGTGCACCTTCATCCACTTTGGTGGGTCGATTTTGTAAGAAGCATTCCTCACCTTGGAAAGGACCTTACTAGACCTTCATATTTGTGCACCAATCTACAATCTCTCTTTTTTAAGAACCTGGTTTGTTCAGGAACTAGTCGGATAAGAACCAATCACCAACTTGAAATTGTTGAGCCCTACGACCCTTGTCTGCCCATTTTTTCATCCACTTTGATGCTTTCTCCAGGTAGGTTTATGCAATCTCTGTGTCTTGTTTCCACTCCTTGCTGAGATTAAAGGCTCTCGAATTCTTTCCTCTATATTGTTCCAAGGAAGTGTGGGGTAGCCTTGGTAATTATCTGGTGACCACCTCAAATGGGCTTTTATTGGTGGAAGAGCTTTTGTTGGAATTAAAGCAGAGTTGAGCCATGTCCAATAATGAAGGCCAGTCTTTTTGATTGGCTTGAACAAAGTGCCTCAAGTATTCCTCTAATAATCCATTGAACCGTTCCATTTGACCATCGGTTTGAGGTTGATAGCTTGAGGAGATGTTGAGTTGGGACCCCAATATCTTGAAAAGTTCTCTCCATAAGGACCCCGTGAATCTCGAATCTCGATTGCTGACAATATTTTGAGGGAGGCCCCAGTATTTGACCACATGTTTGAACAATAGTCAAGCTGTGTCTTTTGCTGTGCAATACTTGTGAGTGGGAATGAATGTGGTGTACTTAGAGAACCGGTCAATCACCACCAAAATAGCTCCAAGGTCACCAACCTTGGGTAGGCTCGAAATTGAATCGAGGGAGATGCTTTCCCACGATTTGGTGGGTACTGGTAGTGGTTCAAGCATGCCTACAGGTTTCCTCCTTTCAACCTTGTCTTGTTGGCAAATGACGCAAGTCTTCGTATAGTCCATCACATCTTGTCGCATGTGAGGCCAATAGTATCCCTGTTTCAATAACGCTAAAGTGTGTTGCTAGCCCGGGTGTCCCGCCCATGGTGTGTCATGACATTCCCTCATCAGCATCTATCTCAGACCTTCTGCTCTTGGCATAAACACTCGAGGCCCCTTAGTCCATAAGATCCCATTTTCTTGCCAGAAGTACTTGGACTTCCCTTCCTCCACTAGCTTTAGGATGGCACAAGCTTGCAGGTCCTTCCCTAAGTGATCTCCAATCAACTTGTGAATGTCTGTAGTGGCTCTGCTAGCCGCCATTGGGGCAATTCTTCTAAGGGCCGCTAAATCTGCTCGCCTGCTCAATGCATTGGCCACTTGATTGGTCTTTCCAGCAGTGTGCTCAAGACAAAAGTCAAACTCTACTAAAAATTCTTGCCACCTAGCTTGTTTTGCCGTAAGCCTCGGTTGGGTGAGAAAATTGCTAACGGCCGCATTGTCTATCTTCACGACAAAGTGTGAACCCAACAAGTAATGTCACCAAGCCCTCAAGCAGTGAACCACCACCAGGAGTTCTTTTTCTTGGGCCATATATTTCCTTTCAGCTTCACTTAGCTTCCTACTTTCAAATGCTACCGGTTGATGTTGTTGCAAAAGCACTCCTCTAATAGCAAAATCAGATGCATCCCTCTGAACTTCAAAAGGCTTTTCAATATTAGGGAGAGCTAAGATGGGATCCTTCATAATAGCATCTTTCAATCCCTCGAAGGCCTCTTGGCACTCACTCGTCCAACACCATTTATGCTCCTTCTTTAATAGCTCCATGAGGGCCATGGTCTTGCGAGAGTACCCTTCCACAAACCTTCTATAATAGTTGGCTAGTCCCAAAAATGAGCAGAGCTCACTAACATTCTTTGGTGTTGTCCACTCCTTGATGGCCCTAACCTTTTCCATGTCCATTCGAATGTGGCCACGTTCGACAATGTGATCGAGAAAATGGATTTGGATCTGAGCAAATGTACATTTCTCCCTTTTTACGTATAACTGGTGGTCCTATAATCTTTGAAGTACCTGGCGCAGGTGTTCTTGATGTTCTTCCAAGGTGGAGCTATATACCACTATATCGTCTAAATAGATGACTACAAATTTGCCTAGGTAGTCATTGAATACCTGATTCATCAATGTACAAAATGTGGCAGGAGCATTGGTCAGTCCAAAGGGCATAACAAGAAATTCAAATGCACGATACCGTGTCACACAAGTGGTCTTTGGCTCATCTCCCTCAACAATTCTGACCTGATGGTAGCCAGATCTCAGGTCCAATTTGGAGAAGTACTTGGCCCGGCTCAATTGATCAAACAAGTCTGCTATAAGGGGGATGGGATATTTGTTTCTTACGGTGACTTTGTTTAGGGCCCTGTAGTCAACACATAATTGCAAACTTCCATCATGCTTCTTTTGAAATAGCACCGATGCTCCAAAAAGAGCCTTTAATGGTCTGATGAACCCGGCTTGTAGCAGCTCATCTAACTATTTTCTTAGTTCAGCCAACTCTGGCGGGGCCATGCGGTAAGGAGCTCTAGCAGGGGGTTTCACTCCTGAGAGGAGCTCAATTTCATGGTCCACAGTTTGTCGAGGGGGTAGAACCTTAGGCAACATCTCTGGCATCACCTCTTCGAATTCTTCCAACACTTTTCCCACACAATCAGGTATTTGTTCTACTTCTGACCCTTCTTTGTAGATCGGCACAGCCACAAAGGAGGGTTCCCCTCTCTTTACCCCTTTCTTGAACTACAAAGCTGAAATCATTTTCTTCCCACTCTTTGGTAAGATGTTGGCTGGCACCACACATGGGTTTTCCCCTAAGAACAACAAGCAGCTAGCAGTGGGGATAGGGATGACCTGAGCCAACATCATGAAGTCCAATCTGAGAACAACATCAAAGTCATCCATGGGGGAAACTATAAAGTCTACCTTCCCTTCCCATGGCCCCAATCGGGTTGTCACACTCTTGGAGCTTCCACTGATCGTAAAGGCTGGCGAGTTAACCGCCTTCATTCATCCATAGTTTTTACTAATCTGAAGACCACACCTTTTTGCTTCTTCTGGTGTGATGAAAGTGTCGGTTGCACCCGTATCCACCATAGCCTTAGTGGCTTTCTCATTGATCATCAAGTTCACATACATCAAGCCTCGACTATGGTCTTTCTTTATAGTGTTCAATTGGGTGCGGAGGGCATTGAGGAACCTTATTGAACCCATCCTGGCTGGCTCCTCTTCAGCTTCTTCAATGCTCTTTGGCACTTTTACGGACTCTTGAGACGAGGTCCTTAAGGCATTAAGGGCTCCCCTGTACGGGCATTTAGCCACCCGATGCAGCCCCTTGCAAAGAAAGCAAGCTAGCGATTGTCTAGGCTTGAAAATCCCTGCGTTGCTTGTCTTGGGTTGGGTGCTATCTCGACCAAAGGACCTCCTATTTGATGCTACTGCCAGCTGATGGAGGATTTTTTCATTTTGAAGAGCCATCATTGTAATCGTGGAGACATTCAGCTATAATCATGGCCGTGGCCACATCTTGCACTTTCTGCCTTTGTAGTTCTATCCTCACCCAAGGCTTGAGGCCTTCAAGAAAATAGAACATCTTGTCCTTTTCGGACATGTCTCGAATATCCAACATCAAGGTAGAAAAGCTCCTTACAAACTCTCACACCGTTCCTGTTTGCACCAATTCTTGAAGTCTCCTTCGAGCCATATACTCCACATTCTCAGGGAAAAACTGGTTTTTCAATTCTCGCTTCAGATCCGTCCAAGTCTTAATCGGGCACTCGTCATCGACAAACTTGGAGTGCCACCATAGCTTGGCATCCCCTGCAAGGTACATCGACGCCATTGCTACCTTGTCTTCCTCTAAATCCGTGTGTACAGCTCGAAAGTATTGCTCCATGTCAAACAAGAAATTTTCAAGTTCCTTAGCATCCCTTGCCCCCTCATAGCATCGAGGCTCTAGCACCTTAGGCCTTTTTCCCCTTTCCATCGAGCTCAAACCCGATCTGGCCATAGCCATTTGTAGGATGCTCACCTGTGCTCTGAGCTCCTCAAACTCCTTTTGGAGAATGTTCAAGGCATCTCTAGCCTCTTTGCTCACGTTGTGGAGAGTATCAGACAACTCTTGCTGGGTTGTCTCGATCTCCCTCACTCGGTCTTTAGTCGCCATATGAGTTTTCATTACGGCCACCGTGGCCTCAAGTTCCTCAATTCTCTATTGATGATTAGGTCCACCACTTGTGGCCATCTCATCCATTTTTCTATCACTTCTCAACCATGCTTTGATACCACGTGTCACGGACTAAGCTTTCTCTCAGCAAGCAATAAAACATGCGGCACTTGAATGGGCGCTCCCAACCAAGTCAGCCTTCAATAGATCGATATCTGAACAAATAACCATAAGCCATGATTAGTCCCAAGCATTCACAATAAGACACAATATATCGAGATCGATCTCAAGCACATACACAAGAAGGCATATTCGCATCAAGAAAAAGAAAAACACATCGAGGCAACAATCGGGACATTCAATAGGGGTGAGTTTTATTATAGTCGGGAATCATACATCAGGACCTCCCACCATCACCAGGGCCAGGGGGCAGCCCTTGGTGGGTGGCCTAGGCTCGCATAGCAACTGGTGAGACAGCCCAACACTACGCTACCGGCTAACCCCCCAAAAGAGCCTTAGAGATTTTAGAGCTATGCTACCAGTAACCATTACAATGTTTGAAATGGGGACACTTTTCCTAGCACAAGGGATCCACCCGACCATGGCCCTATACATGGGTGGCTTATGGCAACCTAAGTCCCAGTCATGGCCCTATACAAGGTTGGCTCATGACACCCGGCTTACGCATTGTGCCTCTCTGGTCAGCTCAATGCCCGCACGCTCATTTCGTGAGTTGACTTAGGCATACGGAGTTCATTCCTAGTCTAAGATCGGATCGGACCGAAGGTTACGACAGCAGGATCGATAGCACGCAGGGGGGACTGGGTCGATCCCCAGCTTGTGCATTCTGCCTCTTCGGTCGGCTGAGCGCCCGCACGCTCGTTTCATGGGTTGGCTTAGGCATACGGAGTTCATTCAATGTCTAAGCATATGGAGTTCATTCCCAGTCTAAGATCGGACCAGGTCGATCCCCACCTTACGCATTTTGCCTCTCCAGTCAGCTGAGCGCCCGCACGTCTATTTCATGGGTTGGCTTAGGCATAGGGAGTTCAGTCCATGTCTAAGCCCCAGCCAGACCGAGGGTTGTGGCAGCGGGACCGACAGCACGCAGAGGGGGACCGAGTCGATCCTCGACTTGCGCATTATGCCTCTTCGGTCAGCTCAGCGCCCGAACACTCGTTTTGCGGTTTGACTTAGGCATACGAAGTTTATTCCCAGTCTAAGATCGGATCGGATCGAGGGTTACGGTAGTAGGATCGATAGCACGTAGAGGGGGATCGGGCCGATCTCAACTTGTGCATTCTGCCTCTCCGACCGGCTGAGCGCCCGCACGCTCGTTTCGTGGGTTGGCTTAGGCATACGGAGTTCATTCCATGTCTAAGCATACGGAGTTCATTCCCAGTCTAAGATCGGACCGGACCAAGGCTTGCGGTAGCAGGACCAGCAACAGGATCGGTAACACATAGGGGGGATCAGGTCGATCCTCGGCTTGCGCATTCTGCCTCTCTGGCTAACTGAGTGCCCGCAAGCTCATTTCATGGGTTGACTTAGGCATACGGAGTTCATCCCCAGTCAAAGCATACGAAGTTCATTCCCAGTCTAAGATCAAATCGGACCGAGGGTTGCGGCAGCAGGATCGGTAGCACGCAGGGGGGATCGGGCCGATCCCCGGCTTGTGCATTCTGCCTCTCTGGCCGGCTGAGCGCCCGCACACCTATTTCATGGGTTGGCTTAGGCATAGGGAGTTCATTCCATGTCTAAGCCCCAGCTGGACCGAGGGTTGTGGCAGCGGGACCGACAGCACGCAGAGGGGGACCGGGCCGATCCCTGACTTGCGCATTCTGCCTCTCCGACCGACTGAGCGCCCGCCTACCCATTTCATGGGTTGGCTTAGGCATAGGGAGTTCATTCCATGTCTAAGCCCCAGCCAGACCGAGGGTTGTGGCAGCAGGACTGGCAGCACGCAGAGGGGGACGAGCCGATCCCCGGCTTGCGCATTATGCCTCTCCGGTTGGCTCAACGCCCGAGCGCTCGTTTCTTGGGTTGACTTAGGCATACGAAGTTCATTCCCAGTCTAAGATCGAACCAGACCGAGGATTGTGACAGTAGGATTAACAGCACGTTGGGGGGGATCGGGCCGATCCTCGGCTTGTTCATTCTGCCTCTCCGGTTGGCTGAGCGCCCGCACGCTCGTTTCATGGGTTGGCTTAGGCATACGGAGTTCATTCCCAGTCTATGATCGGATCAGACCGAGGCTTGCGACAGCAGGACTAGCAGCAAGATCTGCAGCACACAAGGGGGGACCGAGTCGATCCCCGGCTTGCATATTCTGCCTCTCCAACCTTCTGACCGCCCGCACGCTCGTTTCTTGGGTTGACTTAAGCATACGGAGTTCATTCCCAGTCAAAATCATTTTGTGGGTTGACTTATGCATACGGAGTTCATTCCCAATCAAAATTGGAACCAGACCGAAGGTGGCGGTAGTAGGATCGACAGCTCGCAGGAGGGGACCGGGTCGATCCCTGGCTTGCGCATTCTGCCTCTCCGGTCGGCTGAGCGCCCGTACGCTCGTTTCGTGGGTTGGCTTAGGCATACGGAGTTCATTCCATGTCTAAGCATACGGAGTTCATTCCCAGTCTAAGATTTTGAGCCACGGTGTGCATGTTGGGCTCGGGCATGTGATGGTGCCGCATTTTTTTCGCCAGGGGCACCATCATCGAAGCATCGTCGGAGAGCCTAATTGGCAGATTAGGGGTTCCGACGATTAGGGGGCAGCACGATCGACAGCACGCAGGAGGGACCGGGCCGATCCCCGGCTTACGCATTCTACCTCTTCGGTCGGCTGAGCACCCGCACGCCCGTTTCGTGGGTTGGCTTAGGCATAGGGAGTTCATTCCATGTCTAAGCCCTAGCCGGACTGAGGGTTGTGGCAGCGAGATCGGTAGCACGCAGAGGGGGATCGGGTCGATCCCCGGCTTGCGCATTATGCCTCTTCGGCTGGCTCAATGCCTGTACACTCATTTTGTGGGTTGACTTATGCATACGGAGTTCATTCCCAATCTAAGGTCAGACCGGACCAAGGGTTACGGCATCAGGATCGACAGCATCCAGGGGGGATGGGGCCGATCCTCGACTTACGTGTTCTACCTCTCCGACCGACTGAGCGCCCGCACGCTCATTTCGTGGGTTGGCTTAGGCATACGGAGTTCATTCCATGTCAAGCATACGGAGTTCATTCCAATTCTAAGATCGGATCGGACCGAGGGTTGCGGCAGTAGGGCTAGCAGTAGGATTAACAGCATGCAGGGGGGACCGAGCTGATCCCCGGCTTACGCATTCTGCATCTCCGACCGGCTGCGCACCTGCACGCTCATTTCGCAGATTGGCTTAGGCATATGGAGTTCATTCCATGTCTAAGCCCCAGTCGGACAGAAGGTTGTGGCAGTAGGATCGGCAACGGGATCGATAGCACACAGAGGGGGATCGGGCTGATCCTTGGCTTGCACATTATGCCTCTCCAGCTGACCTCTCTGGCCGGTTGAGCGCCTTCACGCTCGTTTCATGGGTTGACTTAGGCATACGGAGTACATCCCCAGTCTAAGCATACGGAGTTCATTCCCAGTCTAAGATCGAACTAGATCGAGGGTTACGGCAATAGGATCGACAGCACGCAGGGGGGACCGGGCCGATCTTCGGCTTGTGCATTCTGTCTCTCCGATCGGCTGAGCGCGCGCATGCCTGTTTCGTGTGTTGGCTTAGGCATAAGGAGTTCATTCCATGTCTAAGCCCCAGCAAGACTGAGGGTTGTGGCAGTGAGATCGACAGCACATAGAGGGGGACCGGGCTGGTCCCTGGCTTACGCATTATGCCTATCCGATCAGCTTAGTGCCCGTACGCTCATTTCATGGGTTGACTTAGGCACACGGAGTTCATTCCCAGCCTAAGATCAGACCGGACCGAGGGTTGCGACAGCAGGATCGACAGCACATAAAGGGGATCAAGCCGATCCCCAGATTATGCATTCTGCCTCTCCGGCTGACTGAGCATCCACACGCTCATTTCATTGGTTGGCTTAGGCATACGGAGTTCATTCCATGTCTAAGCATACGGAGTTCATTCCTAGTCTAAGATTAGACCAGACTGAGGGTTGCGGCTCTAGGACCAGCAGCAGGATCGACAGCACGTAAGAGGGGACCGGGCCGATCCTCGGCTTGCACATTTTGCCTCTCCGATCGGCTGAATGCCCACACGCTCGTTTCATGGGTTGGCTTAGGCATACGAAGTTCATTTCATGTCTAAGCCCCAGTCGGACCGAGGGTTATGGCAGCAGGATCGGCAGCATGTAGAGGGGGACTAGGCTGATCCCCAGCCTGCGCATTATGCCTCACCGACCGACCTCTCCAGTCGACTAAGTGCCCGCACCCTCGTTTCGTGGGTTGACTTAGGCATACGGAGTTCATCCCCAGTCTAAGCATACGGAGTTCATTCTGAATCTAAGATCGGATCAGATCGAGGGTTGTCATAGCAGGATTGGCAGCACACAGGGGGGATCGGGCTGATCCCCGGCTTACGCATTATGCCTCTCCGACGGGCTAAGTGCCCGCACGTCCGTTTCGTGGGTTGGCGTAGGCATAGGGATTTCATTCCATGTCTAAGCCCCAGCCAGACCGAGGGTTGTGGCAGCGGGCCCGACAGCACACAGAGGGGGATCAGGTCGATCCCCAGCTTGCGCATTATGCCTCTTCAACTGGCTCAGCGCCCGCACACTCGTTTCATGGGTTGACTTATGCATACGGAGTTCATTCCCAATCTAAGATCAGACCTGACTGAGGGTTGTGGTAGTAGGATCGACAACACATAGGGGGGACCAGGTTGATCCCCGGCTTGCGCATTTTGCCTCTCCTGCTGGCTGAGCACCCGCACGCTCGTTTCATAGGTTGGCTTAGGCATACGGAGTTCATTCCATGTCTAAGCATATGGAGTTCATTCCTAGTCTAAGATTTTGAGCTGCGATGCACATGCTAGGCTCGGGCATGTGCTGATGCCGCATTTTTTTCACCCGGGCCACCATCACTGGAGAGCCTAAACGACGACATTGAGGGTTTCGACGATTGGGGGTTTCGGCGATTGTGCGCACATGATGTGAGATGGGTGCTGGTACTTGGCCCTTATATTGGTCCCCTATCCCTCATCAAACCTTGAGAACTCACACCCTCTTAAAGAGCATTTTAGATTTTATAGGTTTGCTGCCAGTAGCTATTAAAGTGTCTGAAATGGGGACACTTTTTTCAAATGGTCACAAAATCTTCTCCACTTTGATTTTTTAGCTGAATTTTTTTGTGCATCCAAAAAAAATGCAATGATCATTTCTACCAAATTTGGGGGCAAAATTCTTTCTAAAAAAAGTTTTAAAAATCCCATACCGTAAAAAGTTTCGAAAATCATGAAAAATAGAAAACGGGTCGTCTTGCCACGAAACTTCACATGAAGGCTTAGGGAACCATTGTATGAATTTACAAGCCATAAAAATGGCATTGGCATGGCAGAAATATGAGGATGTGCTTGAACCAACCTACCACCCGTTCGATCCCCGGCTTACACATCCTGCCTCTCTGGTCGGCTGAGCGCCCGCACGCTCGTTTGGTGGGTTGACTTAGGCATACAGAGTTCATCCCCAGTCTAAGCATACAAAGTTCATTCCCAGTCTAAGATTGGACCAGACCAATCTAAGCCCCAGCCGGATCGAGGGTTGTGGCAGCGAGATCGACAGCATGCAGAGGGGGACCGGGCCTATCCCCGGCTTGCGCATTATGCCTCTCTGACCGGGTCAGCCCTCGCACGCTCATTTTGTGGGTTTACTTAGGCATACAGAGTTAATTCCCAATCTAAGATCGGCTCGGATAGAGGGTTGCAGCAGCAGGATCGACAGCACGCAGGGGGACCGGGCCGGTCCTCGGCTTGCACATTCTGCCTCTCCGATCGACTGATCACCCGGACGCTCGTTTCGTGGGTTGGTTTAGGCATACGGAGTTCATTCCATGTCTAAGCATACAGAGTTCATTCCCAGTCTAACATCAGAGTGGATCGAGGGTTGCGGTAGTAGGACCAGTAGTAGGATCGACAGCAAGCAGGGGGGACCAGGCCGATCCCCCGCTTGCTCATCCTGCCTCTCCGGTCGGCTTGACCGTTCGCACGCTCGTTTCATGGGTTGACTTAGGCATACAGAGTTCATCCCCAGTCTAAGCATATGGAGTTCATTCCCAGTCTAAGATCGAACCAGATCGAGGGTTGCGACAGTAAGATCGATAGCACGCAAGGAGGATCGGGTCGAACCCCGGCTTGCATATTCTGCTTCTCCAGCTGGCTGAGCACCAACATGACCGTTTTGTGGGTTGGGTTAGGCATACGAGTTCATTCCATGTCTAAGCCCCAGTCGGATCGAGGGTAGTGGCAGCGGGATCGGCAACACATAGAGGGGGATCGGCCCCGATCCCCAGCTTGCACATTATGCCTCTCCGACCGGTTCAGCGCCCGCACGCTCATTTCGTGGGTTGACTTAGGGAAACGGAGTTCATTCCCAGTCTAAGATCAGACCGGACTAAGGGATGCGGCAGCAGGATCGACAGCACGTAGGGGGGAGCGAGCCGATCACGGGCTTGCACATTCTGCCTCTCCGACCGGCTAAGCTCCCGCACGCTCGTTTTGTGGGTTGGCTTAGCCATACGGAGTTCATTCCATGTCTAAGCATACGGAGTTCATTCCCAATATAAGATTTTGAGCCATGGTGCACATGCTGGTGTCACATTTTTTTTGCCTGGGGCACCATCGCTGGAGCATCGCCAGAGAGCCTAACCGGCGGCATTGAGGGTTCCGACGATTGGGGGGCTGGGGGTGGTGTGCGCACATGATGTACGATGGGTGCTGGTACTTGGCCCTTATATTGGCCTCCTATCCCTCATCAAACCTCAAGAACTCACACCCCCTTAATGAGCATTTGAGATTTTATACGTTTGCTGCCAGTAGCCATTAAAGCGTCTGAAATGGGGACACTTTTTTCAAACGGTCACAAAATCTTTTCCACTTTGAGTTTTTAGCTGAATTTTTTTGTGCATGCCAACAAAAATGCAAGGATCACCTCTACCAAATTAGCTGAGTGCCCGTATGCTCTTTTCATGGGTTGACTTAGGCATACGGAGTTCATCCCTAGTCTAAGCATACAGAGTTCATTCCCAGTCTAAGATGGGATCGGATCGAGGGTTGTGGCAGCAAGATTGGTAGCATGCAGAGGGGATCGAGCCGGTCCCTGGCTTGCGCATTCTGCCTCTCCGGCCAGCTGAGCGCCCGTACACCCATTTCATGGGTTGGCTTAGGCATAGGGAGTTCATTCCATGTCTAAGCCCCAACCGGACCGAGGGTTGTGGCAGCGGGATCGACAGCACATAGAGGGCGACCGGGTCGATCCTCGACTTGCGCATTATGCCTCTCCGGTCAGCTCAACACCCAAATGCTCGTTTCATGGGTTGACATAGGCATACGGAGTTCATTCCCTGTCTAAGATCGGACCGGACCGAGGGTTGCGGTAGCAGGATTGACAGCACGCAGGGGGGACCAGGTCAGTCCTCGACTTACGCATTCTGCCTCTCCGACCGGCTGAGCGCCCGCACGCTCGTTTCGTGGGTTGGCCTAGGCATACGGAGTTCATTCCATGTCTAAGCATACGGAGTTCATTACCAGTCTAAGATCGGATCGGACCGAGGCTTGCGGCAGCAGGACCAATAGCAGGATCGATAGCACGCAGGGGGGGACTGAGCCGATCCTCGGCTTACGTATTCTGCCTCTCCGACCTTCTGACCACCCGCACGTTCGTTTCGTGAGTTGACTTAAGCAAACGGAGTTCATCCCCAGTCTAAGCATATGGTGTTCATTCCCAGTCTAAGATCAAACCGGATCGAGGGTTGCGGCAGCAGGATCGGCAACACGTAGGGGGACCGAGCCGATCCCCAACTTGCGCATTCGGCTTCTCCGGCCGGCTGAGCGCCCGCACGCCCGTTTCATGGGTTGGCATAGGCACAGGGAGTTCATTCCATGTCTAAGCCCCAGTCGGACCGAGGGTTGTGGCAGTGGGACCAGTAGCACGCAGAGGGGGATCGAGCCGGTCCCTGGCTTGCGCATTCTGCCTCTCCGACCGGCTGAGCACCTGCATGCTTGTTTTGTGGGTTGGCTTAGGCATACGAAGTTCATTCACAGTCTAAGAGTTTGAGCCATGGTGCACATTTTAGGCACGAGCATGTGCTGGTGCTGCATTTTTTTCACCCAGGGCACCATCACCGGAGCATCGTCGGAGAGCCTAATCGGTGGTATTAGGGCTTCCGGCGATTGGGGGGGCCGGGGGGTGTGCGCACATGATGTGCAATGGGTGCTGGTACTTGGCCCGTATATTGACCCCCTATCCCTCATCAAACCTTAAGAACTCACATCCCCTTAAAGAGCATTTGAGATTTTATAGGTTTGCTGCCAGTAGCCATTAAAGTGTCTGAAATGGGGACACTTTTTTCAAACGGTCACAAAATCTTCTCCACTTCGAGTTTTTAGCTGAATTTTTTTGTGCATGCCAAAAAAAATACAAGGATCACCTCTACCAAATTTGGGGGAAAAATCTTTCTAAAAAAATTTTAAAAAATCCTGAACCGCAAAAAGTTTCAAAAATCATGAAAAATAGAAAACGGGTCGTCTTGCCACGAAACTTCACATGAAGGCGTAGGGGACAATTGTATGAATTTACAAGCCATAAAAATGGCATTGGCATGGCAGAAATATGAAGATGTGCTTGAACCCACCTACCTCCCGCTCGATCCCCAGCTTGCTCATCCTACCTCTCTGGTCGGCTGAGCGTTCGCATGCTCGTTCCATGGGTTGACTTAGGCATACGGAGTTAATCTCCAATCTAAGCATATGGAGTTCATTCCCAGTCTAAGTTCAGACCGGACCGATGGTTGTGGCAGCAGGATCGGTAGCATGCAGTGGGGACCGGGCCGATCCCGGCTTACGCATTCTGCCTCTCCGGCCGGCTGAGCACCCGCACGCCCGTTTCTTGGGTTGGCTTAGGCATAGGGAGTTCATTCCATGTCCAAGCCCCGTCGGATCGAGGGTTGTGGCAGCGGGACCGACAGCACGCAAATGGGGACCGGATGGATCCTCGACTTGTGCATTATGCCTCTCCGATCGACTCAGCGCCCAAACACTCATTTCATGGGTTGACTTAGGTATACGGAGTTCATTCCCAGTCTAAGATCAGACCAGACTGAGGGTTGCGACAGTCGGATTGACAGCACGTAGGAGGGACTGGGCCAGTCCTCGGCTTGTGCATTCTGCCTCTCCAGCCGACTAAACGCCCGCACGCTCGTTTCGTGGGTTGGCTTAGGCATACGGAGTTCATTCCATGTCTAAGCATATAGAGTTCATTCCCAGTCTAAGATCGGGTAGGATCGAGGCTTGCGACCGCAGGACCAGCAGCAAGATCGGCAACATGCATGGGGGATCGGGTCGATCCCTGGCTTACGCATTCTACCTCTCCGGCCGACTGAGCACCCACACGCTCGTTTTATGGGTTGACTTAGGCATACGGAGTTCATCCCCAATCTAAGCATACGAAGTTCATTCCCAGTCTAAGATTGAACCGGACCAAGGGTTGCGGTAGCAGGATCGGCAGCATGCAGGGGGATCGGGCCGATCCCCGGCTTGCGCATTCTGCCTCTTCGGTCGACTGAGTGCCTGGACGCCCGTTTCATGGGTTGGCTTAAGCATACAGAGTTTATTCCATGTTTAAGCCCCAGCTGGACCGAGGGTTGTGGCAGTGCGACTGGCAGCATGCAGAAGGGGACTGAGTCGATCCCCGGCTTACGCATTCTGCCTCTCCGGCCGGCTCAATGCCTGTAGGCTCATTTCATGGGTTAACTTAGGCATATGGAGTTGATTCCCAGTCTAAGATCAGACTAGACCGAGGGTTACGGCATAGGATCGACAGCACGTAGGGGGCACCGGGCCGATCCCCGGCTTGCGCATTTTGCCTCTCTGATCGACTGTGCGCCCGCACGCTCGTTTCGTGGGTTGGCTTAGGCATACGGAGTTCATTCCATGTCTAAGCATACGGGTTCATTCCCAGTCTAAGATTTTGAGCCACGGTGCACATGCTGGGCTCGGGCATGTGTCGGTGTCACATTTTTTTCACCCGGGGCACCATCGTCAGTGCATCGTTGGAGAGCCTAACCGACGGCATTGGGGGTTCCGGCAATTGGGGGGCCGGGGGGTGTGCGCACATGATGTGAGATGGGTGCTGGTACTTGGCCCTTATATTGGCCCCCTATCCCTCTTCAAACCTCGAGAACTCACACCCCCTTAAAGAGCAATTGAGATTTTATAGGTTTGCTGCCAGTAACTATTAAAGTGTTTGAAATGGTGACACTTTTTTCAAACGGTCACAAAATCTTCTCCACTTTGAGTTTTTAGTTGAATTTTTTTTGCATGCCAACAAAAATACAAGGATCACCTCTACCAAATTTGGGGACAAAACTCTTTCTAAAAAATTTTTAAAAAATCTTGAACAGCAAAAAGTTTCAAAAATCATGAAACATAAAAAACGGGTCGTCTTGCCACAAAACTTCACATGAAGGCGTATGGGACCATTGTATGAATTTACAAGCCATAAAAATGGCATTGGCATGGCAGAAATATGAATATGTGCTTGAACCCACCTACCACCCATTCGATCCTCGACTTGCGCATCCTGCCTCTTAGGTCGGCGGAGCATCCGCACGCTCATTTCATGGGTTGACTTAGGCATACGGAGTTCATCCCCAGTCTAAGCATACAGAGTTCATTCTCAGTCTAAGATCAGACCGGATCGAGGGTTGCAGCAGCACGTAGGGGGGACCGGGTCGATCCCGGCTTACGCATTCTGCCTCTCCAACTAGTTGAGCGCTCGCACGCCTGTTTCGTGGGTTGGCTTAGGCATAGGGAGTTCATTCCATGTCTAAGCCCCAGCCGGACCAAGGGTTGTGGCAGTGGGATTGGCGACACGCAGAGGGGGATCGGGCCGATCCTCGGCTTGCACATTATGCCTCTTCGACCGGCTTAGTGCTCGCACACTTGTTTCGTTGGTTGACTTAGGCATACGGAGTTCATTTCCAGTCTAGGATCGGACTGGAGTGAGGGTTGTGACAGCAAGATCAATAGCATGCAGGGTGGGACCAGGCCGATCCCTGGCTTGTGCATTCCGCCTCTCCAGCCGGCTGAGCGCCCGCACGCTCATTTCATGGGTTGGCTTAGGCATACGGAGTTCATTCCATGTCTAAGCATACGGAGTTCATTCCCAGTCTAAGATCAGATTGGACTGAGGGTTGTGATAGCACGACCAGCAGTAGGATCGATAGCATGCAGGAAGGACCGGGCCGATTCCCGACTTGCGCATTCTGCCTCTCGGCTTGCTGAGCGCCCGCATACTCGTTTCGTGGGTTGGCTTAGGCATACGGAGTTCCTTCCATGTCTAATCCCTAGCCGAACCGAGGGTTATGGTAGCAGGACCGATAGCAGGATCGGTAGCATGTAGAGGGGGACCGGGCTGATCCCCGACTTGCGCATTATGCCTCTCCAGCCGACCTATCCGACCGGTTGAGCACCCGCACGCTCATTTTGTGGGTTGACTTAGGCATACGGAGTTCATCCCTAGTCTAAGCATACGGAGTTCATTCCCAGTCTAAGATCAGACCAGGCCGAGGGTTACGGTAGCAAGATCGATAGCACGCAGGGTGGATCGGACGGTCCCCGGCTTGCGCATTCTGCGGTTCCGAACGGCTGAGCACCCGCACGCCCGTTTTGTGAGTTGGCTTATGCATAGGGAGTTCATTCCATGTCTAAGCCCCAACCAGACCGAGGGTTATGGCAGCAGGACTGGCAGCATGTAGAGGGGGACCGGTCTGATCCTCGACTTGCGCATTATGCCTCTCCGATCGACTCAGTGCCCGAACGCTCGTTTCGTAGGCTGACTTAGGCATACGGAGTTCATTCCTAATCTAAGATCGGACCAGATCGAGGGTTGTGGCAGTAGGATCGATAGCACGTAGGGGGACTGGGCCGGTCCCTGGCTTGTGCATTCTGCCTCTCCGACTGGTTGAGCACCTGCACGCTCGTTTCATGGGTTGGCTTAGGCATACGGAGTTCATTCCATGTCTAAGCATACGGAGTTCATTCCCAGTCTAAGATCGGACCAAACCGAGGGTTGCGACAGCAGGACCAGCAGCAGGATCGACCAGATGTATGGGGGGACCGGGCATTTGTGAACTCACACCCCTTTAAAGAGCATTTGAGATTTTATAGGTTTGCTGCCAGTAGCCATTAAAGTGTTTGAAATGGGGACACTTTTTTCAAACGGTCACAAAATCTTTTCCACTTCGTGTTTTTAGCTAAATTTTTTTGTGCATGCCAAAAAAAATACAAGGATCACCTCTACCAAATTTGGGGACAAAACTCTTTCTAAAAAAATTTTAAAAAATCCCAAACTGCAAAAAGTTTCAAAAATCATGAAAACTAGAAAATGGGTCGTCTTGCAACGAAACTTCACATGAAGGCTTAGGGGACCATTGTATGAATTTGCAAGCCATAAAAATGGCATTGGCACTACAGAAATATGAAGATGTGCATGAACCCACCTACCACCCGTTCGATCCTCGACTTGTGCATCCTACCTCTCTGGTCAGCTGAACGTCCGCATGCTCGTTTCGTGGGTTGACTTAGGCATACGAAGTTCATCCCCAGTCTAAGCATACGGAGTTCATTCCCAGTCTAAGATCAGACTGGATCGAAGGTTGTAGCAGCAGGGGGAACCGGGTCGATCCCCGGCTTACGCATTCTACCTCTCTGGCCGGTTAAGCGCCCGTACGCCCGTTTCGTGGGTTGGCTTAGGCATAGGGAGTTCATTCAATGTCTAAGCCCCAGCCGGACCGAGGGTTGTGGTAGCGGGACCGACAACATGTGCATGCCAAAAAAAATCCCAAACCATAAAAAGTTTCAAAAATCGTGAAAAATAGAAAACGGGTCGTCTTGCCACGAAACTTCACATGAAGGCTTAGGGGACCATTGTATGAATTTACAATCCATAAAAATGGCATTGGCATGGCAAAAATATGAAGATGTGCTTGAACTCACCTACCACCCGTTTGATCCCCGGCTTGCGCATCCTGCCTCTCTAGTCGGCTGAGCGTCCGCATGCTCGTTTCGTGGGTTGACTTAGGCATACGGAGTTCATCCCCAGTCTAAGCATATGGAGTTCATTCTCAATCCAAAATCGGATCGGCAGCATGAAGGGGGGGACCGGCTCGATCCTCGGCTTACGCATTCTGCCACCCCGGTCGGCCTCTCCAGTCGGCTAAGCGCCCGTACGCTCGTTTCGTTGGTTGACTTAGCCATGTAGAGTTCATCCCCAGTCTAAGCATACGGAGTTCATTCCCAGTCTAAGATCGGATCAGATCGAGGGTTGTGGCAGCAGGATCGACAGCACACAAGGGGGATTGGGCCGATCCCAGCTTACGCATTCTGCCTCTCTAGCCGGTTGAGTGCCCGCACACTCGTTTCATGGGTTGGCTTAGACATAGGGAGTTCATTCCATGTCTATGCCCCAGCCAGGATGAGGGTTGTGGCAGCGGGACCAGCAGCACATGGAGGGGGACCGGGCCGATCCTCGGCTTGCGCATTCAGCCTTTCCAGCCAGCTGAGCGCCCGCACGCTCGTTTTGTGGGTTGGCTTAGGCATATGGCATTCATTCCATGTCTAAGCATACAGAGTTCATTCCCAGTCTAAGAGTTTGAGCCATGGTGCACATGCTGGGCTCAGGCATGTGCTGGTGCCACATTTTTTTCACCCGGAGCACCATCGTCGGAGCATCCCTGGAGAGCCTAACAGGAGGCATTGGGGGTTCCGATGATTGGAGGGGCCGGGGGGTGTGCACACATGATGTACGATGGGTGCTGGTACTTGGCCCTTATATTGGCCCCTATCCCTCATCAAACATTCAGAACTCACACCCCCTTAAAGAGGATTTGAGATTTTATAGGTTTGCTGCCAGTAGCCATTAAAGTGTCTGAAATGGGGACACTTTTTTCAAATGACAACAAAATCTTCTCCATTTTGAGTTTTTAGCTGAAGTTTTTTATGCATGCCAACAAAAATACAAGGATCACCTCCACCAAATTTGGGGATAAAACACTTTCTAAAAAAATTTTAAAAAATCCCGAACCGTAAAAAAGTTTCAAAAATCATAAAAATAGAAAACGGGTCATCTTGCCACGAAACTTCACATGAAGGCTTAGGGGACCATTCTATGAATTTAAAAGCCTAAAAATGGCATTGGCATTGCAGAAATATGAAGATATGCTTGAACCCACCTACCACCCGATCGATCCCTGGCTTGCGCATCCTGCCTCTCTGGTCGGCTAAGCGTCCGCATGCTGTTTCGTAGGTTGACTTAGGCATACGGAGTTCATCCCCAGTCTAAGCGTATAGAGTTCATTCCCAATCTAAGATCGGACCAGACCGAGGGTTACGGTAGCACGCATGGGGGATCGACCAATCCCCGGCTTGCGCATTCTGCCTCTCCAGCCGGTTGGGTGCCCTCACGCCTATTTCATGGGTTCGCTTAGGCATAGGGAGTTCATTCAATGTCTAAGCCCCAGTCGGATTGAGGGTTATGGTAGCAGGACCGACAGCACACAGAGCCAGACCAGGTTTATCCCTGGCTTACGCATTATGCCTCTCCGGCCGGCTCAGCCCTTGATCGCTCGTTTCGTGCGTTGACTTAGGCATATGGAGTTCATTCCCATTCTAAGATTAGACCGGACCGAGGGATGCGGCAGCAGGATCGACAACATGTAGGGGGGACCGGGTCGATCTCCGGCTTGTGCATTCTGCCTCTCCAACTGGCTGAGCGCCCGCACACTCATTTCGTGGGTTGGCTTAGGCATATGGAGTTCATTCTATGTCTAAGCATACGGAGTTCATTCTATGTCTAAGATCGGACCGGATTGGACCGAGGGTTGTGGCAGTAGGACCAACAGTAGGATCAGTAGCATCGGAGGGGATCGGCTCGATTCACGACTTGTGCATTCTGCCTCCCCGGCTGGCCTCTCCAGCCGGTTGAGCGCCCGCACGCTCGTTTCATGGGTTGACTTAGGCATACGGAGTTCATCCCCAGTCTAAGCATATGGAGTTCATTCCCAGTCTAAGATCAGATCGGATCGAGGGTTGCAGCAGCAGGATCGACAGCACACAGGGGGGACCAGGCTGATCCCCAAATTGGGCATTCTGCCTCTCCGGTCGACTGAGCACCCGCATGCCCGTTTCGTGGGTTGGCTTAGGCATAGGGAGTTCATTTGATGTCTAAGCCCCAACCGAACGGAGGGTTGTGGCAGTGGGACTAACAGCACACTGAGGGGGACCAAGCCAATCCTCGGCTTGCACATTCTGCCTCTCCAATTGGCTAAGCGCCTGCACGCTCGTTTCGTGGGTTAGCTTAGGCATACGGAGTTCATTCCATGTCTAAGCATACAGAGTTCATTCTCAGTCTTAGAGTTTGAGCCACGATGCACATGCTGGGCTCAGGCATGTGCTGGTGCCACATTTTTTTGGCCCAGGGCACCATCGTCGGAGCATCATCGGAGCATCGCCGGAGAGCCTAACCAAAGGCATTGGGGGTTCCGACGATTAGGGGGGCCGGGGGGTGTGCGCACATGATGTGCGATGGGTGCTGGTACTTGGCCCTTATATTGGCCCCCTATACCTCATCAAACCTCGAGAACTCACACCCCTTTAAAAAGCATTTGAGATTTTATAGGTTTGCTGCCAGTAGCCATGAAAGTGTCTAAAGTGGGGACACTTTTTTCAAACGGTCACAAAATCTTCTCCACATCGATTGTTTAGCCAAATATTTTTAACCATGCCAACAAAAATACAAGGATCACCTCTACCAAATTTGGGGACAAAACTCTTTCTAAAAAAATATTTTAAAAAATCCCAAACCGCAAAAAGTTTCAAAAATCATGAAAAATAGAAAATGGGTCGTCTTGCAACGAAACTTCACATGAAGGCTTAGGGGACCATTGTATGAATTTGCAAGCCATAAAAATGGCATTGGCACTACAGAAATATGAAGATGTGCTTGAACCCACCTACCACCCGTTCGATCCCCGACTTACGCATCCTACCTCTCTGGTCAGCTGAACGTCCGCATGCTCGTTTCATGGGTTGACTTAGGCATATGAAGTTCATCCCCAGTCTAAGCATACGGAGTTCATTCCCAGTCTAAGATCAGACTGGACCGAAGGTTGTAGCAGCAGGGGGAACCGGGCCGATCCCCGGCTTACGCATTCTACCTCTCCGGTCGGCTAAGCGCCCGTACGCCCGTTTCGTGGGTTGGCTTAGGCATAGGGAGTTCATTCAATGTCTAAGCCCCAGCCGGACCGAGGGTTGTGGTAGCGGGACCGACAACATGCAGAGGAGGATCGGGCTGATCCTCGACTTGCGCATTACGCCTCTCCGACCAGCTCAGCACCCGTACGCTCGTTTCGTGGGTTGACTTAGGCATACGGAGTTCATTCCCAGTCTAAGATTGGATCGGACCAAGGGTTGCGGCAGTAGGATCAACAGCACGTAGGAGGGATCGGGCCGGTCCTCGACTTGCACATTTTGCCTCTCCGATCGACTGAGCGCTCGCACGCTCATTTCATAGGTTGGCTTAGGCATACGGAGTTCATTCCATGTATAAGCATACGAAGTTTGATTCCCAATCTAATATCGAATCAGACTGAAGGTTACGGCAATAGGACCAGCAGTAGGATCGGCAGCACGTAAGGGGGGATAGGACTGATCCCCGGCTTGTGCATTCTGCCTCACCAACCGGTTGAGCGCCCGCACACTCGTTTCATGGGTTGGCTTAGGCATGCGGGGTTCATTCCATGTCTAAGCCCCAGCAGGATCGAAGATTGTGGTAGCAGGACCGCAGCGGGATCGACAGCACGTAGAGGGGGACCGAGTTGATCCCCGGCTTGCGCATTATGCCTCTCCAGCCGGCCTCTTCAGTCGGTTGAGTGCCCACATGCTTGTTTCATGGGTTAACTTAGGCATACGGAGTTCATCCCCAGTCTAAGCATATGGAGTTCATTCCCAGTCTAAGATCAGACCGAATCGAGAGTTACGATAGCATGCAGGGGGAACAGGCCGATCCTCGGGTTACGTATTTCGTCTCTCCGGTCAGCTGAGCACCCGCACGCCCGTTTCATGGGTTGGCTTAGGCATAGGGAGTTCATTCTATGTCTAAGCCCCAGCGGGACCGACAACACATATAGGGGGACCGGGTCGATCCCCAGCTTGCGCATTATGCCTTTCCGACCAGCTCAACGCCCGAACGCTCATTTCGTGGGTTGACTTAGGCATACGGAGTTCATTCCTAGTCTAAGATCAGATCGGATCGAGGGTTACGGACAGTAAGATCGATAGCATGCGAGGGGCGATCGGGCTGATCCCTAGCTTGCGCATTCTGCCTCTCCGACCGGTTGAGCACCCACACGTTCGTTTCATGGGTTGGCTTAGGCATACGGAGTTCATTCCATGTCTAAGCATACGGAGTTCATTCCCAGTCTAATATCAGACCAGATCGAGGGTTACGGTAGCAGGACCAGCAGCAAGATCGACAGCACGCAGTGAGGGATCGGGTTGATCCTCGGCTTGCGCATTCTGCCTCTCTGATCGGTTGAGCGCCCGCACGCTCGTTTCGTGGGTTGGCTTAGGCATATGAAGTTCATTCCCTATCTAAGCCCAGTCGGATCGAGGGTTGTGGCAGCAAGACCGACAACGGGATCGGCAGCACGTAAAGGAGGATCGGGCTGATCCTCGGCTTGTGCATTATGCCTCTCCGATCGACCTTTCCGATCGGTTGAGCACCCGCACGCTCATTTTGTGGGTTGACTTAGGCATATGGAGTTCATCCCCAGTCTAAGCATACGGAGTTCATTCCCAGTCTAAGATCGGACCGGACCGAGGGTTACGATAGCAGGATTGGCAGCGGGGGGGACCGGGCTGATCCCTAGCTTGCGCATTCTACCTCTCCGACTGACTGAGCACCCGCACATCCGTTTCATGGGTTGGATTAGGCATAGGGAGTTCATTCCATGTCTAAGCCCCAGCCGGACCAAGGGTTATGGCAGTAGGACCGATAGCACACAGAGGGGGATCAGGCCGATCCCTACTTGCGCATTATGCCTCTCCGACCGACCTCTTCAGTTGGCTGACTGCCCGCACGCTCGCTTCATGGGTTGACTTAGGCATACGGAGTTCATCTCCAGTCTAAGCATACAGAGTTTATTCCCTGTCTAAGATCGGACTGGACCGAGGGTTACGACAGTAGGATCGACAGCTCGCAGAGGGGACTGGGCTGGTCTCCGGCTTACGCATTCTGCCTCTCCGACCGGTTGAGTGCCCGCATGCACATTTCGTGGGTTAGCTTACGCATACGAAGTTCATTCCATGTCTAAGCATACAGAGTTCATTCCAGTCTAAGATCAGATCGAATCGAGGGTTGTGACAGCAGGATCGACAGCACACAAGAGGGGACCGAGCCGATCCTTGGCTTGCGCATTCTGCCTCTCCGGTCGGCTAAGCGTCCGCACGCTCATTTCGTGGGTTGGCTTAGGCATACAGGGTTCATTCCATGTCTAAGCCCCAGCAGGACTGAGGGTTGTCGTAGCAAGACCGGTAGTGGAATTGACAGCACGTAGAGGGGGACCGGGCTAATCCTCGACTTGCGCATTATGGCTCTCCGATCGGCCTCGTCAGTCGGCTGAGTGCCCGCACACTCGTTTCGTGGGTTGATGTAGGCATACGAAGTTCATCCCCAGTCTAAGCATACGGAGTTCATTCCCAGTCTAAGATCAGATCGGATCGAGGGTTGTAGCAGCACGCAGGGGGGATCGGGCCGATCCCCGGGTTGCGCATTCCACCTCTCCGGTGGGGCTGAGCACCCACACACCCGTTTCGTGGGTTGGCTTAGGCATAGGGAGTTCATTCTATGTTTAAGCCCCAACGGGATTGGCAACACGTAGAGGGGGACTGGGCCGATCCCCGGCTTGTGCATTATGCCTCTCTGATCGGCTCAACGCCCGAACACTTGTTTCGTGGGTTGACTTAGGCCCCAGTCGGATCGAGGGTTGTGGCAGCGAGACCGACAGCATGCAGAGGGGGATCGGGCCAATACTTGGCTTGCGCATTACGCCTCTCTGATCGGTTCAGCGCCCGTACGCTCGTTTCGTGGGTTGACTTAGACATACGGAGTTCATTCCCAGTCTAAGATTGGATCGGACCGAGGGTTGCGGCAGCAGGATCAATAGCACGTAGGGGGATCGGGCCGGTCCCTGGCTTGCGCATTTTGCCTCTCCAATCGACTGAGCGCCCGCACGCTCGTTTCATAGGTTGGCCTAGGCATACGGAGTTCATTCCATGTCTAAGCATACAGAGTTCATTCCCAGTCTAATATCGGATCGAACCGAGGGTTGTGACAGCAGGACCAGCAACAGGATCAACAGCGCAGTGCGAGATCGGGTCGATCCTCGGCTTACGCATTCTGCCTCTCTAGTCGGCTGAGCACCTGCACGCTCGTTTCATGGGTTGGCTTAGGCATACGGAGTTCATTCCCTGTCTAAGCCCCAGCCGGATCGAGGGTTGTGGCAGCAAGACCGGCAGCGAGATCGACAGCACGCAAAGGGGGACCGGGTTGATCCCCGGCTTGCACATTATGCCTCTCCGACCAACCTTTTCGATCGGCTGAGCCCCTGCACGCTCATTTCGTGGGTTGACTTAGGCATACGGAGTTCATCCCCAGTCTAAGCATACGGAGTTCATTCCCAGTCTAAGGTTGGATAAGACCGAGGGTTGCGACAGTAGAATGGCAGCACGCAGGGGGACCGGGCCGATGCCTAGCTTGCGCATTCTGCCTCTCCGGCCGGCTGAGCACCCGCACGCCCGTTTCATGGGTTGGCCTAGGCATAGGGAGTTCATTCCATGTCTAAGCCCCAGCTGGACCAAGGGATGTGGCAGCGGGATCGACAGCAGGCAGAGGGGGATCGGGTCGATCCCTGACTTGTGCATTATGCCTCTCTGGCCGGCGCAGTGCTTAAACGCTCATTTCGTGGGTTGACTTAGGCATACGGAGTTCATTCCCAGTCTAAGATCGGATCGAATCGAGGGTTGCGGCAGTAGGATCGATAGCATGCAGGGGGGACCGGGCCAGTCCCTAGCTTGTGTATTCTGCCTCTTCGACCGGTTGAGCACCCATACGCTCATTTTGTGGGTTAGCTTAGGCATACGGAGTTCATTCCATGTCTAAGCATACAGAGTTCATTCCCAGTCTAAGATCAGACTGTATCGAAGGTTGCGATAGCAGGACCAACAATAGGATCAACAGCATGTAGGAGGGGATCAGGTCGATCCCCGGCTTGTGCATTTTACCTCTCCGGCCGACTGAGTGCCTGCACGCTCGTTCCGTGGGTTGACTTAGGCATACGGAGTTCATCCCTGGTCTAAGCATACGAAGTTCATTCCCAGTCTAAGATTGGATCGGATCGAGGTTTGCAGTAGCAGGACCAGTAGTAGGATCGACTGCACACAAGGTGGAACGGGCCGATCCCCGACTTGCGCATTCTGCCTCTTCGGCCAGCTGAGCACCCGCACGCTTGTTTCATGGGTTGTCTTAGGCATACGGAGTTCATTCCGTGTCTAAGCATACGGAGTTCATTCCCAGTCTAAGATTTTGAGCCACGGTGCACATGTTGGGCTCGGGCATGTGGTGGTGCCACTTTTTTTTCACCCAGGGCACCATCGTCAGAGCATCATTAGAGTGCCTAACCGGCGACATTGGTGGTTCTGACAATTGGGGGGGCCGGGCGGGTGTGCGCACATGATGTGCGATGGGTGCTGGTACTTGTGTCACAGGCTCCGACCTTAGACTCAGAAATTGTGCGAGCTTATGCTTGGAATCTCCTCCTTTATGCCTAAGTCAGCCTAAAACACAAGCGTATGGGCACTAGAACAACAGGAAGGACGGATTACGCAAGTTAAAAAGAAACAAGATAAGAAGGCAGAATTCTGGAAATGCTTTTGTATTCACTGAAACAGAAGTGTTTGATGGTGTACAAATGAGGGAGAAGCAGCCCTCTATTTATAATTTAGGCTTCAGCTTACATTTAATGGCAATATCCCTAGAATAAAGGCTAAAATCATGGGATTATATAGATTACAATCAATCAGGATGCTAACTCCTAATTTTCAGGGTCAACCAAATCTGCCAGGATGCTGCTGCTGATCCTGCCTGCTTCTAGAAGCTTCCCTTGCGTGTCCAGCACCTTGGGCCCTTCTGGATGTGGTGCGGGCAGCTTGTATGCTAGGCTTTGGTGTCACGGGTTGGCCTGCAAGTTGGGCAAGCGTTCTGAACTCGTTTGCTAGGCTTTGCGTGTAGATTCCCCCCAGCACGCCTGGTCTGCGGGCCTCAACCTCTAGCTCACCTGCTGGTGCGCCTGATATGCCTAGCGTGCCCGCCCAGGGTGTGACATTCTCCCTCACCTTATTGCACAACACCCTCGTTGTGTCTTCTGCATGGTACTACCTTATCTGGTCCCCGAACTACCATAAATCATCTGCTGGTTCCCAACTCGCCTCATTGTCTGGAAGTCCCTTCCAGTGCACCAAGTACTTTGTCTTGGCTGATAGCTCTTTCGTCTCACCTCCTAGTCAGCTATGATGCTGTGGACCTCCTTCTCATATGAGGCCCTTGCTCCCAATGGTGCACGCTTTGACTCTACCAGTCCTGGATCTCCCTCATCCTCATGGAATGGCTTGAGCATGCTCACATGGAACATCGGGTGTACCCTCAGCTTGGGTGGCATATCCAGCTTATAGGCAACCTTGCCTACCCTCTTGACTACTCGAAAAGGTCTCTCATACCTCCGGACTAGGCCTTTGTGCAGCCCCCTATGGTGCACAATGGGATGCAGCTTCACCAACACTAAGTCTCTAACAAGGAACTGCATGTCCCGCCTATTCTGGTCTGCCCATTTCTTCGACCTCTTGGTCGCCTTATGTAGACAAACTTTGGCCAAGTCAGTTTGCTCCTGCCATGCCTTGGCAAACTTGTATGCTGCTAGATTCGACCCTGTATAACCTGCAACAATCAAACCGGGTGTTAGTGGTTGTTACCCTGTCACAACCTCAAATGGGCTCTGGTTCGTTGCCTCGCTCCTTTGCAAGTTGTAGGAAAACTGCGCAATATCTAGCAGCTTTGGCCAGTCCCTTTGTGTGGCACTCACATAGTGCCTGAGGTAGACCTCCAATAGTCCATTCACTCGTTCTGTCTGCCCATCAGTCTGCGAATGCATGCTGGTGGAAAAGTTCAAGTCTAACCCCAACAGCTTGAACAACTCAGTCCAGAGCCTGCCCGTGAAATGCCTATCCCGATCACTAACAATGGTCCTCGACACTCCCCAGTACTTAACCATGTTCTTCAGGAACAATCGAGCTACCTCCTCGGCTGGGCACTCCTTGGTTGCTGGAATGAAGATTCCATACTTGGAAAACCTGTCCACCACTACCATGATGCTTCCAAATCCTTCTGCTTTTGGTAGACTAACTATAAAGTCCAGAGAAACACTCTCCCATGGTCGCTATGGCACTAGCAATGGCTCCAAGAGACCGCCTGGTTTCTTGAGCTCCACCTTGTCTTGTTGGCACACAAGACAAGTCTTCACATAGGCCTCCATATCGTCCCTCATGTGCGGCCAGTAGTATCGATCCTCGATCAACGCCAAGGTACGACTCACTCCGAGGTGTCCAGCCCACCTTGAATCATGGCATTCTTGCAAAACTTCCTTACGGAGCTTCCCGTGCTGCTGCACAAATAGTCTACTTCCCCTGGTGTACAGTAAGCCATCCTGCAACCAAAACCGCCTAGTTTTACCTTACTGGGTGTACTCCATCAAAGCCTTGGCTGTAGGATCATGCGTAAGTCCCTCCTTGATGCATGGCACCAGTGACCCCTCTGGTTGGCTAATGGCAGCAAGATTAGCCTTCCTGCTCAGGGCGTCTACCACTAGGTTTGCTCGCCCTGACTTGTACTCCATCTGGAAATCAAATTCTGTAAGAAAATCTTACCATCTCGCCTGTTTGGGGGACAGCTTCTTCTGTGTCTGGAAGTAGCTGGTCACCACATTGTACTTCTTAACCACGAACCTCGACCCCAACAGGTAATGGCACCAAGTGCGTAAGCATTACACCACTGCAGTCATCTCTTTCTCTTGGACCGTGTACTTGCACTCAGTCTCGTTCAGTTTCTTGCTCTCAAACGCGATTGGACGTCCCTCCTGCATCAACACACCCCCTTGGTGTGTCATGACATTCCCTCATTAGTATCTGTCTCAGACCTTCTACTCTTGGCACAAACACTCGAGGCCCCTTAGTCCATAGGATCCCATTTTCTTGCCAGAAGTACTTGGACTTCCCTTCTTCCACTAGCTTCAGGATGGCACAAGCTTGCCCTTCCCTAAGTGATCTCCAATCAACTTATGAATGTCTGTAGTGGCTCTGTAAGCCACCATTGGGGCAATTCTTCTAAGGGCTGCTAAATCTGCTCGCCTGCTCAATGCATCGGCCACTTGATTGGTCTTTCCAGCGGTGTGCTCAAAACAAAAGTCAAACTCCGCTAAAAATTCTTGCCACCTAGCTTGTTTTGCCGTAAGCCTTGGTTGGGTGAGAAAATGGCTAACGATCGCATTGTCTATCTTCACGACAAAGTGTGAACCTAACAAGTAATGTCGCCAAGCCCTCAAGCAGTGAACCACCGCCAGGAGTTCTTTTTCTTGGGCCATATATTTCCTTTCAGCTTCACTTAGCTTCCTACTTTCAAACGCTACCGGTTGATGTTTTTGCAAAAGCACTTCTCCAATAGCAAAATCAGATGCATCCATCTGAACTTTGAAAAGCTTTTCAATATCAGGAGAGCTAAGATGGGATCCTTCATAATAGCATCTTTCAATCCCTCGAAGGCCTTTTGGCACTCACTCGTCCAACACCATTTATGCTCCTTCTTCAATAGCTCCGTGAGGGCCGTGGTCTTGTGAGAGTACCCTTCCACAAACCTTCTATAATAGTTGGCTAGTCCCAAAAATGAGCAGAGCTCACTAACGTTCTTCGGTGTTGTCCACTCCTTGATGGCCCTAACCTTTTCTATGTCCATTCGAATATGGCCACGTTCGACAATGTGACCGAGAAAATGGATTTGGGTCTGAGCAAATGCACACTTCTCCCTTTTTATGTATAACTGGTGGTCCTGTAATCTTTGAAGTACCTGGCGTAGGTGTTCTTGATGTTCTTCCAAGGTGGATCTATATACCACTATATCATCTAAATAAATGACTACAAATTTGTCTAGGTAGTCATGGAATACCTGATTCATCAATGTACAAAATGTGGCAGGAGCATTGGTCAGTCCAAAGGGCATAACAAGAAATTCAAATGCACCATGCCGTGTCACATAAGTGGTTTTTGGCTCATCTCCCTCAACAATTCTGACCTGATGGTAGCCAGATCTCAGGTCCAATTTGGAAAAGTACTTGGCTGGCTCAATTGATCAAACAAGTTGCTATAAGGGGGATGGGATATTTGTTTCTTACGGTGACTTTGTTCAGGGCCCTGTAGTCAACACATAATCACAAACTTCCATCATGCTTCTTCTGAAATAGCACTGGCGCTCCGAAAGGAGCCTTTGATGGTCTGATGAACTCGGCTTGTAGCAGCTCATCTAACTGTTTTCTTAGTTCGGCCAACTCTGGCGGGCCATGCAGTAAGAGCTCTAGCAGGGGGTTTCGCTCCTGAAGGAGCTCAATTTCATGGTCCACTCTCGTCGAGGGGGTAGAACCTTAGGCAACATCTCTGGCATCACCTCTTCGAATTCTTCCAACACTTTTCCCACACCATCAGGTATTGGTTCTACTTTCAACCCTTCTTTGTAGATCGGCACAGCCACAAAGGAGGGTTCCCCTCTCTTTACCCCTTTCTTGAACTGCAAAGCTGAAATCATTTTCTTCCCACTCTTTGGTAAGATGTTGGCTGGCACCACACATGGGTTTTCCCCTAAGAACAACAAGCAGCTAGCGACGGGGATAGGGATGACCTGAGCCAACATCATGAAGTCCAATCTGAGAACAACATCAAAGTCATCCATGGGGGAAACTGTAAAGTCTACCTTCCCTTCCCATGGCCCCAATCGGGTTGTCATACTCTTGGAGCTTCCACTGATCGTAAAGGCTGGCGAGTTGACCGCCTTCATTCATCCACAGTCTTTACTAATCTGAAGACCACACCTTTTTGCTTCTTTTGGTGTGATGAAAGTGTCGGTTGCACCCGTATCCACCATAGCCTTAGTGGCTTTCTCATTGATCATCAAGTTCACATACATCAAGCCTCTACTCTGCTCTTTCTTTATAGTGTTCAATTGGGTGCGGAGGGCATTGAGGAACCTTATTGAACCCATCCTGGCTGGCTCCTCTTCAGCTTCTTCAACGCTCTCTGGCACTTTTACGGACTCTTGAGATGAGGTCCTTAAGGCATTAAGGGCTCCCCTGTGCGGGCATTCAGCCACCCGATGCGACCCCTTGCAAAGAAAGTAAGCTAGTGGTTGCCTAGGCTTGAAAATCCCTGCGTTGCTTGTCTTGGGTTGGGTACTATCTCGACCAAAGGACCTCCTGTCTGATCCCCACTGAAGGGCCGATCCAACCTAGTTATCTTTCCCCCACTCCCAAAGTTGAAGCTACTGCCAGCTGATGGAGGATTTTTTCATTTTGAAGAGCCATCATTGTAATCGTGGAGACGTTCAGCTGCAGCCATGGCCGTGGCCACATCTTGCACTTTTTGCCTTTGTAGTTCTGTCCTCGCCCAAGGCTTGAGGCCCTCAAGAAAATAGAACATCTTGTCCTTTTCGGACATGTCTCGAATATCCAACATCAGGGTAAAAAAGCTCCTTACAAACTCTCACACCGTTCCTGTTTGCACCAATTCTTGAAGTCTCCTTCGAGCCATATACTCCACATTCTCAGGGAAAAATTGGTTTTTCAATTCTCGCTTCAGATCCTCCAAGTCTTAATGGGCACTCATCATCGACAAACTTGGATGCCACCACAGCTTGGCATCCCCTGTGAGGTACATCGATGCCATTGCTACCTTGTCTTCCTCTAAATC
Organism: Durio zibethinus; assembly: GCF_002303985.1. Next base: position 16,770,360 of record NW_019167826.1, read on the forward strand.
CATGTGTACAGCTCAGAAGTACTGCTCCATGTCAAACAAGAAATTTTCAAGTTCCTTAGCATCCCTTGCCCCCTCATAGCATCGAGGCTCCGGCACCTTGGGCCTTTTTCCCCTTTCCATCGAGCTCGAACCCGATCTGGCCACAGCCATTTGTAGGATGCTCACCTGTGCTCTGAGCTCCTCAAACTCCTTTTGGAGAATGTTCAAGGCATCTCTAGCCTCTTCGCTCACATTGTGGAGAGTATCGGACAACTCCCGCTGGGTTGTCTCGATCTCCCTCACTCGGTCTTTAGTCACCATATGAGTTTTCATTATGGCCACCGCGGCCTCAAGTTCCTCAATTCTCTGTTGATGATTGGGTCCACCACTTGTGGCCATCTCATCCATTTTTCTAGCACTTCTCAACCGTGCTCTGATACCACGTGTCACAGACTAAGCTTTCTCTCAGCAAGCAATAGACCGTGCGGCACTTGAATGGGCGCTCCCAACCAAGTTAGCCTTCAATAGATCAATATCTGAACAAAAAACCATAAGCCATGGTTAGTCCCAAGCATTCACAATAAGACACAATATATCGAGATCGATCTCAAGCACACATACAAGAAGGCATATTCACATCGAGAAAAAGAAAAACACATCGAGGCAATAATCGGGACATTCAATCGGGGTGAGTTTTATTATAGTCAATAATCATACATCGGGACCTCCCAGCATCATCAGGGCCAGAGGGCAGCCCTTGGTGGGTGGCCAAGGCTCGTATAGCAACCAGTGAGACAACCCAACACTATGCTGCCGGCTCACCCCACCTAAAGAGCCTTAGAATTTTAGAGCTATGCTACCAGTAACCATTACAATGTTTGAAATGGGGACACTTTTCCTAGCACAAGGGATCTACCCTTCCATGGCCCTATACATGGGTGGCTTATGGCAACCGAAGTCCCGGTCATGGCCTTATACAAGGTTAGCTCATGACACCCGACTTGCGCATTATGCCTCTCTAGTCAACTCAGTGCCTGCACGCTCGTTTCGTGGGTTGACTTAGGCATACGGAGTTCATTCCCAGTCTAAGATCAGACCGGATCGAGGGTTGCGGTAGTAGGATCGATAGCACGCAGGGGGACCAGGCCGATCCTCAGCTTGCACATTCTGCCTCTCCGATCGGCTGAGCGCCGCATGCTCATTTCGTGGGTTGGCTTAGGCATACGGAGTTCATTCCATGTCTAAGCATACGGAGTTCATTCCCAGTCTAAGATGGATGAACCGAGGGTTGCAGGCAGTAGCAGGATCGGCAGCACGAGGGGACCGGCCGATCCCCGCTTGCACATTTTACCTCTCCGATCGGCTGAGCGCCCGAACGCTCGTTTCATGGGTTGGCTTAGGCATACGGAGTTCATTCCATGTCTAAGCCCCAGCCGGTCGAGGGTTGTGGTAGCAGGACCGGCAGAGGGATCGACAGCACGCAGAGGGGGATCGGGCTGATCCTCGACTTACGCATTATGCCTCTTCGGCCAGCCTCTCCGGCCGGTTGAGCGCCCGCACGCTCGTTTCGTGGGTTGACTTAGGCATACGGAGTTCATCCCCAGTCTAAGCATACAGAGTTCATTCCCAGTCTAAGATCAGATCGGACCGAGGGTTGCGAGCAGGATCGACAGCAATCAGTGGGGACCGAGCCGATCCTCGGCTTGCGCATTCTGCCTCTCCGGTCTGCTGAGCGCCCGCACGCCCGTTTCGTGGGTTGGCTTAGGCATAGGGAGTTCATTCCATGTCTAAGCCCCCCAGACTAAGGGTTGTGGCAGCGGGACCGACAGCACGCAGAGGGGGACCGGGCCGATCCTCGACTTGCACATTATGCCTGTTCGGTCGGTTCAACACCCGCACGCTCATTTCGTGGGTTGACTTATGCATACGGAGTTCATTCCCAATCTAAGATCAGACTGGACTGAGGGTTGCGACAGCAGGATCGACAGCACGTAGGGGGAGACCAGGCCGATCCCTGGCTTCGCATTCTGCCTCTCCGACCGGCTGAGCGCCCGCACGCTCGTTTCATTGGTTGGCTTAGGCATACGGAGTTCATTCCATGTCTAAGCATACAGAGTTCATTCCCAGTCTAAGATTTTGAGCCATGGTGCACATGCTGGGCTCGGGCATGTGCTGGTGCCACATTTTTTTCGCCCGGGGCACCATCGTCGGAGCATCGCCGAAGAGCCTAACCGACGGCATTGGGGTTCCGACGATTGGGGGCCGGGGGGTGTGCGCAATGATGTGCATGGGTGCTGGTACTTGGCCCTTATATTGGCCCCCTATCCCTCATCAAACCTCGAGAACTCACACCCCCTTAAAGAGCATTTGAGATTTTGTAGGTTTGCTGCCAGTAGCCATTAAAGTGTTGAAATGGGGACACTTTTTTCAAACGGTCACAAAATCTTCTCCACTTCGAGTTTTTAGCTGAATTTTTTTGTGCATGCCAAAAAAATACAAGGATCACCTCTACCAAATT
>NW_019167826.1:16773856-16797075 GCF_002303985.1 Durio zibethinus
AGGTAACCTCCAATAGTCTATTCACTCGTTCTGTCTGCCCATCGGTCTGTAAATGCATGCTGGTGGAAAAGTTCAAGTCTGATCCCAATAGCTTGAACAACTCAGTCCAGAGCCTGCCCGTGAACCGCCCGTCCCGATCACTAACAATGGTCCTCGGCACTCCCCATACTTAACCATGTTCTTCAGGAACAATCGAGCTGCCTCCTCGGCTGGGCACTCCTTGGTTGCTGGAATGAAGATTCCATACTTGGAAAACCTGTCCACCACTACCATGATGCTTCCAAACCCTTCTGCTTTGGGTAGACCGACTATAAAGTCCAGAGAAACACTCTCCCATGGTCGTTCTGGCACTGGCAATGGCTCCAAGAGACCGCCTGGTTTCTTGAGCTCCACCTTGTCCTGTTGGCACACAAGACAAGTCTTCACATAGGCCTCCACATCGTCCCTCATGTGTGGCCAGTAGTACCGATCCTCGATCAGCGCCAAGGTACGGCTCACTCCGGGGTGTCCAGCCCACCTTGAATCATGGCATTCTTGCAAAACTTCCTTGCGAAGCTTCCCGTGCTATGGCACAAATAGTCTACTGCCCCTGGTGTACAGCAAGCCATCCTGTAACCAAAACCGCCTAGTCTTACCTTGCTGGGCATACTCCATCAAAGCCTTGGCTGTAGGATCATGCGTAAGTCCCTTCTTGATGTGTGGCACCAGTGACCCCTCTGGTTGGCTAATGGCAGCAAGGTTAGCCTTCCTGCTCAGGGCGTCTGCCACTAGGTTCACCCGCCCGGCTTGTACTCCATCTGGAAATCAAATTCCGTAAGAAAATCTTACCATCTCGCCTGCTTGGGGGACAGCTTCTTTTACGTCTAGAAGTAGCTGGTCGCCACATTGTCCATCCTAACCATGAACCTCGACCCCAACAGGTAATGGCGCCAAGTGCGCAAGCAATGCACCACTGCAATCATCTCTTTCTCTTGGATCGTGTACTTACTCAATCTCGTTCAGCTTTCTGCTCTCGAACGTGACTGGACATCCTTCCTGCATCAACACGCCCTATATGGCAAAGTTTGATGCATCCGTATGCACCTCATACGGCATGGTCTGGCAAGGCCAAGACTAGCTCCCTCGATCACAGCCCGCTTCAACCCTGTCAAAGGCTTCTGGCCACCCTGCTGCTCCCATTCCCATGCTTTCCCTTTCTTTTAGCAAGGTCTGTGAATGTCATGCTATGCTAAGTGGGACCTTTGATGAAGCGCCTGTAGTAGTTGGACCAGCCCAAGGAACGATCTCAACTCAATGACCTTAGCTGGCGGTTGCCACTTCAGGATGGCATGTATCTTGCCTTCATCCATGCGTATCCTGCCACCTCCCACTATGTGGCTAAGGAACGGGATCTCCTGCTGGGCGAATGAGCACTTCTCCCTCTTGACAAACAGCTTGTCCGCCCCCAACACCTCGAACACCTGTCTCAAGTGGTCTACATGCTCTCCCAAAGTCTGCTGTAGATCACAATGTCATCCAAATAAACCACAATAAACCGATTAAGGAATGACTGAAGTACCTTGTTCATAAGGGTGCAGAATGTGCTGGGGCATTCGTGAGTCCGAAAGGCATCACCAAGAACTCATACAAACCATACCGGAGTGACCACATGCTGTCTTTGGCTCATCTCCCTCCGTGATCCGGACTGATAGTAGCCTGACCTGAAATCCAGCTTGGTGAACCACCTTGCGCTCCCAAGTTGATCGAACAAGTCCGCAATGAGTGGGATGGGGTACTTGTTCTTGATGGTCAGCTTGTTCAAAGCCCGATAGTCTATGCACAGTCGCAACGACCCATCATGCTTGCGTGAAATAGAATCGGTGCACCATAGGTGCCTTCGATGGCCTGATGAAGCCAGCATCAACTAACTCTTTGAGCTACTTCCTCAACTCCTCCAACTCTGGTGGAGACATTCGGTAAGGGGCTCTAGCTGGTGGCTTGGCCTCAGACACCAGCTCGATCTTGTGGTCCACCTCCCTCTTAGGTGGTAGCTTTGCGGGCATCACATCACTAAAGGTCTTCAGCACCTTTAGCACCTCCAAGGGTGACTCGATCTCCTTCTCCCTTGGCTCATCATATTTTAGGGCTGCCAAGAAGGTGTCTTCTTGTCTGCTTACCACCTTGGCAAATTGGATGGCTGACACCACCCGCGACCCAACTCCAGACCCTCTCCTCAATGGCACTAGGCATTGGCACCGTGCATCCAAGATGCAAACACAATCGACAAAAGGCACAAGGAGGGCGTTAATCTGAACAAGGAAATCCAACCCAATCACAAACTCATAGTCGTCAAGGGGTATTACCTCAATGGTCTCCTTGCCTTTCCAGTCTCCAAGCTGCAACTCCACTCCCCGCGCTACTCCAATGGCTGGAACTTCATTGGAGTTCATCGTTTTGATGGTACCAATCCCTTTCTGCACCTTTAGTCTGAGCTTTGGGCTCTATCACCTGAAATAAAAAGATGTGAGGCACCTGTGTCCACCAGTGCACTCACCTTCTGACCCGCAACCATCAGATCCGTAAACATCAAGCCCTTTGGCTTATGGCTCCCCTTACTCTGGACAGCATTGAGCACCAACGACCCAAGCTTTGCTACCCCTGACTCTGGCTCCTCGTCAGATTCCTTGTTTACAACAGCCAGCTTGCCCTTCTGCAGGTAATTACGCGCTATGTGGCTCCCTCCACATAGGTAGCATGCTAGTGGCTCTCGGTCCCCCTTTGCTTTCCACTTGCCTGCTGGTGGCTTCCTCTTACCATCTTTGGTTGAACGGTCTCAATCTCCATCCTTGGACTCTCGATCACGGCCCTTCCCCTTGGACTGCTTCTTTCGATCCCTATCGTCCTTGCCCTTACCCTTGGGCTTGGTAAACTCAAACTTGTTCAGAGGCTTGAACTCTATCAAGGCCTCGATAGTAGTCATGGCTTTAGCCAAGTCATGAACTCCTCTCCTTTGTAGCTCATGCTTCATCCATGGCTTCAGCCCATCCATGAAAGCAAATAAGGCATCCTTCTCACCTAGATCAGAGATCTGTAGCATCAGTTCAGAGAATTTTTGGACATACTCCCTTATGTCCCCTTGCTGACTCAGCCTGCACAACTTTGCCTGTGCCTCATCATCGGCATACTCCGGGTAAAATTGTTCTCTGAACTCCTTTTGGAACTCTACCCAGGTTCTAATCTTGGCGCTCCCACGCCTGACATCATCACACCTGTGCCTCTACCACAATAAGGCTACATCAGTGAGATACATAGTAGCGGTGCTTACCTTTATCGCCTCGTCTTGCATGCCCATGGCCTGGAAGTACTGCTCCATAACCCAAAGGTAGTTATCTACTTCCTTGGCCGCCCTAGTCCCCTTGAACTCCTTAGGCTTGGGGACATCCAATCTGGACTTGGACACTCCAGCAAACATGCCATTCCCAATGGCAGTCTTGCAAGCAACGAGCTCACTGGTAAGCTCCTCCATCCGCTCAGACATGGCCTCCATGCCATCGCGCAAGGTCAGCATTTTAGCCTCCAAGGTCTGATTCTTTTGGGTGAACACGTCCAAGCTTTTGTTGAGAGCAGCTTGCAGCTCACTTTGGATCTCCTCCCTCATGGAGTCTAGTGATGCAATGTGAGTCTCCACCCCCTCAAGCTTCTCCCCCATGTCGCCCATGGTCACCTCCACCTTGGCTAGCCTATCGTCCATGGTAGACCAGATATCTCTAGAATTGGCTTTCCTCCCTCTTCCACACCCATGCTCCTGGGCCTCTGGTTGTTGGTTAGCAGCGTCACTTTGGGATGCCATCTCTTTTAACCTGCACAACATAAACATGTAGAATCGAACTTGCTCTGATACCAACTGTCACGGGCTCTGACCTTAGACTCAGAAACCGTGCAGCCTTAGGCTTGGAATCTCCTCCTTTATGCCTAAGTCAGCCTAAAACACAAGTGTATGGGCACTAGAACAATAGGAAGGGCTGATTTCCCAAGTTAAAGGAAACAGGATAAGAAGGCAGAATTCTGGAAATGCTCTTGTATTCACTAAAACAGAAGTGTTTGATGGTATACAAATGAGGGAGGAGCAGCCCTCTATTTATAGTTGAGGCTCCAACTTACACTTAACGGCAATATCCCTAGAATAAAGGCTAAAATCATGGGATTATATAGATTACAATCAATCAGGATGCTAACTCCTGATTTTCAGGGTCAACCAAATCTGCCAGGATGCTGCTGTTGATCCTGCCTGCTTCCAGAAGCTTCCCTTGTGTGTCCAGCACCTTGGGCCCTTCTGGATGTGGTGCGGGCAGCTTGTATGCCAGGCCTTGGTCTCACAGGCTGGCCGGCAAGTTGGGCGGACGTTCTAAACTCGTTTGCTAGGCTTTGCGCGCAGATACCCGCCAGCACGCCTGGTCTGCGGGCCTCAACCTCTGGCTCGCCTACTGGTGCACCTGATGTGCCTAGCGCACCCCTCCCAAGGCATGACACTTGGCCCTTATATTGGCCCCTATCCCTCATCAAACCTCGAGAACTCACACCCCCTTAAAGAGCATTTGAGATTTTATAGGTTTGCTGCCAGTAGCCATTAAAGTGTCTGAAATGGGGACACTTTTTTCAAACGGTCACAAAATCTTCTCCACTTCGATTTTTTTTGCTGAATTTTTTTGTGCATGCCAACAGAAATACAAGGATCACCTCTACCAAATTTGGGGACAAAACTCTTTCTAAAACAATTTTAAAAAATCTCGAACCGTAAAATGTTTTGAAAATCGTGAAAAATAGAAAATGAGTCATCTTGCCATGAAACTTCACATGAAGGCTTAGGGAACCATTGTATGAATTTACAAGCCATAAAAATGGCATTGGCATGGCAGAAATATGAAGATGTGCTTCAACCCACCTACAACTCGTTCGATCCCCGGCTTGCGCATCCTGCCTCTCTGGTCAGCTGAGCGCCCGCACGCTCGTTTCGTGGGTTGACTTAGGTATACGGAGTTCATCCCCAGTCTAAGCATACAGAGTTCATTCCTAGTCTAAGATTAGACCGGATCGAGGGTTGCGGCAGCAGGATCGATAGCACGCAGGGGGGAGACCGGGCCAATCCCTGGCTTGCGTATTCTACCTCTCCGATCGACTGAGCGCCCGCACGCCCGTTTCGTGGGTTGGCTTAGGCATAGGAGTTTATTTCATGTCTAAGCCCTAACCAGACCGAGGGTTGTGGCAGTGGGACCGGCAGCACGCAGAGAGGGACCAGGCCGATCCCCGGCTTGTGCATTATGCCTCTCCGACCGGCTCAGCGCCTGCACGTAAGTTTCATGGGTTGACTTAGGCATACAGAGTTCATTCCCAGTCTAAGATCAGACCGGACCGAGGGTTGCGGTAGCAGGATCGATAGCACGCTGAGTGCCTGCACGCTCGTTTCATGGGTTGGCTTAGGCATACGGAGTTCATTCCTTGTCTAAGCATACAGAGTTCATTCCCAGTCTAAGTGTTGAGCCACGGTGCACATGCTGGGCTCGGGCATGTGTTGGTGCCACATTTTTTTCGCTTGGGGCACCATCGTCGGAGCATCGCCGGAGAGCCTAACCCTCATCATGATGTGCGATGGCTGCTAGTATGTGGCCCTTATATTGGCCCCCTATCCTTCGTCAAACCTCGAGAACTCATCCCCCTTAAAGAGCATTTCAGATTTTATATGTTTGTTGCCTGTAGCCATTAAAGTGTCCGAAATGGGGACACTTTTTTCAAACGATCACAAAATCTTCTCCACTTCGAGTTTTTAGCTAAATTGTTTTGTGCATGCAACAAAAATACAAGGATCACCTCTACCAAATTTGGGGACAGAACTCTTTCTAAAAAAATTTTAAAAAATCTTGAACCGTAAAAAGTTTTGAAAATCGTGAAAAATAGAAAACAGGTCGTCTTGCCACGAAACTTCACATGAAGGCTTAAGGGACCAATGTATGAATTTACAAGCCATAAAAATGGCATTGGCATGGCAAAAATATGAAGATGTGCTTGAACCCACCTACCACCCGTTCGATCCCTGGCTTGCGCATCCTGCCTCTCTGGTCGGCTGAGCGCCTGCACGCTCGTTTTGTGGGTTGACTTAGGCATACGGAGTTCATCCTCAGTCTAAGCATACGGAGTTCATTCCCAATGTAAGATCGGACCAGACTGAGGGTTGCAGCAGTAGGATCGACAGCACATAGGGGAGACCGGGCCGATCCCTGGCTTACGCATTCTGCCTCTCCGATCGGCTGAGCGCCCGTACGTCCATTTCGTTGGTTGCCTAGGCATAGGGAGTTCATTCCATGTCTAAGCCCTGGCCGGAGCGAGGGTAGGGGCAGCGGGCCTGACAGCACGCAGAGGGGGATCGGACCGATCCCTGGCTTGCACATTATGCCTCTCTGGTCGGCTCAGCGCCCGTACGCTCGTTTCGTGGGTTGACTTAGGCATACGGAGTTCATTCCCAATCTAAGATTGGATCGGACCGAGGGCTGCGCAGTAGGATCCACAGCACGCAGGGGGGGACCAGGCCGATCCCCGACTTACGCATTCTTCCTCTCTGACCGGTTGAGCACCCACACGCTCGTTTCGTGGGTTGGCTTAGGCATACGGAGTTTATTCCATGTCTAAGCATACAAAGTTCATTCCCAGTCTAAGATCGGATCGGATCAAGGGTTGCGACAGCAGGACCAGTAGCAGGATCAATAGCACGCAGGAGGGATCGAGCTGATCCCCGGCTTATGCATTCTGCCTCTCTAGTCGGCTGAGCACCCGTACGCCCGTTTCGTGGGTTGGCTTAGGCATAGGGAGTTCATTCCATGTCTAAGCCCTAGCCAAACCGAGGATTGTGGCAGTGGGATCGGCAGCACGTAGAGGGAGACTGGGCCAATCCTTCGCTTGCGCATTATGCCTCCTCGGCCGGCTCAGCACCCGTACACTCGTTTCGTAGGTTGACTTATACATACGAAGTTCATTCTCAGTCTAAGATCAGACCGGACCGAGGGTTGCATTAGCAGGATCAATAGCACGTAGTGGGGATTGGGCCGATCCCTAGCTTGCGCAATCTGCCTCTTCGGCTAGCTGAGTGCCCATACGCTCGTTTAATGGGTTGGCTTAGGCATATAGAGTTCATTCCATGTCTAAGAATACGGAGTTCATTCCCAGTCTACGATTTTGAGCCACGGTGCACATGCTGGGCACCATCGTTGGAGCATTGTCGGAGCATCGTTAAAGAGCCTAACCGACGGCATTGGGGGTTCCGACGATTGGGGGGACTGGGGGGTGTGCGCACATGATGTGCGATTGGTGCTGGTACTTGGCCCTTATATTGGCCACCTATCCCTCATCAAACCTCGAGAACTCACACCCCCTTAAAGAGCATTTGAGATTTTATAGGTTTGCTGCCAGTAGCCATTAAAGTGTCTGAAATGGGGACACCTTTTTCAAACGGTCACAAAATCTTCTCCACTTCGATTTTTTAGCTGACTTTTTTTGTGCATGCCAACAAAAATACAAGGATCACCTCTACCAAATTTGGGGATAAAACTCTTTCTAAAAAAATTTAAAAAATCTCGAACCGCAAAAAGTTTTAAAAATCGTAAAAAAATAAAAAACAGGTCGTCTTGCCACGAAACTTCACATGAAGGCTTAGGGGATCGTTGTATGAATTAAGAAGCCATAAAAATGGCATTGGCCAAGACAGAAATATGAAGACATGCTTGAATACCACCCGTTCGATCCCCGGCTTACGCATCTTGCCTCTCTGGTCAGCTAAGTGCCCGAACGCATGTTTCGTGGGTTGACTTAGGCATACGGAGTTCATCTCCAGTCTAAGCATACGGAGTTCATTCCCAGTCTAAGATCGAACCAGACCGAGGGTTGCGGCAGCAGGATTGACAGCACGCAGAGGAGGACCGGGCTGATCCCTGGCTTGCGCATTCTACCTTTTTTGGTCGGCTGAGTGTCCGTACGCCCATTTCCTGGGTTGGCTTAGACATAGGGAGTTCATTCCATGTCTACGCCCCAACCGGACCGAGGGTTGTGGCAGCGGGACCGACAGCACGCAGAGGGGGACTGGGTCGATCCCCGGCTTACACATTCTGCCTCTCCAGTCGGTTGAGTGCCCGCACGCCCATTTCATACGTTGGCTTAGGCATCGAGAGTTCATTCCATGTCTAAGCCCCAGCTAGACCAAGGGTTGTGGTAGTGGGACCAGCAACACGCAGAGGGGGATCCGGTCGATCCCCGGCTTACGCATTTTGCCTTTCCGGCCGACTGAACGCCCGCACGCTTGTTTCGTGGGTTGGCTTAGGCATACAGAGCTCATTCCTAGTCTAAGAGTTTGAGCCATGGTGCACATACTGGGCTCAGGCATGTACTGGTGCCACATTTTTTTTCACTCGGGGCACCATCGTCGGAGCATCGCCAAAGAGCCTAATCGGTGGCATTGGGGGTTTCCACGATTGGGGGGGTCGGGGGGTGTGCGCACATGATGTGCGATGGGTGCTGATAGTTGGCCCTTATATTAGCCCCTTATCCCTTATCAAACCTTGAGAACTCACACCCCCTTAAAGAGCATTTGAGATTTTATAGGTTTGCTACCAATAGCCATTAAAGTATCTGAAATGGGGACACTTTTTTCAAATGGTCACAAAATCTTCTCCACTTTGAGTTTTTAGCTGAATTTTTTTGTGCATGCCAACAAAAATCCAAGGATCACCTCTACCAAATTTGGGGAAAAACTCTTTCTGAAAAAATTTTATAAAATCCCGAACCGCAAAAAGTTTCAAAAATCATGAAAAATAGAGAACGGGTCGTCTTGCCACGAAACTTCACATGAAAGCCTAGGGGACCATTGTATGAATTTACAAGCCATAAAAATGGCACTGGCATGGCAGAAATATGAAGATGTGCTTGAACCCACCTACCACCCGTTCAACCCTCGGCTTACGCATCCTGCCTCTTCGGTCGGCTGAGCATCGCAAGCTCGTTTCGTGGGTTAACTTAGGCATACGAAGTTCATCCCTAGTCTAAGCATACGGAGTTCATTCCCAGCCTAAGATCGAACCAAATCGAGGGTTGCGACAACAGGATTGGCAGCACGTAGAGGGGATTGGGTCGATCCCTGGCTTGTGCATTCTGCCTCTCCAATCGGTTGAGCACCCATACGCCCGTTTCATGGGTTGGGTTAGGCATAGGGAATTCATTCCATGTCTAAGCCCCAGCCGGACTGAGGGATGTGGCAGCGGGACTGGCAGCACACAGAAGGGGATCGTGTCGATCCTCGGCTTGCGCATTATACCTCTCCGGTTGGCTCAGCGCCCGTACGCTCATTTCCTGGGTTGACTTAGGCATACGGAGTTCATTCTTAGTGTAAGATTGAATCGGACTGAGGGTTACGGTAGCAGGATCAGCAGCACACAAGGGGGATCAGGCCGATCCCCGGCTTGCGCATTCTGCCTCTCCGACCGGCTGAGCACCCACACGCCCGTTTTGTGGGTTGGCTTAGGCATAGGGAGTTCATTCCATGTCTAAGCCCCAGACAGATTGAGGGTTGTGGCAGTGGTTTCGGCAGCACACAGAGGGGGAACAGGCCGATCTTCGGCTTGCGCATTCTGCCTCTCCGACCGGTTGAGCGCCCGAACGCTCGTTTCATGGGTTTGGCTTAGGCATACGAGTTCATTCCATGTCTAAGCATACGGAGTTCATTCCTAGTCTAAGAGTTTGAGCCACGATGCACATGCTGGGCTTGGGCATGTGCTGGTGCCTGCATTTTTTTTCGCCTGGGGCACCATCGCCAGAGCATCGCCGGAGAGCCTAACCGACGGCATTGAGGGTTCTGATGATTGGGGGGGCCGGGGGGTGTGTGCACATGATGTGCGATGGGTGCTGGTATTTGGCCATTATATTGGCCCCCTATCCATCATCAAAACCTCGAGAAACTTCACACCCCCTTAAAGAGGCATTTGAGATTTTATAGTTTACTACCGGTAGCCATTAAAGTGTTTGAAAATGGGGGACACTTTTTTCAAACGGTCACAAAATCTTCTCCACTTCAAGTTTTTAGCTGAATTTTTTTGTGCATGCCAACAAATATACAAGGATCACCTCTACCAAATTTGGGGGAACAAAAGTCTTCTAAAAAAATTTTTAAAAAATCTCGAACCCTAAAAAGTTTCAAAAATCATGAAAAATAGAAAACGGGTTCGTCTTGCCACGAAACTTCACATGAAGGCTTAGGGGACCATTGTATGAATTTAAAAGCCATAAAAAATGGCATTGGCATGGTAGAAATATGAAGATGTGCTTGAACCCACCTACCACTCGTTCGATCCCCGGCTTGTGCATCCTACCTCTCTGGTCGACTGAGCGTCCGCAACGCTCGTTTCGTGGGTTGACTTAGGTATACGGAGTTCATCCCTAGTCTAAGCATACGGAGTTCATTCCCAGTCTAAGATCGGATCGGACCAAGGGTTACGACAGTAGGATCGATAGCACGTAAGGGGGACGGACCGATCCCCGGCTTGCGCATTCTACCTCTTCGATCGGCCGAGCGCCCGCATGCCCGTTTCATTTGTTGGCTTAGGCATAGGGAGTTCATTTCATGTCTAAGCCCCCGGTCGAACCAAGGGTTGTGAGCAGCCCGGACCGGCAACACGTAGAGGGGGACCGGGCGATCCTCGACTTACGCATTATGCCTCTCCGGTCGGCTCAGCGCCCGCACGCTCGTTTTGTGGGTTAACTGGGCATACGGAGTTCATTCCCAATCTAAGATCGGACCAGACCGAGAGTTACGGTACAAAGATCGACGACACGCTTGGAGGGCACCGGGCCGGTCCCCAGCTTACACATTCTGGCTCTACGACTCGGTTGAGCGCCCGTACACTCGTTTCCATGGGTTGGCTTAGGCTACAGAGTTCATTCCCATATAAGATCGGATCGGACCGAGGTTCACAACAACAAGACCAGCAGCAGGGATCGACAGCACGTAGGGGGATCGGGTCGATCCCTGGCTTGCGTATTCTACCTCTCCGTCGACTGAGCGCCCGGCACGCTCGTTTCATGGGTTGGCTTAGGCATACGAAGTTCATTCCATGTCTAAGCCCTGCCGAACCGAGGGTTGTGGTAGCAGGACTAGCAACGGATCGACAACATGCAGAGGGGATCGGCTGATCCTCGGCTTGCGCATTATACCTCTTCGACCGACCTCTCCAGTCGGTTGAGCGTCTGCACGCTCGTTTTACGGGTTGACTTAAGCATACGGAGTTCATCCCCAGTCTAAGCATACGGAGTTCATTTCCAGTCTAAGATCGGACCAGATTGAGGGTTGCGACAGTAGGATTGGTAGCATGCAGGGGGACCGGGCCGATCCCCGGCTTGCGCATTCTACCTCTCTAGCCGGCTGAGCGCCCGCACGCCCATTTCATGGGTTGGCTTAGGCATAGGGAGTTCATTCCATGTCTAAGCCCCAGTCAGATTAAGGGTTGTGGCAGTGGGACCGACAGCATGCAGAGGGGGACCGGGCTGATCTCAGCTTGCTCATTATGCCTCTCCGGTCGGTCAACACCGTACGCTCATTTCGTGGGTTGACTTAAGCATACAGAGTTCATTCCCAGTCTAAGATCAGACTGGATCGAGGTTATGGCAGCAGGATTGACAGCACGCAGGGGGGATCGGGTTGGTCCCCTACTTGCGCATTCTGCCTCTTCGGCTGGTTGAACACCTGCACGTCGTTTCATGGGTTGGCTTAGGCATACGGAGTTAATTCCATGTCTAAGCATATGGAGTTCATTCCCAGCATACGGAGCCCCAGTCGGACCGAGTGTTGTGGCAGCAGGATCGACAGCAAAATCGACAGCATGTAGTAAGGGACCGAGCTGATCCTCGGCTTGTGCATTATACCTCTTCGGCCGACCTCTCGACTGACTGAGCACCGTATGCTCATTTCGTGGGTTGACTTATGCATACAGAGTTCATCCCTAGTCTAAGCATACGAAGTTCATTCCCAGTCTAAGATCAGACCAGACCGAGGGTTTCGACAGTTGGATCGATAGCACGCAGGGGGGACCGGGCCGATCCCTGGCTTGTGCATTCTACCTCTTCGATTGACGGAGCGCCCGTACGCCCGTTTCGTGGGTTGGCTTAGGCATAGGGAGTTCATTCCATGTCTAAGCCCCAGCCAGACTAAGGGTTGTGGCAGCCCGGGACCGAAGCATGCAAAGGGGGACCAGGTCGATCCCCGGCTTGCACATTATGCTCTCCGCCAGCTCAACCCCCGAATGCTCGTTTCGTGGGTTGATTTAGGCATACGGAGTTCATTCCCAGTCTAAGATCGGACCGGACCGAAGGTTGTGGCAGCAGGATCGACAGCATGCATAGGGGACCGGGTCGGTCCCCGGCTTGCGCATTCTACCTCTTCGGCCAGCTAGGCACCCGCACGCTCGTTTCGTGGGTTGGCTTAGGCATACAGAGTTAATTCCATGTCTAACCATATGGAGTTCATTCCCAGTCTAAGATCGGATCGAACCGAGGGTTACGATAGCAGGACCAGCAACAGGATCGATAGCACGTAGGGGGGACCGAACCGATCCTCAGCTTGCGCATTCTGCCTCTCTGGCCGGTTGAGAGCCCGCACACTTGTTTCGTGGGTTGACTTAGGCATACGGAGTTCATCCCCAGTTTAAGATCTAATCAGACTGAGGGTTACGGTAGAAAGATCAGCAGCACGCAGGGGGGACCAGGCTGATCCCCGGCTTGCGCATTCTGGCCTCCTCCAGTCGATTGGGCGCCTGTACGCCCATCTTCGTGGGTTGGCTTAGGCATAGGGAGTTCATTCCATGTCTAAGCCCTAGTCAGACTGAGGGTGTGGTAGCGGGACCGATAACATGCAAAGGTGGACCAGGCCAATCCCGGACTGTGCATTTTGCCTCTTCCGACCGACTGAGCGCCGCACGCTCATTTCGTGGGGTTGGCTGAGCCATAAGGATTCATTCCATGTCTAAGCATACGGAGTTCATTCCCAATCTAATAGTGTGAGCAACGGTGCACATGGTGGGCTCGAGCATTGCTGGGTGCTGCATTTTTTTCGCTCGGGGCACCATCACCGGGAGCATTGCCGGAGAAGCCTAACCGGCGGCATTGGGATTCCGACGATTGGGGGGGGTCGGGGGTGTGCGCACATGATGTGCGATGGGTGTTGGTACTTGGCCCTTATATTGGCCCCCTATCCCTCATCAAACCTTGAGAACTCACACCCTCTTAAAGAGCATTTGAGATTTTATAGGTGTGCTGCCAGTAGCCATTAAAGTGTCCGAAATTAGGACACTTTTTTCAAATGGTCACAAAATCTTCTCCATTTTTAGTTTTTAGCAGAATTTTTTTTTGCATGCCAACAAAAATATAAGGATCACCACTACCAAATTTGGGGACAAAACTCTTTCTAAAAAAATTTTAAAAAATCTCGAACTGCAAAAAGTTTCAAAAATCGTGAAAAATAGAAAACAGGTCGTCTTGCAACGAAACTTCACATGAAGGCATAGGGGACCATTGTATGAATTTACAAGCCATAAAAATGGCATTGGCATGGTAGAAATATGAAGATGTGCTTGAAGCCACCTACTACCCGTTCGATCTGCGGCTTGCGCATCCTGTCTCTCTGGTCGGCTGAGTGACTGCATGCTCATTTCGTGGGTTAACTTAGGCATACGGAGTTCATTCCCAGTGTAAGATCAGACCGAACCGAGGGTTGCGACAGTAGGATCGACTGCATGCGAGGGGGATTGGATCGGTCCCCGGCTTGTGCATTCTGCCTCTCCGGTCGGCTGAGCGCCCGCATGCCCATTTCGTGGGTTGGTTTAGGCATAGGGAGTTAATTCCATGTCCTAAGCCCCAGCCGAATTGAGGGTTTTGGCAGTTGGGATCCGGTAGCACGCAGAGGGGGACCAGGTCAATCCCCGGCTTGTACATTTGCCTCTCCAATTGACTCAGCGCCCGAACGCTCGTTTCGTGGGTTGACTTAGGCATACGGAGTTCATTCCCAGTCTAAGATAGGATCGGACCGAGAGTTGCGGCAATAAGATCGACAGCATGCAGGGTGTACTGGGCCGGTCCCTGACTTGCGCATTCTGCCTCTCCGGCTGGCTGAGCGCCAGCACGCTCGTTTCGTGGGTTAGCTTAGGCATACGAAGCTCATTCCATGTCTAAGCATACGGAGTTCATTCCCAGTCTAAGATCAGATCGGACTAAGGGTTGAGGCAGCAGGACCAGCAGTTGGATAGGCAGCACGCAGGGAGGGATCGGGCCGATCCCTGGCTTGCTCATTTTGCCTCACCGATTGGCCTCTCCGGTCGGTTGGGCGCTCGCACGCTCATTTCGTGGGTTAACTTAGGCATACGGAGTTCATCCCCAATCTAAGCATATGGAGTTCATTCCCAGTGTAAGATCGAACTGGACCGAGGGTTGCGGTAGTAGGATCGACAGCACGTAGGGGGATCGAGCCGATCCCTGGCTTACGCATTCTGCCTCTCCGGTCGGCTGAGCGCCAGCACGCCCGTTTCATGGGTTGTCTTAGGCATAGGGAGTTCATTCCATGTGTAAGCCCCAGTCGGATCGAGGGTTGTGGCAACAGGATTGGCAGCACACAAATGGGGACCCGGTTGATCCCTGGCTTGTGCATTATGCCTCTTCGACTAGCTCAAGTGCCCACACGCTCATTTCGTTGGTTGACTTAGGCATACCGAGTTCATTCCCAGTCAAAGATCGAACCAGACCGAGGGTTACGACAGCAGGATCGACATCACATAAGGGGGGATCGGGCCGGTCCCTGACTTGCACATTCTGCCTCTCCGACCGGCTGAACGCCTGCACGCTCGTTTCATGAGTTTTCTTAGGCATACGAGTTCATTCCATGTCTAAGCATATGGAGTTCATTCCCAGTCTAATATTGGATTGACCGAGGGTTACGTAGCAGGAGCAGCAGCAGGATCGACAGCACGTAAGGGGGATCGAGCCGATCCCCGGCTTGTGCATTCTGCCTCTCCAGTTGGCTGAGCGCCCACACGCTCGTTTCGTGGGTTAGCTTAGGCATACAGAGTTCATTCCTTGTCTAAGCCCTAGCCGAATCGATGGTTGTGGGCAGTAGGATCGGCAGTGGGATCGGTAACACACAGAGGAGGACTGGGCTGATCCTCAGCTTGTGCATTATGCCTTTTCGATCACCCTCTATGGTCGACTGAGCGTCTGCATGCTCATTTCGTGGGTTGACTTAGGCATACGGAGTTCATCCCCAGTCTAAGAGTACGGAGTTCATTCCCAGTCTAAGATCGGACCGGACCGAGGGTTGCGACAGCAGGATGGACAGCACGTAGGGGGGGACTGAACCAATCCATGGCTTGCGCATTCTGCCTCTCCGACAGGCTGAGCACCCACACGCCCGTTTCATGGGTTGGCTTAGGCATAGGGAGATCATTCCATGTCTAAGCCCCAGCCGGACCAGGGTTGTGGGCCGATCCCAGCTTGCACATTATGCCTCTCCGATCGGCTCAGCACCCGAATGCTCGTTTCATGGGTTGACTTAGGCGTACAGAGTTTATTCCTAGTCTAAGATCAGACCAGACCGAAGGTTACGATAGCAGGATCGACAGCAAGCAAAGGGGACTGGGTCGATCCCCGGCTTGCGCATTCTGCCTCTTCGGTCGGCTGAGCACCCGCACGCTCATTTTGTGGGTTGGCTTAGGCATACAGAGTTCATTCCATGTCTAGGCATCCGGAGTTCATTCCCTGTCTAAGATCAGACCGGACCGAGGGTTGCGGTAGCAAGACCAGTAGCAGGATTGGCAGTAGGCAGGAGGGATCGGGCCGATCCCCGGCATGCGCATTCTACCACTCTAGTTGGCTGAGCGCCCGTACACCCGTTTCATGGGTTGGCTTAGGCATATGGAGTTCATTCCATGTCTAAGCCCCAGTCGGACCGAGGGATGTGGCAGCGGGACCGGCAGCACGCAGAGGGGGATCGGGCCAATCCTCGGCTTGCGCATTCTGCCTCTTCGACTGGCTGAGCGGCCGCACACTCATTTCGTGGGTTGGCTGAGGCATACAAAGTTCATTCCATGTCTAAGCATATGGAGTTCATTCCCAGTCTAAGAGTTTGAGCCACAGTGCACATGCTGGGCTCGGGCATGTGCTGGTGCCGTATATTTTTTACCGGGGCACCATCGTCGGAGCATCACAGGAGCATCGTCGGATAACCTAACTGGTGGCATTGGGGGTTCCAAAGATTGGGGGGGCCGGGGGTGTGTGTGCATGATGTGTGAAGGGTCAAACCTCGTGAATTCACACCCGGGGCACCATCGTCAGAGCATCACCGGAAAGCCTAACTGACGGCATTGGGGGTTCCGGCGATTGGGGGTTGGGGGGTGTGCGCACATGATGTGCGATGGGTGCTGGTACTTGGCCCTTATATTGGCCCCCTATCCCTCATCAAACCTCAAAAACTCACACCCCCTTAAAGAGCATTTGAGATTTTATAGGTTTGCTGCCAGTAGCCATTAAAGTGTCTGAAATGGGGACACTTTTTCAAACGGTCACAAAATCTTCTCCACTTCGAGTTTTTAGCTAAATTTTTTTGTGCATGCCAAAAAAAAATACAAGGATCACCTCTACCAAATTTGGGACAAAACTCTTTGTAAAAAAAGTTTTAAAAAATCCCGAACCGTAAAAAGTTTCAAAAATCATGAAAAATAGAAAACGAGTCGTCTTGCCATGAAACTTCACATGAAGGCTTAGGGGACCATTGTATGAATTTACAAGCCATAAAAATGGCATTGGCATGACAGAAATATGAAGATGTGCTTGAGCCCACATACCACCTGATCGATCCCCGGCTTGCGCATCTTGCCTCTCTGGTCGACTGAGCGCCTGCACGCTCGTTTTGTTGGTTGACTTAGGCATACGGAGTTTATCCCCAGTCTAAGCATATGGAGTTCATTAACAATCTAAGATCGGATCGAACCGAGGGTTGCGGTAGCAAGATCGGCAGCACGCAGGGAGGATCAGGCCGATCCCCGACTTGTGCCTTCTGCCTCTCTGGCCGACTGAGCACCCACACGCCCGTTTCGTGGGTTGGCTTAGGCATAGGGACTTCATTCCATGTCTAAGCCCCAACCAGACCAAAGGTTGTGGTAGCGGGATCGGTAGCACGCAGAGGTGGATCGTGTCGATCCCTGGCTGGCGCATTATGCCTCTCCGCCTGGCTCAACGCCCGCACGCTTGTTTCGTGGGTTGACTTAGGCATACGGAGTTGATTCCCAGTCTAAGATCGGACTGGACCAAGGGCTGCGGTAGCAGGACCGATAGCACGTAGGGGAGATCAGGTCGGTCCCCGACTTCCGCATTCTGCCTCTCCGATCGGTTGAGCGCCCGCATGCTCGTTCCATGGGTTGGCTTAAGCATACGGAGTTCATTCCATGTCTAAGCCCTAGCCAGACAGAGAGTTGTGGTAGCAGAACCGACAGCGGGATCGGTAGCACACAGAGAGGGATCGGGCTGATCCTCGACTTACGCATTATGCCTCTCCGGTCGACCTCTCCGGTCGGCTGAGCACCCGCACGCTCGTTTCATGAGTTGACTTAGGCATACGGAGTTCATCCCCAGTCTAAGCATATGAAGTTCATTCCCAGTCTAAGATCGGACCAGACCGAGGGTTACGACAGTAGGATCGGTAGCACGCAGGGGGGATCGGGTCGATCCCCGACTTGCGCATTATGCCTCTCCAACCGACTAAGCGCCTGCAAGCCCGTTTCGTGGGTTGGCTTAGGCTTAGGGAATTGATTCCATGTCTAAGCCCCAGCTGGACCGATGGTTGTGGTAGCGAGACCGGTAGCACGCAGGGGGGACCGGGTCGATCCCCGGCTTGAGCATTCTGCCTCTCCAGTCGACTGAGCGCCCACACGCTCGTTTCGTGTGTTGGCTTAGGCATACGGAGTTCATTCCATGTCTAAGCCCCAGTCGGATATATGGTTGTGGTAGCAGGACCGCCAGCGGGTAGAGGGGGATCGGGCCGATCCCCGACTTGCGCATTATGCCTCTCTAGCCGACTCAGCACCCGAACGCTTATTTCATGGGTTGACTTAGGCATACGGAGTTCATTCCCAATGTAAGATCAGATCGGACTGAGGGTTACGGTAGCAGGATCGACAGCACGTAGGGGGGATCGGGCTGGTCCCCGACTTACGCATTCTGCCTCTCCGATCGACTGAGTGCCCGTACGCTCGTTTCGTGGGTTGGCTTAGGCATACAGGGTTCCTTCCATATCTAAACATATGGAGTTTCATTCCCAGTCTAGGATCGGACCGAAAAGAGGGTTGCGATAGCAGGACAGCAGCAGGATCGACAGCATATAGAGGGGATCGGGCCGATCCCCAGCTTCCACATTCTGCCTTTCCGGCTGACCTCTCCGGTCGACTAAGTGCTGGCATGTTCGTTTCATGGGTTGACTTAGGCATACGGAGTTCATCCCCAGTGTAAGAATACGGAGTTCATTCCCAATCTAAGATCGGACCAGATCGAGGGTTACGACAGCAGGATCGGCAGCATGCAAGCTGAGCGGCCGCATGCCCGTTTCATGGGTTGGCTTAGGCATAGGGAGTTCATTCCATGTCTAAGGCCCAGTCAGACCGAGGGTTGTTGCAGCGGGACCGACAGCACATAAAGGGGGATCGAGCCGATCCCCAGCTTGCGCATTCTGCCTTTCTGGTCGGCTGAACGTCCGTACACTCGTTTCGTGGGTTGGCTTAGGCATACGGAGTTCATTCCATGTCTAAGAGTTTGATCCATGGTGCACATGCTGGGCTTGGGCATGTGCTGGTGCACCATTTTTTTCGCCCGAGGCACCATCGTCAGAGCATCGATGGAGAGCCTAACCGGTGGCATTGGGGGTTCCGGTGATTAGGCGGGCCAGGGGGTATGCGTACATGATGTGCGATGGGTGTTGGTACTTGGCCCATATATTGGCCCCCTATCCCTCATCAAACCTAGAGAACTCACAACCCTTTAAAGAACATTTGAGATTTTATAGGTTTGCTGTCAATAGCAATTAAAGTGTCTGAAATGGGGACACTTTTTTCAAACGGTCACAAAATCTTCTCCACTTCGAGTTTTTAGCTAAATTTTTTTGTGCATGCCAACAAAAATAAAAGGATCACCTCTACCAAATTTTGGGACAAAACACTTTCTCAAAAAATTTTAAAAAATCCCTAACCGTAAAAAGTTTCAAAAATCATGAAAAATAGAAAACGGGTCGTCTTGGCACGAAACTCCACATGAAAGCTTAGGGGACCATTGTATGAATTTACAGGCCACAAAAATGGCATTGGCATGACAAAAATATGAAGATGTGCTTGAACCCACCTACTACCTGTTCGATCCTCGGCTTACGCATCCTGCCTCTTTGGTCGGCTGAGCGTCCGCACGCTCATGTCATGGGTTGACTTAGGCATACGGAGTTCATCCCTAGTCTAAGCATACAGAGTTCATTCCCAGTCTAAGATCAGAGCAGACCGAGGGTTATGGCAACGGGATTGACAGCATGCAAGGTGGACCGGGTCGATCCCCGACTTGCGCATTCTGCCTCTCTGATCAGCTTAACGCCCGCACGCCCGTTTCATGGGTTGGCTTAGGCATAGGGAGTTCATTCCATGTCTAAGCCCCAGTCGGACCAGGGGTTGTGGCAGCAGGACTGACAGCATGCAGAGGGGGACCGACCAATCCCCGACTTGTGCATTATGCCTCTTCGGCCGACTCAGCGTCCGCACGTTCATTTCGTGGGTTGACTTATGCATACGAAGTTCATTCCCAGTCTAAGATCAGACCGGACTGAGGTTACGGTAGTAGGATCGACAACATGCAGGGGGGATCGGGCCAATCCCTGACTTGTGCATTCTGCCTCTTCGACTGACTGAGCACCTACACGCTCGTTTCGTGAGTTGGCTTAGGCATACGGAGTTAATTCCATGTCTAAGCATATGGAGTTGATTCCCAGTCTAAGATTTTGAGCCACGGTGCATATGCTGGGCTCGGGCATGTTGGTGCTACATTTTTTTCGCTCGAGGCACCATCGCCGGAGCATCACCGGAGAGCCTAACCAGTGGCATTGGGGTTTCCAACGATTGGGGGGCCGGGGGGGGGTGTGCGCACATGATGAGTGATGGGTGCTGGTACTTGGCCCTTATATTGGACCCCTATCCCTCATCAAACTTCGAGAACTCACACCCCCTTAAAGAGCATTTGAGATTTTATAGGTAAATCTTCTCCACTTCGATTTTTTAGCCGAATTTTTTTATGCATGCCAAAAAAAATACAGGAATCACCTCTACCAAATTTTGGGACAAAAATCTTTCTAAAAAAATTCTAAAAAATCTCGAACCGCAAAAAGTTTTGAAAATCGTGAAAAATAGAAAACGGGTCATCTTGCCATGAAACTTCACATGAAGGCTTAGGAGACCATTGTATGAGTTTACAAGCCATAAAAATGGCATTGGCATGGTAGAAATATGAAGATGCGCTTGAACCCACCTACCACCCGTTCGATCCATGGCTTACGCATCTTGCCTATCTGGTTGGCTGAGCGCCCGTACGCTCGTTTCGTGGGTTGACTTAGGCATACAAAGTTCATCCCTAGTCTAAGCATATGGAGTTCATTCCCAGTCTAAGATCGGACTGGATCGAGGGTTGTGGCAGCAGGATTGATAGCACCCAGAGGGGACCGGGCCGATCCCCGGCTTGCACATTCTGCCTCTCCGATCGACTGAGCGCCCGCACGCCTGTTTTGTGGGTTGGCATAGGCATAGGGGGTTCATTCCATGTCTAAGCCCCAGCCGGACCGAGGGTTGCGGCAGTGGGACCGGTAGCACGCAGAAGGGGATCGGGTCGATCCTCGACTTGCGCATTATGCCTCTCCGATCGGCTCAACGCCCGCACGCTCGTTTCGTGGGTTGAGTTATGCATATGGAGTTCATTCCCAGTCTAAGATAGGACCGGATCGAGGGTTGTGGTAGTAGGATCGACAGTACACAGGGGGGACCGGACCGATCCCTGACTTGCACATTCTACCTCTACGGTCGGCTGAGCGCCTGTACGCTCATTTCATGGGTTGGCTTAGGCATATGGAGTTCATTCCATGTCTAAGCATACGAAGTTCATTCCTAATCTAAGATTTTGAGCCACGGTGCACATGCTGGGCTTGAGCATGTGCTTGTGCCACATTTTTTTCGCCCGGGGTACCATCGCCAGAGCATCGCTAGAGCATCGTCGGAGAGCCTAACCGATGGCATTGGGGGTTCCGGCGATTGGGGGGGTCGGGGGGGTGTGCGCACATGATGTGCAATGGGTGCTGGTACTTGGCCCTTATATTGGCCCCCTATCCCTCATGAAACCTCGAGAACTCACACCCCTTTCAAGAGCATTTCAGATTTTATAGGTTTGCTACTAGTAGCCATTAAAGTGTCTGAAATGGGGACACTTTTTTCAAACGGTCACAAAATCTTCTCCACTTCGAGCTTTTAGCTGAATATTTTTGTGCGTGCCAACAAAAATACAAGGATCACCTCGACCAAATTTGGGGATAAAACTCTTTCTAAAAAAATTTTAAAAAATCCCAAACAGCAAAAAGTTTCAAAAATTATGAAAAATAGAAAACGGGTCGTCTCGCCACGAAACTTCACATGAAGGCTTAGGGGACCATTGTATGAATTTACAAGCCATAAAAATGGCATTGGCATGGCAGAAATATGAAGATGTGCTTGAACCCAGCTACCACCGTTCGATCCCCGGCTTGTGCATCTTACCTCTCTGGTCGGCTGAGCGCCCACACGCTCATTTCGTGGTTTGACTTAGGCATACGGAGTTCATCCCCAGTCTAAGTATACGGAGTTTATTCCCAATGTAAGATCAGACCGGATCGAGGGTTACGGTAGTAGGATCGATAGCATGCAGGGGGGATCGGGCCGATCCCTGGCTTGCGCATTTTGTCTCTTCAGCCAGCTGAGTGCCCGCACGCCCGTTTCGTGGGTTGGCTTAGGCATAGGGAGTTCATTCCATGTCTAAGTCTCAGTCGGACTGAGGGCTGTGGCAACAAGACCGACAGCACGTTAAGGGGGACCGGGCCGGTCCCCGGCTTGTGCATTATGCCTCTCCGACTGGCTCAGCGCCCGCACGCTCGTTTCGTGGGTTGACTTAGGCATACGAAGTTCATTCCCAGTCTAAGATCAGACCGGATCGAGGGTTGTGACAGCAGGATCGATAGCACGCAGGGGGGACTGGGTCGATTCTCGACTTGCGCATTTTGCCTCTCCGACCGGTTGAGTGCCCGCACGCTCATTTCGTGGGTTGGCTTAGGCATACAGAGTTCATTCCGTGTCTAAGCATACAGAGTTCATTCCCAGTCTAAGATCAGACCGAACTGAGAGTTACGGTAATAGGATCGGCAGCACACAGAGGGACCGAGCCGATCCCCAGCTTGTGCATTCTGCCTCTCCGATCGGCTGAGCGCCCGCACGCTCGTTTCGTGGGTTGGCTTAAGCATACGGAGTTCATTCCATGTCTAAGCATACGGAGTTCATTCCCAGTCTAAGATTTTAAGCCACGGTGCACATTCTGGGCTCAAGCATGTGCTGGTGCCACATTTTTTTCGCCCGGGGCACCATCGCCGGAGTATCACCGGAGAGCCTAATTGGCGGCATTAGGGGTTCCAGTGATTGGGGGGCCGGGGGGTGTGCGCACATGATGTGCAATGGGTGCTGGTACTTGGCCCCTATATTGGCCCCCTATCCCTCATCAAACCTCAAGAACTCACACCCCTTTAAAGAGCATTTGAGATTTTATAGGTTCGCTACCAGTAGCCATTAAAGTGTCTGAAATGGGGACACTTTTTTCAAACAGTCACAAAATCTTATCCATTTCGAGTTTTTAGCTGAATTTTTTTATGTATGCCAAAAAAAAATAAAAGGATCACCTCTACCAAATTTGGGGAAAAAAATCTTTCTAGAAAAATTTTAAAAAATCTCAAACCGCAAAAAGTTTCGAAAATCATGAAAAATTAGAAAATGGGGTCGGTCTTGCCAACGAAAACTCACATGGAAGGCTTTAGGGGACCATTGTATGAATTTACAAGCAGTAAAAATGGCATTGGCATGGCA
>NW_019167826.1:16798075-16881416 GCF_002303985.1 Durio zibethinus
CGCATTCTCCCTCTCCGGCCCCACCCTCCGACTGACTGAGCGCACGGACACTCGTTTTGTGGGTTGACTTAGGCTTACGGAGTTCACCCCCAGTCTAAGCATACGGAGTTCATTCCCAGTCTCAGATCGAACCGAATCGAGGGTTGTGGCAGCAGGATGGACAACACGTAGGGGGACCAGGTCGATCCTCAGCTTGCGCATTATGCCTCTCTGGCCGGCTGAGCGCTCGTACGCTCATTCGTGGGTTGGCTTAGGCATACGGAGTTTCATTCCATGTCTTAAGCCTCAGTTGGACGAAGGTTGTGGTAGCAAGACCAACAGCGGGATCGACAGGCACGCAGAGGGGACCAAGCTGATCCCCAGCTTGTGCATTATATCTCTCCAGTCGCCTCTTCAGTCGGCTGAGTACCTGCGCACTTGTTTCATTGGTTGACTTAGGCATACGGAGTTCATCCCCAATCTAAGCATACGAAGTTCCATTCCCAGTCTGAGATTGAACTAGATCGAAAGTTGCAGTAGCTAGGATCGATAACATGTAGGAGGGATCGGGACGATCCCCGGCTTGCACATTCTGCTTTCTCCAGTTCGGCTGGGTGCCCGTAATGCCCGGTTTATGGGTTGGCTTAGGCATAGGAGTTCATTCCATGTCTAAGCCCCAGCGGAACTAATGGTTGTGGTAGCAAGATCGACAACACGTAGAGGGGGACCGGGCTGATCCTCGGCTTGCGCATTATGCCTTTCCGGTCAGCTCAGCCCCCGACCGCTCGTTTCATGGGTTGACTTAGGCATACAGAGTTCATTCCAATCTAAGATCGGACCGGACCGAGGGTTGCGGCAGCAGGATCAATAGCATGCAGGGGGGACCGGGCCGGTCCCCAGCTTGCGCATTCTGGCTCTTCGACCGGTTGAGCACCCGCACGCTCATTTCGTGAGTTGGCTGAGGCATACAGAGTTCATTCCATGTCTAAGCATACAGAGTTCATTCCCAGTCTAAGATTAGACCGGATCGAGGCTTGCGGCAGCAGGATCGTCTGCACGTAAGGGGGATCGAGTCGATCCCCAGCTTGCACATTTTACCTCCCCTGCAAGCTGAGCACCCGTACACTCATTTCGTGGGTTGACTTAGGCATACGGAGTTCATACCCAGTCTAAGCATACGGAGTTCATTCCCAGTCTAAGATCGAACTGGACTGAGGGTTGCGATAGCAGGATCGGCAGCACGTAGGGGGGACTAGGCCGATCCCTGGTTTGCTCATTCTGCCTCTCCGACCGGCTAAGCGCCCACATGCCTGTTTCATGGGTTCACTTACGCATAGGCAGTTCATTCCATGTCTAAGCCCCAGCCAGGCCGAGGGTTGTGGTAGCAAGATCGGCAGCACGCAGAGGGGGCCCGAGTCGATCCTCGACTTGCGCATTCTGCCTTTCCGATCGGCTGAGCGCCCGTACGCTAATTTCATGGGTTGGCTTAGGCATACGGAGTTCATTCCATGTCTAAGCATACGGAGTTCATTCCCAGTCTAAGAGTTTAAGCCACGGTGCACATGCTGGGCTCGAGAATGTGCTGGTGTCGTATTTTTTTCACCCGGGGCGCCATCGTCGGAGCATCATCGGAGAGCCTAACTGACGGTATTGGGGGTTTCGACGATTGGGGGGGCCAGGGGGTGTGCGCACATGATGTGCGATGGGTGCTGGTACTTGGCCCTTATATTGGCCCCCTATCCCTCATCAAACCTCTAGAACTCACACCCCCTTGAAGAGCATTTGAAATTTTATAGGTTTCCTGCCAGTAGCCATTAAAGTGTCTAAAATGGTCACAAAATCTTCTCCACTCTGAGTTTTTAGCTGAATGTTTTTGTGCATGCCAAAAAAAATACAAGGATCACCTCTACCAAATTTGGGGACAAAACTCTTTCTAAAAAAATTTTAAAAAATTCAGAACCGTAAAAAGTTTTGAAAATCGTGAAAAATAGAAAATGGGTCGTCTTGCCACGAAACTTCACATGAAGGTGTAGGGGACCATTGTATGAATTTACAAGCCATAAAAATGGCATTGGAATGGTAGAAATATGAAGATGTCAACCCACCTGCCACCCGCTCGATCTTCGACTTCAGCATCCTGCCTCGTCGGTCGGCTGAGCGTCCGCACGCTCGTTTCATTGGTCGACTTAGGCATACGGAGTTCATCCCCAGTCTAAGCATACAGAGTTCATTCCCAGTCTAAGATGGGACCAGACCGAGGGTTGCGGCAGTAGGATCGACAGCGTGTAGGGGGGACCGGGCTGATCCTCGATTTACACATTCTGCCTCTCCGACCAGCTGAGCTCCTGCACGCCTGTTTCATGGGTTGGCTTAGGCATAGGTAGTTCATTCCATGTCTAAGCCCTAGCCGAACCGAGGGTTGTGGTAGCGGGACTGGTAGCACGCAAAGGGGGATCAAGCCGATCCTTGGCTTGCGGATTCTGCCTCACAGGCCGACTGAGCGCCCGCACACTTGTTTCATGGGTTGGCTTAGGCATACGAAGTTCATTCCATGTCTAAGCATACAGAGTTCATTCCCAATCTAAGAGTTTGAGCCACGGTGCACATGCTGGGCTCGAGCATGTACTGGTGCCACATTTTTTTTCTCGGGGCACCATCACCGGAGCATCGTTGGAGCATCGCCAGAGAGCCTAATCGACGGTATTGGGGGGTTTTGACGATTGGGGGGGCCGGGTGAGTGTGCGCACATGATGTGCAATGGGTGCTGGTACTTGGCCCTTATATTGGCCCCCTATCCGTCATCAAACCTCTAGAACTCACACCCCCTTAAAGAGCATTTGAGATTTTAAAGGTTTGCTGCCAGTAGCCATTAAAGTGTCTGAAATGGGGACACTTTTTTCAAACGGCCACAAAATCTTCTCCACTTAGAGTTTTTAGCTGAATTTTTTTGGCATGCCAAAAAAAATACAAGGATCACCTCTCCCAAATTTGGGGTCAAAAATCTTTCTAAAAAAATCTTAAAAAATCTCGGACCGCAAAAAGTTTCAAAAATCGTGAAAAATAGAAAGCGGGTCGTCTTGCCACGAAACATCACATGAAGACTTAGGGGACCATTGTATGAATTTACAAGCCATAAAAATGGCATTGGCATGGCAGAAATATAAAGATGTACTTGAACTCACCTACCACCAGTTCGATCCCCGGCTTGCGCATCCTGCCTCTTTGGTTGGCTGAGCGTTCGCACGCACGTTTCGTGGGTTGACTTAGGCATACAGAGTTCATTCCCAGTCTAAGCATACGAAGTTCATTCCCAGTCTAAGATCAGATTGGACTGAGGGTTGCGACAGTAGGATCGGTAACACGCGGGGGGGACCGGGCCGATCCCCGGCTTGTGCATTCTGCCTCTCCGGTCGGCTGAGCGCCCGCACGTCTGTTTCGTGGGTTGGCTTAGGCATAGGGAGTTCATTCCATGTCTAAGCCCCAGTCGGACCGAAGTTGTGGCAGCGGGACCGGTAGCACGCAGATGGGGACCGGGTCGATCCCCGGTTGGCACATTATGCCTCTCCGGCCGACTCAATGTGTGCACGCTCGTTTCATGGGTTGACTTAGTCATACGGAGTTCATTCACAGTCTAAGATCAGACCGGGCCGAGGGTTGTGACAGTAGGATCGACAGCACATAGGGGGGACCAGGTCGATCCCCGGCTTGTGCATTCTGCCTCTCCGATCGGCTGAGCGCCCGTACGCTCGTTTCGTGGGTTGGCTTAGGCATACGGAGTTCATTCCATGTCTAAGCCCTAACAGGACCGAAGGTTATGGTAGCAGGACCGGCAGCGGGATCGACAGCACACAGAGAGGGACCCAGTTGATCCCTGACTTGTGCATTATGCCTCTCAGACCGGCCTCTCTGACCAACTGAGTGCCCGCACGCTCGTTTCATGCGTTGCCTTAGGCATACGGAGTTCATTCCATGTCTAAGCATACGGAGTTCATTCCTAGTCTGAGATTGGACCAGACCGAGGGTTTTGGCAGCAGGACCAGCAGTAGGATCAGCAACGCTCAGGGGGGATCGAGTGGATCCCCAGCTTGTGTATTCTGCCTTTTCGGTCGATTGAGCGCCCGCACGCCCGTTTCATGGGTTGGCTTAGGCATACGGAGTTCATTCCATGTCTAAGCATACGGAGTTCATTCCTAGTCTAAGATTGTGAGCCACGGTGCACATGCTGGGCTCGGGCATGTGGTGTTGCCGCATATTTTTTTCCTGGGGCACCATCGTTGGAGCATCGCCAGAGAGCCAAACCGGCGGCATTGGGGGTTCCGATGATTGGGGGGCCCGGGGGGTGTGCGCACACGATATGCGATGGGTGCTGGTACTCGGCCCTTATGTTGGCCCCCTATCCCTCATCAAACTTGGAGAACTCACACCCCCTTAAAGAGCATTTGAGATTTTATAGGTTTGCTGCCAGTAGCCATTAAAGTCTCTGAAATTGGGACACTTTTTTCAAAAGGTCACAAAATCTTCTCCACTTCGAGTTTTTAGCTGAATTTTTTTATGCATGCCAAAAAAAATACAAGGATCACCTCTACCAAATTTGGGGATAAAACTCTTCCTAAAGAAATTTTAAAAAATCCCTAACCGTAAAAAGTTTCAAAAATCGTGAAAAATAGAAAACGGGTCATCTTGCCATGAAACTTAACATGAAGGCTTAGGGGACCATTGGATGAATTTACAAGCCATAAAAAAGGCATTGGCAAGGCAGAAATATGAAGATGTGCTTGAACCCACCGACCACCCGTTCGATCTCTGACTTGCGCATGCTGCCTCTCTGGTCGACTAAGCGCCCGCACGTTCAGTTCGTGGGTTCACTTAGGCGTACGGAGTTCATCCCCAATCAAAGCATATGGAGTTCATTCCCAGTCTAAGGTCAGACCGGACCGAGGGTTGCGGTAGCAGGATCGGTAGCACGTAGGGACGATCGGGCCGATCCCCGGCTTGTGCATTCTGCCTCTCTGGCTGGCTGAGCGCCCGCACGGCCGTTTTGTGGGTTGGCTTAGGCATAGGGAGTTCATTCCATGTCTATGCCCCAGTCGGACCGAGGGTTGTGGCAGCGGGATCGGTCGCACGTAGAGGGGGACCGGGCGGATCCCCTCATGCGCATTATGCCTCTCCGGTCGGCTTAGCGCCAGCACGCTCATTTCATGGGTTGACTTATGCATACGGAGTTCATTTCCAGTCTAAGATCGGACCGGACCGAGGTTTCGGTAGCAGGATCGACAGCACGTAGGGGGGACCAAGTCGATCCTTGGCTTGTGCATTCTGCGTCTCCGGCCAACTGATCGCCTGCACTATCGTTTTGTGGGTTGGCTTAGGCATACAGAGTTCATTCCATGTCTAAGCCCCAACCGGACCGAGGGTTGTGGCAGCAGGAGCAGTAGCGGGATCAGCTGCATGCAGAGGGGGATCGAGCTGATCCCTGGCTTACGCATTATGCCTCTCCGGTTGGCTGAGTGCCCGCAGCTCGTTTTGTGGGTTGACTTACACATATGGAGTTCATCCCTAGTCTAAGCGTATGAGTTCATTCCCAGTCTAAGTTCAGACTGGACTGAGGGTTGCGGTAGCAGGATCGACAGCACGCAGGGGGATCGGGCCGATCCCCGGCTTGCGCATTCTGCCTCTCCGGCCGTTTGAATGCCCACATGCTCGTTTCATGGGTTGGCTTAGGCATAGGGAGCTCATTCCATATCTAAGCCCCAGTTGGACCGAGGGTTGTGCCAGCGGGACCGGCAGCACGCAGAGGGGAACCGAGTAGATCCTCCCCTTGTGCATTATGCCTATTCGGTCGGCTTAGCGCCCGCACGCTCATTTCGTGGGTTGACTTATGCATATGGAGTTCATTCCCTGTCTAAGATCAGACCAGACTAAGGGTTGCGGTAGTAAGATCGACAGCAAGTAGGGGGGATTAGGTCGATCCCTGGCTTGCGCATTCTGCCTCTCCGGCTGGCTAAGCACCCGCACACTCATTCGTGGGTTGGCCTAGGCATACGGAGTTCATTCCATGTCTAAGCATGCGGAGTTCATTCCCAGTCTAAGATTTTGAGCCACGGTGCACATGCTGGGCTCAGGCATGTGCTGGTGCCGCATTTTTTTCACCCGGGGTACCATCGCTGGAGCATCGCCCGAGCATCGTCGGAGAGCCTAACCGACGGCGTTGGGGGTTCCAACGTTTGGAGGGCCGGGGGGTGTGCGCACATGATGTGCAATGGGTGCTGGTACCTGGCCCTTATATTGGCCCCCTATCCCTCATCAAACCTCGAGAACTCACACCCCCATAAAGAGCATTTGAGATTTTACAGGTTTGCTGCCAGTAGCCATTAAAGTGTCTAAAATGGGGACACTTTTTTCAAACGGTCACAAAATCTTCTCCACTTCGAGTTTTTAGCTGAATGTTTTTGTGCGTGCCAACAAAAATACAAGGATCACCTCTACCGAATTTGGGGACAAAACTCTTTCTAAAAAAATTTTAAAAAATCCCAAACCACAAAAAGTTTTGAAAATCGTGAAAAATAGAAAACGGGTCGTCTTGCCACGAAACATCACATGAAGGCTTAGGAGACCATTGTATGAGTTTAGAAGCCATAAAAATGGCATTGGCATGGTAGAAATCTGAAGATGTGCTTCAACCCACCTACCACCCGTTCGATCCCCGGCTTACGCATCCTGCCACTCTGGTTGGCTGAGCGCCCGCACGCTCATTTCGTGGGTTGACTTAGGCATACGGAGTTCATCCCCAGTCTAAGCATACGGAGTTCATTCCTAGTCTAAGATCAGACTGGATCGAGGGTTACGGCAGCAGGATTTACAGCATGCAGGGGGGATCGGGTCGATCCCCGGCTTGCGCATTCTGCCTCTTCGACTGGCTGAGCATCCGTACGCCCGTTTCATGGGTTGGCTTAGGCATAGGGAGTTCATTCCATGTCTAATCCCCAGTCGGATCGAGGGTTGTGACAGCGGGACCGGTAGCATGCAGAGGGGAACCGAGCCGATCCTCGGCTTGCACATTATGCCTCTCCGATCGACTCAGCGCCTGTACGCTCGTTTCATGGGTTGACTTAGTCATCCGGAGTTCATTCCAGTCTAAGATCGGACCGGACCAAGGGTTTGCGGTAGCAGGATCGACAGCATGCAGGGGGGACTAGGTCGGTCC
This sequence comes from Durio zibethinus, assembly GCF_002303985.1. The sequence continues at coordinate 16,805,259 of NW_019167826.1, forward strand.
CCGACTTGCGCATTCTGCCTCTCTGGCCGGGCTGAGCCGCCTGTTCGCTCGTTTCGTGGGTTGGCCTAGGCATACGGAGTTCACTCATTGTCTAAACATACGGAGTTCATTCCCAGTCTAAGATTGGATCAGACGGAGGTTTGCGGTAGCAGGATCGGTGGCACGTAAGGGGGGTCGGGTCGATACCCGGCTTTTACATTCTGCCTCTCCGGCCTGCTGAGCACCTACACGCTCGTTTCATGGGTTGGCTTAGGCATACGGAGTTCATTCCATGTCTAAGCCCCAGTCGGACCGAGGGTTATGGCAGTAGGACCGGTAGCGGGATAGGCAGCACGTAGAAGGGGATCGGGCTGATCCCCGGCTTGTGCATTATGCCTCTCTGGTCGGCTGATTGCCCGCACGCTCATTTCATGGGTTGACTTAGGCATACGGAGGTCATCCCCAGTCTAAGCATACGGAGTTCATTCCCAGTCTAAGATCGAACCAAACCGAGGGTTAGGGCAGCAGGATCTGTAGCACGCAGGGGGGATTGGGCTGAGCCCTGGCTTACGAATTCTACCTCTTCGGCCGATTGAGCGCCAGCACACCCAGTTTCTTGGGTTGCCTTAGGCATAGGGAGTTCATTCCATGTCTAAGCCCAAGTCAGACTGAGGGTTGTGCCAGCGGGATCTGTAGCACGCAGAGGGGGACCGGGCAGATCCTCCACTTGCACATTATGCCTATTCGGTCAGCTCAGCGCCCGCACGCTCGTTTCGTGGGTTGACTTATGCATATGGAGTTCATTCCCAGTCTAAGATCAAACCAGACTGAGGGTTGCGGCAGGAAGATTGATAGCAAGCAGGGGGGATTGGGTCGAACCCTGGCTTGCGCATTCTGCCTCTCTGGCTGGCTGAGCGCCCGCACACTCGTTTCGTGGGTTGGCCTAGGCATACGGAGTTCATTCCATGTCTAAGCATGCGGAGTTCATTGCCAGTCTAAGATTTTGAGCCACGGTGCACATGCTAGGCTCGGGCATGTGCTGGTGCTGCATTTTTTTCACCTGGGGCACCATCGCTGGAGCATTGCCCGAGCATCGCCGGAGAGCCTAATCGACGGCATTGGGGGTTCCAACGTTTGGTGGGCCAGGGGGTGTGCGCAATGATGTGCGATGGGTGCTGGTACCTGGCCTTTATATTGGCCCCCTATCCCTCATCAAACCTCGAGAACTCACACCCCCATAAGGCATTGATTTACAGGTTTGCTGCCAGTAGCCATTAAAGTGTCTAAAATGGGGACACTTTTTTCAAACGGTCACAAAATCTTCTCCACTTTGAGTTTTTAGCTGAATTTTTTTGTGCATGCCAAAAAAAATACAAGGATAACCTCTACCAAATTTGGGGACAAAACTCTTTCTAAAAAAATTTTAAAAAATCTCAAACCACAAAAAGTTTTGAAAATCATGAAAAATAGAAAACAGGTCGTCTTGCCACGAAACATCACATGAAGGCTTAGGAGACCATTGTATGAATTTACAAGCCATAAAAATGGCATTGGCATGGTAGAAATCTGAAGATGTACTTCAACCCACCGATCACCCGTTCGATCCTCGGCTTGCGCATCCTGCCACTCTAGTCGGCTGAGTGCCCGCACGCTCGTTTCGTGGGTTGACTTAGGCATACAGAGTTCATCCCCAATCTAAGCATATGGAGTTCATTCCTAGTCTAAGATCAAATCGGACCGAGGGTTGCGATAGCAGAATTGACAGCACTCAGGGGGGACCGAGCCGATCCCCGGCTTGTGCATTCCACCTCTCCGATCGACTGAGCGTCCGCACGCCCGTTTCGTGGGTTGGCTTAGGCATAGGGAGTTCATTCCATGTCTAATCCCCAGTCGGACCGAGGGTTGTGACAGCGAGACCGGTAGCATGCAGAGGGGGACCAGGCCGATCCTCGGCTTGCGCATTATGCCTCTTCGATCGACTCAGCACCCGTACGCTCGTTCCATGGGTTGACTTAGTCATACGGAGTAAATTCCTAGTCTAAGATCGGATTGAACCGAGGGTTGCGGCAGTAGGATCGATAGCATGTAGGGGGGACTGGGTCGGTCCCCGACTTACGCATTCCGCCTCTCTGGCCGGTTGAGCGCCCGTTCACTCGTTTCATGGGTTGGCTTAGGCATACAGAGTTCATTCCATGTCTAAGCATATGGAGTTCATTCCCAGTTTAAGAACGGTTCGGACGGAGGGTTGCGGCAGCAGGATCGGCAGCACGCAAGGGGGGATTGGGCCGATAGCCGGCTTCCACATTTTACCTCTCCGGCCTGCTGAGCGCCCGTGCATTCGTTTCGTGGGTTGGCTTAGGCATACGGGGTTCATTCCATGTCTAACCCCTAGTCGGATTGAGGGTTGTGGTAGCAGGACCGACAACGGGATAGGCAGCACGCAGAAGGGGACCGGGCTGATCCCCGGCTTATGCATTATGCCTCTCCGGCTAGCTGAGTGCCTGCACGCTCGTTTCATGGGTTGACTTAGGCATATGGAGTTCATCCCCAGTCTAAGCATACGGAGTTCATTCCCAGTCTAAGATCGAACCGGACCGAGGGTTGCGACAGCAGGATCTGTAGCACGCAGGGGGGATCGGGCCATCCCTGGCTTGCGAATTCTGCCTCTCCAGTCGGCTGAGCTCCAGCACGCCCCATTTCTTGGGTTGGCTTAGGCATACGGAGTTCATTCCATGTCTAAGCCCCAGCCGGACTGAGGGTTGTGGCAGTGGGACCGGCAGCACGCAGAGGGGGATCGGGTTGATCCCCAACTTGCGTATTATGCCTCTTCGGCCGGCTCAGCGCCTGCGCGCTCATTTCATGGGTTGACTTATGCATACGAAGTTCATTCCCAGTCTAAGATCAGACCAGACTGAGGGCTGTGACAGCAGGATCGACAGCACGTAGGGGGACCAAGCTGATCCCCGACTTACGCATTCTGCCTCTCCGATCGACTGGGCACTTGCACGCTCGTTTCGTGGGTTGGCTTAGGCATACGGAGTTCATTCCATGTCTAAGCATACGGAGTTCATTCCCAGTCTAAGATTTTGAGCCATGGTTCACATGCTGGGCTCAGGCATGTGTTGGTGCCATATTTTTTTCACCCGGGACACCATCGTCGGAGAGCTAACCGACGCATTGGGGGTTCCGACGATTGGGGGGCGGGGGGTGTGCACACATGATGTGCGATGGGTGCTGGTACTTGGCCCTTATATTGGCCCCCTATCCCTCATCAAACCTCGAGAACTCACACCCCCTTAAAGAGCATTTGAGATTTTATAGGTTTGCTGCCAGTAGCCATTAAAGTGTCTGAAATGGGACATTTTTTCAAACGGGCACAAAATCTTCTCCATTTCAAGTGTTTAGCTGAATTTTTTTTGCATGCCAAGAAAAATACAAGGATCACCTCTAACAAATTTGGGGACAAAAATCTTTCTAAAAAAATTTTAAAAAATCCCGAAGCGCAAAAAGTTTCAAAAATCTTGAAAAATAGAAAATGGGTCGTCTTGCCATGAAACTTCACATGAAGGCTTAGGGGACCATTGTATGAATTTACAAGCCATAAAAATGGCATTGGCATGGCAGAAATATGAAGATGTGCTTGAACCCACCTACCACCCGTTCGATCCATGGCTTGCGCATCCTGCCTCTCCGGTCAGCTGAACGCCCGTACGCTCATTTCGTGGGTTGACTTAGGCATACAGAGTTCATCCCCAGCCTAAGCATACAGAGTTCAATCCCAGTCTAAGATCAACTGGACCGAGGGTTGCGACAGTACGATCGTAGCACGCAGGGGACTAGGTTGATCCCTGGCTTGCGCATTCTGCCTCTACGATCGGCTGAGCACCCGCATGCCCATTTCGTGGGTTAGCTTAGGCATAGGGAGTTCATTCCATGTCTAAGCCCCAGTCGGACGAGGGTTGTGGCAGCAGGACTGCAGCACGCAGAGGGGACCGGCTGATCCCCAGCTTGTGCATTATGCCTCTCTGACTGGCTCAGCCCGCACGTTCGTTCTGGGTTGACTTAGGCATACGGAGTTCATCCCCAGTCTAAGCATATGGAGTTCATTCCCAGTCTAAGATCGGATCGGACCGAGGGTTGGCAGCAGGATGAGCAGTAGGATCGGTAGCATAGGAGGGGATCGAGTCGATCCCGACTTGTGCATTCAACCTCTCCGATCGACTGATTGCCCATGTCACACCCTGGGCGGGCGCGCCAGGCACATCAGGTGCACCAACAGGCGTGCTGGCAGGTATCTGTGTGCAAAGCCGAGCAAACAAGTTTAGAATGCCCGCCCAACTTGCAGGCCAGCTCGTGAGACCAAGGCCTAGCATACAAGCTGCCCGTACCACATCCAAAAGGGCCCAAGGTGCTGGACATGCAAGGGAAGCTTCTGGAAGCAGGCAGGATCAGCTAGAGCATCCTGGCAGATTTGGTTGACCTTGAAAATCAGGAGTTAGCATCATGATTGATTGTAATTTGTATAATCCCATGATTTTAGCCTTTATTCTAGGGATATGCCATTAAGTTATAGTTGGAGCCTTAACTATAAATAGAGGGCTACTCCACCCTCATTTGTACACCATCAAACACTTCTGTTTCAGTGAATACAAGAGTATTTCCAGAATTCTGTCTTCTTATCCTGTTTCTCTTTAACTTGCGTAATCAGCCTTTCCCATTGTTCTAGTACCTGAACGCTTGTGTTTTAGGCTAACTTAGGCATAAATGAGGAGATTCCGAGCCTAAGGCTGCATGGTTTTTGAGTCTAAGGTCAGAGCCCGTGACAGTTGGTATCAGAGCGGGTTTGATTCTACGTGTTTGTGTTGTGCAGGTTAGATCGTGATTGAGGAGATGGCATCCCAAAGCGATGTTGCTAGCCAACAACCAGAGGCCCAGGAGCATAGGCATGGAAGAGGCAGGAAAGCCAGTTCTAGAGATATCTGGTCTACCATGGACGGTAGGCTGGCCAAGGTGGAGGTGACCGTAGGCAACATGGGGGAGAAGCTTGAGGAGGTAGATACTCACATTGCATCGTTAGACTCCATGGGGGAGGAGATCCAAAGTGAGCTGGAAGTTGCTCTCAACAAAGGCATGGACGTGTTCACCCGAAAGAATCAGACCTTGGAGGCTAAAGTGCTGACCTTGCACGATGGCATGGAGGCCATGCGCCAGCGGATGGAGGAGCTTGCTAGTGAGCTTGTTGCTTGCAAGACTACCATTGGGAATGGCATGTTTGCTGGAGTGTCTAAGTCCAGATTGGATGTCCCCAAGCCTAAGGAGTTCAAGGGGATTAGGGTAGCCAAGGAAGTAGAAAACTATATATGGGGTATGGAGCAGTACTTCCAGGCCATGGGCATGCAAGACGAGGTGATAAAGGTAAGCATCGCTGCTATGTATCTCACTGATGTAGCCTTATTGTGGTGGAGGCACAGATGTGATGATGTCAGGCATGGGAGTGCCAAGATTAGAAGCTGGGCAGAGTTCTAAAAGGAGTTCAGAGAACAATTTTACCCAGAGTATGCCGATGATGAGGTGCAGGCAAAGTTGCACAGGCTGAGCTAGTAAGGGGACATAAGGGAGTATGTCTAGAAATTCTCTGAACTGATGCTACAAATCTCAGATCTAGGTGAGAAGGATGCTTTATTTGCTTTCATGGATAGGCTGAAACCGTGGGTGAAGCATGAGCTACAAAGGAGAGGAGTTCATGACTTGGCTAAAGCCATGACTACTGCTGAGGCCTTGATAGAGTTCAAGCCTCTGAACAAGTTCGAGTCTACCAAGCCCAAGGGTAAGGGTAGGGACGATAGGGATTGAAAGAAACAGTCCAAGAGGAAGGATCATGATCGGGAGTCCAAGGATAGAGACTGAGACCGTTCAACCAAGGATGGTGAGAGGAAGCCACCAGCAAGTAAATGGAAAGCAAAAGGGGATCGAGAGCCACTAGCATGCTACTTATGTGGAGGAGCCACATAGCACGCAATTACCCGCAGAAAGGCAAACTGGCTACTGTAGACAAGGAGTCTGACGAGGAGCCAGAGTCAGGGGTAGCAAAGCTTGGGTCGTTGGTGCTCAATATTGTCCAGAGTAAGGGGAGCCACAAGCCAAAGGGCTTAATGTTTGCGATCTAATGGTTGTGGGTTAGAAGGTGAGCGTATTGGTGGACACAGGTGCCTCACATCTTTTTATTTCAAGTGATGGAGCCCGAAAGCTCGGACTAAAGGTGAAGAAAGGGACTGATACCATCAAAACGGTGAACTCCAAGGAGGTTCCAGCCATTGGAGTAGTATTAGGAGTGGAGTTACAGCTTGGAGACTGGAAAGGCAAGGAGACCATAGAGGTAATACCCCTTGATGACTATGAGTTTGTGATTGGGTTGGATTTCCTTGTTCGGATTAGCGCCTTCTTTGTGCCTTTTGTCGATTGTGTTTGCATCTTCGATGCACAGTGCCAATGCCTAGTGCTATTGAGGAGAGGGTCCGGAGTTGGGTCACGGGTGGTGTCAGCCATCCAATTTGCCAAGGCGATAAGCAGACAAAAAGACACCTTCTTGGCAGCCCTGAAATATGACGAGCCAAGGGAGAAGGAGATCGAGTCACCCTTGGAGGTGCTAAAGGTGCTGAAGACCTTTAGTGATGTGATACCCGTAAAGCTGCCTAGCAAGCTACCACCTAAGAGAGAGGTGGACCACAAGATCAAGCTGGTGTCTGAGGCTAAGCCACCAGCTAGAGCCCTTTACCGAATGTCTCCACCAGAGTTGGAGGAGTTGAGGAAGCAGCTCAAAGAGTTAGTTGATGTTGGCTTCATCAGGCCATCAAAGGTGCCCTATGGTGCATCAGTTCTATTCTAGCATAAGCATGATGGGTCGTTGCGGCTGTGCATAGACTACCGGGCTTTGAACAAGCTAACCATCAAGAACAAGTACCCTATCCCACTCATTGCGGACTTGTTCGATCAACTTGGGAGCGCAAGGTGGTTCACCAAGCTGGATTTGAGGTTGGGCTACTATCAAGTCAGGATCACGGAGGGAGATGAGCCAAAGATAGCATGTGTCACTCGGTATGGTTCGTATGAGTTCTTGGTGATGCCTTTTGGACTCATGAACGCTCCAGCAACATTTTGCACCCTTATGAACAAGGTACTTCAGTCGTTCCTTGATCGATTTGTTATGGTTTATTTGGATGACATTATGATCTACAGCCAGACTTTAGGAGAGCATGTAGACCACTTGAGACAGGTGTTCGAGGTGTTGTGGGTGCACAAGCTGTTTGTCAAGAGGGAGAAGTGCTCATTCGCCCAGCAGGAGATCCCGTTCCTAGGCCATATAGTGGGAGGTGGCAGGATACGCATGGATGAAAGCAAGATACATGCCATCCTGGAGTGGCAACTGCCAGCCAAGGTCAGTCACTGAGTTGAGATCGTTCCTTGGGCTAGTTAACTACTACAGGCACTTCATCAAAGGTCACTCAGCAATAGCCACACCATTGACTGACTTGCTCAAGAAAGGGAAAGCATGGGAGTGGAGCACAGGGTGCCAGGAAGCCTTTGACCGAGGAGCCAATCTTGGCCTTGCCAGACCATGCCAAGTCGTATGAGGTACATACGGATGCATCAGACTTTGCCACAGGGGGCATGTTGATGCAAGAGGGACGTCCAGTCGCGTTCGAGAGCAGGAAGCTGAATGAGACTGAACGCAAGTACACGGTCCAAGAGAAAGAGATGACTGTAGTGGTACACTGCTTGCGCACTTGGCACCATTACCTGTTGGGGTCGAGGTTCATGGTGAGGATGGACAATGTGGCGACCAGCTACTTCCAGACGTAGAAGAAGCTGTCCCCCACGCAGGCGAGATGGCAAGATTTTCTTGCAAAATTTGATTTTCAGATGTAGTACAAGCCAGGACAGGTGAACCTAGTGGCAGACACCTTGAGCAAAAAGGCTAACCTTGCTGCCATTAGCCAACCAGAGGGGTCACTAGTGTCGTGCATCAAGGAGGGACTTACGCATGATCCTACAGCCAAGGCTTTGATGGACTATGCCTAGTAAGGTAAGACTAGGTAGTTTTGGTTGTAGGATAGGTTGCTGTACACCAGGGGCAGTAGACTGTTTGTGCCACAGCACGAGAAGCTCCGCAAGGAAGTTTTGTAAGAATGCCATGATTCAAGGTGGGCTAGACACCCTGAAGTGAGCCACACCCTGGTGCTGATCGAGGATCAGTACTACTGGCCGCACATGAGGGACGATGTGGAGGCCTATGTGAAGACTTGTCTTGTGTGCCAACAGGACAAGGTGGAGCTCCAGAAACCAGAGGGTCTCTTAGAGCCATTGCCAGTGCCAGAGCAACTATGGGAGAGTATTTCTCTGGACTTTATAGTCGGTCTACCCAAAGCAGAAGGGTTTGAAAGCATCATGGTAGTGGTGGACTGGTTTTCCAAGTATGGAATCTTCATTCTAGCAACCAAGGAGTGCCCAGCCGAGAAGGTAGCTCGATTGTTCCTGAAGAACATGGTTAAGTACTAGGGAGTGCCGAAGACCATTGTTAGTGATTGGGACGGGCATTTCACGGATAGGTTCTGGACTGAGTTGTTCAAGCTGTTGGAGTCAGACTTGAACTTTTCCACCAGCATGCATCCATAGACCGATGGGCAGACAGAGTGAGTAAATGGACTATTGGAGATCTACCTCAGGCACTATGTGAGTGCCACACAAAGGGACTGGCCAAAGCTGCTAGATATTGCGCATTTTTCCTACAACTTGCAAAGGAGCGAGCAACGAACTAGAGCCCATTTGAGGTTGTGACAGGGCAACAACCACTAACACCTGGTTCGATTGCTGCAGGTTATACAGGGCTGAATCTAGCAGCATACAAGTTTGCCAAGGCATGGCAGGAGCAAACTGACTTGGCTAGAGTTTGTCTACACAAGGTGGCCAAGAGGTCAAAGAAGTGGGTAGACCAGAATAGGCGGGACGTGCAGTTCCAAGTTGGAGACTTGGTGTTAGTGAAGCTGCATCCCATTGTGCACCATAGGGGGCTGCACAAAGGCCTAGTCCGGAGGTATGAGGGACCTTTTCGAGTAGTCAAGAGGGTAGGCAAAGTTGCCTACAAGCTGGATATGCCACCCAAGCTGAGGGTACACTCGGTGTTCCATGTGAGCATGCTCAAGCCGATGAGGGAGATCCAGGACAGGTAGAGTCAAAGCGTGCACCATTGGGAGCAAGGGCCTCATATGAGAAGGAGGTCCACAGCATCATAGCTGATTGAGAGGTGAGACGAAAGAATTATCAACCAAGACAAGAGTACTTGGTGTGCTGGAAGAGACTTCCAGACAGTGAGGCGAGCTGGGAACCAGCAGATGACTTATGGCAGTTCAGGGACCAGATCGGGCAGTACCATGCAGAAGACGCAATGAGGGCATTGCACAATTAGATGAGGGAGAATGTCATGCCCTAGGAGGGCGCGCAAGGCACATCAGGCGCACCAACAGGCGAGCCAAAGGTTAAGGCCCGCAGACTAGGCGTACTGGCGGGTATCTATGCACAAAGCCTAGCAAACGAGTTCAGAACGTCCGCCCAACTTGCAGGCCAGCCCGTGAGACCAAGACCTGGCATACAAGCTACCCGCACCACATCCAGAAGGGCCCAAGGTGCTGGACACGCAAGGGAAGCTTCTAGAAGCAGGCAGGATCAGCTGGAGCATCCTGGCAGATTTGGTTGACCCTGAAAATCAGGAGTTAGCATCCTGATTGATTGTAATTTGTATAATCCCATGATTTTAGCCTTTATTCTAGAGATATGCCATTAAGTTGTAGCTGGAGCCTCAACTATAAATAGAAGGTTGCCCCACCCTCATTTGTACACCATCAAACACTTCTGTTTCAGTGACTACAAGAGCATTTCCAGAATTCTGTCTTCTTATCCTGTTTCACTTTAACTTGCATAATCAGCCCTTCCCATTGTTCTAGTGCCCGCACGCTTGTGTTTTCAGCTGACTTAGGCATAAAGGAGGAGATTCCAAGCCTAAGGCCACACGGTTTCTGAGTCTAAGGTCAGAGCCCGTGACACCCGCACGCTCATTTCGTGGGTTGGCTTAGGCATACGGAGTTCATTCCATGTCTAAGCCCTAGCCGGACCGAGGGTTATGGCAGTAGGACTGGTAGCGAGATCGGTAGCACGTAGAGAGGGATCGAGCTGATCCCCGCCTTGCGTATTATGCCTCTCCGACCGGCCTCTCCAGCCGGCTGAGCGCCCGTACTCTCGTTTCATGGGTTGACTTAGGCATACGGAGTTCATCCCTAGTCTAAGCATTCGAAGTCAATTCCCAATCCAAGATCAGATCGGATCGAGGGTTACAGCAGCAGGATCAGCAGGACACAAGGGGGACCAAGCCAATCCCTGACTTGCACATTCTGCCTCTCCGGCCGACTGAGCACCCGTATGCCCATATCGTGGGTTGGCTTAGGCATAGGGAGTTCATTCCATGTCTAAGCCCCAGTCGGATCGAGGGTTGTGGTAGCAGGACCAATAGTACGCAGAGGGGGACCAGGTCAATTCCCGGCTTGCACATTATGCCTCTTCGATCGGCTCAGTGCCTGTACGCTTATTTCATGGGTTGACTTATGCATACGGAGTTCATTCCTAGTCTAAGATCAGACCAGACCGAGGGTTACGGTAGCAGGATCGAAAGCATGCAGGGGGGATCGAGCCGATCCTCGGCTTGCACATTCTGCCTCTCTGGCCAGTTGAGCGCCCACACACTCATTTCGTGGGTTGGGTTAGGCATACAGAGTTCATTCCATGTCTAAGCCTCGGTCGAACCGAGGGTTGTGGTAGTAGGACTGATAGCGGGATCAGTAGCACACAAATGGGGATCAGGCTGATCCCCGACTTGCGCATTATGCCTCTCCGGCCGACTGAGCACCCGCTTGCTCATTTTGTAGGTTGACATAGGCATACGGAGTTCATACCTAGTCTAAGCATACGAAGTTCATTCCCAGTCTAAGATCAGATAGGACTGAGCGTTGCGATAGTAGGATCGGCATCACGCAGGGGGGATCGAGCCGATCCCCAGCTTGCGCATTCTGCCTCTCCAACCGGCTGAGCGCCCGCACGCTCGTTTCGTGAGTTGGCTTAGGCATACGGAGTTCATTCCAGGTCTAAGATTTTGAGCCACGGTGCACATACTGGGCTTGAGCATGTGCTGGTGCCGCATTTTTTTCACCCGGGGCACCATCGACGGAGCATCGTCGAAGCATCACCGGAGAGCCTAACTGGCGGCATTGGGGGTTCCGACGATTGTGGGGGCCGGGGGGTGTGCGCACATGATGTGCGATGGGTGCTGGTACTTGGCCCTTATATTGGCCCCCTATCCCTCATCAAACCTCGAAAACTCACACCCCTTTAAAGAGCATTTGAGATTTTATAGGTTTGCTGCCAGTAGCCATTAAAGTGTCTGAAATGGGGACACTTTTTTCAAATGATCACAAAATCTTCTCCACTTCGAGTTTTTAGCTGAATTTTTTTATGCTTGCCAAAAAAAATACAAGGATCACCTCTACCAAATTTAGGGAGAAAACTCTTACTAAAAAAATTTTCAAAAATTCCCGAACCGTAAAAATTTTTGAAAATCGTGAAAAAGAGAAAACGGGTCGTCTTGCCACAAAACTTCACATGAAGGCTTAGGGGACCATTGTATGAATTTACAAGCAATAAAAATGGCATTGGATGGCAAAAATATGAAGATGTGCTTGAACCCACCTACCACCCGTTCGATCCCCGGCTTACGCATCCTGCCTCTCTAGTCGACTGAGCGTCCGCACGCTCGTTTCATGGGTTGACTTAGGCAAACGGAGTTCATCCCCAGTCTAAGCATATGGAGTTCATTCCTAGTCTAAGATCAGATCGGACCAAAGGTTGCGACAGCAGGATCAGCAGCACGTACGAAGGACCGAACCGATCCTCGGCTTACGCATTCTGCCTCTCATGTTGGCTGAGTGCCCGCACACCTGTTTCGTGGGTTGGCTTAGGCATAGGGAGTACATTCCATGTCTAAGCCCCAGCCATACCGAGGGTTGTGGCAATAGGACTGATAGCACGTAGAGGGGGATCGGGTCGATCCCCGACTTGTGCATTATGCCTCTCCAGCTGGCTCAATGCTCGAACGCTCGTTTTATGGGTTGACTTAGGCATACGAAGTTTATTCCCAATCTAAGATCGGATCAAATCGAGTGTTGCAATAGCAGGATCGACAGCACGTAGGAGGGACCGAGTCGATCCTCGGCTTGCGTATTCTGCCTCTCCTATCGATTGAGCACCTGTACGCTCATTTCGTGGGTTGGCTTAGGCATACGGAGATCATTCCATATCTAAGCCCCAGCCGAACCAAGGGTTATGACAGCAGGACCGACAACGGGATCGGTAGCACGCAGAAGGGGATCGAGCTGATCCCTGACTTACGCATTATGCCTCTCCGATCGACTGTGTGCCCGCATGCTCATTTCATCTGTTGACTTAGGCATACGGAGTTCATCCCCAGTCTAAGCATACGGAGTTCATCCCCAGTCTAAGATCAGATCGATCGAGGGTTATGTGAAGTAGGATCGGCAACACGTAGGGGGGATCGGGCCGATCCCTGCTTGTGCATGTTGCCTCTCCTACCGGCTGAGCGCCCACGTGCCCATTTCGTGGGTTGGCTTAGGCATAGGGAGTTCATTCCACGTCTACGCCCCAGCCGGATCGAGGGTTGTGGAAGCGGGATCGACAGCATGCAGAGGGGGATCAGGTTGATCCTCGGCTTGTGCATTATAACTCTCCGACCGGCTCTGTGCCCGAACGCTCGTTTCGTGGGTTGACTTAGGCATACGGAGTTCATTCCCAGTCTAAGATTAGACCGAACCGAGTGTTGCGACAGTAGTATCGATAACACATAGAGGGGACTGGGTCGGTCCCCGATTTATGCATTCTGCCTCTCCAGTCGACAGAGCGCCTGCACGCTCGTTCCGTGGGTTGGCTCAGGCATACAGAGTTCATTCCATGTCTAAGCATATGGAGTTCATTCCCAGTCTAAGATTGAACAAACTGAGGGTTACGATAGAAGGACCAGCAGCAGGATCGGCAGCACGTAGGGAGGAGAGGGCCAATCCCCAGTTTGCGCATTCTACCTCTCCGATCGGCTGAGTGCCCGCATGCTCATTTCGTGGGTTGACTTAGGCATACGGAGTTCATCCCCAGTCTAAGCATATGGAGTTCATTCCCAGTCTAAGATCGAACCAGACCAAGGGTTGCGGTAACAGGATCGATAGCACGCAGGGTGGATCGAGTCGATCCTCGGCTTGCGCATTCTGCCTCTCCAGCTGGCTGAACGACCGCACACCTGTTTCATGGGTTGGCTTAGGCATAGGGAGTTCATTCCATGTCTAAGCCCCAGACGGACCGAGGGTTATGGCAGCGGGACCGGTAGCACGCAGAGGGGGATCGAGCTGATCCCTGACTTGCGCATTATGCCTCTCCGGTCAGCTCAACGCCCACACGCTCATTTCATGGGTTGACTTAGGCATACGGAATTCATTCTCAGTCTAAGCATAAGGAGTTCATTCCCAGTCTAAGATCGCACCGGACCGAAGGTTGCGGCAGCAGGATCGGCAGCACGCAGGGGGGACCAGGCCGATCCCCGACTTACGCATTCTGCCTCTGCAGTAGGTTAAGCGCCCGCACACCCATTTCATGGGTTGACTTAGGCATTGGTAGTTCATTCCATGTCTAAGCCCCAGCCAGACCGAGGGTTGTGGCAGCAAGACCTGCAGCACGCAGAGGGGGACCGGGCCAATCCTCGGCTTGCGCATTATGCCTCTCCGGTCGGTTCAGCACCCGTACGCTCGTTTCGTGGGTTGACTTAGGCATACGAAGTTCATTCCCAGTCTAAGATTAGACTGGACTGAGGGTTACGGCAGTAGGATCGACAGCACGGAGGGGGGGATTGGACCAGTCCCCAGCTTGCGATTTCTGCCTCTCCGGCTGGCGAATCACCCGCACGCGTGTTTTGTGGGTTGGCTTAGGCATACGGAGTTCATTCTATGTCTAAGCATACGGAGTTCATTCCTAGTCTAAGATCAGACCGGACTGAAGGTTACGGTAGCAGGACCAGCAACAAGATCAACAGCACACAGAGGGGGACCGAGCCAATCCCCAGCTTACGCATTCTGCCTCTCTGACCAGCTGAGCGCTCGCACGCTCGTTTCGTGGGTTGGCTTAGGCATACGGAGTTCATTCCATGTCTAAGCCCCAGTCGGGCCGAGGGTTGTGATAGCAGGACCGATAGCAGGATTGGTAGCACACAGAAGGGGATCGGGTTGATCCTCGGCTTCTGCATTATGCCTCTCTGGCTAGCCTCTCTGACCGGCTGAACGCCCGCATGCTCGTTTCGTGGGTTGACTTAGCATATGGAGTTCATCCCCAGTCTAAGCATACGGAGTTCATTCCTAGTCTAAGATCGGACCGGATCGAAGGTTGCGACAGCAGGATCGGCAGCACGTAGGGGCGACCAAGCTGATCCCCGACTTGCGCATTCTGCCTCTTCGGTCGGTTGACTGCCCACACGCTCATTTTATGGGTTGGCTTAGGCATAGGGAGTTCATTCCATGTCTAAGCCCCAGTCAGATCGAGGGTTGTGACAGCGGGACTGACAGCACGTAGAGGGGGACTGGGCCGATCCTCGGCTTGCGCATTATGCCTCTCCGGTTGGCTCAGTGCCCGAACGCTCGTTTGGTGGGTTGACTTAGGCATACGGAGTTCATTCCCAGTCTAAGATCAAACCGGACTGAGGGTTGCGACAGCAGGATCGATAGCACGTAGGGGGGATCGGGCCAGTCCCCGGCTTGCACATTCTGCCTCTCCGATCGGCTGAGCGCCCACACGCTCGTTTCATGGGTCGACTTAGGCATACGGAGTTCATTCCATGTCTAAGCATACAGAGTTCATTCCCAGTCTAAAATTGGATCGGACCGAGAGTTGTGGCAGCAAGATCGGCAGCACGCAAGGGGGGACCAAGCCAATCCCTGGCTTGCACATTCTGCCTCTCCTGTCGACCTCTCTGGTCGACTGAGCGCCCGTACGCTCATTTCTTGGGTTGACTTAGGCATATGGAGTTCATCCTCAGTCTAAACATACGAAGTTCATTCCCAGTCTAAGATCTAACTGGATGAGGGTTGCGATAGCAGGATCGGCAGCACGCAAGGGGGACCGAGTCGATCCCTAGCTTGCGCATTCTGCCTCTTCGACCGGCTGAGTGCCCGCATGCCCGTTTCGTGGGTTGGCTTAGGCATAGGGAGTTCATTGCATGTCTAAGGCCCAGCCAGACTGAGGGTTGTGGTAGCAAGACTGACAGAACCTAGAGGGGGATCGGGTCGATTCCCGGCTTGCACATTCTGCCTCTCTGGCTGGCTGAGCACCCGCGCGCTCGTTTCGTGGGTTGCCTTAGGCATACGAAGTTCATTCCATGTCTAAGCATACGGAGTTCATTCCAAGTCTAAGAGTTTGAGCCACAATGCACATGTTGGGCTCAAGCATGTGCTGGTGCTGCATTTTTTTCGCCCAGGGCACCATCGCCATAGCATCACCGGAGCATCACCGGAGAGCCTAACCGGTGGCATTGGGGGTTCCGACGACTGGGGGGCGGGGGGTGTGCGCACATGATGTGCGATGGGTGCTGGTACTTGGCCCTTATATTGGCCCCCTATCCTTCATCAAACCTCGAGAACTCACACCCCCTTAAAGAGCATTTGAGATTTTATAGGTTTGCTGCCAGTAGCCATTAAAGTGTCTGAAATGGGGACACTTTTTTCAAATGGTCACAAAATCTTCTACACTTCGAGTTTTTGTCTAAATTTTTTTGTGCATGCCAAAAAAAATACAAGGATCACCTCTACCAAATTTGGGGATAAAAATCTTTCTAAAAATCCGGCTGGCTGAGTGCCCGCACGCTCGTTTCATGGGTTGACTTAGGCATACAGAGTTCATTTCCAGTCTAAGCATACGGAGTTCAGTCCCAATCTACGATCGAATCGGACCGAGGGTTGCGACAGCATGATCGACAGCATGCAGGGGGATCGGGTCGATTCCCGGCTTGCGCATTCTACATCTCTGGCCGGCTGAATGCCCGCACGCCCGTTTCGTGGGTTGGCTTAGGCATAGGGAGTTCATTCAATGTCTAAGCCCCAGTCGGACCGAGGGTTGTGGCAGCGGGACTGGCAGCACTCAGAGGGGGACCGGGTCGATCCTCGACTTGCGCATTATGCCTCTCTGGCCGGTACAGTGCCTGAACTCTCGTTTCGTGGGTTGACTTAGGCAAACAGAGTTCATTCCTAGTCTAAGATCAGACCAAACCGAGGGTTACGGTTGCAGGATTGACAGCACACACAGGGGATCGGGTCGATCCCCGACTTGCGCATTCTGCCTCTCCGACCGACTGAGCGCCCACATGCTCATTTTGTGGGTTGGCTTCGGCCTATGGAGGTTATTCCATGTCTAAGCATATGGAGTTCATTCCCAGTCTAAAATTTTGAGCCACAGTGCACATGTTGGGCTCGGGCATGGTCTAGTGCCCGTTTTTTTAAGCCGGGCACCATCGTCGGAGAATGGCGGAAGCCAATCCGTTAGCCATTTAGCGGTCCGCGGGTGATTGGGGGCGGCGGGTGTGTGCACAGTGCTGTTCGAAGATGCTGGTAGTTAGCCCTAGTATGTGGCCCCCTATACACATCATCAAACCTCGGAGAACTCACACCCCGTTAAAGAGTATTTGAGATTTTATAGGTTTGCTGCCAGTAGCCATTTAAAATGTTTGAAATGGGGACACTTTTTTTCAAACCGTCACAAAATCTTCTCCACTTTGAGTTTTTATCTGAATTTTTTTGTGCATGCCAACAAAAATACAAAGATCACCTCTACCAAATTTGGGGACAAAACTCTTTCTAAAAAAATTTTGAAAAATCTCAAACCGTAAAAAGTTTCAACAATCGTTACAAATAGAAAATGGGTCGTCTTGCCACGAAACTTCAGATGAAGGATTAGGGGACCATTGTATGAATTTACAAGCCATAAAAATGGCATTGGCATGACAAAAATATGAAGATGTGCTTGAACCCACCTACCACCCATTCGACGGCTTATGCATCCTAGCTCTCTGGTCGGCTGAGCACTCGCACGCTTGTTTCGCGGGTTGGCTTAGGCATAGGGAGTTCATTTCATGTCTAAACCCTAGCTGAATTGAGGGTTGTCGCACGGGACCGGCAGCACACAGAGGGGGATCGGGCTGATCCTCGGCTTGCGCATTATGCCTCTCCAGTTGGCTCAGCGCCTGCATACTCGTTTCGTGGGTTGACTTAGGCATACGGAGTTCATTCCCAGTCTAAGATTAGATCGAACAGAGGGTTGTGGCAGCAGGATTGATAGCACGCAGGGGGCACCTGTGCCAATCCCCAGCCTTGCACATTCTGCCTTCTGATCGGCCTAAGCGCTCACACGCTCGCTTTCATGGGTGGCTTAGGCATACAGAGTTGCATTCCATATGTCTAAGCTACAGAGTCATTCCCAGTTCTAAGATCAGACTGGATCGAGGGTGCTGCTGTGGACCGCTAGTAGGTATCGGCAGCACGCAGGAGGGGACCGGTGTCGATTCCCCGCTACGCATTTGCCTCTCCGTCGACTGGTGGCTCGCACGCTCGTATGTGGTGCTTGGGATACTGAGGTTCATTCCATGTCTAGGCCCCAATCGGACTGAGGATTATGGCAACAGGGCTAACAGTGGGATCGACAGCATGCAAAGAGGGACCGGACTAATCCTCAACTTGTGAATTATGCCTCTCCGGCTGACTGAGTGCCCGTACGCTCATTTCATGGGTTGACTTAGGCATACGGAGTTCATCCCTAGTCTAACCATATGAAGTTCATTCCCAGTCTAAGATCAGATCGAATCGAGGGTTGCGGCAGCAGGATCGGCAGCACGCAAGGGGGATCGGCCCGATCATTGGCTTACACATTTTGCCTCTCCGACCGGCTGAGCATCCGCACGACCGTTTCATGGGATGGCTTAGGCATAGGGAGTTCATTCCATGTCTAAGCCCCAGCCAGTTCGAGGGTTGTGGCAGCAGGGCCGACAGCAAGTAGAGGGGGATCAGGCTGATCCCCGGCTTGTGCATTATGCCTCTCCGGTCGGCTCAGCGCCCGCACGCTCGTTTCGTGGGTTGACTTAGGCATACGGAGTTCATTCCCAGTCTAAGATTGGATCAGATCGAGGGTTCTGGCAATAGGATCGACAACACACAGGGGGGATCGAGCTGAGCCTCGGCTTGCGCATTCTGCCTCTCCGGCCGGCTGAGCGCCCACACGCTCGTTTCATGGGTTGTCTTAGGCATACGGAGTTCATTCCTTGTCTAAGCATACGGAGTTCATTCCCAGTCTATGATTTTGACCCAAGGTGCACATGCTGGGCTCAGGCATGTGCTAGTGCCACATTTTTTTCGCCTGGGGCACCAGCGTCGAAGCATCGCCGGAGAGCCTAACCGGCGGCATTGAGGGTTCCGACGATTGGGGGGCCGGGGGTGTGCGCACATGATGTACGATGGGTGCTGGTACTTGGCCCTTATATTGGCTGTCTATCCCTCATCAAACCTCAAGAACTCACAAACCCTTAAAAAGCATTTGAGATTTTATAGGTTTGCCGCCAGTAGCCATTAAAGTGTTTGAAATAGGGAGACTTTTTTCAAACGGTCACAAAATCTTCTCCACTTCGAGTTTTTAGCTGAATTTTTTTGTGCATGCCAAAAAAAATAAAAGGATCACCTCTACCTAATTTGGGGATAAAACTCTTTCTAAAAAAATTTTAAAAAATCCTAAACCTTAAAAAGTTTCAAAAATCATGAAAAATAGAAAACGTGTCGTCTTGCCACGAAACTTCACATGAAGGCTTAGGGGACCATTGTATGAATTTACAAGCCATAAAAATGGCATTGCCATGGCAAAAATATGAAGATGTGCTTGAACCCACCTACCACCCGTTCGATCCCCGGCTTACGCATCTTGCCTATCTGGTCGGTTGAGTGCCCGCACGCTCGTTTTGTGGGTTGACTTAGGCATACAGAGTTCATTCCTTGTCTAAGCATACGAAGTTCATTCCCAGTCTAAGATCGAACCAGACCGAGGGTTGCGGCAGCAGGATCAGCAGCACGTAGGGGGACCGGGCCAATCCCCGACATGCACATTCTGCCTCTCTGGCGGACTGAGTGCCCGAATGCCCGTTTTGTGGGTTGGCTTAGGCGTAGGGAGTTCATTCCGTCTCTAAGCCCCAGCCGGATCGAGGGTTGTGGCAGCGGGACCGGCAGTATGCAGAGGGGGACTGGGTCGATTCCTGGCTTGCGCATTATGCCTTTTCGGCTGGTTCAGCGCCCGCACACTCATTTCATGGGTTGACTTACGCATACGAAGTTCATTCCCAGTCTAAGATTGAACCACACCGAGGGTTGTGGTAGTAGGATCGACAGGATGCAAGGGGGATCGAGCCAATCATCGGCTTAGGCATTCTGCCTCTCCGGTCGGTTGAGCACCCACACGCTCGTTTCATGGGTTGGCTTAGGCATACAGAGTTCATTCCATGTCTAAGCATATGGAGTTCATTCCCAATCTAAGATCGGTCCGGATCGAGGGTTGCGACAGCAGGACAGGCAGCAAGATCGGCAGCATGCAAGGGGGACCGGGCCGATCCCCGGCTTGTGCATTCTACCTCAACGGCCGGCTGAGCGCCCACGCGCTCGTTTCGTGGGTTGGCTTAGGCAAAGGGAGTTCATTCCATGTCTAAGCCCCAGCCAGATCGAGGGTTGTGGCAGCGGGATCGGTAGCACGCAGTGGGGGACCGGGTTGATCCCCGACTTTCGCATTATGCCTCTCCAGTCGACTGAACGTCCACACGTTCGTTCCATTGGTTGACTTAGGCATACGGAGTTCATCCCCTGTCTAAGCATACAGAGTTCATTCCTAGTCTAAGATCGGACCAGACTAAGGGTTGCGGCAGTAGGATTGGCAGCACGCAGGGGGGATCAGGCCGATACCCGGCATGTGCATTCTGCCTCTTCGGTCGGCTGAGTGCCCGCAAGCCCGTTTCGTGGGTTGGCTTAGGCATAGGTAGTTCATTCCATGTCTAAGCCACAGCCGGATCGAGGGTTGTGGTAGTGGGACCGACAGCACGTAGTGGGAGACTGGGCTAATCCCCAGCTTACGCATTATGCCTCTCTGGCCGGCTGAGCGCTCACACACTCATTTCGTGGGTTGACTTAGGCATACGGAGTTCATCCCCAGTCTAAGCATACGGAGTTCATTCCCAGTCTAAGATTGGATTGGATCAAGGGTTATGGCAACAAGATCAACATCACGCTGGGGGGGATCGAGCCGATCCCCGGCTTGTGCATTCTGCCTCTCCGGCCGACTGAACGCCTGCATGCCCGTTTCGTGGGTTGGCTTAGGCATAGGGAGTTCATTTCATGTCTAAGCCCCAACCGAACCGAGGGTTATGGCAGCGGGACTGGCAGCACGCAGAGGGGGATCGGACCGATCCTCGACTTATGCATTATGCCTCTTCGGTCGGCTCAACGCCCGCACACTCATTTCGTGGGTTAACTTATGCATACGGAGTTCATTCCCAGTCTAAGATCAGACCGGACCAGGGTTACGGTAGCAGGATCGACAGCACGCAGAGGGGGACCGGGCTAATCTTCGACTTGCGCATTCTGCCTCTCCGACCGGCTAAGCGCCCGTACGCTCGTTTCATGGGTTGGCTTAGGCATATGGAGTTCATTCCATGTCTAAGTATACGAAGTTCATTCCCAGTCTAAGATTTTGAGCCACGGTGCACATGCTGGGCTCGGGCATGTGCTGGTGCCGTATTTTTTTTGCTCGGGGCACCATCGTCGGAGCATCACCGGAGAGACTAACCGACAGCTTTGGGGGTTTTGACGATTGGGGGGGCCGTGGGGGTGTGCGCACATGATGTGCGTTGGGTGCTGGTACTTGTGTCTCGGGCTCCAACCTTCAACTTAGAAACCATGCGGCCTTAGGCTTGGAATCTCCTCCTTTATGCCTAAGTCAGCCTAAAACACAAGCGTACTGGCACTAGAACAACGGGAAGGGCTGATTTTGCAAGTTAAAGAGAAACAGGATAAGAAGGCAAAATTCTGGAAATGCTCTTGTATTCACTGAAACGGAAGTGTTTGATGGTGTACAAATGAGAGAGGAGCAGCCCTCTATTTATAGTTGAGGCTCCAGCTTACACTTAATGGTAATATCCCTACAATAAAGGCTAAAACCATGGGATTATATAGATTACAATCAATCAGGATGCTAACTTCTGATTTTCAGGGTCAACCAAATCTGCCAGGATGCTACTACTGATCCTGCTTGCTTCTAGAAGCTTCCCTTGCATGTCCAGCACCTTGGGCCCTTCTGGATGTGGTACGGGCAGCTTGTATGCCAGGCCTTGGTCTCACGGGCTGGCCTGTAAGTTGGGCGAGCGTTCTGAACTCGTTTGCTAGGCTTTACGTGCAGATACCTGCCAGCACACTTGGTCTGCGAGCCTCAACCTTTGGCTCACTTGCCGGTGCACCTAATGTGCCAGGCACACCTGCCCAGGGTGTGATATTCTCCCCCACCAGATTGCGCAATGCCCTCATTGCGTCTTTACATGGTACTGCCTGATCTGGTCCTGAACTGCCATAAGTCATCTGCTGGTTCCCAGCTCACCTCACTATTTGGAAGTCCCTTCCAACGCACCAAGTACTCTTGTCTTGGTTGATATTTCTTCCGTCTCACCTTTCGATCAGCTATGATGCTGCGGACCTCCTTTTTATATGAGGCCCTTGCTCCCAATGGTGCACACTTTGACTCTGCCCGTCCTGGATCTCCCTCATTCTCATGAAATGGCTTGAGCATGCTCACATGGAACATCGGGTGTACCCTTGGCTTAGGTGGCATATCCAGCTTGTAGGCAACCTTGCCTACCCTCTTGACTACTTGGAAAGGTCCCTCATACCTTCGGACTAGGCCTTTGTGTAGCCCCCTATGGCGCACAATGGGATGCAGCTTCACCAACACCAAGTCTTCAACCTGGAACTGCACGTCTCGCCTATTCTGGTCTGCCCACTTCTTCGACCTCTTGGTCGCCTTGTGTAGACAAACTCTGGCCAAGTCAGTTTGCTCCTGCCATGCCTTGGCAAACTTGTATGCTACTGGATTCGGCCCTGTATAACCTATAGCAATCGAATCGGGTGTTAGTGGTTGTTGCCCTTTCACAACCTCAAATGGGCTCTGGTTCGTTGCCTCGCTCCTTTACAAGTTGTAGGAAAACTATGCAATATCTAGTAGCTTTGGCCAGTCCCTTTGCGTGGCACTCACATAGTGCCTGAGGTAAACCTCCAATAGTCTATTCACTCATTCTATCTGCCCATCCGTCTGTAAATGCATGCTGGTGGAAAAGTTTAAGTCTGACCCCAATAGCTTGAACAACTCAGTCCAGAACCTGCCTCTGAAATGCCCGTCCCGATCACTAACAATGGTCCTCGGCACTCCCCAATACTTAACCATGTTCTTCAGGAACAATTGAGCTGCCTCCTCGGCTGGGCACTCCTTGGTTGCTGGAATGAAGATTTCATACTTGGAAAACCTGTCCACCACTACCATGATGCTTCCAAACCCTTCTACTTTAGGTAGACCGACTATAAAGTCCAGAGAAACACTCTTCCATGGTCGTTCTGGCACTGGCAATGGCTCTAAGAGACCGCCTGGTTTCTTAAGCTCCACCTTGTCCTGTTGGCACACAAGACAAGTCTTCACATAGGCCTCCCCATAGTCCTTCATGTGTGGCCAGTAGTATCGATCCTCGATCAGCGCTAAGGTACGGCTCACTCCGGGGTGTCCAGCCCACCTTGAATCATGGCATTCTTGCAAAACTTCCTTGCGAAGCTTCCCGTGCTATGGCACAAATAGTCTACTGCCCCTGGTGTACAACAAGCCATCCTGTAACCAAAACCGCCTAGTCTTACCTTGCTGGGCATACTCCATCAAAGCCTTGGCTGTAGGATCATGCGTAAGCCCTTTCTTGATGTGTGGCACCAGTGACCCCTCTGGTTGGCTAATGGCAGCAAGGTTAGCCTTCTTGCTCAGGGCGTCTGCCACTAGGTTCACCCGCCTCGGCTTGTACTCCATCTAGAAATCAAATTTCGCAAGAAAATCTTACCATCTCGCCTGCTTGGGGGACAGCTTCTTTTACGTCTAGAAGTAGCTGGTCGCCATATTGTCCATCCTAACCATGAACCTCGACCCCAATAGGTAATGGTGCCAAGTGTGCAAGCAGTGCACCACTGCGGTCATCTCTTTCTCTTGGATCGTGTACTTACGTTTAGTCTCGTTCAGCTTTCTACTCTCGAACGCGACTGGACATCCCTCCTGCATCAACATGCCCCATATGGCAAAGTGTGATGCATCCGTATGCACCTCATACGGCATGGTCGGGTAAGGCCAACACTAGCTCCTCGATCACAACCCGCTTCAACCTGTCAAAGGCTTTCTGGCACCCTACGCTCCACTCCCATGCTTTCCTTTTCTTTAGCAAGTCAGTCAATGGCGTGGCTATTGCTGAGTGACCTTTGATGAAGTGCCTATAGTAGTTGACCGGCCCAAGGAACGATTTCAACTCAGTGACCTTAGCTGGCAGTTGCCACTCTAGGATGGCATGTATCTTGCCTTCATCCATGCGTATCCTGCCACCTCCCACTATGTGGCCAAGGAACGGGATCTCCTGCTGGGTGAATGAGCACTTCTCCCTCTTGACAAACAACTTGTTCACCCACAACACCTCGAACACCTATCTCAAGTGGTCTACATGCTCTCCTAAAGTCTGGCTGTAGATCACAATGTCATCCAAATAAACCACAACAAACCGATTAAGGAATGACTGAAGGACCTTGTTCATAAGGGTGCAGAATGTTGCTGGGGCATTCGTGAGTCTGAAAGGCATCACCAAGAACTCATACGAACCATACTGAGTGACATATGCTGTCTTTGGCTCATCTCCCTCCGTGATCCTAACTTGATAGTAGCCTGACCTGAAATCCAGCTTGGTGAACCACCTTGCGCTCCCAAGTTGATCGAACAAGTCCGCAATGAGTGGGATGGGGTACTTGTTCTTGATGGTCAGCTTGTTTAAAGCCCGATAGTCTATGCACAGTCGCAACGACCCATCATGCTTGCGTTGAAATAGAATCGGTGCACCATAAGGTGCCTTCGATCGCCTGATGAAGCCAGCATCAACAAACTCTTTGAGCAACTTCCTCAACTCCTCCAACTCTGGTGGAGACATTCGGTAAGGGGCTCTAGCTGGTGGCTTGGCCTCAGACACCAGCTCGATCTTGTGGTCCACCTCCCTCTTAGGTGGTAGCTTTGCGGGCATCACATCACTAAAGGTCTTCAGCACCTTTAGCACCTCCAAGGGTGACTCGATCTCCTTCTCCCTTGGCTCATCATATTTTAGGGCTGCCAAGAAGGTGTCTTCTTGTCTGCTTACCACCTTAGCAAATTGGATGGCTGACACCACCCGCGACCCAACTCCAGACCCTCTCCTCAATGGCACTAGGCATTGGCACCGTGCATCCAAGATGCAAACACAATCGACAAAAGGCACAAGGAGGGCGTTAATCTGAACAAGGAAATCCAATCCAATCACAAACTCATAGTCATCAAGGGGTATTATCTCAATGGTCTCCTTGCCTTTCTAGCCTCCAAGCTGCAACTCCACTCCCCGCGCTACTCCAATGGCGGGAACTTCATTGGAGTTCATCGTTTTGATGGTACCAATCCCTTTCTGCACCTTTAGTCTGAGCTTTTGGGCTCTATCACCTGAAATAAAAAGATGTGAGGCACTTGTGTCCACCAATGCACTCACCTTCTGACCCGCAATCATCAGATCCGTAAACATCAAGCCCTTTGGCTTATGGCTCCCCTTACTCTGGACAGCATTGAGCACCAACGACCCAAGCTTTGCTACCCTTAACTCTGGCTCCTCGTCAGACTCCTTGTCTACAGCAGCCAGTTTGCCCTTCTGCAAGTAATTATGTGCTATGTGGCTCCCTCCACATAAGTAGCATGCTAGTGGCTCTCGGTCCCCCTTTGCTTTCCACTTGCCTGCTGGTGGCTTCCTGTCGCCATCTTTGGTTGAACGGTCTCGATCTCCATCCTTGGACTCTCGATCATGATCCTTCCCCTTGGATTGCTTCTTTCGATCCCTATCGTCCTTGCCCTTACCCTTGGGCTTGGTAAACTCAAACTTGTTCAGAGGCTTGAACTCTATCAACGCCTCGGCAGTAGTCATGACTTTAGCCAAGTCATGAACTCCTCTCCTTTGTAGCTCATGCTTCACCCACGACTTCAGCCCATCCATGAAAGCAAATAAGGCATCCTTCTCGCCTAGATCTGAGATCTGTAGCATCAGTTCAGAGAATTTTTGGACATACTCCCTTGTGTCCCCTTGTTCGCTCAGCCTGCACAACTTTGCCTGCGCCTCATCATCGGTATACTCTGGGTAAAATTATTCTCTAAACTCTTTTTGGAACTCTGCCCAGGTTCCAATCTTGGCGCTTCCACGCCTGACATCATCACACCTGTGCCTCTACCATAATAAGGCTACATCAGTGAGATACATAGTAGCGGTGCTTACCTTTATCGCCTCGTCTTGCATGCCCATGGCCTGGAAGTACTGCTCTATAACCCAAAGGTAGTTATTTACTTCCTTGGCTGCCCTAGTCCCCTTAAACTCCTTAGGCTTGGGGACATCCAATCTGGACTTGGACACTCCAGCAAACATGCCATTCCCAATGGCAGTCTTGCAAGCAACGAGCTCACTGGTAAGCTCCTCCATCCGCTCAGACATGGCCTCCATGCCATCGTGCAAGGTCAGCATTTTAGCCTCCAAGGTCTGATTCTTTTGGGTGAACGCGTCCAAGCTTTTGTTGAGAGCAGCTTGCAGCTCACTTTGGATCTCCTCCCTTATGGAGTCTAGCGATGCAATGTGAGTCTCTACCCCTTCAAGCTTCTCCCCCATGTCGCCCATGGTCACCTCCACCTTGGCTAGCCTACCGTCCATGGTAGACCAGATATCTCTAGAATTGGCTTTCCTCCCTCTTCCACACCCATGCTCCTGGGCCTCTAGTTGTTGGTTAGCACGTCACTTTGGGATGCCATCTCCTTTAACCTGCACAACACAAACATGTAGAATCGAACTTGCTTTGATACCAACTGTCACGGGCTCTAACCTTAGACTCAGAAACCATGTGGCCTTAGGCTTGAAATCTCCTCCTTTATGCCTAAGTCAGCCTAAAACACAAGTGTACGGGCACTAGAATAATAGGAAGGGCTGATTACCCAAGTTAAAGAGAAACAGGATAAGAAGGTAGAATTCTTGAAATGCTCTTGTATTCACTGAAACAGAAGTGTTTGATGGTATACAAATGAGGGAGGAGCAGCCCTCTATTTATAGTTGAGGCTTCAACTTACACTTAATGGCAATATCCCTAGAATAAAGGCTAAAATCATGGGATTATACAGATTACAAACAATCAGGATGCTAACTCCTGATTTTTAGGGTCAACCAAATCTGCCAGGGTGCTGCTGCTGATCTTGCCTGCTTTCAGAAGCTTCCCTTGTGTGTCCAGCACCTTGGGCCCTTCTAGATATGGTGCGGGCAGCTTGTATGCCAGGGCTTGGTCTCACGGGCTGGCCGGCAAGTTGGGCGGACGTTCTAAACTCGTTTGCTAGGCTTTGCGTGTAGATACCTGCCAGTACGCCTGGTCTGCGAGCCTCAACCTCTGGCTCGCTTGTTGGTGCACCTGATGTGCCTGGCGTGCCCCTCCCAAGGCATGACACTTGGCCCTTATATTGGCCCCCTATCCCTCATCAAACCTTGAGAACTCACACCCCCTTAAAGAGCATTTGAGATTTTATAGGTTTGCTACCAGTAGCCATTAAAGTGTCTGAAATGGGGACACTTCTTTCAAACGGTCACAAAATCTTCTCCACTTCGATTTTTTAGCTGAATTTTTTTGTGCATGCCAACAAAAATACAAGGATCATCTCTACAAAATTTGGGGACAAAAATCTTTCTAAAACAATTTTAAAAAATCTCAAATCGTAAAATGTTTTGAAAATCGTGAAAAATAGAAAACGAGTCGTCTTGCCATGAAACTTCACATGAAGGCTTAGGGGACCATTGTATGAATTTACAAGCCATAAAAATGGCATTGGCATGGCAGAAATATGAAGATGTGCTTGAACCCACCTACCACCCGTTCGATCCTCGGCTTGTGCATTCTGCCTCTCTGGTCGGCTGAGCGCCCGCACGCTCGTTTCGTGGGTTGACTTAGGCATACGGAGTTCATCCCCAGTCTAAGCATACGGAGTTCATTCCCAGTCTAAGATCGGACTGGATCGAGGGTTACGGTAGCAGGATCGGCAACACGCAGGGGTGACCAAGCCAATCCCTGGCTTGCGCATTCTACCTCTCCGATCGACTGAGTGCCCGCATGCCTGTTTCGTGGGTTGGCTTAGGCATAGGGAGTTTATTTCATGTCTAAGCCCCAATTGGACCGAGGGTTGTGGCAGCGGGACCGGCAGCACGTAGAGGGGGACCAGGCCGATCCCCGGCTTGTGCATTATGCCTCTCCGACCGGCTCAGCGCCTGCACGTAAGTTTCATGGGTTGACTTAGGCATACAGAGTTCATTCCCAATCTAAGATCAGATCGGACCGAAGGTTACGGCAGCAGGATTGATAGCACGTTGAGTGCTTGCACGCTCGTTTCGTGGGTTGGCTTAGGCATACGGAGTTCATTCCTTGTCTAAGCATACAGAGTTCATTCCCAGTCTAAGTGTTTGAGCCACGGTGCACATGCTGGGCTCGGGCATGTGTTGGTGCCACATTTTTTTCGCTTGGGGCACCATCGTCGGAGCATCGCCGGAGAGCCTAACCCTCATCATGATGTGCGATGGCTGCTAGTATGTGGCCCTTATATTGGCCCCCTATCCTTCGTCAAACCTCGAGAACTCATGCCCCCTTAAAGAGCATTTCAGATTTTATATGTTTGTTGCCTGTAGCCATTAAAGTGTCCGAAATGGGGACACTTTTTTCAAACGATCACAAAATCTTCTCCACTTCGAGTTTTTAGCTAAATTGTTTTGTGCATGCAACAAAAATACAAGGATCACCTCTACCAAATTTGGGGACAGAACTCTTTCTAAAAAAATTTTAAAAAATCTTGAACCGTAAAAAGTTTTGAAAATCGTGAAAAATAGAAAACAGGTCGTCTTGCCACGAAACTTCACATGAAGGCTTAAGGGACCAATGTATGAATTTACAAGCCATAAAAATGGCATTGGCATGGCAAAAATATGAAGATGTGCTTGAACCCACCTACCACCCGTTCGATCCCCGGCTTGCGCATCCTGCCTCTCTGGTCGTTTGAGCACCTGCACGCTCGTTTTGTGGGTTGACTTAGGCATACGGAGTTCATCCTCAGTCTAAGCATACGGAGTTCATTCCCAATGTAAGATCGGACCAGACTGAGGGTTGCAGCAGTAGGATCGATAGCACATAGGGGAGACCGGGCCGATCCCTGGTTTACGCATTCTGCCTCTCCGATCGGCTGAGCGCCCGTACGTCCATTTCATGGGTTGCCTAGGCATAGGGAGTTCATTCCATGTCTAAGCCCTGGCCGGAGCGAGGGTAGGGGCAGCGGGGCCGACAGCACGCAGAGGGGGATCGGACCGATCCCTGGCTTGCACATTATGCCTCTCTGGTCGGCTCAGCGCCCGTACGCTCGTTTCGTGGGTTGACTTAGGCATACGGAGTTCATTCCCAATCTAAGATTGGATCGGACCGAGGGCTGCGCAGTAGGATCCACAGCACGCAGGGGGGGACCAGGCCGATCCCCGACTTACGCATTCTTCCTCTCTGACCGGTTGAGCACCCACACGCTCGTTTCGTGGGTTGGCTTAGGCATACGGAGTTTATTCCATGTCTAAGCATACGAAGTTCATTCCCAGTCTAAGATCGGATCGGATCAAGGGTTGCGACAGCAGGACCAGTAGCAGGATCAATAGCACGCAGGAGGGATCGAGCTGATCCTCGGCTTATGCATTCTGCCTCTCTAGTCGGCTGAGCACCCGTACGCCCGTTTCGTGGGTTGGCTTAGGCATAGGGAGTTCATTCCATGTCTAAGCCCTAGCCAAACCGAGGATTGTGGCAGTGGGATCGGCAGCATGTAGAGGGAGATTGGGCCAATCCTTCGCTTGCGCATTATGCCTCCTCGGCCGGCTCAGCACCCGTACACTCGTTTCGTAGGTTGACTTATACATACGAAGTTCATTCTCAGTCTAAGATCAGACCGGACCGAGGGTTGCATTAGCAGGATCAATAGCACGTAGTGGGGATTGGGCCGATCCCTAGCTTGCGCATTCTGCCTCTTCGGCTAGCTGAGTGCCCATACGCTCGTTTCATGGGTTGGCTTAGGCATATAGAGTTCATTCCATGTCTAAGAATACGGAGTTCATTCCCAGTCTACGATTTTGAGCCACGGTGCACATGCTGGGCACCATCGTTGGAGCATTGTCGGAGCATCGTTAGAGAGCCTAACCGACGGCATTGGGGGTTCCGACGATTAGGGGGACTGGGGGGTGTGCGCACATGATGTGCGATTGGTGCTGGTACTTGGCCCTTATATTGGCCACCTATCCCTCATCAAACCTCGAGAACTCACACCCCCTTAAAGAGCATTTGAGATTTTATAGGTTTGCTACCAGTAGCCATTAAAGTGTCTGAAATGGGGACACTTCTTTCAAACGGTCACAAAATCTTCTCCACTTCGATTTTTTAGCTGAATTTTTTTGTGCATGCCAACAAAAATACAAGGATCATCTCTACCAAATTTGGGGACAAAAATCTTTCTAAAACAATTTTAAAAAATCTCAAATCGTAAAATGTTTTGAAAATCGTGAAAAATAGAAAACGAGTCGTCTTGCCATGAAACTTCACATGAAGGCTTAGGGGACCATTGTATGAATTTACAAGCCATAAAAATGGCATTGGCATGGCAGAAATATGAAGATGTGCTTGAACCCACCTACCACCCGTTCGATCCTCGGCTTGTGCATTCTGCCTCTCTGGTCGGCTGAGCGCCCGCACGCTCGTTTCGTGGGTTGACTTAGGCATACGGAGTTCATCCCCAGTCTAAGCATACGGAGTTCATTCCCAGTCTAAGATCGGACTGGATCGAGGGTTACGGTAGCAGGATCGGCAACACGCAGGGGTGACCAAGCCAATCCCTAGCTTGCGCATTCTACCTCTCCGATCGACTGAGTGCCCGCATGCCTGTTTCGTGGGTTGGCTTAGGCATAGGGAGTTTATTTCATGTCTAAGCCCCAATTGGACCGAGGGTTGTGGCAGCGGGACCGGCAGCACGTAGAGGGGGACCAGGCCGATCCCCGGCTTGTGCATTATGCCTCTCCGACCGGCTCAGCGCCTGCACGTAAGTTTCATGGGTTGACTTAGGCATACAGAGTTCATTCCCAATCTA
The DNA here is from genome assembly GCF_002303985.1 of Durio zibethinus. The sequence goes on from NW_019167826.1 coordinate 16,835,925, forward strand.
AGATCAGATCGGACCGAAGGTTACGGCAGCAGGATTGATAGCACGTTGAGTGCTTGCACGCTCGTTTCGTGGGTTGGCTTAGGCATACGGAGTTCATTCCTTGTCTAAGCATACAGAGTTCATTCCCAGTCTAAGTGTTTGAGCCACGGTGCACATGCTGGGCTCGGGCATGTGTTGGTGCCACATTTTTTTCGCTTGGGGCACCATCGTCGGAGCATCGCCGGAGAGCCTAACCCTCATCATGATGTGCGATGGCTGCTAGTATGTGGCCCTTATATTGGCCCCCTATCCTTCGTCAAACCTCGAGAACTCATGCCCCCTTAAAGAGCATTTCAGATTTTATATGTTTGTTGCCTGTAGCCATTAAAGTGTCCGAAATGGGGACACTTTTTTCAAACGATCACAAAATCTTCTCCACTTCGAGTTTTTAGCTAAATTGTTTTGTGCATGCAACAAAAATACAAGGATCACCTCTACCAAATTTGGGGACAGAACTCTTTCTAAAAAAATTTTAAAAAATCTTGAACCGTAAAAAGTTTTGAAAATCGTGAAAAATAGAAAACAGGTCGTCTTGCCACGAAACTTCACATGAAGGCTTAAGGGACCAATGTATGAATTTACAAGCCATAAAAATGGCATTGGCATGGCAAAAATATGAAGATGTGCTTGAACCCACCTACCACCCGTTCGATCCCCGGCTTGCGCATCCTGCCTCTCTGGTCGTTTGAGCACCTGCACGCTCGTTTTGTGGGTTGACTTAGGCATACGGAGTTCATCCTCAGTCTAAGCATACGGAGTTCATTCCCAATGTAAGATCGGACCAGACTGAGGGTTGCAGCAGTAGGATCGATAGCACATAGGGGAGACCGGGCCGATCCCTGGTTTACGCATTCTGCCTCTCCGATCGGCTGAGCGCCCGTACGTCCATTTCATGGGTTGCCTAGGCATAGGGAGTTCATTCCATGTCTAAGCCCTGGCCGGAGCGAGGGTAGGGGCAGCGGGGCCGACAGCACGCAGAGGGGGATCGGACCGATCCCTGGCTTGCACATTATGCCTCTCTGGTCGGCTCAGCGCCCGTACGCTCGTTTCGTGGGTTGACTTAGGCATACGGAGTTCATTCCCAATCTAAGATTGGATCGGACCGAGGGCTGTGCAGTAGGATCCACAGCACGCAGGGGGGGACCAGGCCGATCCCCGACTTACGCATTCTTCCTCTCTGACCGGTTGAGCACCCACACGCTCGTTTCGTGGGTTGGCTTAGGCATACGGAGTTTATTCCATGTCTAAGCATACGAAGTTCATTCCCAGTCTAAGATCGGATCGGATCAAGGGTTGCGACAGCAGGACCAGTAGCAGGATCAATAGCACGCAGGAGGGATCGAGCTGATCCTCGGCTTATGCATTCTGCCTCTCTAGTCGGCTGAGCACCCGTACGCCCGTTTCGTGGGTTGGCTTAGGCATAGGGAGTTCATTCCATGTCTAAGCCCTAGCCAAACCGAGGATTGTGGCAGTGGGATCGGCAGCATGTAGAGGGAGATTGGGCCAATCCTTCGCTTGCGCATTATGCCTCCTCGGCCGGCTCAGCACCCGTACACTCGTTTCGTAGGTTGACTTATACATACGAAGTTCATTCTCAGTCTAAGATCAGACCGGACCGAGGGTTGCATTAGCAGGATCAATAGCACGTAGTGGGGATTGGGCCGATCCCTAGCTTGCGCATTCTGCCTCTTCGGCTAGCTGAGTGCCCATACGCTCGTTTCATGGGTTGGCTTAGGCATATAGAGTTCATTCCATGTCTAAGAATACGGAGTTCATTCCCAGTCTACGATTTTGAGCCACGGTGCACATGCTGGGCACCATCGTTGGAGCATTGTCGGAGCATCGTTAGAGAGCCTAACCGACGGCATTGGGGGTTCCGACGATTAGGGGGACTGGGGGGTGTGCGCACATGATGTGCGATTGGTGCTGGTACTTGGCCCTTATATTGGCCACCTATCCCTCATCAAACCTCGAGAACTCACACCCCCTTAAAGAGCATTTGAGATTTTATAGGTTTGCTGCCAGTAGCCATTAAAGTGTCTGAAATGGGGACACCTTTTTCAAACGGTCACAAAATCTTCTCCACTTCGATTTTTTAGCTAACTTTTTTTGTGCATGCCAACAAAAATACAAGGATCACCTCTACCAAATTTGGGGATAAAACTCTTTCTAAAAAAATTTAAAAAATCTCGAACCGCAAAAAGTTTTAAAAATCGTAAAAAATAAAAAACAGGTCGTCTTGCCACGAAACTTCACATGAAGGCTTAGGGGATCGTTGTATGAATTAAGAAGCCATAAAAATGGCATTGGCAAGACAGAAATATGAAGACATGCTTGAATACCACCCGTTCGATCCCCGGCTTACGCATCTTGCCTCTCTGGTCAGCTAAGTGCCCGAACGCATGTTTCGTGGGTTGACTTAGGCATACGGAGTTCATCTCCAGTCTAAGCATACGGAGTTCATTCCCAGTCTAAGATCGAACCAGACCGAGGGTTGCGGCAGCAGGATTGACAGCACGCAGAGGAGGACCGGGCTGATCCCTGGCTTGCGCATTCTACCTTTTTTGGTCGGCTGAGTGTCCGTACGCCCATTTCCTGGGTTGGCTTAGACATAGGGAGTTCATTCCATGTCTACGCCCCAATCGGACCGAGGGTTGTGGCAGCGGGACCGACAGCACGCAGAGGGGGACTGGGTCGATCCCCGGCTTACACATTCTGCCTCTCCAGTCGGTTGAGTGCCCGCACGCCCATTTCATACGTTGGCTTAGGCATCGAGAGTTCATTCCATGTCTAAGCCCCAGCTAGACCAAGGGTTGTGGTAGTGGGACCAGCAACACGTAGAGGGGGATCCGGCCGATCCCCGGCTTACGTATTTTGCCTTTCCGGCCTACTGAACGCCCGCACGCTTGTTTCGTGGGTTGGCTTAGGCATACAGAGTTCATTCCTAGTCTAAGAGTTTGAGCCATGGTGCACATACTGGGCTCAGGCATGTACTGATGCCACATTTTTTTTCACTCGGGGCACCATCGTCGTAGCATCGCCAAAGAGCCTAATCGGTGGCATTGGGGGTTTCCACGATTGGGGGGGTCGGGGGGTGTGCGCACATGATGTGCGATGGGTGCTGATAGTTGGCCCTTATATTAGCCCCCTATCCCTTATCAAACCTTGAGAACTCACACCCCCTTAAAGAGCATTTGAGATTTTATAGGTTTGCTACCAATAGCCATTAAAGTATCTGAAATGGGGACACTTTTTTCAAATGGTCACAAAATCTTCTCCACTTTGAGTTTTTAGCTGAATTTTTTTGTGCATGCCAACAAAAATCCAAGGATCACCTCTACCAAATTTGGGGAAAAAACTCTTTCTGAAAAAATTTTATAAAATCCCGAACCGCAAAAAGTTTCAAAAATCATGAAAAATAGAGAACGGGTCGTCTTGCCACGAAACTTCACATGAAAGCCTAGGGGACCATTGTATGAATTTACAAGCCATAAAAATGGCACTAGCATGGCAGAAATATGAAGATGTGCTTGAACCCACCTACCACCCGTTCAACCCTCGGCTTACGCATCCTGCCTCTTCGGTCGGCTGAGCATCTGCAAGCTCGTTTCGTGGGTTAACTTAGGCATACGAAGTTCATCCCTAGTCTAAGCATACGGAGTTCATTCCCAGCCTAAGATCGAACCAAATCGAGGGTTGCGACAACAGGATTGGCAGCACGTAGAGGGGATTGGGTCGATCCCTGGCTTGCGCATTCTGCCTCTCCGATCGGTTGAGCACCCATACGCCCGTTTCATGGGTTGGGTTAGGCATAGGGAATTCATTCCATGTCTAAGCCCCAGCCGGACTGAGGGTTGTGGCAGCGGGACTGGCAGCACACAGAAGGGGATCGTGTCGATCCTCGGCTTGCGCATTATGCCTCTCCGGTCGGCTCAGCGCCCGTACGCTCATTTCCTGGGTTGACTTAGGCATACGGAGTTCATTCTTAGTGTAAGATTGAATCGGACCGAGGGTTACGGTAGCAGGATCAGCAGCACACAAGGGGGATCAGGCCGATCCCCGGCTTGCGCATTCTGCCTCTCCGACCAGCTGAGCACCCACACGCCCGTTTTGTGGGTTGGCTTAGGCATAGGGAGTTCATTCCATGTCTAAGCCCCAGACAGATTGAGGGTTGTGGCAGTGGTTTCGGCAGCACACAGAGGGGGAACAGGCCGATCTTCGGCTTGCGCATTCTGCCTCTCCGACCGGTTGAGCGCCCGAACGCTCGTTTCATGGGTTGGCTTAGGCATACGGAGTTCATTCCATGTCTAAGCATACGGAGTTCATTCCTAGTCTAAGAGTTTGAGCCACGATGCACATGCTGGGCTTGGGCATGTGCTGGTGCTGCATTTTTTTCGCCTGGGGCACCATCGCCAGAGCATCGCTGGAGAGCCTAACCGACGGCATTGAGGGTTCTGATGATTGGGGGGGCCGGGGGGTGTGTGCACATGATGTGCGATGGGTGCTGGTATTTGGCCATTATATTGGCCCCCTATCCATCATCAAACCTCGAGAACTCACACCCCCTTAAAGAGCATTTGAGATTTTATAGGTTTACTACCGGTAGCCATTAAAGTGTTTGAAATGGGGACACTTTTTTCAAACGGTCACAAAATCTTCTCCACTTCAAGTTTTTAGCTGAATTTTTTGTGCATGCCAACAAATATACAAGGATCACCTCTACCAAATTTGGGGACAAAAGTCTTCTAAAAAAATTTTAAAAAATCTCGAACCCTAAAAAGTTTCAAAAATCATGAAAAATAGAAAACGGGTCGTCTTGCCACGAAACTTAACATGAAGGCTTAGGGGACCATTGTATGAATTTAAAAGCCATAAAAATGGCATTGGCATGGTAGAAATATGAAGATGTGCTTGAACCCACCTACCACTCGTTCGATCCCCGGCTTGTGCATCCTACCTCTCTGGTCGACTGAGCGTCCGCACGCTCGTTTCGTGGGTTGACTTAGGTATACGGAGTTCATCCCGAGTCTAAGCATACGGAGTTCATTCCCAGTCTAAGATCGGATCGGACCAAGGGTTACGACAGTAGGATCGACAGCACGTAAGGGGGACGGGGCCGATCCCCGGCTTGCGCATTCTGCCTCTTCGATCGGCCGAGCACCCGCATGCCTGTTTCATGGGTTGGCTTAGGCATAGGGAGTTCATTCCATGTCTAAGCCCCGGTCGGACCAAGGGTTGTGGCAGCGGGACCGGCAACACGTAGAGGGGGACCGAGCCGATCCTCGACTTACGCATTATGCCTCTCCGGTCGGCTCAGCGCCCGCATGCTCGTTTTGTGGGTTAACTTGGGCATACGGAGTTCATTCCCAATCTAAGATCGGACCAGACCGAGAGTTACGGTAGCAAGATCGACGACACGTTGGAGGGCACCGGGTCGGTCCCCAGCTTACACATTCTGGCTCTACGATCGGTTGAGCGCCCGTACACTCGTTTCATGGGTTGGCTTAGGAATACAGAGTTCATTCCCAGTATAAGATCGGATCGGACCGAGGTTCACAACAACAAGACCAGCAGCAGGATCGACAGCACGTAGGGGGGATCGGGTCGATCCCTGGCTTGCGTATTCTACCTCTCCGGTCGACTGAGCGCCCGCACGCTCGTTTCATGGGTTGGCTTAGGCATACGAAGTTCATTCCATGTCTAAGCCCCTGCCGAACCGAGGGTTGTGGTAGCAGGACTAGCAACGGGATCGACAACATGCAGAGGGGGATCGGGCTGATCCTCGGCTTGCGCATTATACCTCTTCGACCGACCTCTCCAGTCGGTTGAGCGTCTGCACGCTCGTTTTACAGGTTGACTTAAGCATACGGAGTTCATTTCCAGTCTAAGATCGGACCAGATTGAGGGTTGCGACAGTAGGATTGGTAGCATGCAGGGGGACAGGGCCGATCCCCGGCTTGCGCATTCTACCTCTCTAGTCGGCTGAGCGCCCGCACGCCCATTTCATGGGTTGGCTTAGGCATAGGGAGTTCATTCCATGTCTAAGCCCCAGTCAGATTAAGGGTTGTGGCAGTGGGACCGACAGCATGCAGAGGGGGACCGGGCTGATCTCAGCTTGCTCATTATGCCTCTCCGGTCGGCTCAACACCCGTACGCTCATTTCGTGGGTTGACTTAAGCATACAGAGTTCATTCCCAGTCTAAGATCAGACTGGATCGAGGGTTATGGCAGCAGGATTGACAGCACGCAGGGGGGATCGGGTTGGTCCCCTACTTGCGCATTCTGCCTCTTCGGCTGGTTGAACACCTGCACGCTCGTTTCATGGGTTGGCTTAGGCATACGGAGTTAATTCCATGTCTAAGCATATGGAGTTCATTCCCAGCATACGGAGCCCCAATCGGACCGAGTGTTGTGGCAGCAGGATCGACAGCAAAATCGGCAGCATGTAGTAAGGGACCGAGCTGATCCTCGGCTTGTGCATTATACCTCTTCGGCCGACCTCTCCGACTGACTGAGCACCCGTATGCTCATTTCGTGGGTTGACTTATGCATACAGAGTTCATCCCTAGTCTAAGCATACGAAGTTCATTCCCAGTCTAAGATCAGACCAGACCGAGGGTTTCGACAGTTGGATCGATAGCACGCAGGGGGGACCGAGCCGATCCCTGGCTTGTGCATTCTACCTCTTCGACTGACGGAGCGCCCGTACGCCCGTTTCGTGGGTTGGCTTAGGCATAGGGAGTTCATTCCATGTCTAAGCCCCAGCCAGACTAAGGGTTGTGGCAGCGGGACCGACCGCATGCAAAGGGGGACCAGGTCGATCCCCGGCTTGCACATTATGCCTCTCCGGCCAGCTCAACCCCCGAATGCTCGTTTCGTGGGTTGATTTAGGCATACGGAGTTCATTCCCAGTCTAAGATCAGACCGGACCAAAGGTTGTGGCAGCAGGATCGACAGCATGCATAGGGGACCGGGTCGGTCCCCGGCTTGCGCATTCTACCTCTTCGGCCAGCTAGGCACCCGCACGCTCGTTTCGTGGGTTGGCTTAGGCATACGGAGTTAATTCCATGTCTAACCATATGGAGTTCATTCCCAGTCTAAGATCGGATCGAACCGAGGGTTACGATAGCAGGACCAGCAACAGGATCGATAGCACGTAGGGGGGACCGAACCGATCCTCAGCTTGCGCATTCTGCCTCTACGGCCGGTTAAGAGCCCGCACACTTGTTTCGTGGGTTGACTTAGGCATACGGAGTTCATCCCCAGTCTAAGCATACAAAGTTCATTCCCAGTCTAAGATCTAATCAGACTGAGGGTTGCGGTAGAAAGATCTGCAGCACGCAGGGGGGACCAGGCTGATCCCCGGCTTGCGCATTCTGCCTCTCCAGTCGATTGGGCGCCTGCACGCCCGTTTCGTGGGTTGGCTTAGGCATAGGGAGTTCATTCCATGTCTAAGCCCTAGTCGGACTGAGGGTTGTGGTAGCGGGATCGACAACATGCAAAGGTGGACCAGGCCAATCCCCGACTTGTGCATTTTGCCTCTCCGACCGACTGAGCGCCCGCACGCTCATTTCGTGGGTTGGCTGAGCCATAAGGAGTTCATTCCATGTCTAAGCATATGGAGTTCATTCCCAATCTAATAGTGTGAGCAACGGTGCACATGGTGGGCTCGGGCATTGCTGGTGCTGCATTTTTTTCGCTCGGGGCACCATCACCGGAGCATTGCCGGAGAGCCTAACCGACGGCATTGGGGATTCCGACGATTGGGGGGGTCGGGGGGTGTGCGCACATGATGTGCGATGGGTGTTGGTACTTGGCCCTTATATTGGCCCCCTATCCCTCATCAAACCTTGAGAACTCACACCCTCTTAAAGAGCATTTGAGATTTTATAGGTGTGCTGCCAGTAGCCATTAAAGTGTCCGAAATTAGGACACTTTTTTCAAATGGTCACAAAATCTTCTCCATTTTTAGTTTTTAGCAGAATTTTTTTTTTTGCATGCCAAAAAAATATAAGGATCACCACTACCAAATTTGGGGACAAAACTCTTTCTAAAAAAATTTTAAAAAATCTCGAACTGCAAAAAGTTTCAAAAATCGTGAAAAATAGAAAACAGGTCGTCTTGCAACGAAACTTCACATGAAGGCATAGGGGACCATTGTATGAATTTACAAGCCATAAAAATGGCATTGGCATGGTAGAAATATGAAGATGTGCTTGAAGCCACCTACTACCCATTCGATCCGCGGCTTGCGCATCCTGTCTCTCTGGTCGGCTGAGTGACTGCATGCTCATTTCGTGGGTTAACTTAGGCATACGGAGTTCATTCCCAGTGTAAGATCAGACCGGACCGAGGGTTGCGACAGTAGGATCGACTGCATGCGAGGGGGATCGGGTCGGTCCCCGGCTTGTGCATTCTGCCTCTCCGGTCGGCTGAGCGCCCGCTTGCCCATTTCGTGGGTTGGTTTAGGCATAGGGAGTTCATTCCATGTCTAAGCCCCAGCCGAATTGAGGGTTTTGGCAGTGGGATCGGTAGCACGTAGAGGGGGACCAGGTCAATCCCCGGCTTGTACATTATGCCTCTCCAATTGACTCAGCGCCCGAACGCTCGTTTCGTGGGTTGACTTAGGCATACGGAGTTCATTCCCAGTCTAAGATAGGATCGGACCGAGAGTTGCGGCAATAAGATCGACAGCATGCAGGGGTACTGGGCCGGTCCCTGACTTGCGCATTCTGCCTCTCCGGCTGGCTGAGCGCCAGCACGCTCGTTTCGTGGGTTAGCTTAGGCATACGAAGCTCATTCCATGTCTAAGCATACGGAGTTCATTCCCAGTCTAAGATCAGATCGGACTAAGGGTTGATGCAGCAGGACCAGCAGTAGGATAGGCAGCACGCAGGGAGGGATCGGGCCGATCCTTGGCTTGCTCATTCTGCCTCACCGATTGGCCTCTCCGGTCGGTTGGGCGCTCGCACGCTCGTTTCGTGGGTTGACTTAGGCATACGGAGTTCATCCCCAATCTAAGCATATGGAGTTCATTCCCAGTGTAAGATTGAACTGGACCGAGGGTTGCGGTAGTAGGATCGACAGCACGTAGGGGGATCGAGCCGATCCCTGGCTTACGCATTCTGCCTCTCCGGTCGGCTGAGCGCCAGCACGCCCGTTTCATGGGTTGTCTTAGGCATAGGGAGTTCATTCCATGTGTAAGCCCCAGTCGGATCGAGGGTTGTGGCAACAGGATTGGCAGCACACAAATGGGGACCCGGTTGATCCCTGGCTTGTGCATTATGCCTCTTCGACTAGCTCAGTGCCCACACGCTCATTTCGTTGGTTGACTTAGGCATACCGAGTTCATTCCCAGTCAAAGATCGAACCAGACCGAGGGTTACGACAGCAGGATCGACATCACGTAAGGGGGGATCGGGCCGGTCCCTGACTTGCACATTCTGCCTCTCCGACCGGCTGAACGCCTGCACGCTCGTTTCATGAGTTTTCTTAGGCATACGGAGTTCATTCCATGTCTAAGCATATGGAGTTCATTCCCAGTCTAATATTGGATTGGACCGAGGGTTACGGTAGCAGGAGCAGCAGCAGGATCGACAGCACGTAAGGGGGATCGAGCCGATCCCCGGCTTGTGCATTCTGCCTCTCCAGTTGGCTGAGCGCCCACACGCTCATTTCGTGGGTTAGCTTAGGCATACAGAGTTCATTCCTTGTCTAAGCCCTAGCCGAATCGATGGTTGTGGCAGTAGGATCGGCAGTGGGATCGGTAACACGCAGAGGAGGACTGGGCTGATCCTCAGCTTGTGCATTATGCCTTTTCGGTCACCCTCTATGGTCGACTGAACGTCTGCACGCTCATTTCATGGGTTGACTTAGGCATACGGAGTTCATCCTCAGTCTAAGAGTACGGAGTTCATTCCCAGTCTAAGATCGGACCGGACCGAGGGTTGCGACAGCAGGATCGACAGCACGTAGGGGGGACTGAACCAATCCATGGCTTGCGCATTCTGCCTCTCCGACAGGCTGAGCACCCACACGCCCGTTTCATGGGTTGGCTTAGGCATAGGGAGATCATTCCATGTCTAAGCCCCAGCCGGACCAGGGTTGTGGGCCGATCCCAGCTTGCACATTATGCCTCTCCGATCGGCTCAGCACCCGAATGCTCGTTTCATGGGTTGACTTAGGCATACAGAGTTTATTCCTAGTCTAAGATCAGACCAAACCGAAGGTTACGATAGCAGGATCGACAGCAAGCAAAGGGGACTGGGTCGATCCCCGGCTTGCTCATTCTGCCTCTTCGGTCGGCTGAGCACCCGCACGCTCATTTTGTGGGTTGGCTTAGGCATACAGAGTTCATTCCATGTCTAAGCATCCGGAGTTCATTCCCTGTCTAAGATCAGACCGGACCGAGGGTTGCGGTAGCAAGACCAGTAGCAGGATTGGCAGCAGGCAGGAGGGATCGGGCCGATCCCCGGCATGCGCATTCTACCACTCTAGTTGGTTGAGCGCCCGTACACCCGTTTCATGGGTTGGCTTAGGCATATGGAGTTCATTCCATGTCTAAGCCCCAGTCGGACCGAGGGTTGTGGCAGCGGGACCGGCAGCACGCAGAGGGGGATCGGGCCAATCCTCGGCTTGCGCATTCTGCCTCTTCGACTGGCTGAGCGGCCGCACACTCATTTCGTGGGTTGGCTGAGGCATACAAAGTTCATTCCATGTCTAAGCATATGGAGTTCATTCCCAGTCTAAGAGTTTGAGCCACAGTGCACATGCTGGGCTCGGGCATGTGCTGGTGCCGTATATTTTTTACCGGGGCACCATCGTCGGAGCATCACAGGAGCATCGTCGGATAACCTAACTGGTGGCATTGGGGGTTCCAAAGATTGGGGGCACCGGGGGTGTGTGTGCATGATGTGTGAAGGGTCAAACCTCGTGAATTCACACCCGGGGCACCATCGTCAGAGCATCACCGGAAAGCCTAACTGACGGCATTGGGGGTTCCGGCGATTGGGGGTCGGGGGGTGTGCGCACATGATGTGCGATGGGTGCTGGTACTTGGCCCTTATATTGGCCCCCTATCCCTCATCAAACCTCAAAAACTCACACCCCCTTAAAGAGCATTTGAGATTTTATAGGTTTGCTGCCAGTAGCCATTAAAGTGTCTGAAATGGGGACACTTTTTTCAAACGGTCACAAAATCTTCTCCACTTCGAGTTTTTAGCTAAATGTTTTTGTGCATGCCAAAAAAAATACAAGGATCACCTCTACCAACTTTGGGGACAAAACTCTTTGTAAAAAAAGTTTAAAAAATCCCGAACCGTAAAAAGTTTCAAAAATCATGAAAAATAGAAAACGAGTCGTCTTGCCATGAAACTTCACATGAAGGCTTAGGGGACCATTGTATGAATTTACAAGCCATAAAAATGGCATTGGCATGACAGAAATATGAAGATGTGCTTGAGCCCACATACCACCTGATCGATCCCCGGCTTGCGCATCTTGCCTCTCTGGTCGACTGAGCGCCTGCACGCTCGTTTTGTTGGTTGACTTAGGCATACGGAGTTTATCCCCAGTCTAGGCATATGGAGTTCATTAACAATCTAAGATCGGACCGAACCGAGGGTTGCGGTAGCAAGATCGGCAGCACGCAGGGAGGATCAGGCCGATCCCCGACTTGTGCCTTCTGCCTCTCTGGCCGACTGAGCACCCACACGCCCGTTTCGTGGGTTGGCTTAGGCATAGGGACTTCATTCCATGTCTAAGCCCCAACCAGACCAAAGGTTGTGGTAGCGGGATCGGCAGCACGCAGAGGTGGATCGTGTCGATCCCTGGCTGGCGCATTATGCCTCTCCGCCTGGCTCAACGCCCGCACGCTTGTTTCGTGGGTTGACTTAGGCATACGGAGTTGATTCCCAGTCTAAGATCAGACTGGACCGAAGGCTGCGGTAGCAGGACCGATAGCACGTAGGGGAGATCAGCTCGGTCCCCGACTTCCGCATTCTGCCTCTCCGATCGGTTGAGCGCCCGCATGCTCGTTCCGTGGGTTGGCTTAAGCATACGGAGTTCATTCCATGTCTAAGCCCTAGCCAGACAGAGAGTTGTGGTAGCAGAACCGACAGCGGGATCCGTAGCACACAGAGAGGGATCGGGCTGATCCTCGACTTACGCATTATGCCTCTCCGGCCGGCCTCTCCGGTCGGCTGAACACCCGCACGTTCGTTTCATGAGTTGACTTAGGCATACGGAGTTCATCCCCAGTCTAAGCATATGAAGTTCATTCCCAGTCTAAGATCGGACCAGACCGAGGGTTACGACAGTAGGATCGGTAGCACGCAGAGGGGATCGGGTCGATCCCCGACTTGCGCATTATGCCTCTCCAACCGACTAAGCGCCTGCAAGCCCGTTTCGTGGGTTGGCTTAGGCTTAGGGAATTGATTCCATGTCTAAGCCCCAGCTGGACCGATGGTTGTGGTAGCGAGACCGGTAGCACGCAGGGGGGACCGGGTCGATCCCTGGCTTGAGCATTCTGCCTCTCCAGTCGACTGAGCGCCCACACGCTCGTTTCGTGTGTTGGCTTAGGCATACGGAGTTCATTCCATGTCTAAGCCCCAGTCGGATAGATGGTTGTGGTAGCAGGACCGCCAGCGGGTAGAGAGGGATCGGGCCGATCCCCGACTTGCGCATTATGCCTCTCTAGCCGACTCAGCACCCGAACGCTTATTTCATGGGTTGACTTAGGCATACGGAGTTCATTCCCAATGTAAGATCAGATCGGACTGAGGGTTACGGCAGCAGGATCGACAGCACGTAGGGGGGATCGGGCTGGTCCCCGACTTACGCATTCTGCCTCTCCGATCGACTGAGTGCCCGTACGCTCGTTTCGTGGGTTGGCTTAGGCATACAGGGTTCGTTCCATATCTAAACATATGGAGTTCATTCCCAGTCTAGGATCGGACCGAAAAGAGGGTTGCGATAGCAGGACCAGCAGCAGGATCGACAGCATATAGAGGGGATCGGGCCGATCCCCAGCTTCCACATTCTGCCTTTCCGGCTGACCTCTCCGGTCGGCTAAGTGCTGGCATGTTCGTTTCATGGGTTGACTTAGGCATACGGAGTTCATCCCTAGTGTAAGAATACGGAGTTCATTCCCAATCTAAGATCAGACCAGATCGAGGGTTACGACAGCAGGATCGGCAGCATGCAAGCTGAGCGGCCGCATGCCCGTTTCATGGGTTGGCTTAGGCATAGGGAGTTCATTCCATGTCTAAGGCCCAGTCAGACCGAGGGTTGTTGCAGCGGGACCGACAGCACATAAAGGGGGATCGAGCCGATCCCCAGCTTGCGCATTCTGCCTTTCTGGTCGGCTGAACGTCCGTACACTCGTTTCGTGGGTTGGCTTAGGCATACGGAGTTCATTCCATGTCTAAGAGTTTGATCCATGGTGCACATGCTGGGCTTGGGCATGTGCTGGTGCACCATTTTTTTCGCCCGAGGCACCATCGTCAGAGCATCGATGGAGAGCCTAACCGGTGGCATTGGGGGTTCCGATGATTAGGCGGGCCAGGGGGTATGCGTACATGATGTGCGATGGGTGTTGGTACTTGGCCCATATATTGGCCCCCTATCCCTCATCAAACCTAGAGAACTCACAACCCTTTAAAGAACATTTGAGATTTTATAGGTTTGCTGTCAATAGCAATTAGAGTGTCTGAAATGGGGACACTTTTTTCAAACGGTCACAAAATCTTCTCCACTTCGAGTTTTTAGCTGAATTTTTTTGTGCATGCCAACAAAAATAAAAGGATCACCTCTACCAAATTTGGGGGACAAAACGCTTTCTCAAAAACTTTTAAAAAATCCCGAACCGTAAAAAGTTTCAAAAATCATGAAAAATAGAAAACAGGTCGTCTTGCCATGAAACTTCACATGAATGCTTAGGGGACCATTGTATGAATTTGCAAGCTATAAAAATGGAATTGGCATGGCAGAAATATGAAGATGTGCTTGAACCCACCTATCACCCGTTCGATCCCCGGCTTGCGCATCCTGCCTCTCTGGTCGGCTGAACGCCCGCACGCTCGTTTCGTGGGTTGACTTAGGCATACGGAGTTCATCCCCAGTCTAAGCATACAGAGTTCATTCCCAGTCTAAGATCGGACCAGACCAAGGGTTATGGTACAGGATCGACAACACGCAAGGGGACCGGGCTAATCCTCGGCTTGTACATTCTGCCTCTCCAGCCGACTGAGTGCTCGCACGCTTGTTTCGTGGTTTGGCTTAGGCATACAGAGTTCATTCCATGTCTAAGCATACGGAGTTCATTCCAGTCTAAGATTTTGAGCCACGGTACACATGCTGGGCTTGGCATGTGCTGGTGTCACATTTGCTGGTACTTGGCCCTTATATTGGCCCCCTATCCCTCATCAAACCTCGAGAACTCACACCTCTTTAAAGAGCATTGAAGATTTTATAAGTTTGCTTCTAGTAGCCATTAAAGTGTCTGAATTGAGGACACTTTTTTCAAACAGTCACAAAATCTTTTTCACTTCGAGTTTTTAGCTGAATTTTTTTATGCATGCCAAAAAAAATACAAGGGTCACCTCTACCAAATTTGGAGACAAAATTCTTTCTAAAAAAATTTTAAAAAATCCCAAACCACAAAAAGTTTCAAAAATCGTGAAAAATAAAAAACGGGTCCTCTTGCCATGAAACTTCACATGAAGGCTTAGGGGACCATTGTATGAATTTACAAGCCATAAAAATGGCATTGGCATGGCAGAAATATGAAGATGTGCTTGAACCCACCTACCACCCGTTCGATTCCCGACTTGCGCATCCTGCCTCTCTGGTCGGCTGAGCACCCGCACGCTCGTTTCATGAGTTGACTTAGGCATACGGAGTTTATCCCCAGTCAAGCATACAGAGTTCATTCCCAGTCTAAGATCAGATCGGACCGAGGGTTCCGACAGTTGGATCGGTAGCACGCAAGGGGGATCGGGCCGATCTCTGGCTTACGCATTCTTCCTCTCTGGTCGGCTGAGCGACCGCATGCCTATTTCGTGGGTTGGCTTAAGCATAGGGAGTTCAATCCATGTCTAAGCCCCAGTCGGACCAAGGGTTGTGGCAGCAGCACCGGCAGCACACAGAGGGGGATCGGATCGATCCCCGACTTGTGCATTATGCCTTTTCGGCCGACTCAACACCTGCACGCTCGTTTCGTGGGTTGACTTATGCATACGAAGTTCATTCCTAGTCTAAGATCAGATCAGACTGAGGGTTGCGGTAGTAGGATCGACAGCACGCAAGGTGGACTAGGTCGATCCCCGGCTTGCGCATCCTGCCTCTCTGGTCGATTGAGTGCCCGCACGCTCGTTTCATTAGTTGACTTAGGCAAACGGAGTTCATCCCCAGTCTAAGCATACGGAGTTCATTCCCAGTCTAAGATTGAATCGGATCGAGGGTTGCGGTAGCAGGATTCGTAGCACGGAGAAGGGATCGGGCTGATCCTCGGCTTACGCATTCTGCCTCTCCGACCGGCTAAGCGCCCGCATGCCCGTTTCGTGGGTTGGCTTAGGCATAGGGAGTTCATTACATGTCTAAGCCCCAGTCGGACCGAGGGTTGTGGCAGTGGGACCGATAGCACGCAGAGGGGGACCGGGCTGATCCCTAGCTTGCGCATTATGCCTCTCCGGCCGGTTCAGTGCCCACACACCTGTTTTGCAGGTTGAGTTAGGCATACGGAGTTCATTCCCAGTCTAAGATTGGATTGGACTGAGGGTTACGACAGCAGGATCGACAGCACGCAAGGAGGGACCGGGCCGGTCCCCGACTTGTGCATTCTGCCTCTCCAGTCAACTGATTGCCCGCACACTCATTTTGTGGGTTGGCTTAGGCATACGGAGTTCATTCCATGTCTAAGCATATAGAGTTCATTCCCAGTCTAAGATCGGACCAGACCGAGGGTTGCAGTAACAGGACCAGTAGTAGGATCGATAGCTCGCAGGGAGGGATCGGGCTGATCCCCGGCTTGTACATTCTGCCTATCAGGCAGGCTGAGCACCCGCACGCTCATTTCATGGGTTGGCTTAGGCATACGGAGTTCATTCCATGTCTAAGCCCCAGCCAGACCGAGGGTTGTGGTAGCAGGACCAGCAGCAGGATTGGTAGCACACAGAGGGGGACCGGGCTGATCCCCGACTTGCGCATTATACCTCTCCGACCGGCTGAGCACCCACACACTCATTTTATGGGTTGACCTAGGCATACGGAGTGCATCCCCAGTCTAAGCATACAGAGTTCATTCCAGTCTAAGATTGGACCAGACTGAGGGTTGTGGCAGGAAGATCGGTAGCACGCAGGGGGGACCGACCGATCCTCGACTTGCGCATTCTGCCTCTTCGAGCGATTGAGCACCCGTACGTCTGTTTCGTGGGTTGGCTTAGGCATAGGGAGTTCATTCCATGTCTAAGCCCCAGTCAGACCAAGGGTTGTGGCAGCGGGATCGGTAGCACGCAGAGGGGGACAGGGTTCATCCTCGATTTACGCATTATGCCTCTTCGGTCGGCTCAGTGCCAGCACACTCATTTCGTTGGTTGACTTATACATACGGAGTTAATTCCTAGTCTAAGATCAGACCGAACCGAGGGTTGCAGCAGCAACATCGACAGCACGTAGGAGGGGACCCGATCGATCCTCGACTTGCACATTCTGCCTCTCCGGCCGACTGAGCGCCCGTACGTTCATTTCGTGGGTTGGCTTAGGCATACGGAGTTCATTCCATGTCTAAGCATACAGAGTTCATTCCCAGTCTAAGATTTTGAGCCACGGTGCACATGCTGGGCTTGGGCATGTGCTAGTGCCACATTTTTTTCGCTGGGGCACCATCGTCGGAGCATCGTCGGAGAGCCTAATGGACAGCATTGGGGGTTCCGACGATTGGGGGGGCCGAGGTGGTGTGCGCACATGATGTGCAATGGGTGCTGGTACTTGGCCCTTATATTGGCCCCCTATCCCTCATCAAACCTTGAGAACTCACACCCCCTTAAAGAGCATTTGAGATTTTATAGGTTTACTGTCAGTAGCCATTAAAGTGTCTGAAATGGGGACATTTTTTTCAAATGGTCACAAAATCTTCTCCATTTTGAGTTTTTAGCTTAATTTGTTTATGCATGCCAACAAAAATAAAAGGATCACCTCTGCGCCCGCACGCTCATTTCTTGGGTTGACTTATGCATACGGAGTTCATTCCTAGTTTAAGATCGGACCAGACCAAGGGTTACGGTAGCAGGATTGACAGCACGCAGGGGGGGACTAGGCCAATCCCCGACTTGCGCATTCTGCCTCTCCGGCCAATTGAGCACCCGTACGCTTGTTTTGTGGTTTGGCTTAGGCATACGAAGTTCATTCCATGTCTAAGCATATGGAGTTCATTTCAGTCTAAGATTTTGAGCCACGGTACACATGCTGGGCTTGGGCATGTATTGGTGCCACATTTTTTTCGCCCGAGGCAGCATCGTCGAAGCATCGTCGGAGAGCCTAACCGACGGCATTGGGGGTTCTAATGGTTGGGGGGCGGGGGGTGTGCGCACGTGATGTGCAATGGGTGCTGGTACTTGGCCCTTATATTGGCCCCCTATCCCTCATCAAACCTCGAGAACTCACACCCCCTTAAAGAGCATTTGAGATTTAATTGGTTGGCTGCCTGTAGCCATTAAAGTGTCTGAAATGGAGACACTTTTTTCAAACGATCACAAAATCTTCTCCACTTCAAGTTTTTAGCTGAATTTTTTTGTGCATGCCAACAAAAATACAAGGGTCACCTCTACAAAATTTGGGGACAAAAATCTTTCTAAAAAACTTTTAAAAAATCCCGAACCGCAAAAAGTTTCAAAAATCATGAAAAATAGAAAACAGGTCGTCTTGCCATGAAACTTCACATGAATGCTTAGGGGACCATTGTATGAATTTGCAAGCTATAAAAATGGAATTGGCATGGCAGAAATATGAAGATGTGCTTGAACCCACCTATCACCCGTTCGATCCCCGGCTTGCGCATCCTGCCTCTCTGGTCGGCTGAACGCCCGCACGCTCGTTTCATGGGTTGACTTAGGCATACGGAGTTCATCCCCAGTTTAAGCATACAGAGTTCATTCCCACCTAAGATCGGACCGGATCGAGGGTTGCCACAGCAGGATCGGCAGCACGTAGGGGGGTTCGGGTAGATCCCCGGCTTGCGTATTTTGCCTCTCTGGCCGGTTGAGCGCCCGCACGCCCGTTTCATGGGTTGGCTTAGGCATAGGGAGTTCATTCCATGTCTAAGCCCCAGCCAGACCGAGGGTTGTGGCAGCGGGACCAGCGCATTATGCCTCTCCGACCGGCTCAGCCCCCGTACGCTCGTTTTGTGGGTTGACTTAGGCATACGAGTTCATTCCATGTCTAAGCATACAGAGTTTATTCCCAGTCTAAGATCAGACTAGACTGAGGGTTGCAGCAGCAAGACCAGCAGCAGGATCGGCAGCATGCAGGGGGGACCGGGTCGATCTCTGACTTGTGCATTCTACCTCTCCGGCCAGCTGAACGCCCTCATGCTCGTTTCATGGCTTGGCTTAGGCATACGGAGTTCATTCCATGTCTAAGCCCCAGCCAGACCAAGGGTTGTGGCAGCATGACCAGCAACGGGATTGGCTACATGCAGAGGGGGACCAGGCTGATCCCCGACTTACATATTATGCCTCTCTGGCTGGGTGGGCACCCGCACGCTCGTTTCATGGGTTGACTAAGGCATACGAAGTTTATCCCCAATCTAAGCATATGAGTTCATTCTCAATCTAAGATCGAACCAGACCGAGGGTTACGGTAGTAGGATCGGCAGCACACAGGGGGGAATGGGCCGATCCCCGGCTTGCTCATTCTGCCTCTCCAATCGGTTGAGCGCCCGCACACCTATTTCTTGGGTTGGCTTAGGCATAGGGAGTTCATTCCATGTCTAAGCCCCAGCCAGACCGAGGGTTGTGGCAGTGGGACCGGCAGTACGCAGAGGGGGATTGTGCCGATCCCCGGCTTGCGCATTATGGCTCTTCGATCGACTCAGCGCCCGCACGCTCATTTCGTGGGTTGACTTATGCATACAGAGTTCATTCCCAGTCTAAGATCAGACCGAAATGTGGGTTGTGACAGTAGGATTGACAGCACGCAGGGGGGGACCAGGTCGATCCCTGGCTTGCGCATTCTTCCTCTCCTGCCGGCTGAGTGCCCGCACGCTCGTTTCATGGGTTGGCCTAGGCATACGGAGTTCATTCCATTTCTAAGCATACGGAGTTCATTCCCAGTCTAAGATTTTGAGCCACGGTGCACATGTTGGGCTCGAGTATGTGCTGGTGCCGCATTTTTTTCAGCCGGGGCACAATCGTCGGAGCATCGTCGGAGAGCCTAACTGGCGGTATTGGGGGTTCCGACGATTGGGGGGGCCAGGGGGTGTGCGCACATGATGTACAGTGGGTGCTGGTACCTGGCCCTTATATTGGCCCCCTATCCCTCATCAAACCTCAAGAACTCACACCCCCTTAAAGAGCATTTGAGATTTTATCAGTTTGCTGCCAGTAGCCATTAAAGTGTCTAAAATGGGGACACTTTTTTCAAACGGTCACAAAATCTTCTCCACTTTGAGTTTTTAGCTGAATTTGTTTGTGCATGCAACAAAAATACAGGGATCACCTCTACCAAATTTGGGGACAAAACTCTTTCTAAAAAAATTTCAAAAAATCCCGAACCACAAAAAGTTTTGAAAATCGTGAAAAATAGAAAACAGGTCGTCTTGCCACGAAACTTCACATGAAGGCTTAGGGGACTATTGTATGAATTTACAAACCATAAAAATGGCATTGGCATGGCAGAAATATGAAGATGTGCTTAAACCCACCTACCACCCGTTCGATCCCCAGCTTGCGCATCCTGCCTCTCTGGTCGACTGAACGCTCGTATGCTCATTTCATGGGTTGACTTAGGCATACGGAGTTCATCCTCAGTCTAAGCATACAGAGTTCATTCCCAGTCTAAGATCGGACCGAATCGAGGGTTGCGGCTGCAGGATCGATAGCACGCAGGGGGGACCGAGCCGATCCCTGGCTTGCGCATACTGCCTTTCCAGCCGGCTGAGTGCCCGCACACCCATTTCGTGGGTTGGATTAGGCATAGGGAGTTCATTCCATGTCAAGCCCCAGCCGGACCGAGGGTTGTGGTAGCGGGACTGGCAGCACGCAGAGGGGGACCGGGCCAATCCCCGTCTTGCGCATTATGCCTTCCCAGTCGGCTCAGCGCCCGTACACTCGTTTCATGGGTTGACTTAGGCATACATAGTTCATCCCCAATCTAAGCATATGGAGTTCATTCCCAATCTAAGATCAGATCGGACCAAGGGTTACGACAGCAGGACCAGCAGCAAGATCGACAGCACGCAGGTTGGGATCAGGCCGATCCCCGGCTTGCGTATTCTATCTCTCCGACCGGCTGAGCGCCCGTGTCACACCCTGGGTATCTGTGCTGACGGGTATCTATGCGCAACTTATCCTGTGTGCTGGTGAACCAGAGGTTAAGGCTCGCAGACCAGGCGTACTGGAGGGTATCTGTGCGCAAAGCCTAGCGAATGAGTTCAGAATGCCCGCCCAACTTACAGGCCAGCCCGTGAGACCAAGGCCTGGCATACAAGCTGCTCGCACCACATCCTGAAGGGCCCAAGGTGCTGGACAGGCAAGGGAAGCTTCTGGAAGCAGGCAGGATCAGTTGGAGCATCCTGGCAGATTTGGTTGACCCTAAAAATCAGGAGTTAGCATCCTGATTGATTGTAATTTGTATAATCACATGATTTTAGCCTTTATTCTAGGTATATGCCATTAAGTTGTAGCTGGAGCCTTAACTATAAATAGAGGGCTGCTCCACCCTCATTTGTACACCATCAAACACTTCTATTTCAGTGAATACAAGAGCATTTCTAGAATTCTGTCTTCTTATCCTGTTTCTCTTTAACTTGCACAATCAGCCCTTTTCATTGTTCTAGTGCCCGCACGCTTGTGTTTTAGGCTGACTTAGGCATAAAGGAGGAGATTCCAAGCCTAAGGCCGCATGGTTTCTGAGTCTAAGGTCGAAGCTCGTGACAGTTGGTATCATAGCGAGTTCGATTCTACGTGTTTTTGTTGTACAGGTTAGATCATGATTGAGGCGATGGCATCCCAAAGCGACGTTGCTAGCCAACAACCAGAGGCCCAGGAGCCAGTTCTAGAGATATCTGGTCTACCATGGATGGTAGGCTGGCCAAGGTGGAGATGACCGTAGGCAACATGGGGGAGAAGCTTGAGGAGGTAGAGACTCACATTACATCACTAGACTCTATGGGGGAGGAGATCCAAAGTGAGCTGGAAGCTGCTCTCAACAAAGGCATGGACGTGTTCACCCGAAAGAATCAGACCTTGGAGGCTGAAGTGCTAACCATGTGCAATGGCATGGAGGCCATGCGCTAGCGGATGGAAGAGCTTGCCAGTGAGCTCGTTGCTTGCAAGACTGCCGTTGGGAATGGCATGTTTGCTGAAGTGTCCAAGTCCAGATTGGATGTCCCCAAGCCTAAGGAGTTCAAGGGGACTAGGGCAGCCAAGGAAGTAGACAACTACATATGGGGTATGGAGCAGTACTTCCAGGCCATGGGCATTCAAGACGAGGCGATAAAGGTAAGCACCACTGCTATGTATCTCATTGATGTAGCCTTATTGTGGTAAAGGCACTGGTGTGATGATGTCAGGCGTGGGAGTGCCAAGATTGGAACCTGGACAGAGTTCCAAAAAGAGTTCAGAGAACAATTTTACCCAGAGTATGCCGATGATGAGGCACGGGCAAAGTTGCGCAGGCTGAGCCAGCAAGGGGACATAAGGGAGTATTTCTAGAAATTCTCTGAACTAATGCTACAGATCTCGAATCTAGGTAAGAAGGTTGCCTTATTTGCTTTCATGGATGGGCTGAAGCTGTGCGTGAAGCATGAGCTACAAAGGAAAGGAGTTCATGACTTGGCTAAAGCCATGACTACTGTCAAGGCCTTGATAGAGTTCAAGCCTCTGAACAAGTTTGAGTCTACCAAGCCCAAGGGTAAGGGCAGGGACGATAGGGATCGGAAGAAGCAATCCAAGGGGAAGGACCGTGACCAAGAGTCCAAGGATGGAGACTGAGACCATTCAACCAAGGATGGCGAGAAGAAGCCACTAGTAGGCAAGTGGAAAGCAAAAGAGGACCGAGAGCCACTAGCATGCTACCTATGTGGAGGGAGCCACATAGCACGTAATTGCCTGTAGAAGGGCAAACTGGCTGCTATAGACAAGGAGTCTAACGAGGAGCCAGAGTCAGGGGCAGCAAAGCTTGGGTCGTTGGTGCTCAATGCTGTCTAGAGTAAGGGGAGCCGCAAGCCAAAGGGCTTGATGTTTGTGGATCTAATGGTTGCGGGTCAGAAGGTGAGCGCACTGGTGGACACAAGTGCCTCGCCTCTTTTTATTTTAGGTGATGGAGCCCGGAAGCTTGAACTAAAGATGCAGAAAGGGACTAGTACCATCAAAACGGTGAACTCCAAGGAGGTTCCAGCCATTGAAGTAGCATAGGGAGTGGAGTTGCAGCTTGGAGACTAGAAAGGTAAAGAGACTATAGAGGTAATACCCCTTGACGACTATGAGTTTGTGATTGGGTTGGATTTCCTTGTTCGGATTAATGCCCTCCTTATGCCTTTTGCTGATTGTGTTTGCATCTTGGATGCACGGTGCCAAAGCCTAGTGCCATTGAGGAGAGGGTCTGGAGTTGGGTCACGGGTGGTGTCAGCCATCCAATTTGCCAAGGCGGTAAGCAGACAAGAAGACACCTTTTTGGCAGCCCTAAAATATGATGAGCCAAGGGAGAAGGAGATCGAGTCACCCTTGGAGGTGCTAAAGGTGCTGAAGACCTTTAGTGATGTGATGCCCGTAAAGCTACCTAGCAAGCTACCACCTAAGAAAAAGGTGGACCACAAGATCAAGCTGGTGTCCGAGGCCAAGCCACCAGCTAGAGCCACTTATCAAATGTCTCCACCAGAGTTGGAAGAATTGAGGAAGTAGCTTAAAGAGTTAGTTGATGCTGGCTTCATCAGGCCATCGAAGGCACCCTATGGTGCACCGATTCTATTCCAGCGCAAGCATGATGGATCATTATGGCTGTGCATAGACTATCGAGCTTTGAACTCTATCAAGGCCTTGGCAGTAGTCATGGCTTTAGCCAAGTCATGAACTCCTCTCCATTGTAGCTCATGCTTCACCCACAGCTTCAGCCCATCCATGAAAGCAAATAAGGTGTCCTTCTCACCTAGATCCGAGATGTATAGCATCAGTTCAGAGAATTTCTGGACATACTCCCTTATATCCCCTTACTGGCTCAACCTGTGCAACTTTGCCCGCCCCTCATCATTGGCATACTCCGGGTAAAATTGTTCTCTAAACTCTTTCTGGAACTTTGCCCAGGTTCCAATCTTGGGGCTCCCACACCTGACATCATCACACCTACGCCTCCACCACAATAAGGCTACATCAGTGAGATACATAGCAACAGTGCTTACCTTTATCACCTCGTCTTGCATGCCCAAGGCCTGGAAGTACTGCTCCATACCCCAAAGGTAGTTATCTACTTCCTTGGCCACCCTAGTCCCCTTGAACTCCTTAGGCTTGGGGACATCCAATCTGGACTTGGACACTTCAGCAAACATGCCATTCCTAATGGCAGTCTTGCAAGCAATGAGCTCACTGGTAAGCTCCTCCATCCGCTAGCGCATGGCCTCCATGCCATCCTGTAAGGTCAGCACTTCAGCCTCCAAGGTCTGATTCTTTTGGGTGAACACGTCCAAGCCTTTGTTGAGAGCAGCTTGCAGCTCACTTTGGATCTCCTCCCCCATGGAGTCTAGCGATGCAATATGAGTCTCTACCCCCTCAAGCTTCTCCCCCATGTTGCCCATGGTCACCTCTACCTTGGCCAGCCTACCGTCCATGGTAGACCAGATATATCTAGAACTGGGTTTCCTCCCTCTTCCATGCCCATGCTCCTGGGCCTCTAGTTGTTGGTTAGCAGCGTCACTTTGGGATGCCATCTTCTTTAACCTGCACAATACAAACACGCAGAATCAAACTTGCTCTGATACCAACTGTCACGGGCTCCGACCTTAGACTCAGAAATCATACGGCCTTAGGCTTGGAATCTCTTCCTTTATGCTTAAGTCAGCCTAAAACACAAGTGTACGGGCACTAGAACAACGGGAAGGGCTGATTATGCAAGTTAAAGAGAAATAGGATAAGAAGGCAAAATTCTGGAAATGCTCTTGTATTCACTGAAACAGAAGTGTTTGATGGTGTACAAATGAGGGAGGAGCAGCCCTCTATTTATAGTTGAGGCTCTAGCTTACACTTAATGGCAATATCCCTAGAATAAAGGCTAAAATCATGGGATTATATAGATTACAATCCATTAGGATGCTAACTCCTGATTTTTAGGGTCAACCAAATCTGCCAGGATGCTACTACTGATCCTGCCTGCTTCTAGAAGCTTCCCTTACGTGTCAAGCACCTTGGGCCCTTCTGGATGTGGTGGGGCAGCTTGTATGCCAGGCCTTGGTCTTACGGGTTGGCCTGCAACTTGGGTGGGCGTTCTGAAGTTGTTTGCTAGGCTTTACGCACAGATACCCGCCAGCACGCCTGGTCTGCGGGCCTCAACCTCTGGCTCACCTACTGGTGCACCTGATGCGCCTGGCGTGCCCCCCTAGGGCATGACACTTGGCCCTTATATTGGCCCCCTATCCCTCATCAACCCTTGAGAACTCACACCCCCTTAAAGAGCATTTGAGATTTTATAGGTTTGCTGCCAGTAGCCATTAAAGTGTCTGAAATGGGGACAATTTTTTCAAACGGTCACAAAATCTTCTCCACTTCGAGTTTTTAGCTGAATGTTTTTGTGCATGCCAACAAAAATACAAGGATCACCTATACCAAATTTGGGGACAAAACTCTTTCTAAAAAAATTTTAAAAAATCCTGAATTGCAAAATGTTTCAAAAATCATGAAAAATAGAAAACGGGTTGTCTTGCCACGAAACTTCACATGAAGTCTTAGGGGACCATTGTATGAATTTACAAGCCATAAAAATGGCATTGGCATGGCAGAAATATGAAGATGTGCTTGAACCCACCTACCATGCGTTCGATCCCCGGCTTGTGCATCCTGCCTCTCTGGTCGGTTGAGCGCCCGCACGCTCATTCCGTGGGTTGACTTAGGCATACAAAGTTCATCCCCAGTCCAAGCATACAGAGTTCATTCATAGTCTAAGATCGGACCAGACCGAGGGTTACGGTAGTAGGATAGGCAGCAGCAGAGGGGATTGGGCCGATCCCCGTCTTGCACATTCTGCCTCTTCGGCTGGATGAGCGCCCATATGCCTGTTTCATGGGTTGGCTTAGGCATAGGGAGTTCATTCCATGTCTAAGCCCCAGGCTGACCGAGGGTTGTGGCAACGGGACCGACAGCATGTAAAGGGGGACCAGGTCGATCTCTGACTTTCGCATTATGCCTCTCCAGTCGGTTCAGCGCCCGCATGCTCATTTCGTGGGTTGACTTAGGCATACAGAGTTCATTCCCTGTCTAAGATCAGACTAAACTAAGGGTTGCGGCAGCAAGATCGACAACACGCGGGGTGGACCGGACCGATCCCCGACTTATGCGTTCTGCCTCTCCGGCCGGCTGAGCACCCGCACGCTCGTTTCATGGGTTGGCTTAGGCATACAGAGTTCATTCCATGTCTAAGGATACGGAGTTCATTCCTAGTCTAAGATCCGACCGGATCGAGGGTTACGATAGCAGGACCAGCAGCAGGATCGATAGCACGTAGGGGGATCGAGCCGATCCTCGGCTTGCGCATTCTGCCTCTTCGGCCGGTTGAGCGCCTGCACGCTCGTTTCGTGGGTTGGCTTCGGCATATAGAGTTCATTCCATGTCTAAGCCCCAACCGAACCAAGGGTTATGGCAGTAAGACCGGTAGAGGGATTGATAGCACGCAGAAGGGGACCAGGCTGATCCCCGGCTTGAACATTATGCCTCTCCGGTCGACCTTTCTGTCCGACTGAGTACCTGTACGCTCGTTTCATGGGTTGACTTAGGCATACAGATTTCATCCCCAGTCTAAGCATACGGAGTTCATTCCCAGTCTAAGATCGGACTAGATCGAGGGTTGCGACAGCAGGATCGGTAGCACGCAGGGGGGATCAGGCCAATCCCCAGCTTACGCATTCTGCCTCTCCGATCGGTTGGGAGCTCGCACGCCCGTTTCATGGGTTGGCTTAGGCATAGGGAGTTCATTCCATGTCTAAGCCCCAACAGGACCGAGGGTTGTGGCAGCGGGACTGGCAGCACACAGAGGGGGACCGAGCTGATCCCCAGCTTGTGCATTATGCCTCTTCGACTGGCTCATCACCCTGCACGCTCGTTTCGTGGGTTGACTTATGCATACAGAGTTCATTCCCAGTCTAAGATCAGACCGGACCGAGGGTTGCGGCAGCAGGATCGATAGCACGCAGGGGGGACTGGGTCGATCCTTGGCTTACGCATTCTGCCTCTCTGGCCGGACTGAGCGCCTGTACGCTCGTTTCGTGGTTTGGCTTAGGCATACGGAGTTCATTCCATGTCTAAGCCCCAGCCAGACTGAAGGTTGTGGTAGTAGGACTGGCAGCAGGATTGGCAGCACGCAGAGGGGATCGGGCTGATCCCTGACTTGCGCATTATGCCTCTCCGACCGACTGAGTACCCACACGCTCGTTTCGTTGGTTGACTTAGGCATACGGAGTTCATCCCAGTCTAAGATACAGAGTTCATTCCCAGTCTAGGATCAGACCGGACCGAGGGTTACGGTAGCAGGATCGCCAGCACACAGGGGGGACCGGGCCGATCCCTGACTTGCGTATTCTGCCTCTCCGGTCGGCTGAACGCCCGCACGTCCGTTTCATGGGTTGGCTTAGGCATAGGGAGTTCATTCCATGTCTAAGCCCCAGCCGGACTGAGGGTTGTGGCAGCGGGACCGGTAGCATGTAGAGGGGGACCGGGCCGATCCCCGAGTTGCACATTATGCCTCTTCGTCTGGCTCAGCTCCCGCACACTCTTTTTGTCGGTTGACTTATGCATACGGAGTTCATTCCCAGTCTCAGATCGAACCGAACCGAGGGTTGTGACTATAAGATCGACAGCTCGCAAGGGGGGATCGGGGCGATCCCCGGCTTGTGCATTCTGCCTCTCCGACCGGCTGAGCGCCCGTACGCTCGTTTCGTGGGTTGGCTTAGGCATACGGAGTTCATTCCATGTCTAAGCATACGGAGTTCATTTCCAGTCTAAGATTTTAAGCCACGGTGCACATGCTGGGCTCAGGCATGTGCTGGTGCTACATTTTTTTTGCCCAAGGCACCACCGCCGGAGCATCGCCGGAGCGTCGTCGGAGAGCCTAACCTACGGCATTGGGGGTTCCGGCGACTGGGGGGCCGGGGGGTGTGCGCACATGATGTGCGATGGGTGCTGGTACTTGGCCCTTATATTGGCCCCCTATCCCTAATCAAACCTCGAGAACTCACACCCCCTTAAAGAGCATTTGAGATAGGTTTGCTGCCAGTAGCCATTAAAGTGTCTAAAATGAGGACACTTTTTTCAAACGGTCACAAAATCTTCTCCACTTCGAGTTTTTAGCTGAATTTTTTTATGCAAGCCAAAAAAAATAAAAGGATGACCTCTACCAAATTTGGGGACAAAACACTTTCTAAATAAATTTTAAAAAATCCCGAACCGTAAAAAGTTTCAAAAATCATGAAAAATAGAAAATCGATCATCTTGCCACGAAACTTCACATGAAGGCTGAGGGGACCATTGTATGAATTTACAAGTCATAAAAATGGCATTGGCATGACAGAAATATGAAGATGTACTTGAACCCACCTACCACCCGTTCGATCCACGGCTTGCGCATCCTGCCTCTCTGGTCAACTGAGCGCCTGCACGCTCGTTTTGTGGGTTGACTTAGCCATACGGAGTTCATCCCCAGTCTAAGCATATGGAGTTCATTCCCAGTCTAAGATTCGACCAGATCGAGGCTTGTGCCAATAGGATCAGCAGCACGCAGGAGGGACTAGGCCGATCCCCGGCTTGCGCATTCTACCTCTCCGGCCGACTGAGCGCCCACACGCCCATTTCATGGGTTGGCTTAGGCATAGGGAGTTCATTCCATGTCTAAGCCCCAGCCGGACTGAGGGTTGTGGCAGCGGGACTGACAGCACGCAGAAGGGGACCGAGCCGATCCCTGGCTTGTTCATTATGCCTCTTCGGCTGGCTGAATGCCCGCATGCTCGTTTCGCGGGTTGACTTAGGCATGCGGAGTTCATTCCCAATCTAAGATTAGACCAGACTGAAGGTTGCGACAGCAGGATCGATAGCACGCAAGGGGGGTCCGGGTCGATCCCCGGCTTACATATTCTGCCTCTCCGGCCGACAGAGCGAACGCACGCTCATTTCATGGGTTGACTTAGGCATACAGAGTTCATTCCATGTCTAAGTATACGGGGTTCATTCCCAGTCTAAGATCGAACCGGACCGAGGGTTGAGACAGCAGGACCAACAGCAAGATGGCAGCACGCATGGGGGGACCGTCGATCCCTAGCATGTGCATTCTACCTCTCCGGTCGGCTGAGCGCCCGCACGCTCATTTCATGGCTTGGCTTAGGCATACGGATTTCATTCCATGTCTAAGCCCCAGCCAGACTGAGGGTTGTGGTAGCAGGACCGACAGCGGGATCGATAGCATGCAGAGGGGGATCGGGCTGATCCCCAGCTTACGCATTATGCCTCTCCGACCGGCTGAGCTCCCGTACGCTCGTTTCGTAGGTTGACTTAGGCATACGGAGTTCATCCCTAGTCTAAGCATACGGAGTTCATTCCCAGTCTAAGATCGGACTGGATCGAGGGTTGCGACAGCAGGATCGACAGCATACAGGGTCGATCGGGCTGATCCCTCGCTTACGCATTTTACCTCTCCGGTCGGCTGAGCACCCGCACGCCAGTTTTGTGGGTTGGAATAGGCATAGGGAGTTCATTCCATGTCTAAGCCCTAGCCAGATCGAGGGTTGTGGTAGCGGGACCAGCAGCACATAGAGGGGGACCAAGCTGATCCTTGGCTTGCGTATTATGCCACTTCGACCGACTCAGCGGCTGCACGCTCGTTTTGTGGGTTGAATTATGCATACAGAGTTTCATTCCCAATCTAAGATTGGATCGGACCAAGGGTTGCAGTAGCAGGATCGACAGTATGTAGGGGGAATCAGGTCGATCCCTGGCTTGCGCATTCTGCCTCTTCGGTCGGCTGAGCGCCTGCACGCTCATTTCGTGGGTTGGCTTAGGCATACGAGTTCATTCCATGTCTAAGCATACGGAGTTCATTCCCAATCTAAGATTTTGAGCCACGGTGCACATGCTGGGCTCAAGCACGTGCTGGTGCCATATTTTTTTCACCTGGGGCACCAACACCGGAGCGTCGTCGGAGAGCCTAACCGGCGAGATTGCGGGTTTCGACGATTTGGGGGGCCGGGGGGTTTGTGCACATGATGTGCGATGGGTGCTGGTACTTGGCCCTTGTAGTGGCCCCCTATCCCTAATCAAACCTCGAGAACTCACACCCCCTTAAATAGCATTTGAGATTTTATAGGTTTGCTGCCAATAGCCATTAAAGTGTCTGAAATGGAGACACTTTTTTCAAACGGTCACAAAATCTTTTCCACTTCGAGTTTTAGCTGAATTTTTTTGTGCATAACAAAAAAAAATACAAGGATCATCTCTACCAAATTTGGGGACAAAACTCTTTCAAAAAAAATTTTAAAAAATCTCGAACCGTAAAAAGTTTCAAAAATCGTGAAAAATAGAAAACCGGTCGTCTTGCCACGAAACTTCACATGAAGGCTTAGGGGACCATTGTATGAATTTACAAGTCATAAAATGGCATTGGCATGGCAGAAATATGAAGATGTGCTTGACCCACCTACCACCCGTTCGATCCCCGGCTTGCGCATCCTGCCTCTCTGGTCGGCTGAGCGCCCGCACGCTCGTTTTGTGGGTTGACTTAGGCATATGGAGTTCACCCCAGTCTAAGCATACGGAGTTCATTTCCAATCTAAGATCGGATCAGATCGAGGGTTGCGGTAGCAGGATCGACATCATGCAGGAGGGATTAGGCCGATCCCCGACTTGCGCATTTTACCTCTCCGGTCGGCTGAATGCCCGCACGCCCGTTTCGTGGGTTAGCTTAGGCATAGGGAGTTCATTGCATGTCTAAGCCCTAGTTGGACTGAGGGTTGTGGCAGCGGGACCGACAGCACGCAGAGGGGGACTAGGCCGATCCCTGGCTTACGCATTATGCCTCTCCGGTCAGCTCAGCGCCCGAACGCTCGTTTCGTGGGTTGATTTAGGCATGCGGAGTTCATTCCCAGTCTAAGATCAGACCGGACTGAGGGTTGCAACAGCAGGATCGCCAACACGCAGGGGGGTCCAGGTCGATCCCCGGCTTGCGCATTCTGCCTCTCCGACTGACAGAGTGTACGCACGCTCATTTCATGGGTTGGTTTAGGCATACAGAGTTTATTCCATGTCTAAGAATACGAGGTTCATTCCCAATCTAAGATCGGGCCGAACCGAGGGTTGCGACAGCAGGACCAGCAGCAGGATCGACAGCACGCATGGGGGGACCATGCCGATCCCCGACTTGTGCTTTCTACCTCTCCGATCGGTTGAACACCCTTACGCTCGTTTTGTGGGTTGGCTTAGGCATACGGAGTTCATTCCATGTCTAAGCCCCAGTCGTACAGAGGGTTGTGGTAGCAGGATCGGCAGTGGGATCGACAGCATGCAGAGGGGGATCGGGTTGATCCCCGGCTTCCACATTATGCCTCTCTGTCCGGCTGAGCACCCGCACACTCGTTTCATAGGTTGACTTAGGCATACGGAGTTCATCCCTAGTCTAAGCATACGGAGTTCTTCGGCCGACTCAGCACACGCAGGATCGTTTCGTGGGTTGACTTATGCATACGGTGTTCTTTCCTAGTTCAAGATCAGATCAGATCGAGGGTTGTGGCAGTAGGATCGATAGCACGCAGGGGGATCGGGCCGATCCCTGGCTTGCGCATTTTACCTCTTAGGCCGACTGAGCGCCCGCACGCTCGTTTCATGGGTAGTTCATTCCATGTCTAAGCATACGGAGTTCATTCCATGTCTAAGCATATGGAGTTCATTCCCAGTCTAAGATTTTGAGCCACGGGGCACATGCTGGGCTCGGGCATGTGCTGGTGCCGCATTTTTTTCTTCCGGGGCACCATCGTCGGAGCATCGTCGGAGAGCCTAACCGACGGCATTGGGGGTTTCGGCGATTGGGGGGTTGGGGGGTGTGCGTACATGATGTGCGATGGGTACTGGTATTTGGCCCCTATATTGGCTCCCTATCCCTCACACCCTCTTAAAGGGCATTTGAGATTTCTTAGGTTTGCTGTCAATAGCCATTAAAGTGTCTGAAATGGGGCCACTTTTTTCAAATGATCACAAAATCTTCTCCACTTCAAGTTTTTAGCTAAACTATTTTATGAATGCCAACAAAAATACAAGGATCACCTCTACCAAATTTGGGGACAAAACTCTTTCTAAAACAATTTTAAAAATTCTCGAACGGCTAAAAGTTTTGAAAATCGTGGAAAATAGAAAACCGGTCGTCTTGCCACGAAACTTCACATGAAGGCTTAGGGGACCATTGTATGAATTTACAAGCCATAAAAATGGCATTGGAACGGCAGAAATATAAAGATGTGCTTGAACCCACCTACCACCCGTTCGATCCCCGACTTATGCATCCTGTCTCTTTGGTCGACTGAGCGCCTGCACGCTCATTTCGTAGGTTGACTTAGGCATACAGAGTTCATCCCCAGTCTAAGCATATGGAGTTCATTCCCAGTCTCAGATCGAGGGTTGCGACAGCAGGATCGACAGCACGCAGAGGGGACTGGGCCGATCCCCAGCTTGCGTATTCTGCCTCTCCGGCCGGCTGAGCACCCGCACGCCCATTTTGTGCATTGGCTTAGGCATAGGGAGTTCATTCCAAGTCTAAGCCCCAGTCAGACCGAGGGTTGTGGCAGCCGGACCGAGGGTCGATCCCCGGCTTGCGTATTCTACCTCTGCAGTCGACTCAATGCCCGGACACTCGTTTCATGGGTTGACTTAGGCATACGGAGTTCATTCCCAGTCTAAGATCAGATCGGACCGAGGGTTACTGTAGTAGGATCGACAACACGTAAAGGGGATCAAGTCGATTCCCGACTCGCACATTCTGCCACTTCGGTCGGCTGAGCGCCCGCACGCTCGTTTCGTGGGTTGGCTTAAGCATATAGAGTTCATTCCATGTTAAGCATATAGAGTTCATTCCCAGTCTAAGATCGAACGGACCGAGGGTTGTGGCAGCAGGGCCAGCAGCTGGATCGACAGCACGCAGGGGGGATCAGGCCGATCCCAGGCTTGCGCATTCTGCCTCTCTGGCCGGCTGAGCTCCCGCACGCTCGTTTTATGGGTTGGCTTAGGCATACAGAGTTCATTCCACATCTAAGCCCCATCCGGACCGAGGGTTGTGGCAGCAGGATCGACAGCGGGATCGGCAGCACGTAGAGGGGGACTGGGTTGATCCCTGACTTATGCATTATGCCTTTCCGATCGGTTGAGCACCCGCATGCTCATTTCATGGGTTGACTTAGGCATACGGAGTTCATCCCCAGTCTAAGCATACGGAGTTCATTCCTAGTCTAAGATCGGATCGAATCAAGGGTTACGACAGTAGGATTCGTAGCACGTAGGGGGGACCAGGCCAATCCTCGACTTACGCATTCTGCCTCTCCAGCCAGCTGAGCACACGCATGCCCGTTTCTTGGGTTGGCTTAGGCATAGGGAGTTCATTCCATGTCTAAGCTCTAGCTGGACCGAGGGTTGTGGCAGCGAGATCGATAGCACGCCGAGAGGGATCGGGTCGATCCCCAGCTTACGCATTATGCCTCTTCGATCGGCTCAGCACCCGCACGCTCATTTCGTGGGTTGACTTAGGCATACGAAGTTCATTCCTAGTGGAAGATCGGACCAGACCGAGGGTTACGGTAGCAGGATCGACAGCACACAGGGGGGATCGGGCCGATCCCTGGCTTGCGCATTCTACCTCTCCGACTGGTTGAACGCCTACATGCTCGTTTCGTGGGTTGGCTTAGGCATACAGAGTTCATTCCATGTCTAAGCATATGGAGTTCATTCCCAGTCCAAGATCAGATCGGACAGAAGGTTGCGGCAGCGGGATCAGTAGCACGTAGGGGAGGATTGGGCCGATCCCCGGCTTACGCATTCTGCCTCTTCGGCCGACTGAGTGCCCGCACGCTTGTTTCATGGGTTGGCTTAGGCATACGGAGTTCACTCCATGTCTAAGCCCCAACCGGACCGAGGGTTGTGGTAGCAGGACCGGCAGCGGGATCGATAGCATGCAGAGGGGGATCAGACTGATCCACGGCTTGCATATTATGCCTCTCCGATCGGCCTTTTCGATCAGTTGAGCGCCCGCACGCTCGTTTCATGGGTTGACTTAGGCATACGGAGTTCATCCCCAATCTAAGCATACGAAGTTCATTCCCAGTCTAAGATTAGATCGGATCGAGGGTTGCGGCAGCAGGATCGACAGCACGCAGAGGGGACCGGGTCGATCCTCGGCTTGCGCATTCTACCTCTCCGGTGGGCTGAGTGCCCGCACGCCTGTTTCGTGGGTTGGCTTAGGCATAGGGAGTTCATTCCATGTCTAAGCCCCAGCCGGACCGAGGGTTGTGGCAGTGAGACCGATAGCAATCAGAGGGGGAGCGGGCTGATCCACGGCTTGCGCATTATGCCTCTTCGGCCGGCTCAGCGCCCGCATGCTCATTTCTTGGGTTGACTTATGCATAGGGAGTTCATTCCCAGTCTAAGATCAGATCAGACAGAGGGTTGTGGCAGCAGGATCAACAGCACGCAGAGAGAGACCGAGCCGATCCCCGACTTGCACATTCTACCTCTCTGGTTGGTTGAGCGCCCACACGCTCGTTTTATGGGTTGGCTTAGGCATACGGAGTTCATTCCTTGTCTAAGCATACAGAGTTCATTCCCAGTCTAAGATTTTGAGCCATGGTGGACATGCTAGGCTCGGGCATGTGCTGATGCCGCATTGTTTTCGCCCTGGGCACCATCGCCGTAGTATCGTCAGAGAGCCTAACCGGCGGTAATAGGGGTTCCGACGATTGGGGGGCCGGGGGGTGTGCGCACATGATGTGTGATGGGTGCCGGTACTTGGCCCTTATATTGGCCCCCTATCCCTCATCAAACCTTGAGAACTCACACCCCCTTAAAGAGCATTTGAGATTTTATAGGTTTGCTGCCAGTAGCCATTAAAGTGTCTGGAATGGGGACACTTTATTCAATTGGTCACAAAATCTTCTCCACTTTGAGTTTTTAGCTGAATTTTTTTGTGCATGCCAACAAAAATACAAGGATCACCTCTACCAAATTTGGGGACAAAACTCTTTCTAAAAAAATTTTAAAAAATCATGAATTGTAAAAAGTTTTGTGCTTGAACCCACCTACCACCCGTTCGATTCTCGGCTTGCGTATCTTGCCTCTCTAGTCGGTTAAACGTCCGCACGCTCGTTTCGTGGGTTGACTTAGGCATACAAAGTTCATCCCTAATCTAAGCATACAGAGTTCATTCTCAGTCTAAGATCAGACCGGACCGAGGGTTGTGGCAGTAGGATCGACAGCACGTGGGGAAGACTAGGCCAATCCCTGACTTGCGCATTTTGCCTCTCTGGTCGGTTGAGTGCCCGCACACCCGTTTCATGGGTTGGCTTAGGCATAGGGAGTTCATTCCATGTCTAAGCCCTAGCCAGACCGAAGGTTGTAGCAGCGAGACAGACAGCATGCAGAGGGGGATCGAGCCGATCCCTGGCTTGCGCATTATGCCTCTTCGGTCGGCTCAATGCCCACATGCTCATTTCGTGGGTTGACTTAGGCATACAGAGTTCATTCCCAGTCTAAGTTCAGATCGGACCGAGGGTTGTGGCAGCAGGATCGACAGTACGCGGGGGGCGACCAGGCTAGTCCGAAGCATCGTCAGAGAGCCTAGCCGGTGGTATTGGGGGTTTCGACGATTGGGGGGGTCGGGGGGTGTGCGCACATGATGTGCGATGGGTGCTGGTACTTGGCCCTTATATTGGCCCCCTATCCCTCATCAAACCTCGAGAACTCACACCCCCTTAAAGAGCATTTGAGATTTTATAGGTTTGCTGCCAGTAGCCATTAAAGTGTCTGAAATGGGGATGCTCTTTTCAAATGGTCGCAAAATCTTCTCCACTTTGAGTTTTTAGCTGAATTTTTTGTGCATGCCAAAAAAAATACAAGGATCACCTCTACAAAATTTGGGACAAAACTCTTTCTAAAAAAATTTTAAAAAATCACGAACTGTAAAAAGTTTCAAAAATCGTGAAAAATAGAAAATGGGTCGTCTTGCCATGAAACTTCACATGAAGGCGTAGGGGACCATTGTATGAATTTACAAGCCATAAAAATGGCATTGGCATGGCAGAAATATGAAGATGTGCTTGAACCCACCTACCACCCATTCGATCCCCAGCTTGCGTATCCTGCCTCTCTGGTCGACTGAGCGTTCGCACGCTCGTTTCATGGGTTGACTTAGGCATATAGAGTTCATCCCCAATCTAAGCATACGAAGTTCATTCCCAATCTAAGATCGGACCGGACCGAGGGTTGTGGCAGTAGGATCGACAGCACGTAGGGAAGACTGGGCCAATCCCCGGCTTGTGCATTCTGCCTCTCCGATCGGCTGAGCACCCGCACGCCCATTTCGTGGGTTGGCTTAGGCATAGGGAGTTCATTCCATGTCTAAGCCCCAGCCGGACTGAGGGTTGTGGCAGCGGGACCGACAGCACGCAGAGGGGGATCGAGCCGATCCCTAGCTTGCGCATTATTCCTCTACGGTCGGCTCAACGCCCACACGCTCGTTTCGTGGGTTGACTTAGGCATACGGAGTTCATTCCCAATCTAAGATCGGATCGGACTGAGGGTTGTGGCAGCAAGATTGACAGCACACGGGGGGCGACCGGGCTGGTCCGGAGCATCGTCAGAGAGCCTAGCCGACGGTATTGGGGGTTCCGACGATTGGGGGGCCGGGGGTACGCGCACATGATGTATGATGGGTGCTGGTACTTGGCCCTTATATTGGCCCCCTATCCCTCAGTAAACCTTGAGAACTCACACCCCCTTAAAGAGCATTTGAGATTTTATAGGTTTGCTGCCAGTAGCCATTAAAGTGTTTGAAATGGGGACACTTTTTTCAAATAGTCACAAAATCTTCTCCATTTCAAGTTTTAAGCTGAATTTTTTGTGCATGCCAACAAAAATACAAGGATCACCTCTACCAATTTTTGGGACAAAATGTTTTCTACAAAAGTTTTACAAAATCTCGAACCGTAAAAAGTTTCAAAAATCGTGAAAAATAGAAAACGGGTCGTCTTGCCATGAAACTTCACATGAAGGCGTAGGGGACCATTGTATGAATTTACAAGCCATAAAAATGGCATTGACACAGCAAAAATATAAAGATGTGCTTGAACCCACCTACCACCCGTTCGATCCCCGGCTTGCGCATCCTGCCTCTCTGGTCGGCTGAGCGTCCGCACGCTCGTTTTGTGGGTTGACTTAGGCATACAGAGTTCATCCCCAATCTAAGCATATGGAGTTCATTTCCAGTCTAAGATCGAACCGGACTGAGGGTTGTGGCAGTAGGATCGGTAGCACGTAGGGGAGACCGGGCCAATCCCCGGCTTATGCATTCTGCCTCTCCGGTCGGCTGAGCGCCCGCACGCCCATTTCGTGGGTTGGCTTAGGCATACGGAGTTCATTCCATGTCTAAGCCCCAGCCGGACTGAGGGTTGTGGCAGTGGGACCGATAGCACGCAGAGGGGGATCGAGCCGATCCCTGGCTTGCGCATTATGCCTCTCTGGCGGCTCAAAACCCACACACTCATTTCGTGGGTTGACTTAAGCATACGAAGTTCATTCCCAGTCTAAGATCGGATCAGACCGAGGGTTGCGGCAGCAGGATCGACGACACGTAAGGTGCGATCGGGTCGGTCCCCGGCTTGCATATTCTACCCCTCCGGTCGGCTAAGCGCCGGCACGCTCATTTCATGGGTTGGCTTAGGCATACGGAGTTCATTCCATGTTTAAGCATACGGAGTTCATTCCCAGTCTAAGATCAAATCGAACCGAGGGTTGCATCGGTAACATGCAGGGGGGACCGGGTCGATCCCCGACTTGTGCATTCTACCTCTTCGGCTGGCTCAACGCCCGCACGCTCATTTCATGGGTTGGCTTAGGCATACGGAGTTCAATCCATGTCTAAGTGCTAGCCAAACCGAGGGTTATGGTAGCAGGATCGATAGTGGGATCGACAGCATGCAGAAGGGGACCGGAATAATCCCCGGGTTACACATTATGCCTCTCCGACCGGCTGAGTTCCCGCACGCTCATTTCGTGGGTTGACTTAGGCATACGGAGTTCATCCCCAGCCTAAGCATATGGAGTTTATTCCCAGTCTAAGATCGGATCGGACCGAGGGTTGCGACAGCAGGATCGACAGCACGTAGGGGGGACCGGGTTGATCCCCGACTTGTGCATTCTGCCTTTTCAACGGGCTGAGCTCCCGCACGTCCGTTTCGTGGGTTGGCTTAGGCATAGGGAGTTCACTCCATGTCTAAGCCCCATAGGGAGTTCATTCCATGTCTAAGCCCCAGTCGGATCAAGGGTTGTGGCAGCGGGACCTTCAGCACACATAGGGGGACCGGGTCGGTCCCCGGCTTGCGCATTATGCCTTTCTGGCTGACTCAGTGCCCGAACGCTCGTTTCATGGGTTGACTTAGGCATACGGAGTTCATTCCCAGTCTAAGATCAGATTGGACCGAGGGTTATGATAGCAGGATCGATAGCACGCAGGGGGACCGGGCCGATCCCCGGCTTGCGCATTCTACCTCTTCGACCGGCTGAGCACCCACACGCTCGTTTCGTGGGTTGGCTTAGGCATACGGAGTTCATTCCATGTCTAAGCATACGAAGTTCATTCCTAGTCTAAGATTGGATCAGATTGAGGGTGATGGCAGGAAGACTAGCAACAGGATCGACAGCACGTTGGGGGGGATCAAGCTGATCCCCGACTTGCGCATTCTACCTCTCCGGCCTGCCTCTTCGACTGGCTGAGCATCCGTACACTCATTTTGTGGGTTGATTCCCAGTCTAAGCATACGGAGTTCATTCCCAGTCTAAGTATACGGAGTTAATCCCCAGTCTAAGCATACGGAGTTCATTCCCAGTCTAAGATTGAATCGGACCGAGGGTTGTGGCAGCAGGATTGGCAACACACAGGGGGGACCGGGTCATTCCCCGGCTTGCGCATTCTGCCTCTCCGACTGGCTGAGCGCCCGCAGGCCAGTT
Source organism: Durio zibethinus (assembly GCF_002303985.1). Next base: position 16,874,618 of record NW_019167826.1, read on the forward strand.
TCATAGGTTGGCTTAGGCATAGGGAGTTCATTCCATGTCGAAGCCCCAGTCGGATCGAGGGTTGTGGCAGTGGGACCGGTAGCACGCAAAAGGGGACTGTGCTGATCCTCGGCTTGCGCATTCTGCCTCTCCGACTGGCTGAGCACCCGGACGTTCGTTTCGTGGGTTGGCTTAGGCATACGGAGTTCATTCCTTGTCTAAGCATACGAAGTTCATTCCTAGTCTAAGAGCTTGAGCCACGGTGCACATGCTGGGCTTGGGCATGTGCTGGTGCCACATTTTTTTTGCCTGAGGCACCATCACCGGAGCATCGCCGGAGCATCACCGGTGAGCCTTACCGGCGGCATTAGGGGTTCCGGTGATTAGGGGGGCCGGGGGGTGTGCGCACATGATGTGCGATGGTTGCTGGTACTTGAGCCTTATATTGGCCCCTATCCCTCATCAAACCTCGAGAACTCACACCCCTTAAAGTGCATTTGAGATTTTATAGGTTTGCTGCCAGTAGCCATTAAAGTGTCTGAAATGGGGCACTTTTTTCAAACGGTCACAAAATCTTCTCCACTTCGAGTTTTTAGCTGAATATTTTTGGGCATGCCAACAAAAATACAAGGATCACCTCTATCAAATTTGGGACAAAACTCTTTCTAAAAAAATTTTAAAAAATCCCAAACCGTAAAAAGTTTTAAAAATCGTGAAAAATAGAAAACGGGTCGTGTTGCCACGAAACTTCACATGAAGGCATAGGGGACCATTGTATGAATTTACAAGCCATAAAATGGCATGGACTCAACATAAAATATGAAGATGGTGCTTGAACCCACCTACCACCCATTCGATCTTCGGCTTGCGCATCCTGTCTCTCTGGTTAGATAATGACTCCGTACGCTCGGTTTTGTGGGTTGACTTAGGCATACTGAGTTCGTCATCCCTATCTAGCATTATGGAAGCTCATTCCTGCTAAGCTCAGACCGGATCGAGGGTTAGGCAATAGGATCAGCAGCACGCAGGGGGGATCGGGTCGATCCCCCACTTACGCATGTTTAAGGCCTAGCCGGATCGATGGTTATGGCAACGGAACCAACAGCACGAAGAGGGGAATTGGGTCGATCCCCGGCTTCCATTATGACTCTCCGGCCTGGCTCAACGCCCGTACGTTCAATTTCGTGGGTTTGACTGTGGCATATGGTGTTCATCACAATTCTAAGATCAGACCGGCATTCGAGAGGTTACGGCAGTAGGTCGACAGCACGTAGGAGGGATCGAGCTGGTCCCCGGCTTGCGCATTCTACCTCTACGGCCGGCTGAGCGCCCGCACGCTCGTTTCGTGGGTTGGCTTAGGCATACAGAGTTCATTCCATGCCTAGGCATATAGAGTTCATTCCTAGTCTAAGATCGGACTAGATCGAGGGTTGCGATAGCAGGACTAGCAGCAAGATCGACAGCATGCAGAGGGGGACCAGGCCGATCCCCGGCTTGCGTATTTTGCCTCTCTTGTCGGCTGAGCGCTCGCACGCTTGTTTCATGGGTTGGCTTAGGCATGTGGAGTTCATTCCATGTCTAAGCCCCAATCGGAACGAGGGTTGTGGCAGCAGGACTAGCAGCGGAATTGGTAGCATGCAGAGGGGGATCGAGTTGATCCTCGGCTTGTGCATTATGTCTCTCCGATCAGCCTCACCGTCGGCTAAGCGCCCGTACGCTTGTTTCGTGGGTTGACTTAGGCATACGAAGTTCATCCCCAGTCTAAGCATACGGAGTTCATTCCCAATCTAAGATTGAACCGGACCGGAGGTTGCGGTAGTAGGATCGGTAGCACGCAAGCGGGATCGGCCCGATCCCTGGCTTGCGCATTCTGCCTCTCCGATCGACTGAGCACCCGCACGCCCGTTTCATGGGTTGGCTTAGGCATAGGGAGTTCATTCCATGTCTGAGCTCCAGTCGGACCGAGGGTTGTGGTAGCAGATCGGCAGCACGCAGAGGGGGACTGAACCGATCCCCGACTTATGCATTCTGCCTCTCCGATCGACTGAGCGCCCGCAATCCCGTTTCATGGCTTAGCTTTGGCATACAGAGTTCATTCCATTTCTACGCAAACGGAGTTCATTCCCAGTCTAAGATCAAACCGGATCGAAGGTTACGGTAGCAGGATCGGCAGCACACAAGCATGATTGGGCCGATCCCCGACTTGCGCATTCTGCCTCTCCGGCCGACTGAGTGCCCGCACGCCCGTTTCGTGGGTTGGCTTAGGCATAGGGAGTTCATTCCATGTCTAAGCCCCAGCTGGACTGAGGGTTGTGGCAGCGGGATCGACAGCACGCAGAGGGGGACCGAACCGATCCCCGGCTTGTGCATTCTGCCTCTTCGACCGACAGCACGCACGCTTGTTCCATGGGTTGGCTTAGGCATACGGAGTTCATTCCATGTCTAAGCATACGGAGTTCGTTCCCAATCTAAGATCGGACCGGACAGAGGGTTGTGGTAGCAGGACCAGCAGTAGGATCGACAGCACGTAGGGTGGGATCGGGCCGATCCTCGGCTCGCGCATTCTACCTCTTTGGTTGGCTGAGTGCCCGCACGCGCATTTCGTGGGTTGGCTTAGGCATACGGAGTTCATTCCATGTCTAAGCCCCAACCGGACAGAGGGTTGTGGCAGCAGGATCGGTAGCGGGATCGACAGCACACAGAGGGGGATTGGGCTGATCCCCGGCTTGTGTACTATGCCTCTCCGATCGGTTGAGCGCCCGCATGCTCGTTTCGTGGGTTGGCTTAGGCATATGGAGTTCATCCCCAGTCTAAGCATACGGAGTTCATTCCCAGTCTGAGATTGGATCAGACCGAGTGTTGTGACAGCAGGATCGACAGCATGCAGGGGGGACTGGGCCGATCCCCGACTTTCGCATTCTGCCTCTTCGACCGGCTGAGCGCCCGCACACCCATTTCATGGGTTGGCTTAGGCATAGGGAGTTCATTCCATGTCTAAGCCCCAACCAGACCGAGGGTTGTGGCAGCGGGACTGGTAACACGTAGAGGGGGATGGGCCGATCCTCGGCTTGCGCATTACGCCTTTCTGACTGGCTCAACACCCGAACGTTCATTTTGTGGGTTGACTTAGGCATACGGAGTTCATTCCCAGTCTAAGATAGGATAGGACCGAGGGTTGCGGAGTAGGATCGACAGCACGTAGGGGGGACTGGGTTGGTCCCCGGCTTGCGCATTCTGCCTCTCCGACCAGCTGATTGCCTGCACGCTCGTTTCGTGGGTTGGCTTAGGCATACGGAGTTCATTCCATGCCTAAGCATACGGAGTTCATTCCCAGTCTAAGATCGAACCGGATCGAGGCTTGCGATAGTAGGACCAGCAGCAGGATCGGCAGCACGTAGGGGGATCGGACCAATCCCCGGCTTGCGCATTCTGCCTCTCCAGCCGGTGAGCACCCGCACGCTCGTTTCGTGGGTTGACTTAGGCATACAGAGTTCATCCCTGGTCTAAGCATACGGAGTTCATTCCCAATCTAAGATCGGACCAGACCGAGGGTTACGGCAGCATGCAGGGGGGACCGGGTCGATCCCCGACTTGTGCATTCTGCCTCTCCAACCGGTTGAGAGCCCACACACCCGTTTTGTGGGTTGGCATAAGCTTAGGGAGTTCATTCCATGTCTAAGCCCTAGCCGAACTGAGGGTTGTGGCAGCGGGACCGACAGCACGCAAAGAGAGATCGAGTCGATCCCCGACTTGCGCATTATGCCTCTCCGGTCGGCTCAGTGCCCGAACGCTCATTTTGTGGGTTGACTTAAGCGTACGGAGTTCATTCCCAGACTAAGATCAGACTGGACCGAGGGTTGTGGCAACAGGATCACAGCATGCAGGAGGGGATCGGGTCGGTCCCCAGCTTGCGCATTCTGCCTCTCCGATCGGTTGAGGGCCCGCACGCTCGTTCTATGAGTTGGCTTAGGCATACAGAGTTCATTCCATGTCTAAGCATACGGAGTTCATTCCCAGTCTAAGATCAGACCGGACCGAGGCTTGCGACAACAGGACCAACGGCCGGATCGACAGCACGCAGGGGGGATCGAGCAGATCCTCAGCTTGCGCATTCTACCACTCCAACCGGTTGAGCGCCCGCACGCTCGTTTCGTGGGTTGACTTAGTCATACGGAGTTCATCTCCAGTCTAAGCATACAGAGTTCATTCCCAGTTTAAGATCAAACTGGATCGAGGGTTGTGGCAGCAGGATCAACAGCACGCAGGGGGGACCAGGTTGATCCCTGGCTTGCACATTCTGCCTCTCCGGTCGGCTGAGCGCCCGCACGCCCGTTTCATGGGTTGGCTTAGGCATAGGGAGTTCATTCCATGTCTAAGCCCCAACCGAACCGTAGGTTGTGGCAGCGAGATCGGCAGCATGCATAAGGGGATACCGGGATCGATTCCCAGACTTGCCCATTCTGCCTCTCTGGTAGGCTGAGCTCTTGCACGCTCGTTTCGTGGGTTGGCTTAGGCATACGGAGTTCATTCCATGTCTAAGCATACAGAGTTCATTCCCAGTCTAAGAGTTTGAGCCATGGTGCACATGCTAGGCTCGGGAATGTGCTGGTGCCGTATTTTTTTCGCTTGAGCCACCATCGTCGGAGAGCCTAACCGACGGCATTGGGGGTTCAACGATTGGGGGGCCAGGGGGTGTGTGCACATGATGTGCGATGGGTGCTGGTACTTGGCCCTTATATTGGCCCCCTATCCCTCATCAAACCTTGAGAACTCACACCTTCTTAAAGAGCATTTGAGATTTTATAGGTTTGCTACCAGTAGCCATTAAAGTGTCTAAAATGGGGACACTTTTTTCAAACGGTCACAAAATCTTCTCCACTTCAAGTTTTTAGCTGAATTGTTTTATGCATGCCAACAAAAATACAAGGATCACCTCTACCAAATTTGGGGACAAAAATCTTTCTAAAAATATTTTAAAAAATCCGAAACCGCAAAAAGGTTTCAAAAATTGTGAAAAATAGAAAACGGGTCGTCTTGCCATGAAACTTCACATGAAGGTGTAAGGGACCATTGTATGAATTTACAAGCCATAAAAATGGCATTGGCATGGCAGAAATATGAAGATGTGCTTGAACCCACCTACCACTCGTTCGATCCCCGGCTTGCGCATCCTGCCTCTCTGGTCGGCTAAGCGTCCGCACGCTGGTTTCATGGGTTGAATTAGGTATACAGAGTTCATCCCCAGTCTAAGCATACGGAGTTCATTCCCATTCTAAGATCGGACCGGACCGAGGGTTGCGGCAGCAGGATCGACAGCACGCAGGGGGGACCAGGCCGATCCCCGGCTTGCGCATTCTGCCTCTTCGATCGACTGAGCACCCGCACGCCCATTTTGTGGGTTGGCTTAGGCATAGGGATTTTATTCCAGGTCTAAGTCGCAGCTAGATCGATGGTTGTGGCAGCGGGACTGACAGCATGTAGAGGGGGATCGAGCTGATCCCCGACTTGCGCATTATGGCTTTTCGATCGGCTCAGTGCCCGTACGCTCGTTTCGTGGGTTGACTTAGGCATACGGAGTTCATTCCTAGTCTAAGATCAGACCGGACCAATGGTTGCGATAGCAGGATCGACAGCACGTTGGGGGGATCGGGTCGGTCCCCGTTTGCGCTTTCTGCCTCTCCGACCGGTTGAGCGCCCTCATGCTCGTTTTGTGGGTTGGCTTAGGCATACGGGTTTCATTCCATGTCTAAGCATATGAAGTTCATTCCCAGTCTAAGATCGGACTGGACCGAGGGTTATGGTAGCAAGACCAGCAGTAGGATTGGCAGCACGCAGGGGGACCGAGTCAATCCTCGGCTTGCGCATTCTACCTCTTCGGCCGGCTGAGTGCTCGCACGCTCGTTTCGTGGGTTGGCTTAGGCATACAGAGTTCATTCCATGTCTAAGCCTAGTCGGACCGAGGGTTGTGGTAGCAGGACCGACAGCGGGATCAATAGCACGCAGAGGGGGGAGCGCCTATACGCTCGTTTCGTTGGTTGACTTAGGCATACGGAGTTCATCCCCAGTCTAAGCATACAGACTTCATTCCTAGTCTAAGATCGGACTGGACTGAGGGTTACGACAGTAGGATCGATAGCAAACAGGGGGGACCGGGCCGCTCCCTGACTTGCGCATTCTGCCTCTCTGACCGGTTGAGCGCCCGCAAGCCCGTTTCGTGGGTTGGCTTAGGCATAGGGAGTTCATTCCATGTTTAAGCCCCAGTCGGACCAAGGGTTGTGGCAACGGGACCGACAGCATGCAAAAGGGGATCGGGTTGGTCCCCGACTTGCGCATTATGCCACTTCGGCTGGCTCAGCACCCGCACGCTCATTTTGTGGGTTGACTTAGGCATACGAAGTTCATTCCCAGTCTAAGATTGGACCGAACCGAGGGTTGCGACAGTAGGATCGGTAGCACATAAGGGGGGATCGGGTCGATCCCCGGCTTACAGATTCTGCCTCTCTGACCGACTGAGTGCCCGCACGCATGTTTCATGGGTTGGCTTAGGCATACAGACTTCATTCCATGTCTTAGCATACGGAGTTCATTCCCAGTTTAAGATCAGATCAGATCGAGGGTTGGGCAGCAGGACCAGCAGGAAGATCGACAGCACGTAGGGGGGACCAGGTCGATCCCCGACTTACGCATTCTGCCTTTCCAATCGACTGAGCGCCCGCACGCTCATTTCATGGGTTGGCTTAGGCATACGGAGTTCATTCCACGTCTAAGCCCCAGCCAGACCGATGGTTGTGGCAGCAGGACCGGCAGCAGGATAGATAGC